>JBBBVM010000024.1:11200000-11828122 GCA_037355625.1 Petunia x hybrida
GGGACTGGCAGAATGAAATCACGAACTACATTCTCCATGGAACTCTGCCCGATGATGCAAAAGCCGCTCGTAAGCTCAGAATAAAGCTGCTTGGTATACAATCATCAACGGAGATCTCTACCGCATAATGTTTGCAGGGACTCTCGCAAAATGTCTAGGTCCAAATCAAATCAACTACGTGATGCGAGAAATCCAGGAAGGCTGTTGTGATAATCATTCCGGAGTCAAGGCATTAGCACGAAAATTGATTCGTCCAGGGTACTATAAGGATAAAATGGAAAAAGACACGAATGAGTTTGTCAAAAAATGCGACAAATGTCAGAGGTTCGCACATCTTCTTCATTAACCGGCAGAACCGCTCCACTCGATAATCTCCCCGTGGCCATTCATGAAATGGGGAATGGACATAGTTGGTCCCCTCCCCGCGGTGCCAAGTGGAGTGTGTTTCTTGTTGGTCATCACCGATTACTTCACCAAATGGGTTGAAGCGGCAGCATACACAAAGATACGGAAAACGGAGGTCACTGACTTCCTTTGGTGATATGTCGTGTATCGCTTTGGAGCACCTAAGGAAATAGTCATGGACAATGGCCTACAACTCATCGGCCAGAAAATGACTAGGTTCCTCGACGACCTGCACATCAAGAGGATTACTTCTTCTCCATCCCATCCGGTTGCCAATGGACAAGCAGAATCCACAAACAAAATAATCGTTGAATCTCTCAAGAAGCGCCTCGAGCAGAATAAGGGATGTTGGGTAAAGGAGTTGCCTGGTGTACTATGGGCTTATCGCATGACGATAAAGATGAGTACTGGAGAGACACCTTACTCATTAGTGTATGGAGCAGATGCCCTAATCCCAGTCGAAATTGGAGAGCCCAACCTACGGTATGCACATGCCACTGAAGAATCCAACTCGGTTAATCTCTCCGAAGAGTTGGATTTCCTCGAAGAGCTAAGGGAACTAGCGCTCGTACAAGTAGTCGCCCAGAAGGAACGAATTGAATTATATTACAATTGGGGAGTGCGCGTATGAAGTTTCCAGGTTGGAGATTTTGTACTAAGGAAAGTGTCCCAGAACACACAGGAAGCGAATTCAGGGAAGCTAGGCCCTTATTGGGAAGGCCCTTACAAGGTAATCGCTTCAGCCGGCAAGGGATCTTATCGCTTAGCACGACCAGATGGTTCAGTTGTCCCAAACAATTGGAACGTGATTCACCTCAAAAGATATCACTTCTGAGTGGTAAAATAGTCAGTTATTTCCTTCCTACCTTTTACTTTCGTGGCAATTATTACTTTTATTATACTTCTTCTAAATGGTACTAACGGCCTGAACAAGGTCAGATCTGTTTAGCTCAACTAGTAGAGCTCGAAGTTCTTCAACTTCACAGCTGTGGGTCCCACAATGGACACACTCCTCGTTTGGTTGTATGTGTTCTTTTACCTACGACCAGCCTTAACTCTTTTTATGTTATCACTTCCCGTGTTCCAACATAAAAACAAGGAGGGCGGTGAGAGGCCCCTGTAGGCCAGGTAAGACCTTCATAAAAGCAAAAGACCTTGTGAAAAGGCAAGTTTTTTTCAAAAACTTTCTATGTGACAAGCTTCCACGAAAATAAGAGAAGTCGTTCACAAGGCCAGCGACTCGGCCAGAATTAAGCTACAAATTTCCTGCGACAATTTTCAACTCTCAAGGTGTTAGCTTGGATAAGCTTGGAGCTTTGACTGATGACTGAGGAACGGATTCAAAGGACCTGTTCCTTTGAATCACTGCAGCAGAATAGATAATTCATGCAAAATTGTTTAAGTTGAGATATTATTATTTATCCTAAAACTGACGTATATCTTGATAATTATGCAGGTCTAAACAGATACAAAAAGATTGCATACATACAAGGATAAGGATAGAAGATCCGGATTCTAAAGAGTAGAATCCAATTAGGACTCAAACTCATGGGAGCTTTGGAGTTCTAATTGCTCAAGACTTCTTGGCTGTTGGAGCTATAAAACGTGGAGCATATCAGCCATAAAAGTGTGCACAAATATAGAGAGCATCGAGCAAAAGCTTAAAAGAGTCATTAGCTTATTTGTGTAATCAGTTAGCTACAGTAGAACTGAGTTAGAACCTGTTCCTTAGATTGAATCTTGTAGAAGTTCAAGTCTTAGTTCAATTGTAGTAAGCAAAAATCGAGTTGTAAACTTTCTGGTTCAAGTCGTGGACTTGACACAACTTCACTGATCGTGAGAAAGATCACTAAAGGATTAGACTTAGTCCTAGGTTAGTAAGAGTGAGTCTTGTAACCAAGTGGGTCTTTTTACATAGAAATCCTACTTGAGAAGTAGGTCGTGGTTTTTTGATCCCGAGTCAAGGGGTTTTTCCACGCTAATATCTTGTGTTCAATTACTTACAGTTTTAATTCCGCATATCGTAGAGTAAAGGAACACATTTTAAGGAACTGGTCCTTAAAACAGTAAAGTGGTGTAATCGTGGGAAATAACAATTGGTATCAGAGCGGGTTATCCTTGAAAAGGCTAACACCTAGGATTAGATGAGTACATCACGAGAGAACAGTAAGGGTCAGTCAATGGTTAGAGCTCCTTATTTTAATGGGAAATACTATTCATGGTGGAAAGAGAGGATGCGTGATCACCTTCAAGCAGAGGACTATGAATTGTGGGTTATAGTAACTGAAGGTCCCATGATCCCAATGAAGAAGGATGCTGAGGGAAACGATGTTCCCAAAACCAGGAAGGAATGCAATGCTGAAGATATAAAGCAATGGGAAAAGAATACAAAAGCTAGGAAGTGGCTTGTTGGTGGACTTAGTCCGGACGAATGCACTAGAATCAGAGGGTATGCCACTGCAAAGGAGATTTGGGATGCTCCACAAGTTGCACACGAAGGAACAAGTCAGGTAAAAAGGTCCAGAGGTACACTTCTTTATGCTGAATATGAAACTTTTAAAATGAAAGAAGAAGAGTCAATCTCTGAAATGTATACTAGATTTAATGCCATTGCTTCTGAACTGATCTCTTTGGGAAGGGTTTTAACTGTGGAAGATAGAGTAGAAAAGATTCTAACTAGGGTTCTTCCAGATTCTTGGGAGATCAAAGCTTGTGCTATCATAGAAAGCAAAGATTTAACCACTCTATCCTTAGATGAACTTATAGGCAATTTAAAGACTTATGAACTAAGGAAAAAGGTTAAAAACATAGGTGTTCCAGTTAAAACTGAGCCTAACCTAGCCTTGACTGCCGCTGATAAGATTATTGATGATAAGGACCTGGTCCTTATTGCTAAAAGTGTTCAAAAATATTTGATTAAGAAAAAGGCAATTAGTGGACAGGGTAGGTCTACTAACATGAAACAGGCTGGAGAATGCCACAAATGTGGAAGCTCGGAGCACTACATCAGCAAATGTCCAATTATGGAAGGAGAATGGAGGAAGAGATTCATTGAGGAAAGGAAGAAGGCTAGGGAACAGGTCCATAAGAAAAGTGGAAATTCCAAAGCAATGGTTGCAGGATGGCAAGACAGTGAAGACGAAATAACTGATGATGATCTGGATGAGGATCTTGCTCTAATGGCTCTTGGAGATTCAGAAAATGAAGAAGATGCTGAGGCTAGAGCGAAGGAGATAAACCACAAATGGTACATGGACAGTAGTTGCTCAAGGCATATGATAGGGCATAAGGAACTGTTCCTTTCACTCTCAGCCTTCCAGGGAGGAAGTGTTTCCTTCGGTAATGGTGAGAAAGGGGAAATCATTGGAATTGGAAAGGTAGGTAGGTCTGATTCACACTGTATAGATAATGTGTTTCTAGTAGATGGGCTGAAGCATTGCTTATTGAGCATATCTCAATTGTGTGACAAAGGTAATAATATTAATTTCTCATCTACTGGATGCACTGTGACTAACCAAACTTCTGGAGAGATTATTTTGCAGGGAAATAGGCATGGAAACATCTACAAAGTAGACTTGCTGACACTATCTGATGGAAGCTTGAGTTGCTTAAGTGTGGTGCAAAATGATCCCCTCCTATGGCACAAAAGACTAGGACATGCTAGTCTTTCACAATTGAACAAACTTGTGTCCAAGGACTTGGTGATAGGTCTTCCTAACATCAAGTTCAATGATGAAAAGGTATGTGAAGCATGTGCCAGGGGAAGCAGGTAAAATCCTCCTTCAAACCGAAGAAACAGGTAAGTACCACTAAACCTTTGGAACTGGTCCATATGGATTTATGTGGTCCAATGAGAACAATGAGTCGTGGAGGTAAGAAGTATGTTATGGTATTGGTGGATGATTACTCCAGATTTACATGGACTATATTTCTTGCATCTAAAGAAGAAGCATTTAATGCATTTTCAATTTTTGCTAAGAAAGCTCAAAGAACTCTAGATAATCACATTGTTGCCATTAGGTCAGATCATGGAACTGAATTTGAAAATCATATGTTTTTCAATTTCTGTAATGAAAATGGCATTAATCATAATTTCTCTTCACCTAGAACTCCACAACAAAATGGTGTAGTGGAAAGGAAAAATAGGACTTTAGAAGAAATGGCAAGGACTATGTTAATATCTGGAAATCTTCCACAAAACTTTTGGGCTGAGGCTATTAATACTGCATTCTACATAATAAATAGATGTATGACAAGGCCATTAATAGAAAATACCCCATATGAATTGCTTAAGGGAAGAAAACCCAATATCTCTCATCTTAGGGCTTTTGGTTGCAAATGTTTTATACATAACAATGGAAAGATGCCTTAGGAAAATTTGATCCTAGAAGTGATGAGGGAATATTTGTTGGTTATTCTTTAAATAGTAAATCTTATAGGGTGTTTAACAAGAAAACATTGAAAATTGAAGAAAGCATGCATGTTAAATTTGATGAAACTGACAGTCTCACTCAAGAACAGGTACAGGAGGATGAAGAAATTAGAATGCTGAAAGAGTTTGAACTTTATCCACAAATGCAGATTCTGGATATGAGAAGTGAACTACAAGGAACTGTTCCTCAGGACAGAACAGAAAAGAGTGGCACAGAAACAGGGGGAACACATGTTGGTTCCACCTCACAAACTGGTAGTGCTACTCTATCAGGAACTATTCCTCAGCAGAGGACTTCTGACAATGGATTGACACCCAAGCCTTACAAGTATCAAGGGTCACATCCTGTGGATCAAATAATCTCAGATAAGACTGCTGGGGTTCAAACTAGATCAGCAGTCAAGAATCACAATATGTGTGCCTTTAGTGCTTTCTTATCTCTTGTTGAACCTAAAAATGTGAAAGAAGCACTGAAGGATGCAGATTGGATTAATGCTATGCAGGAGGAATTGAATCAATTCTAAAGGAGTCAAGTTTGGCATCTGGAACCCAAGCCAAGGAACAGGTCCATAAGTGGAACAAAATGGCTTTTCAGAAACAAACTTGATGAGGATGGCATGGTAAGAAGAAATAAGGCCAGGCTAGTCGTTCAGGGATATAGCCAAGAGGAGGGCATCGACTATGATGAGACTTTTGCTCCAGTTGCAAGATTGGAAGCAATAAGACTTCTTATAGCCTTTGCTACATACATGGAATTTACTCTACATCAAATGGATGTTAAGAGTGCATTTCTGAATGGTTACTTGAAAGAAGAAGTGTATGTCAAGCAACTTCCAGGTTTTGAAAGTGAACAGTTCCCTGAACATGTGTACAAGCTGGACAAGGCCTTGTATGGGCTCAAGCAGGCACCAAGAGCATGGTATGAAAGACTATCAAAATTTCAACTCCAGCATGGATACAAGAGAGGTAAAATTGATAGTACAATATTTTTAAAAGAAAAAGGTAAGCATCTCTTAATAGTTCAAATTTATGTAGATGATATAATCTTTGGTGCTACTTGTGAAAATTTAAGTAAGAAATTTGCAAACTTGATGGGGAGTGAATTTGAGATGAGCATGATGGGTGAACTCAATTTCTTTTTAGGTTTACAAATTAAGCAAACCTCAAATGGAACTATGATCCATCAACAAAAGTATGCTAAGGAATTACTTAAAAGATTTGATATGGATAATGCTAAGGAAATTGACACACCTATTGCCACTGCCACGAAATTGGATCTTGATGAACATGGAATATCAGTTGATCAAAAATTGTATAGGGGTATGATAGGTTCTCTACTTTATCTAACTGCTAGTAGACTAGATATTGTGTTCAGTGTTGGTTTGTGTGCTAGGGTTCAATCAGATCCTAAGGAATCTCATTTGAAAGCTGTTAAAAGAATATTGAGGTATCTGAAAGGAACAGGTCCCTTGGGACTTTGGTATCCAAAAGGTGGTAGTTTTAATCTTGTTGGATATACTGATGCGGACTATGCAGGGTTCCTTGTTGATAGAAAAAGTACCTCGGGTATGGCACATTTTCTTGGTGAGTGTTTAGTTTCTTGGGGAACTAAGAAATAAAATTCAGTGGCACTTTCTGAATATGTGGCAGCTGCTTCATGTTGTTCACAGTTGTTATGGATCAAACAACAATTACAGGATTTTGGTGTTGATGTAGGAACTGTTCCTATCTATTGTGATAACACTAGTGCTATTAATATGACAAAGAATCCAGTGCATCACAAAAGGACTAAACACATTGACATAAGACATCATTTCCTAAGAGACAACTATGAAAAAGGTTTGATCACCATAGCATTTTGTCCCACTGAAAAGCAAATAGCTGACATTTTTACAAAAGCTCTAGGTAGAGATGATTTTGAAAGAAATAGATTGGAATTAGGGATGATTAAATTCACATAAAATCATCAATGCTTTACTTCATAATTGGCTAGAAAATTGCACTTAAAATGAATTTTATTCAAGTCATTATGAATGATTCAGTCCAGCTTAATACTTAAATGTATACTCTTATGCCATATTTCTTATTTAGAGTTGCTAAAATTGAATGATGTTACCCTTATGCTCTTAGAATTTCAGATGATCAAAAATGTTGCAAATTGGAAGGACACTGAATTTTCGTGTTAAAATCAGGTATGTACTAATTATTATTCAGTTAATTTAGAAGTATAAAGGCTATAGGTAACTTATGATTAGGATAAATTCCACTAAGTTTCCTAATCATATCCAAATTGCAAAAGATCCCATCGGAGGAACAGTTCCCACTCTGAAAAGGTAACCTGGCAGCCCAACGGCTCTATTTCTCCGGGAGACTCCCAAGAGTCCATAACCGTTGCATGTTGTGCTGAGGTAAGTGTGATTGATTCCTACTCTAATTCTACTACCTAATTCACCCTATAAATACACTTCTTCTCCCCCATTATTCTTTTAACTTGTTCATCAATTAAATTCTCAAAATTTCAGAAAGAATAGTCAATTATCTTTTAATTCGAATTGCAAGAATGTCTCTTTCTTCTGATAATTCTTCAACTGCACCCACTGCTGAACAACCACAAAATCTCAATCCTTCCTCACCCATGGATACCACTGACCTAAACCCTGAAATTCCTGAGATAATCCCAGAAATACCTGAACCTGAAATTCAGGGGGAAGGACCAGTTCCCACGGCTGAATCAATTGCTGAGCAGGTTGAGGACTTGTCACGAGCTATGGTCTTGTATCAGTATCAGGTAAATTTTACCTATCCTTTGAATGTTGTGATAGATGAGGAAGAAAAGGGAGAGGGTTCTCAGGCTGTTCTTGAGGGGGAAGAAGAAACAGTTAAGAGGTTGGAAGCACCCATGCATGGGTCATCGGGGTCTCTAGAGGCTGCTTTTAGAGCACCCATGGAGAATGTTAAGATGAGCTGTTGGGTATTCCTTTTACTGTGTATGACAGTTATGTCAAAAAGGTTTGGCCTGACTTGACAAACTTGCCAACTGATTTGGAGATCACTAGGAAGTTTGCTGAGAATGAAGGGGGAGAGAAACCCAGGGCTGTGCAGAAGAGTGAGATGCACCCACAGCACCAAGTACTGTTCGAATTTGTGAACAAGGTTGTGATGCCAAGGCAGGAGAAAAGAGGAATTGCCAGTTTCATGGACCTGGTCCATATGGAACTGTTGGACACTGAAAAGCAGATCAACTGGCCCAGTTTTATGATCCACCTGATAAAAAGGGTGATAGTTGGGAAGAGAAAGCATTCCTTTCCGTTTGGGTTCATCTTAACTGATGTGTTTGCAAAATTGAAGATTCCCTTGGAAGGGGTAGTGAAGGATACAAAGAAGGAAAAATTTGGCTGTGCCATATTGATCAGTTGTGATTTGCCAGTTCAGGCTGATCCTCCAGTGGCTGGTGTTGGGAGGCAGCCATTGAACAACAAAGTGAGGGCACTTAGGCAACAGGTTGCTATTCAGGCTGCTGAGATAGCAAGGTTGGAAGAGGAGAAGAATTACTGGAAGGCAGAGGCCTCAAAGGCAAAAGAGACCAATGAAGGAATGCTCAAGCAGATGTTTGAGTTGCTTAACAAGTCTCAGGGACCTGGTCCTTCCATATCCTGACCACCTTAGCCTTTAGCCATCTTTTGTCTAGTGGGATTTAGCCTAGTCTAGTGCCTTAGCCTTTTTCGTCTTTAGTCTTTGGATAATTCTGTAGTACTTGCTTGTATCCCCTGATTTCATCTTTTGATTAAATGAATTGTCTTTGATGGCTAATATCATTGTCTTGCAGTTGCTTTAATCTGATTTATGTTTGCATTTTGAGTTGCCTCATTGGCCATGTGCTGATTAATTCTAACCTTGAGTTATATTTTTTATGCAACCTTTTCAATGATGCCAAAAGGGGGAAGAGTAAGTTTGATTTTTCGTGAACTTATACCTAGTTGAAAATCTGTTCCTTAATGATGAAATAAAGTCTCTACTAACTGCTTTTGAGCTTAAGTTGTACTTCAGGACATTAAGGTTATGCAGCTATGCTTATGAATTTGTCATCATCAAAAAGGGGGAAAATGTTAGCTTGGATAAGCTTGGAGTTTTGACTGATGACAAATTCATGCAAAATTGTTTAAGTTGAGATATTATTATTTATCCTAAAACTGACGTATATCTTGATAATTATGCAGGTCTGAACAGATACGAAAAGATTGCATACATACAAGGATAAGGATAGAAGATCCGGATTCTAAAGAGTAGAATCCAATTAGGACTCAAACTCATGGGAGCTTTGGAGTTCTAATTGCTCAAGACTTCTTGGCTGCTGGAGCTATAAAACGTGGAGCATATCAGCCATAGAAAGTGTGCACAAATATAGAGAGCATCGAGCAAAAGCTTAAAAGAGTCATTAGCTTATTTGTGTAATCAGTTAGCTACAGTAGAACTGAGTTAGAACCTGTTCCTTAGATTGAATCTTGTAGAAGTTCAAGTCTTAGTTCAATTGTCGTAAGCAAAAATCGAGTTGTAAACTTTCTGGTTCAAGTCGTGGACTTGACACAACTTCACTGATCGTGAGAAAGATCACTAAAGGATTAGAGTTAGTCCTAGGTTAGTAAGAGTGAGTCTTGTAACCAAGTGGGTCTTTTTACATAGTGAAGTTGAAATCCTACTTGAGAAGTAGGTCGTGGTTTTTTTGATCCCGAGTCAAGGGGTTTTACCACGCTAATATCTGGTGTTCAATTACTTACAGTTTTAATTCCGCATATCGTAGAGTAAATGAACAGTAAAGTGGTGTAATCGTGGGAAATAACACAAGGCGATAAGCAAAGTTGTTCGCAAAGGCCAATGATTCGGTCAAAATCTATTGACCACGACTCGGTCAGAATAGAAATCTGCGCAGATTACTCACGACTTACGACCTCATCCTTGAGAAAGGCTAAGTTAAAACATTCGGGCAAACTTTTGGAGACCAGAACTTAGTAAAGTTCAAACTTCTAAAAAGCTCCTGAACATAAGGCACGAAGGCCACCACAACGCATACAAACGAAAGATCAAAAATTCAGGCTATATATATTCATCGAATTAAAAAAGATCTAAAGTTATATACATAATCCTGACAAAATGATAAAATGCCGAAAATGGCTGACGGAAATTTTGCATAGTGATCAAGGCCAATGGAACCAGCCGAACAAGGATCAAAGAGTCCCTAAGAGACCTCTATCCACAACCAGCTATCCGGCTCTCGCCAGATATACAAACTCACAGCCTAGTCAATTTGGGGGGCATCGATTTTGGGGCTACGACCAGAACCCGACGCACCTGCTCCGTCGATTCTGTCATCATCACCAAAACTATCGCCGTCATCCTCATCTACATCTTCATCTGCCTCGGACTCTTCGGGAGAAAGATTCAGCACTTGTCTTACTCCGCGAACAGCGCTCTTTGTTTTCAGCAGCATCTCCTCAACGTTGATCTGCCTAGTCTGGACTTGCTCATGAAATGTGCGCTTAGCCTCGAGCACAGCAAGCTTCGCCTTGATTTCAGATTTATCACGCAGGTTTGCCAAGTCCTTAGATAATGCACTTTGAACACTTAGTGACTGGGCAACTTGGTCCTTAGCAGCTTGAAGCTCACCTCTGGCTTTAGCAGACTCTTCATTAGCCCTTTGCAAGTCCATCTCAAAAGATCCACGCTCATCGAGCGCTCTGTTCAGCGAAGCCTTTCATTCCTCAAGCAGAATCTCCAAACCCCGGACAGATTGTGCGAACCCTTCTTTCTCTTCAGAAAAAAGGTCCTTTTCCTTGGAAAGTTCATTAACGTGCTCAACACGCTTTTTGTTGGCCTCAGCCAACCGATTAACTTCATTCCCAAGGAAACCACACCTCTGCGCTAGAGTCTCATTCTCCCTCAAAGCCTTTAGCAGCTCTTTCTTCAACTCAAGCACCTGGTCGGGGTCATTGATCCTGGAGCGGAACATCAGCTCGGCGGCCATCATACTTGACTGAAGAAACAAAAGAAGTAAAGTTAGAAGTCTAAAGTCAAACTACTTCCAACACAAACGGCATTAAGGAAAGAACTTACCCAGGCAGAATCGGCAGCGATAGCAAAAGCCAGTTCCTCGTCACTCATCGCCCTCATTGTCCACTCCTCTTGAGGACCAATGAGTGATGAGACTACTTTGGCCAAACTGCCCGGCCTGGTTACAAAGTTGACATCAGGGGGTAGTTTCATTGAGCACTTCCTCTCGCAGTACTTAGGCTCTGTAGCCGGCTCAGAGGGATAGTTCGGTCCAAACTTATAGCGTACGCCCCGGATGTCCCTTAATCCAGTCTAACCACCAATGATGGTCCGCTGAGTAAGCCTTGTCGCTGAAATGTCAGAGTCACCCTCCACTCCAGGGTCTCTTGTGTCACACTCGTGTAAACTGACAGGTGCCTCCCCCTCAGCGGCCACATTCTCCAGGTCCTCAAAGAGAAAAATATGAGGACCTTGGCTACCCTCTTGGGGGATTTCTTCTTCTTCTTCTTCTTTCTCCTCTTCTTCACCAACCTTCCTTTTCCCCTTATCTGCACGAGAAGGAGCCGCCCTCACCCCGTCATCAACTCGGGGACTCCTCTCCGGAGTACGGTCAGCCTCTTCCTCAACCTTCCTCTTGTCGCTCCGAAGATAAGGTTTTCGCACAAGGGGTTCATTAGTTTCAGTCTCAGTATCTGAAACGTCAATTACCTCCTTGTCTAAAACCTCTCCCCGTGCAGACTCGGGGACTTCGGCAGTGGTCTTGGCACTCTCTCCCGCAGACTCTGCCACATTGGCCTTGGGCGAGGACTCACCTCCAGCAGCTGAGGTTTGCCCGGCAGCAACGAAAGTCTTACGAGCAGATTTCTTCCGTGCTCCGCCCTCACCTTGGCCTTTCTTCTTCCTCTTTAAGGAACCAAGGCCACTGGACAGAAGCTCCTCACCGCCTTCCCTCCCACGCAGTGCCTTCTCTAAAGCTATTATAGATGCTACCTCAGCATCGGGATCAACAGCAGGCCCAGATGGCGCAGCTTGAGAGGAAGGGGCAGGGAAAAAGTCCCCCTGAGTACCCAGACCTGCAAAGAGCAGAACGGTCAGGCATAGCAAAACTACGAGGAAAAGAAACAGCTTTAACAACGGAAAGTTCTCACCGTGAGTCTTCACGGTCAAACTCTTCTGCACAGCAAAGTACGCCCATTCCCTCTTCTCAAGGGAGAACTTCTTCAGGATCGCCTCGACCCATGCCGTCAGCTCATCGATTTATATGAGCTCGTCATAGGGTCGCTTGGCGGCTGTAAGAAAGAATCAAAGGAATAAGCAAACAAGGAAAAAGAGGAAGCATGAAAAATTCAAAGGAAAACTCGGGGACTTACGCTTCTTGTTCCAGACCTCGGGGAGAAGAGTCTTAGAGTTGAAGGATAGGGCCTGGGTGCGCACGAATACATACCGGTGCAACCCCAGTGGCTTATATCCTCAGAGCTGCGCACCAAGCCTTTGCTCCCGCGCATCCTAGCATTGACAAAGCCGTCCTTGAAAATTTGTATACTATACAGGGAAATAAAATGTTCATATTCGAAAACATGATCGGTTTCTTCCGCAAACCAATCCATAAGCGTCACTATTCTATACATGTTGGGGCACAATTGCCCCGAACAGAGTAAATACTCCCTGCAGAGCCTCTCGAGCACAGGGTGCAGGGGTAGTGTGCATCCAACTGTAAATAGGCATGTGCACATGGCCGTCCACCCACCCTTATGCGAAGTAATGTTCTCCGCTTCAGATACTGGCAAGAGGGGAACACTTGCATCCCAATTGCAGTCCACTCTAACCCGTGGGATCAACTCCGATGTGATCCCAGACTTGAATCTGTACGCCGGCCATGTGCGTACGTCCCCGTAATTGTTGAAAGCTTTGATGTTGCAGTCCTTCTATAACTCACCCCATTTCTTAGGGATGATCTCTGCAACAGTGGCCTGAGCAGCCCTAGGCCTGGGGGTGGCTGTAGAAGAACTACCAGCTGCATCCATGCTTAGGTTTTTCCTAGTCTTTGAAGACATGATTCAAGAAGAGTTGAGAAATTTGAGAGGAAGATTGAAGGATATTCAAAGAATTTTCAAGAATTGGCAGATATAAAATGAAAGCACGTAAAAGGGTTTAAACTGAACCAACCCCTATTTATAGAGATGGAAATTCGACCCATCAAGTTCCCACAAGACACGTGGAGACTATCAGAGAGGCCACGATCAGATCCAACCATCAAAAAGAGAAGTAGGTTTCACCAAATTTCGAAGTGTCATCATTACCCTGAAGTGCAGCGGTCACATCGCGATCAACAGTCGACGTGTGCACGTGATTGAGGCGGTTAAAATCATTATCGTTACCCTTGGGACGCGCACTAGTCACTTCAAAGCTGACGGCGGATGTGCAGGAGTGACAGCTGCAGTTACTTTTTTACACCACGCATTTAATGTGCACGTCATGGGAACTTGTCATGTACCTAATAAAGTACGTACGTCACCCAGTTTTGTCATATAAAGATTGGATTTTGCAAGATGGAAGTTCCCGCCAAAATTCACATCCACTCCTCGAGCAGAAACTCTGCTCGAGAAGTGCGGGGACTATCTGTATTGGATAAAAACTGACGTCACCAAAAAGTGACACGTGTCTGCCACGTGGCACGAGCAGAGGTTTCCCCGGACAGACATCCAGCAGGACAGATAACTTGCCAGCCGGTCATCACGAGCAGACCCAGAGCAGTAGTGTAACGCTTCCCAGATCAGCACGATCTGAATGAGCATTTATTAGCCTAATCATGCGCGATTGTTTAATGAATGGTCATAAAGGCAGCAATTACACAATCCAGCGGTTACATATCCAATGGATACGTGTCCAGCGGTTACAAACCCAACGGACGCCTATCAGACCTATAAATAGCATTCGCCCTGAATCATTGTAACATACTTTTTAATTCTCTGTCTACAACATCAATAAGAATACTCTCACTTACTCTCGCTCAAATACTGTTCTTTGCTTACATTTGCTGGATACTTTGCTCTCTAGTCTTCAAGTGCAATCAGTAACGAGGAATCCTTACCGGGTTCAAGAGATCCAATACGGTTACCTCTATCTATTTTGTTCACACTTTAATCTTATTTATTTCCTATTATATCTTATTTCCATATCGTTAGTTATCATCATTGGAAATCGTGCATATATTGATAACCTAATAATCAGCGCCATTTCATATTAAACTTGGTTAAACTCTTAATCTAAACTATTGATCGTGACTCCGCAAATACAAAATTAATTGTTAATTGGCCTAAAATCGGATATAAGTTAAACAGCGGGGCTTTATATATAGTGGCAATTAGAAAGCATTCGTAATGAATAAGTTAAGTACATATACGATGAGAACATTCACAATTAAAAGTCTAGTATTCAAATAAATAATAGTACAAGAACGACTTCATCCTCTGTTATTTTTTATATCATACGTCATCGGTCATTGAAATTTATTGTTCATAAAAAAATGTCATCAATAGTTTACATACGGGGATACAGCCAAGAAATCGACAATGTTTGTACTATTTAAATTACAAGTGGGGCAACACACTAGTTAGTTATCGTTAAAAATTGGATCCTGAGCACTCATATGAGTCAATCCAAATCCTTTTCTCAATATATATATATATATATATATTTGCTCCCAAGCTCGCACGCAAGTATACGTGGTCAACAAGTAATAAAGTGATAAGTTGAGTATCGTTCCCACGAGGACTATTGATCAGACTGAATCCTAGCAAATAATTTCGTAAAAACTATTCAGGGATCTTTTTCAATTGTGATTGTGATTTTACTAACTAAAGAGAACAATAATTAGAAGAAAGTAATGAAATCAAATAATAGAGTGTAAATTATGGATTGTTATCAATAAAAGAGAGACGGTCCAGAGCCAGAGCGACAAACAATCCAGTTGAGTTTTCCAGTTGATTCTACTTCTTGATTTCCTAGATTTCTAACTAACAGATTAAAAATATTCGTGAAAATCTGTCGATTCTTCACGACTCTATGCAAGCTACTCTAACGCCTATATTTCTATGGAATTAAATCACATGCATGCATTAAAGAACTCTGTATTTAGCTATGCAACGCGAATAGGTATATCTCTATCCTACCCACAAATCGATTCCCTCAATCAAGCCCTATTCTTTCTTATGTGCATTCACCAGTTCCCTCAGTCAAGTTCAACTTGCAAATCATAAATAGTGTTCAATTATCAGGCCTCAATAACCAAACAATTAGGCTCAAGAAAGAATAAACAATCTGTAATGGTAAATCAATAGGTAGAAATCAATTTTCAAATATCAACCTTCATGTATTTTCTCTAACTCTAGAACGATATGTTTAGCTACACATATTCATAATAACAACACAGCAATTCATGGAAGAAAGATTGAATCTTGTAATAGATTAAGTAAAATAATTAAACCCTTGGTTCAATATGTTAGGAACTCAAAACTTGCTCCAAAATCGACTTCTCCCTAATATTCACAAAATAATAAGCTTTTATAGCATTTACAAAGTGCTATGATAAGTTAAACCAAAGGCTAAAATAAGCTGGAAAAGTTGGGTTCGCTGAACTTCACGCTATACACTAAGCGTCGCATGCTAAACAGCATCTGAATGTTGTAAGTTGTACTGAAAGCGTCGCTTAGAAGACAACATTCAATAGTCTGAAGCTGTGACAGATCTACAGCTTGCACCATAGCCTTGCCTTCTAATACCATGTCCCACATTTTGCTAAGTCCATCAACTCTTTGCTCTTTTGTATCCATTTTTACTCCATTTACACTCGTTCACACCCTACAAGCAATATTACGAAAAATGATTGCAAAAACTATATGTATCACCCAAAAGGAATAGGCAAAGTACTACAAATACAAGAAAATATTAAGGAAATATAGGCATATATCACTAATATATATATATATATATATATATATATATATATATAAGGAAGAAGATTCATATTATTCATGGATTAAGGATTATAAATAGTGTTTGTTAGATAGAAAATAACGTAATCCTTCTCCCCTTTTTACTACTTCAACTTTGTGGGAAAAAAGAACTTCTTTTCTTCTCCCTTACAAATATACAACAACTTTCTTCTTCTGTGTGAATAACCGCTATGGTAGATTACCGAGAAGAATGTAGGTGGTCTTTTACAAATTGGAACAGTCTTCAGTAACTCATGTACGACCTTAGACTGTGAACTTATGATGTAGTTCGCGTTTTGTTAAAATGTCATTGCATTGCTGACTAGTCAAACAAATACAGATTAATCTTGGACGAAATATGTGTTCATGTAGATTGTGTAATCCTTCATTGATATCTTATTCGTTTCCTAGTCTATAATTAAGATAAGAAAAGTAGAAACTGCTTTTCTTGACGAACGTTACAGTTTTCTTTATGAGCTTTTTTTTTTTTTTTTTTTTGAAATGTAACTCCATGTGGTATTTGGAATACGTTGCTAAATAAGACTCATTTCGAAAAGGTACCGTTTATGTTCGTTTTCTTTGATACTCTCAAGGCTTTGAAAATTAATGTATTTTTCACGTTCTTTTTTCTAATGTAGAAGGCCCTGATAGCCAATCGTTTTGTTGCGAAATGCAGTAATAGCAAAGTGTGGTGATTGCAATACCAATGTACTGAAGGTCGAATGAATGTACCGATCTTGATTCTTGAGGGTATGAACAAAAAAGCTCTTGAAAATCCTTGGAAGGTTGTGAATGAACTTTTGCACTTACGATGTATATATACACGTCTACGCTAGAAACATAAAACGAAAGTGGAATGATCTTTGTCACGTGGGATCGTAATTATGATTACGACAGTTTAAGTGATATGGATCCCATAATTACAGGATGTGAACAGAGCAGTAGAAGTATTGACAAGATACATGGAAAATCCCTCCAATCATTAGGGGACATGTCGCTATATTGAGGAATTTTCATTTAATATGACGCACGCGAAGAGGCAATGAGGCGAGCATCAGTATCGTCACACCTTTACGTCTGCTAATCTGACGAGTCCAAAGTATATATAGTATTTTTGCTCGTACTTGTCAAATTCTAATATAGTTTAAGATATAGTCCACGGATATTGGAACCACCTAGGCTACAAGTTTATATTATCTATGTTACTATTTGAGAGAATCAAGTTGATGAAGAAGAGTTAGTTATAATTTCAAAAACTACAAAGATAATAAATATTTTTGGATTTTTTAATAAATAAATGAATGAAAGATAGAGGTTCAGATATTTGAATCTACAAGATAAACGATATATATAGTAAAAGTAAGATTTTATTATTTATTTCTCTGTTTAATGAAGTGGTAGCTTATTTCTAATTCAACCATATCACATAAAAGTAATCAATCAATAGCACCACTTTCGCTTATACTATTAATTGACAGACAGTGAAACAGAGACCTTGTTTAAAGAATCATCGCTCATTTCTAATTCAATCACTTCACATAACCACAACATATCCCACTTGCGCTTATACTATTAATTTGTTGATAGTTAGTGACATTAAACATTGAATTAGTAGTACAACTTGCGCTTATATTATTAACCAATTAAAGTAATGGTTTTGAACAAGAATATCTTAGTCGAGTTCAAGAAGTGAGAAAAACCTCTTGCGATTAGTTTTACTAAATCAATTAATTTATTTGAGTCAATTCCTCCATGAGAATTAGAACTGAAATAAATGAAATAAAGATTGTGATTAGATATAATTATATCATATAATAGATATAATCAATATCCAAAATCTTAATGTATTGTGATGATAAAGAGAAAATATCAAATCTTAGGAATATAACAATATAAAATTTTATTATAATAGTGTTATCAAACTTCATCTACTATCTCAACCAAAGAAAAATTACTCCATTATGGAGAAAAGATAAAATTAAAAGAAACAAAATATTATTGTTCCTACAAAGAAAAAAGAAAGAAAGTAAAGACTAAGAAAGAAAAGGATGATAATGGGGTCTTCGAAGTGACTATTTATAGCTAAAGATATGACTCTTCACTTATGGCAAAATGAGATGTAAATTGCCTAAATGATATCTCTTTCTCTTCAAATCTCATGTGCTAGCTATCTTTAATTTACTTTGGCCAAAGTGGAGAACAAAGTAGCTTTTTCTTCCTTCAAATCTCATGTGCATTCCCACTTCTGTTGCTACTTTGATAAATGTGACTTTTTTCCATGTGCTAGCATTTTTCAATTTACTTTGGCGAAAGTGAAAGACTAAAGTAATTTTTTCTTCCATTTCTCACATGCCAATTTCACATTTGCTATTTTGGAGTTTGTTTGCCCAAAGTGGTTTTTCTTATTTTCTTGCTAGAATCTTTCAAACAAAATTACTTTGGCAAAGGTAGTTTCTCTCTTCCAGCTTCTTTATTTTTTTCTTTTTCAAGT
The DNA here is from genome assembly GCA_037355625.1 of Petunia x hybrida. Taxonomy (NCBI): domain Eukaryota; kingdom Viridiplantae; phylum Streptophyta; class Magnoliopsida; order Solanales; family Solanaceae; genus Petunia; species Petunia x hybrida. Next base: position 11,218,368 of record JBBBVM010000024.1, read on the forward strand.
ATTTCTTTTTCCTGCAAGAATTGTTAGAAAATATGCGAGAATGTGATATAAATATTCATGTTCTATTTTAAAACTTATATTTTTATATATTAAATTACATGAGTAATTTATATCCATCACTATCACGCTTCTTTCACTTCCTGACTGCTTGCATCAGCACTCAGCAAGTGGGGGGACTGACTGTGTGGGAAAAAATACGCCACCTATTTTTACGGGAATATGAGTCCAGCTGACGAGACTAGAGTTATCCTACACGTCATCGGGCACAGAGAATATACGCCCACTCCTAGAACCAACGACCGTTTAGGCAGTTCGACCACATGACGCAGGGTATATATCCTGCCACCTAGAGCTTACAGTCTTCTAGTTAGGGTTTAGTATACCACCACCTTGAGTTGTAGGGCCATATCCTTAATAGTCATTTAGGATTGGGTATCACAACTATAAATACCCCTATTTATATTGTATTGTACAACTTACGATTCATTACCGAATCCGGCTATTCTCAAGGAATAAGAATTACTCTGTCTTTCATTATTTATTTATGTCTTATTTAGTTGTCATTATTTATCGTATTTACTTACTTTTTCCATCATAATTACCGTATTGCTTGTGACCTCAATCATAATTAATTATTTAACCTAGACGTACAATTTTAGGCATAAAGAATTTGGCGCCCACCGTGGAGCCAAGGAAATTATAGGTATTCTACAAGGAAAAGGCACAATCATGTCGGACAATGGTAGTAGTGTTCCAAAGAACACCGCAGATGCAGTAGATGAGTATGCGAAGGATGTCAACGATCCCAGCATCCAACCAAAGGATCCAACCGAGCAGCCGAAAGATTCTTCTCAAGAACCAATCCATGTTGCTAGTAACGAGAAAGGGTACCATTCATTGGAAGGTAATCCTGAGTTCAAAACTTTCATTACTAACCTCCTTAAAAATATGACGGAACAGGCGAAACAAAACTCGAACAACGTGATCGAGGGGGTGTCCCGTAAATTAGGAGCGATGTTCACAGGATCATTTCAGAGGCCAGCATCTCCATGAGGACCAGTGCCTACGAACGATTCGCCAGCATCTGCCCCTAGCCGAAGGCTCAACATGGATGCTACCCCTGGTGGCTCGTTAAAGATCAACAATCAAGACCTCCAGGGGCTCCTATAATTCAGGACCTCATAAAAGATATTAAGGCCATCCACTATCGGATCGGTAACGTGCCGGGTGCTCTACCCTAAGTTACTACGGTAGATGACCAGAAGTTTTACAAGCATTCTTACAAAGCAAGTGCTGCACCGGTCCACATACCAAACGTTTCTGCTTTCTGGATAACTTGAAGTATGACAGAATGACTGATCCGGACAAGCATATTACTGCGTATTATATGACTGTGAAGAGTAACGAGATTACTGAGGAAGAGATCCAGTCCACCCAGTGAAAAGGTTTGGCTCAACCCTAATCAAAGGAGCCCTTACTTGGTACACTCACCTACTAATGGGATCCATCAAATCATTCATTCAAATGCAGGATTTGCTCAAAAAAGCGCATTCCCGTGCCCGCAAGCGGGAGAAGAGCATGGAAGACATCTTTGAGATCCGACAGTGTGATGACAAATTGCTCCAGGATTATCTCGACAGGTTCTAGAGAGAACGCATGAAGCTCCCTCCGATTCCTGAAAATAATGATGTGGTAGGCTTTGGTGAGAGTTTGAATTCAAAAGGATCGCTGGCCACCAGAGAATTGCAGTGGAGTCTGATCAACACCCAATGTCAACATAGAACGCCCTGCACCAAAGGTACACTAAGAAGCTTTGTCTTGAGCCCGGAGAGCCTTCTGCTCCTGAGGAAGTCCAACCGACTATCCAAGACATCACCCCCCAAGGACAAAAATGGGGATACGTGGAGGAACCTCAAATGGGGGATAAAGGGAAGCGAAAAAAGAAAGATAACAGGGATGATTTTCCAAAGCAGGAAGATAGTCGGGGAACCTCAGCTCCATTATCCAAGGGATCACTCAATGTGGAGTGGGTTCCTAGCTGATTTGAAGAATCGAGGTTGCGAGTCAACACCGTAGAGTTCGTAAGAGATCATATGAAGAACGCAAGAATCCGTTGGCTAAGCTATTTGAGAGCCGAACCAGGCAAAAGAAACAAGGACCTTTACTGCCACTTTTACAGGACCATGGACATGAGGCGACCGGATGCAGAGCGCTGGTCTTGGAAATCATGGGTTTGCTGAACAAGGGTTACTTCAAGCACCTGCTCACCGACAAGGGAAAGCAGATATTTACCAGAAGCAAGAAACACGACGAGCCGCCAGATCTGCTTGATCATAAGAGGTCCATCAACGTGATAATCCGAGGACCAACACTGCTCAGGGGGTCAAGGGACATCTCGGCAGTGCCCAACCAGGGCCATACCCGGGATAAGATGATCCTGTTCAGCGATAAGGATAACACCATCTGCAGCACCCTGCACCATGATGCCCTGTCATAACATTTAGGATGGAAGACACGCACGCCAAACATGTATTAGTCGATGCTGGAAGCACTGTAAAACTCATCAGATAGGATGCACTACAAGCAATGGGCGTCGAGGACAGAATTATGCCGAGTGTTTACATGCTCACAGGCTTCAACAACTTTTGTGAGAGAGCTGTGGGCGAAGTTAACCTGACCACCCGCTTGCCGGGGCTAGATTAAGGTTCATCCTTTCAGGTAATGAAAGGAAGAGTTCCTTACAATGAAATCGCCGGCCGACTATTCATCAACTCAAAGCAATACCATCCACTTGGCATCAAAAGCTGAAGTATCCTACCCAATAGGGGATAAAGGAAGTGAATGGTGATCAGGAAGCAGCGAGGGAATGCTTACGACCGCAATCCTGGGAGCAGTTGTCCTTGAGCAAGTGCCCGAGGTGAACATTCCAGAAGATACCGAAGACTTCGAAGCCGCAATCAACCAAGAGTGTGCTTCAGACGGTATAGTTGATTGACGTCTTTTAGGGGGAAGGAGTAGGGATGATTGGAAGTACTTTTCTTTTCAGAATTAACTTAGCGCATTAGTCTTGTTCTTAGATTACAATATTTTCATACTTTTCTTATTGACATGTTATGGGTTTTCACCCACAACATCCCAGGCTCCGCGCCTTTATTAATAAACTACTGATCTTATAGTCAGTTTTTCACAAAATAAGATCTATCTATGATCCAAATATTCATAGCCCAGGCCACATAGAAGTTGAAGTAATAAACCCACTTTTCATGACAAAAGTAGGGTATACTACTCGCTTAGAGCTAGACCACATCTAGCTCAGCCACCAAGCATTATTCGTGTATTGAACCCGTTAATTCAACAATTGCACCTACACGCCGACGGGGATGCCTATTCGCGTAGTGCCTGAATGTCTTAAATACTCAAGTAACTAAACTAAGACGTTCTGTCTTAGGACGCAAAAGTTCCCGTTACCACATGGGCTAAAGTCATCCCATTTCGGGCGCAAACAGCCATCTACTACAGATACAACCTAGTTGTCTTTTATCGGCGCACAACGAATGTAAATGCTCAAAGCAGGCACACTAATAAATATTCCTAAACAACTAGAACAGTTAGGAAAACCGTAAGCCATTTAATTCTTAGGTGCAAACGCCCACGAAGGCACAACTTAAAATTACTTATTTTTTACGACAAAAATTAAAAAATGTCACAAACAAAGGCACAAGTAATTTAAGTCAATACGGCACAAAACGGGCTAAAATATTCCATTAACATCCGCACACGCGGATAAATATTTTTTCACCAGATGCAAAGATAAAAAAAAAAAAGAGCATCAAACAGGGGGGATCTTCATTCCTTTCGGCGGACTTCCTTCGTCGGTGACACTTTGCGAAGATCCTGCTTCACCAGCTGTAGGCTCCCCAGTCGGCGTCTCTTCTCTTTCTCCACTCATCTCTTCAGAGCCTTCTTCAAGGTCAGCCCCAATCTGAGCATCTGCTTAGAAATAAATCCAGTATACAAGGCAATCTCAGCAGCCAAGTCAAAATTAGGGTCATCATGAACCCGAAGGAGAGTGGCAAGACCAACTGCAACGTTGGCACGATCTTCCTCTGCTATGCGACAAGCATTCCTCTGTTGGTCTTTAAAAGGGCATTCGTTACAAAGCTTATCATGGATTCGCTCAAGTAACGTCGTTTTACCCTTCAGGCTATCTGAGGCTCTTCAGTGGCATTTATTCTCTTCTCCATGCCGGACAGTTGCTGTTGCAGGTCTCTCACGGTCCCTTCCAGGTAATTCACGTTGCTGAGATGGAGCTGCTCTGAGACTTTGACATTTGTGAGGGACGAATTGAGGGTCGCCATGGTCTGCTTATGCTTTCGAACTTCACCAGCCAGTGCCTTCTCCAAATTTCTTCTCTTCATGACGTCTGATCACTAGGCATCGAGAGGAGTCTGCAGTTCGCTCTTCAACTCCTTGACCTTCTCTACGAAGGGTTAAAAACCTGCAACTTGTCCGTGCAGAGCATCAGCCTCCTTAACTAGACTGCCTTCTAGGCCTCCCCGACGGAGTATCTCATGGTACACTATTAGTCCCTGGGTAACGGTAGAGATAGGTGATCGGTAAGGGAAATGTGGTGTTAAAATTCGCTCAGCGGAAGTAGAAAGCTTACCTAAAGGGAACATCTGGTGGCGACCTCAAGCAACTCATGACTACTACAACTAGAATGGTGTTCTTGTTTAGTAGGACCAATCGGTTCAGTGGTATGGTCTGTCATGACCCGTGGAGTCTTTATCGGGTGAACCCCCGCAGCAATGGGGATCACAACCTCTCGAGCTCCACCTGCAGGCTCAAATAGGGCCTCTACGACCACCTCTTTGCCAGGACGCCACTGAAATGAGTCAGAGCTCTCAGGGATCAAAGCACCAGTAACGGGTTCTAAACTTAAATAGGAGATGTCAGTCTTTGAAGTTAACAAGGAAAGAGTTTTATTTCAGAAAAGTGAAGGCCAAACCTGGAAGTTGCGGTTCAGAATGCATGGTAGGAAGCAAAACATCATCCTCCATGCTAACTTCTTCCTCAGTTATGGGAGTCTCTTCAATCAAATGTCTACACTTTTACGTGGAGGGACAAGCTTCAACAGCAGCATACAAGGTTGTTTCAACGGCTTCAGACACGGGTACTAGGGGGATTTCTCCCTCACCATCAGAAATTACAAGAGTTTCGCCGGCGACTGCCATATTGGTTGACCTGGAAGACCTCATCCTCTTCAAGGAATGGGATCTGCTCGCCCTCTCCAGAATTCTTCCAGTAGATGCCTGCACATCGGGTAAGGGAGCAATATACGGGGCAGCAATCTGGATCTCCACCAATGGTGACGTCATGGCGAGAAAATCCTGCACGAAGCGGCAAGTCAAATATGGAAAAAGTTCTGATATGAAGGGTGGTTCAATAATAATCACTTACAATGGTCTTTCGCCCGCCATCCATTCGCATTAGCCAAGGCTGAGAAAGTCAGGGATTCAAGAGGATTCCTCGAGAAGATGATAGTGACCCACATCATCAATTCATTGTGGCTCAAGGAAATAGTGGACACGGTGTTCACTAGACAAGAGAAAGGAATCAGTTTGAAGCGACCACGGTTAAAGTAATAAGATAAGTTTGCGTAGACTTACACTTTCTGTTGAAGACCTCTGGGAAGGGAACAGAGGATACTAAATCGATCGTCCGCACAGAAACATACCTATGCAGCCAACTACGTATTTGGAGTCTTCACCGTTAGGGACTATACATTTATTTCCTTTCTTTACGAAAATCAGCATCCCAGCTTTATAAAGACGAGGGGAGTAGAAAGCCAAGAGATAATCAAAAGAGAATGCAACTTGGGCATACTTGGCCAAGTGGTCCAGCACGGCTACTAATCGCCACACTAACAGGCTGATCTGGCCCAAACAGACGTTATAACAGCGGTATATATTCTCTATAATCAAGTTGACGCGCTTGTTGAGATGAAGAGTGAAAGGGTATGTCTGAACAATCGAAATATCAGCCCGATGGGAAGAAATTCTTTCCTCAGCACTAGGAGTAAGAATGACAACAAAATCAGGCCACTTGCATTCATGCCTCATGCTTGTTTAGGGGTTTGGCCCAACATGCGGCCATTGTTCTCGAAGTTGAAAGAGTTTGTAAGATAATCTTGTGCTCTGAAGTTCGCTGGGAGAGAGCTTGGCCCTTATGCCATGGTGATAATATTGTCAAGGTTAAAAAGGAATTATCTTTTGAAACGTAAAAGGGAACTGGAATGATCTCTGCCACGTGGGATCGTAATTATGATTACTGCAGTTTAAGTGATATGTATCCCAATAATTACGGGATGTGAACTGTGCAGTAGCAGTATTGGGAAGATACACGGAAAACCCCTCCAATCATTAGGGGACACATTGTTGTATTAAGGAATTTGCATTTAATACAACGCACGCGAAGAGGCAAGGAGGCGAGCATTAGTACCGTTACACCTTTACATCTGCTATCACGCTTCTTTCACTTCCTGACTGCTTGCGTCAGTACTCAGCAAGTGGGGGGCTGACTGTGTGGGCAAAATACGCCGCCGCCTATTATTACAGGGATACGAGTCCAGCTAGCGAGACTAGACTTATCCTACAAGTCACCGGACACAGAAGATATACGCCCGCTCCTAGAGCCAATCATCGTTTAGGCGGTTCGGCCACAGGATGCAGAGTATACATCCCGCCGCCTAGGGTTTACATTCTCCTAGTTAGGATTTAGTATACCACCGCCTTGAGTTGTAGGCCCATAGCCTTAATAGTCTCTGTATTTTACCTTATTTAGGACTGGGTATCACTCACTACTAAAAATCAGGGTTTTTTGACCGCCCAAACAGTCAGATGACGGTCAAACAGCCGACCGATGATCGACCAAAACAGGTGGTCGAAGATTTGGTGGTCGGATAAGTCTGTTCAACCGCTTCGGTCGAACGTTCGACCGCTTCGGTAGGAGCACAGTCGAACAGATGAATTTCTGGAAAAATTAAATATTCATTTGTTCGATCGATTAGATGAATAAAAAAATTTCCAGAAATTCATCTGTTTGACCGAGTGGGTCGAACAGATGATTTTCTGGAAAAAAAATTACAATTTTCGACCGATTCGATCGGAATTCTGTGTAAAACCTGCAATATAAAAGCTGTAATTAGAGCTACACCACTTGTAAGCTCAGAAAATACCAGCACCATATAAACAATAGGCTTCGCCAAGCCATAATATTAGTCTAAACTTGACTTTAAACTAAAAGTCAAACAAAATATATAATTTCAAGACTTCACAACGATAAAACAAGTCAAACAAATCAACTACAAGTCTTACAATCATTAAAGAAGCTTAACAAAAACTATCCACAAGTCTAACACATGTCAAACATCATGAACAATCCATTTTACTACTCGGTTGCCTCAGAACTAGACTCGGATCCAGACTCAGACGACGATCTGTATCGACGTTTGGTCTTGCCTTTCCCCCCGCTCCTGCTACTCCTCTTGCTCTTGCTCTTGCTCTTGCCCTTGTCTTTTTTCTTTCCCTTCTCAAAATGACTAGCCATCCCGTTTTGCATCATTTTCCGCATGGCATTCATATTAGCCTCATTGTGCAAACGTTCTTCTTCGTTCTTTCTCTTAAGCTCTTCAATTTCATTGAGCAGTCGAGCTTTCACGGATGGATTAAATGTGCTAGTAGGAGTGTAAAAGCCAAACAAACCTGGATTCAGACGATCCGAGGCATACTGTGATCCAAGACCGTAAGCACATCCCTTCTTTACCCCTCCATTCACCTCCAACCATAGTGTGGTTTCCTCCTAAAGTATCATTGGAGCTGGGGTACTGCTTCCACACTCGGATGCTTGACTTGCCAACCTTGCTTCATAAGCTTCTGAAGCCTTTTCCTGGAAAAAAATTAATAATAAAAGTTAGATGTATAAATATTGAAGGATTATACAAAGAAGTTTGAATTTAATAACTTACCCACAACTCTTTGGCGCGCGGCTCGACCCAGACTTTTTCCCCTTTTTTAGTAGTGTAGATATGTCTAGTCTTAATCATTTCGGGCACAGGTACTGTCCGCCCTACTTTCTTTTCCTACAAATATTAGAAGAGGACAAGTTAGATTGAAAATTAACGATAGTTACATTAAAAAAATACATATAAATTAAAGATCTTTACCAATAGCATCCGCTGAGTCGCGCAACTAACTGAGCCCCCGGTGTGCAGCAATCCACCTCGAGGCTCACGCTGCCTTTCCTTGGGCGCTCCTCTTCTTGAATTCATCACTCTCCCAGTATTTCAGCAGTTGTAGCCACTGAGGCTCAAATATCCAATCGGGCTTCTGTCCTCTATCCCGACAAGTATACATGGAGCCCTTGACTAGATCAGCACATTTTTTGAGGAAATTGCTTCGGATAACGCTATCAAAGGCAACATGCCACTTACACTTTGTCTGAAATAATTAAAAATATTAGATTTAAACATAAATAAAACTTAACTAAATTATTAATAAATCTTATGCATAGCTATTATCTTAAAATCTTCAAACATGTTCAGCTTTACCGAAAAAGGTACCATACCCCAGGATGGCCACGCATCAGTCCAGCTAGATCTTATGCGTGTTGTGACTATGGGCGTAGCCACGTGCGAGGGAGTAAAACTAGATAAAAATCACTAGAGTTAATAAATATACTAAAAATTAAACTTCAGAGCAAAATTAAATAGTTAAAAACTGACAAAAATAATAGTTACCCTTTATTACCCTCAGGATAAATAATCACCAAGCCTCCGTCATGTGATCCTGCTTCACCAATGTAATAGGGCGAGCTCGGATGATAATATGGTATAATCTGCGGTGGTACAGTACAGCTAAATATATCAGAAGGTGGTACAGTAGATCCAGAAGGAGTAGATGATGAAAGAGATGGTGATGGATTGGAAGATTGTGAAGGCATGGAAGAACTTGGGCAGCCATGCGGACGAACAACATAACCAGGCGATGTGGGATGTGGCATGTCCGGGGGAAAAAATCCGGGTGGAGTGAAAAATCCAGGAGCATATGTCGATGGAGGAGATGTAGGAAGCATATGAGGTACAGAAGCAGGAGGAATAACATGACCAGAAGCAGAAGAGGTACTTTGACACTTTTTTTCCCCTTAGCCTTCCCCGTAGATGCCATATCTGTAAAATAAGCACAATAAATTAGCACAATAAAAATAAAATATAAATTTATAATGGAGTATATTTATAAAGTAGTGCTATTAATTGTAGTAATATGACAACCGGATTACTACGAACATGTCAGTCATCATCATTTGTCTCAAGATCATCGGCTATTTCTTCTTCCTCGCTTTCCTCATCGTCATCGACAAATTCTTCCTCGGTTGTTTCAACGTCATCCATATATTCATCCTCCTCATTTGCCCTAGATATTCCTTCTCCAATATTAGTCATATTTTTTCCACGTCTAACCACTGATTCATCAAACTGTTCATAGATGGCTTCACTATATTGCAACTGGTCGGCTAATTCAATATCCGCAATCAAGGGAACGGCTGAAACCTTATTTTGATATGCAACATCTAATACATCATCTACTTCAACTCTTCCACCGGCTTGCCTTTTAGAACAGCCCACCAATTGGCCTTGGCTTTGGATTTGGCTTTGTTCTTTTTCGATGGATAAGGAACGTAACACACTTGCTTCACATTCTGGGCAATGATGAAAGGATCATAATGTCCATATGACCTTCTGTGATTAACCTCAACTACTTTAGAACATGGGTCTACCCTCATACCCCTGGGACTCGGATCAAACCACTTGCACCGAAAAAGCACCAATCTTTTACGAGGCCAACCTACTGTAAACTCTACCTCTAAAATATCCTCAATCACACCATAGTAATATAAGTCTACATCCTGGTCACCAGTACCACCTTTCACACACACACACCGCTGTTGTTAGTTTTCTTCCCCTCAGCCCATGTTTTAGTATGAAACTTGTACCCATTAACGAAGTACTTAGACATCCTCTTGTATTTATAAAACGGCCCGTGAGATATATCACGCAACAATGAGAAGTTTATGCGTTTATTCGGATTGAGTACCTATATACAAATTCAATATAGTTGTACACATTAATATATATATATATATATATATATATATATATATATATATATATATATAGAGCTGAAAAAAACTTAAGTATTTGTTTATATAACACTTACAAATTCTCTAAACCAATCTGAAACTTTTAATAAACAGCATCAGCACCAAAAACACCAACAAAGTGACTGGATGATGCGCCAAAGAAATTCTCATTAGTTAGAATAATGATGAAACTTGAATGTTAGGCGTAAATGTAAAATAAATCATACTTGTAAAAAGGCGTGACCTCGGGACAATTCAACAACACATGTGTTGTAGCTGCTTTTCTGTCCCGGTCAGTGAACTTGCATACTTCAGTCATTAACTTTCCTCTCCCAGGTTGATTGAATATAGAAAATGGTGCGTAATTCGGATCATTGTTGTCTCCGACATCATGCCGATCCGGCCTGTTCCGCAAACATGGCACATTCTGATCGAAATAATACGAGCAGAAATGAGAAGTATCTCTAGCCAGATATGCCTCACATATTGACCCCTCAATTTGGTCCTGTTTTTCATTTCCCGCTTACACTTGCCAATAATTCTGCAAACTCATTGTATTCATTAATTTACTTAAGATGAATTAAAAAACAAAGCTACTGAGTAAGAGAAGGAACCTTACCTCTCGAAAGGGTACATCCATCTACAGTGCACCGGGCCTCCTAATCGTGCCTCTCCCGCGAGGTGAATTGGAAGATGCTCCATTACATTAAAGAACCTAGGGGGAAAGATTTTTGTCAACTTAGTCGCGACAATAGGAAAGTTACTTTCCAAAGACTTAAGATTCTCTTCCTTCAATGTCTTAGAACACAGCTCCTTAAAAAATAGGCTCGTCTCTATAAGGGGTTTCAAAACTTTATCAGGCAAGCCATTGAATGCAATTGGGAGCAAGTTTTCCATGAAGATGTGACAGTCGTGGCTTTTCATGTGAGTCAACTTTCCATCTGTCATATCAACACACCTTTCTAGGTTTGACGCATATCCATCAGGCATCCTCAAATTATTTACCCATTCACAAATCATTCTTCTCTTATCCAATCCGAATGTGTAACTAGCCTTGGGGCAGCCAAATCGTGTTGCCTACTTGAGATACGTGTAACTCAGGTCGCCTACAAAGTTCCTGAAGGTCCAACCTGGCCTTCACGTTATCCTTTGTCTTGTTCCTGACATCCATCATAGTATTAAAGATAGTCTCGAAAAAAATCTTCTCAATATGCATGGGATCCAGATTATGTCGAAAAAGAATATCCTTCCAATAAGGCAACTCCCAGAAGATACTTTGTTTAGTCCAATTATGATCAATACCATAACCAGGTGATTTAGATGGCCGTTGGTCAGTTACCTTAGAGTACTCCTTAACCTTATTCCATATTTCTACCCTTGACAGCCTTCACGGAGGCTCCTAAAAATCAACCTGATTCTTCATAAATGCACTAGTGTTATTCCTAAAAGGATGGTCTATTGGAAAGAATCGACGGCAACAGTCGAACCATGTGTTCTTATCGCCATTTTCAAAGTGAAGGCTTTTGTTCTTCCATGCAATAAGGGCAAGAGAGCTTACCTGTAGTAGACCACCCAGACAACATTCCATAAGCTGGAAAGTCATTTATAGTCCACATCAAAAAAGCGCGCAATTGAAAGTTCTGTTTCGTTGATATATCATATGTTTCCACACCTTCATGCCATAGTAACTTTAGCTCATAAATCATCAAAGGCTGCAAAAATACATCAATCGAGGCTTTCGGGTTATGTGGACCCGGAATTATGCAATTCAAAAACAGATAAGTACTAGTCATGTACATTTTGGGCGGAAGATTGTATGGAGTGACAAATACGGGCCAACAAGAATAGGGTGTAGACGAGACATCAAAAGGAGTAAACCCATCTGAAAAAAGATCCAACCTTATGTTTCTTGGTTCACTAGCAAATGACGGATACACCTGATCAAAGTGTTTCCATGCCTCACCATCTGATGGATGGCTTAGAATGCCCGGCTGCTTTGTACGATCATGGTGCCATCTCATATGAGGAGCAGAGCTCATCGACACATACAACCTCTTTAACCTAGGTATAAGGGGTAAGTAATGCATCGGCTTAACAGGGATCGGATTCTCTTTAGCATTTAGAACCGGCTTGTAACGAGGCGCCTCACAGAATTTACAAGTCTCTCGTTCTGCATCATCCTTATAAAACAACATGCAACCGTTGACACAACAATGAATTCTCTTTGCAGAAAGGCCTAACGTGGAAACCAACTTATTAGTGTGGTAATAATCAGTTGGTCATGCCATGTTAGTCGGATTGAATTCATTCATAAGGCCAATGATGGAATCCATGGTTGCTTGAGATATACTAAAATCAGATTTAATACTTAACAATCTAACAGCAACTGACAACTTGGAATGCACCGAGCCTTCATACAATGGACATATAGCTTCCTCCAACCGTTTATAGAAGAGCTTTGCCTCATCATTGGGAACATGCTCAATATTTGGCTCTGATGTACCCGGTTGCGATGGCTCATCCGGGTACATCCCAAAGGCATCATTAACCATATCGTTCATGTAAAGAATCGTATATTCTGTGAAGTTTATTTACAACTGAGAGGAGTCATCCTCTTATAAACTAGTGGAAGTACTAGTTTGAGTTCTATACAACTCTTATAAGATAAGGTTGAATCCTATCACAACTAAATTATGTGAGATATTCAAAATTCAAATCTTCAACAGAACCTATCTTAACATCCGCCCTCAAGTGCAGCTGGGTGCACCACAGCCAACTTGTCTCTTAGAAACACAAATCGTCCTCTAGATAGACTTTTTGTCAGAATGTCAGCAACTTGATCAAGTGAGCTGATATAGCGGACTTCAAGGTCTTTGGCTGCAACCTTTTCTCTAACAAAGTGAAAGTCTAGTTCAATATGCTTAGTTCTAGCATGAAATATAGGGTTAGCAGTGAGATATTATCACACCATAGCCGAGGGGCTTGAGATAGTGGTACTCCAAGTTCCTTAAGAAGATGTTGTAGCCAAGTTGTTTCAGCAGTTGCAGCAGCCAATGCTCTATATTCCGCCTCCGTGCTAGAGCGAGCAACAACCTTTTGCTTCTTGGAACACCAGGATATCAAAATTAGAGCCCAAGAAGATACAATAACCGTTAGTAGAGCGTCTGTCATCGGGGCACCCTGCCCAATCGGCATCAGAAAAACAATTAATCTGAAGTTGTGTAGATGGGCGGAAAAGTAGACCAAGATGGAGTGTTCCTTTAAGATATCGCAACAGTCGTTTCATAGCTTAAAAATGAGACTCCATTGGCTTGTGCATAAATTGACACAACTTATTAACAGTATAAGACACATCAGGTCTAGTGATTGTAACATATTGAAGCGCTTCCACTAGACTGCGATATAGGGCAGGATCATGGAATGATGTACTACCATGCTGTGAAAGCTGCAAACCTGAAATCATTGGTGTAGCAATTGGTTTTGCACCGTCCATTTTTGCTCGAGAAAGAATGTCTCTAATGTGCTTTGATTGGCAGAGAACTAAGCCACCATTTTTAGTTTTATTTACCTCTATTCCCAGGAAGTAGTGAAGGCTACCCAAATCCTTGAGAGCAAAATCAGTTGAGAGCTTGGAGATTAGACCGGATATAAATGAAGAGGAGCTACCTGTGACAATTAAATCATCAACATACACAAGAACAAAGGTCACATCAGTAGCACATTTTCTAATGAAAAGTGATGAATCAGACTTGGACGAAACAAAACCATATTCAAACAAGGCACTGCTAAGCCTTTCTAACCAAGCCCGGGGAGCTTGTTTAAGTGCATAGAGCGCTTTGTGAAGCCGACAAACATGAGTGGGATATCTTGGATCTGTAAAACCAGCTGGTTGAGACATGTAAACTTCTTCATTTAACTGACCATGAAGAAATGCATTTTGGACATCCAATTGGCGAAGAGGCCAACCACGAGATAGTGCCAAAGTAAGAATCACCCAAATTGTTGTAGGCTTAATAACCGGACTGAATGTGCCATGATAATCAACTCCAGCCTCTTGGTTAAATCCCTTTGCCACCAGCCGCGCTTTATAGCGCTCAATAGACCCATTCGGATGGAGTTTTAACTTGAAGATCCATTTGCACCCCACAACATTTTTGGCTATTGAAGAAGGGACAAGGGACCAAGTGCCATTTTGAATGAGAGCATTGTACTCCTCTTGCATGGCCTTTCTCCAATTTAAATCTTTATTTGCTTAGGAAAAACATGTTGGTTCAGTAGGTAAGGTTGAAGGTGGCAGAGGATATTTGGTAGCAAGATTGGCTTCAGGGTGCCTGATTTTTTACTTAGTGCGAGTGATCATGTGGTGAGGAGGATGGACAATGAGCTTTCTAGGTTGACGTACAACTTTGGAAGCCTGAATTGTATTAGTTGAGGAAGGTGGAAGCTGCCCAGGATCATATGATGAAGCAGGAGAAAGATCACTTGAAAGATTGGTACGAGGGAGTGAGCTTGGTGAGATTGACACGGGAGGAAGTGAAGTAGGCACATCTGGAGTTGGTGTACTGGGTGGAACATGAGAAGTAAGGATAGATAAAGTGGAACTTGTAGTAGAGTGGACTATTGGAGATGACTTGGATGACAAGGTTGGCATAGAAGACGGGAAACTACACTCATCAAACACCACATTACGAGAAATATACAACTTGCCCGTTGGAACATGAAGGCATTGAAAACCTTTGTGATTATCACTGTAACCAACAAACACACATATGAGGGAACGAAATTCAAGTTTATGTGAATTATATGGGCGAAGGCATGGATAACACACATAACCAAATACTTTGAGAGAGTGATAATCAGGAGGTTTATTGAATAACTTTTCAAAAGGCGAAAGGTTATTTAGAGAAGGAGATGGGACTCTATTAATTATGTAAACAGCAGTAGTAAAAGCGTAACCCCAAAAATGAAGTGGTAAAGAGGCATGAGCTAGAAGAGTTAATCCCATTTCAACAATATGCCGATGTTTCCTTTCGGCCGTACCGTTTTGTTCGTGAGTGTGCGGGCATGATATTTTATGAGTGATCCCCATTTTTGCAAATACTTTAGAGCATTTTTAATACTCGCCACCCCAATCGGATTAAAAAACTTTAATTTTACGGTCAAACAAATTTTCAACTTGGGATTTGAAACGCAAAAAGATATCAAGAACTTCAGATTTAGAATGCATAAGATATAACCAAGTGAATTTTGTATGATCATCAATAAAGGAAACGTAATAACAATATTTATTATTTGACAAATAAGGAGAAGGGCCCCATACATCCGAATGAACAAGATCTAAAGGATTAGAAGCAATAGAACTAGAAACCGGGAATGGCAATTTATGACTTTTGCCATATTGACACGAGGAGCAAACTTGCAATCTGTCAGTAGTACTCAATGGTATTAAAAGTGTCCTAATGACACGACTGACAGAGTTTATTGACAAGTGACCTAATCTATTATGCCAAATATCAAAGGAGGATTTTGACACGAGTAAAACTTGTGGTTTATTGTTAACTGCTTGCAAACTTGAAGATTTAGGAGAATGAAGCTTGTAAAGGCCATGATCAAGGTTCCCTTCAATAGCACCGTCCCTGATGCCCGATCCTTCACAAGAGAAAAACGAGGGTGAAATTCAAAAACAACATTGTTATCTTGAGTAAATTGATCTACACTTAGAAGGCTCTTTGTAATTTCAGGCAAGAACAGTACATTTTTTAAATGTAAAGGCCTAACTTGAGAGGATAAAGAAGAATTGCCAATGTGAGTGATTTTCAAACCTGTACCGTTGCCAACTAAAATTTGATCGTTTCCTTGCAAATTCGCCACGAACAAGCAGATTGTTGGCATCATTGATAAGGTGATTGGTAGCTCCGGAATCAGGATACCATGAGGGATCAGCTACTGTCGATGGTTGAGCAAGAAAGGCAGACATTTGGTTCTTGGATTGAGACTGGTAGGCATGGTCGAACCTGTGATAGCAGGAGATGGCCGTATGACCATGTTTTTGACAAACTTGACACTGGACTACACTGCTCGGGTTGTTGTTGCGACATCCACCATTGTAGTTTCCTCTTCCACGACCACGCCTGCCCCCATTATTGTAGTTGTTTTGATTAGGACTCATGTTTCGTCTGTGGTTTCCATCAGGCTTTCCATTACAACTAAAGGTAGTATTTTTGGTTGTTAAATTAACTTGCACCAAACCTTGTTCGACAGCCCCTATCTGCTCAAGACGATACTCATGGCTAAGTAACAGACCATGAAGGTCGGCCAATGAAATTGAGTCAGCTCTAGAAGTAACTGAAACAACGAGGGCATCATAATCAGGACCAAGACCTCCTAGAATATAAAGAACCAAATCATCATCTGCAACTGGGTGCGCTGCCACTGCTAAGTTGTCTGCAACATTCTTCATTTTTTGAAGATATTCCACCATTAGTGTGTTGCCCTTCTTTGTAGTTTGAAGTTGAAGGCGCAACTGCATGATTCGTGCCTTGGACTGAGAGGCAAACATATTTTCAAGTGTTTGCCACATATCTTGGGATGAAACGCAGCCTACAACTTGTGCTAGTATTCCTTCGGTTAAAGTTGACAGAATCCAAGAAAGCAAAAGTTGATCTTGTTTCTTCCATAGAGTATAGTCTGGGTTGATGGTTAATTCAGATGAGTTTGCACCCGTGGGGCTGCTAGGAATCATTCTTGAAGGGCATTTAAGAGTGCCATCCACATAGCCTTCAAGATCATGACCTCTTAACACTAGTAAGAGTTGTGATTTCCAGATGATATAATTATTGCGGTCAAGTTTGATCAAGTTTGAATGAGTAAAATTGGTAGAAAAGGGACCAGAATTGTTGGATGTTAATTGAGTTGTAAGACTAGTAACAGAAGAGAGAGCCATTGAAGATGATGAAGGACGTGAGTCTTTGGGAACTTCTGATACCATGTGAAGAATCGTATATTCTGTGAAGTTGATTTACAACTGAGAGGAGTCATCCTCTTATAAACTAGTGGAAGTACAAGTTTGAGTTCTATACAACTCTTATAAGATAAGGTTGAATCCTATCACAACTAAATTATGTGAGATATTCAAAATTCAAATCTTCAACAGAACCTATCTTAACAGTTCATTCGATAATTATCAAGATTAGTATCCACAAATTGACCACTCTCACCGCCACAAACATTTTGAAAATTAACATCATTGCGCATCTCACGAGACTCTCTATGATAAACTCAAACAAAATAATTTGGCATAAAACCCTTCTTATAAAGATGCATTTCTACTTCATCCAAATTCTTTCCTTTTGTGCACTTGCATTTCACACAAGGACACTTAATCTGGCTATTCCTTATAAAATCATCATGTGTTTTTGCCTTAGCAATAAATTCTGCGACACCTATAGCAAATTCTTCCCTCATCCCCCGCCGCTCGGGATTATTTCTATTATACATCCAACTACGGCTTCCATATTCCATATCTACACAAACATTGCAAGTTTGAGAAACATATTCAATTGAAAAGATTGAAAGAAAATTACTTTGATACTCTACTAATTTTCATAAGATTAAATAATTATATAATTTTCTAAGTCAATTACTTTTATATTACTAATTAATCTATTCTCTAAGATTATTATTTGGTAATTAGTAACACTTCTCGAGAATCAAATGAACTAGAATAAAATATTAAACAATGAATATTTAAAAATAATTTATTTTATTTAAATGAATTTACAAAAATAATTAAGACATTTTAAATTGTGTAACTACGATATTACTTAAAGCTAATGTCTTTTAAGTTGTTGTTAAGTGTGATAGTAGTTCATTTACTTATAATTTATGCTACGAGAAAGTTCTATATTTGTCCCTTTGTAAAATAAATATATCATTCTAAACAAATGGTTAAAAATATTTCATCAATTTGTTGCTATTCTCTTCTTCTTTACTAATTACTAAAAAATAATTTATGCTAAAACACTACCAATTTGAAAAAGACTAAGTACATATATATTACTTTTATATCTAAGTCAACTACTTTTATAAAACAAGTTGACGCACCAATTTGTATTTCTATAGTAAGGTCACAAGGTTCAAGTTCAAGAACCAATTTGTATTTCTATAGCAAGGTCACAAGCTTCAAGGTTCAAATTCAAGCACCAACTAGCTATAGCACCAATTTGCTAGTTCAAGGTTCAAGGTCACAATTATACAAGGTTACAACTTCAAGCCTAACCCAACTTCAACTGCACATTACAATTTTCATGAATTTTTGCTTCCCCCAACTAATGGTTTCAAAGCTTCACAAGTCATTCAACACATTCCAAACTACAATTTCAAATCCAACATCTCAAAAACCAATACCAAAACAACAACCCTAAACAATGTTCAATAACAACACCAAACCAATTTTTCAACATCTTCAAAACCAATATCAAATCAATAACAACACCAAACCAACTTTAATTCTAAAAACCACCCAAAATCAATACCAAATCAATATGTATAGTGTGTAGGAAAATATATATAATAATAGTTACTAAACGAAAGGCCGAACAACTCCCAAAAATTTCTTTAACATAACAAGCACACACATTGATCCAATAATCATCTATCATTTAAACTAATCACCAAACCTTTATTTATCAAAACAAAAAACAAAAAAAAAAACCTGAGTAAAATGCTAAATTCAGTGATGCCGCCGCAGCTGGTGGTCCGCCGGTGCTGCTGCCTGAGGTGGTGGCCCCGGATCTGCGTGTTTGTGAAAAAATAAAAATTGGGGGTTAGGGTTTGTGAAATTAAAGGAAAAAATTTAAAGAAGATAGTGAAATTAGGAAAACTTATCAATTGATGGATTAGATGGAGATTTGATGGAGAAATTGGTGGATTTGGGAGTTGGGGACCGTTGATTTGTGTATTTGGGGGTTGGGGGTCGGGTTTTTTTCTGTATGAAGGGAGAGAGAAATGAGCTGAAATGGGGAGGGAGTCGGGTATAATTACGAGGTGTTCGACCGAAGGGGTCGAACAAAATAAAAAAAATATTAATTAGGTCTAGACTGCTTCAGTCAAACAAAATAAAAAAAATATTTAATATAAATCAGTTGAATTGTCCCACCGACTCGGTTGGACAGACTCTTTCGACCGACTTCCGGTGGAAAATTCACGGTTTGAAAAACAGTGATTTTTTGTAGTGACTACTGCAAATACCCCTCCTTACATTGTATTGTACAACTTACGATTCATCACCGAATCCGGTTATTCTCAAGGAATAAGAAAAACTCTGTCTTTCATTATTTATTTCTGTCTTATTTACTTGTCATTATTTATCGTATTTACTTACTTTTTCCATTGGAATTACCGTATTGCTTGTGACCTCAATCATAATTAATTGTTTAACCTAGACGTATATTTTTAGGCATAAACAATTAAAAAGTGGATGATGATTGGAAATATAGTGAACTTTAGATTCCAAATCGAATGTGAAATGAATATTGACATAATTAATTAGTTTAAGAATTAGTATGTATATGAATTTAGGTGCTAAGATAGTACATAGTTGTATCGATAAATTTATACTAGTTTATATCAATAGGTCAACTGCTACTAGAATATTGTCCCGAGCTTAACAAAAGTGTTAACAGTGACAATAAAATTCAGTATGTCCTAAAAATAGCAAGAGGCTCTTGAGACTCTAGATAGGTATGTGACGTCTCCTGAAAATGACATTACATTCTGTTGTAGCTAGTACACTATGACATTTATGATCCAAATTATGAAATTGTTCTAAGCCAGTTACTTATATTCCATATAAGTTATGGATAGATGAAAAATCAATTCTTTTCTACTATTGGGTTTGCGCTGCTCCTGTATATTAAGTAATTTTCCCACATGGAAAATTAGTTCCAAGGGGAAGGACATATATAAATCTGTGATACTATTATAGTTCAAGATTTATATGTTCACAAGTGAACAAGATAATAGTTGCATAGTAACTGAAATTGAATCACGATGTCACATTCTTAGCTAATGTTTTTCCTAAGTAAGGTGAGATAGGTTAGGACTTGTCTCTTCATAAAATTGTGGGCCTAACTGCTTCCGCTAATGACAGTCAAATAGATTTGAGTAAGAGTCACTTTGGTGGTAATGGATCTGTTCTAATTAGAACCAAGATGGCTAAAAAAAATCTATTAATATTGCTGGTCTTAGTGGGAGTAACTATCAATTTTGATAAATTAATTTTATCAATCTCAACCTCGACAAATGAGTCGTCTCCAATATTCCGCGTCGTCGATTTGAGATTGAAGGAGAAGCATATTGATGCAATACGAACCAGGCTCACCTGTTCGATTCATCAAAGTCCACCGAGGAGTCACATGGCGCCCACGATCAAAGTGTGGCCGGAATGAAAGATACCGAAGACTGCCTCGCCGAGCAGCAACGATGGAAATCCACCGAGCAGACAACAAGTGACTGTGACCGTTGCTGACACTGACTTCGGAGTTGTGAGACCGAGGACAACTTATGGAAACTCAACGATCAAGCTCGAGCCCGAAGCTGAAAGCAACCGAACCAAGGAAGAACGACGCCGATCAAAGAATCGATCGAAGGGCTACAAATGTGTCCGAGGCAGGAGAGCGTTCGATTCCAAATGTGATCGAGGCAAACAAGCGACCGAATCCAACGTGTTCGAGCTGAGCTGCCGAACACATAAGCTACTCCAGCCCTGCGTGGCTTTATCTCATTGGTCGCCTGTGACCACTTTACTATTTTGCCCTTTTAATGTTGTCTATATAAACTCCTAGCATAGCTCATTAGTTTTTAGTTTTTAGTTGATATTGAATTGAGAGAATAGAGATAGAATTGGCCGAGCCATTCTTGTTTGAAGCCCGAGGCTTCGTTTATGCCTTCTTAGGCTTGGAACCGAAATGGATTTCATCACTAGTATGAATCCTTGTTAGGTTCAAGTTTCATTTTCTCCCTTGGATAATCAATCAATGTTTTGACTGTAATTATCCATTCTTTCTTCTATTTCTGTTCTCCCCCTTCCCCGATTTCTTGTTACCCGTGTTACTTTTATTGCTTCCGCATCTTTACTTCATCGTTTCCGCGTCTTGTTTGTTGTCTCCGATTGCAAGGTGTAAACCCACGGTTTTGCTTGCATCACATATATAGTTACTCAACACGATGAATAAGAGAGATTAAAGATAAATGAGGCTCTTAAATACCCTGCTAAGGATAAGTACCTGAAACAATGGAACATGAAATGGAGTTGGTGAAACCAAACCAAGAGTTGGAATGGGTTGATCTATTTATTGGTCACAGCACCATTGGGAACAAATGGGTTCTCAAAATACATAAAAGACTTAATGTATAAAAAATATATGGGTGAATTCTTGAAGTTCAGATTTCAAGAGATCGTTTGAAGGGAATACTGTCTCTTTCAAAAAAAATCTTATATTAAGAAATTTTCTTGAACGATTTAATGCAATAATGCAAACCCATTAATACTCATATTTATAGAGGCGAAGTTTCAAGTGGGAGGATGCGTCCTCGTGAATCCACAAGAATATGATTTGTCTCTTGAAACTTGATATCTGTTATTCTAGTTAGCGGATATCAATCTGAATTAGAAAAGAAATATTGGAAAGCAGTTAAAAGGATACTGGTATCTTAAAGGTACAATCGGTTATACTTGTGTAGTTAAGAAGATGATACGCAATTCAAAGGCTATAGAAAAGAAGAATTAGATGAGAGGAAATCTAAATCTAAGTATGTCTTCTTTGCTAAAAAATAGCGATGTGTATATTGTTTGTGTAGCAAGAAACAATCATCAGCCTTATTTATAAAGAAAGTCGAATTAGTAGTGGTTTCAGCAACTATGCAGAGTTGTTTGGCTTATATGTCTTTATGATTAACTGGGTGTGTTTGATAATTCTATTGAATTAGTGACAATCAAGTGCATTAGTCAAGTCTCAATAGCTTACACAAAAATGTCCCAAGTATCACTAGAAGATATAACATATTGATATAAAGTATAATTTCATTAGAGATATAATTGTATATAGAAAAGTGAACATGAAATAACTCTCTATACATTATATGACAGTAGACCTAATAACGAAACTCATAGCATTTGGTGGTTATGAATGATATGTGAAGAGATGTAGATGTGTTTATACTTTAATTTTTTTCCCCAAGCATGTTCACATAAAACTGCGCTGTTGGAGTTAATGTAGTTGAAGCCTAAATTGCTTGTTGTTAATTCATATACATAAATGGTACTTAAGTTTAGTACATAGAGTATAAATATAAGAAGTATATCAGACGGACAAAAAGATTGGACTATTCATACAGGCAAGCGCCTCTATTGTCGAGGTGACTTAGGGATGAGACAATTATAAATTTATTACTATCAGAAGTGATAATAATAGAGAGCTAGCTAGAAGTTTATAACATGAATGTTGTTTGGATTATGATTAATCATTTGTGATTAAATGTGGCAGTCTGTCTTAATGTCAGATGTGAGTTCTGAAGGATAAAATGTATGAGTAGATGTCTGAACTCAAAGTTAGACATGAGTTGTCTGAACTATCATCTGCACAGTATTTAATTTGTGAAAGACATACGCTCCATGGGAAAGGAGTCAATACTGAGATACATGTTTTATTTCACGTATGCATAAAATGACCTATAAGGGAGACACAAGTTTAATATTTACTTGTTGTCGTGTGAAGCCCTGAATATTATAAGTAATTTTTTTTCTTTTTACTCTCATGACTTTGACCAGTTTTTCAATATTCAATTTGGTGTTTGCTATCTTAGAGTGTTGCCTAGAGATCATGGATGATTCGGTCTGGTTGGACATTTTTAGAAAAATAAATCAGATTGAGATTAAAAGAATCATGAGATAAGGAAGATCATTGGGTGTTATCACATTAATTGTGTTCATTGATTGACCCTTTATGTTTTTCTTTGGGACAAGAACATAAAAATGAACTCAAAATAATACAAAGAGATTATGAGAGATGTGAATGTGATAAATGATCTAGGATACCACATATTACAATCTACTCCAAGGTTCTGTAATCGAGATGTTGTATATTCTTAACAGATGTATAACAACTAAGCTCTCGAAGTATGCACTGGTCACATGGTCTAGTCGTTATGTATGAAAGTTACAGAATAGGAATGAGAGTTGACCCACTATGTATGAGTGAAAGATATTGAAAATTGGATCATGGGCACTCATGTGGGTCAACCCAAATCCATGTCCAAATATATAAAATATATATATAATTTGCTATATATTAGAATATAAATATATAAACAAATAAAAGGGAAAAGACACAACCATTAGAACTATTCGTGGATGGTTGTGTCCCTTAAGGATTATAAATAGTGTCTATTAGGCAGAAACTAACTTAATCCTTCTCCTATTTTTACTGCTTCAACTTTGTGGGAAATAGAACGTTCTTTTCTTCTCCCTTACAAATAAACAACTCTCTTCTTCTATGTGAAGAACCGCTATGGTAGATTTTCGAGAAAAATGTAGGTGGTCTTCTACGAACTGGAACAGTCTTCTGTAACTCATGTACGACCTAAGACTGTGAACTTTTGATGTAGTTCGTATTCTATTAACATGTGATTGCATCGCCGACTAGTGAAATAAATACAATTTAATCTTGGGCAAAATATGTGTTCATGTGGATTGTGTAATCCTTCAGTTATAAATAGCAAGTAGGTTGTAACCAACCTGCATGCGCTCTTCAGTCTTATCTAAGTGACAAACCAACATTCTTCCCCAACTTTTCCACCACCGAAAATCTAAAATAAGCATAAATATGTCCTAGTGTGGGACCTATATATGAATTTTTAGTAATTCAAGTTTTTAGATTTTAATTTTCTTACCAATTATGTATGAATTAATATATATATATATATATATATATATATATATATATATATATATATATATATTTGAATTGTTGATGGAAAAGCTGCAAAAGTTCGTGAATTACTTTTTCAAGTAGAAATACATTATAAATAGTTTTGAACACAATCTGGTGATTTTGTCACATATATTGATCGTATCTAATTTACAATTAATACCAAATAAGTGGAAATTTAGATTTGGAGCCATTTAATAAATCGAGACTTCAAGATCTTTTCTTTTACCGTTGATAGTAATACTCCTGTCTTATTTTATTTGTCGTGTCTGCATTTTACGCGCCACTTAAGAATACACTAATAAGGAGAGCTTTTGATTATTTTATTCTTATTTATATCTCTAATTTTTCACAATGTCGACTTCCCTTCGGTAAATGTTCATTCTACTTTTTACTTCAAGATCAATTAATACTAAGAGCAAAATAAGAAGAAACTAATTAATTTTATCTTAATGTTTTAAATTGATAATTTACACTAATCATGGCAAATAAATAAGATGGAAAGAGTATAAATTACTCCCTCCATCTCATTTTATTTGTCCTCCTTACTATAAATAGTCATTTTAAATTATTTTGTCCATTTAGAGGTTCATAGCAAAATTAATTATTTTTTCTCACTTCACTCATAGTAGTAACTGTCTTGAAGACCACAAATATTTAAATTATGAGTTAATATTATAATTGTTCAAATACCAATAAAAGATAAATTAGTTAATAATTCCACACCATTAATAACTCTTACTAGGCGTGTAAAAATGAAAAAGGCAAATAAAACGAGACGAAGGGAGTATGATATTTGCCAATGACTTGACAAAGTTTCATTCATATTTTTTCCATTATTAAAGAAAAGAACCACCTTTGTGGATTTTTTTTTTTTTTTGGTTAAATACGATATTCATAGATAGAAATTACGTCGGATTACATAGAGAGTTCATGCGGCTGTCGGTTAAGCCCGCAGACTGGATAATACATGGAATAGGAATAGAAGTTGCATTAAGTACATTAAGATTTCCTAACTTAGATAGGCAAAAGAAAGAACTATCCGATATTTTAATGGTAGATGATCTGCCCACATCTTGCAAAGCTTGTTGAACAAAAATTGGTGGCACGGCATAATAGAAGGTGGAAATAGACTTGGACTAATCAGGAGCTCCTTGCGCTAAGAGGTGCGCGACCTTGTTCCCCTGCCTGAAGGTGTGTCTAATTATGGGCCAGTGCAGGTGGTTCATCAGTGACCTGCATTTTAATATAATAGGAGCAAAACAGTGGTTAGTGCTAGGATTATCAAGAAGATGGATTACATCAGTCGAATCTGTTTCTATTTCCAGCTTAGAGATGTTTTGATCAAAGGCCAAGGTAAGACCATGAAGCAGTGCTAGGAGCTCCACATGCGTAGGGTTAAGCCCAGTGACTTTTTTATGGAAGCCTAATACCCAGTCACCATTTCTATTACGAAAAACCCCACCCGTACTAGCCATAAAATTTTGAGATTTAAAGGCCCCATCAATGTTAAGTTTGATAAACTCATGATTAGGGGGGTGACACACTACCTTGATAGATTTGTTATGCATTATTCTAGGCTTTTTAAATGTAAGGAATTTGTATTTCATAATCTTATTACTAACAGTGGCATGAAGTAGGCTTCTAGACATATTATTAATATTGTTAAAGTTGCGATTTAACCATAGATTCCAAAGAGCAAAACTTAGGAAATCCAACCAATTGTAATGATTAGAGCTAGTACTATAAGAGTAGTCTTTAAGCACATGTAACCAATTCCTAGGATCTTGAGTATTGAGATTCAATGAGCAACTTTGCCAAAAAACTTTAGTGATAGGGCAGTTAATAAAAATATGGACTAGAGACTCATCTTCAGTTTTGCAAATTGCACAAGTAGGGTCAATATTCATTCCAATTTTAAACAAGTATAGACGAGATGGGAGGCGATTATGTTGGCAAAGCCAAAGGAAATGCTTAATCTTATTAAGGGTATTCATTTTCCAAATCCAGTCAAAGTCCTCCCCAGAAGGAGTATTATCGTCAAATAGTGGATAAATTGACTTTAGTGAAAATAAACCATTACTAGTAGCTCTCCAAATAGGGTAATCTAATTCTTTATTTAAGGCTAGATGAGAATTTGAAAGTAGATTTTTAATACTATCAGGAAGATGAAAAGATAGCTTTGTCAAATCGAAATTATTATTATTAAGAATGTCAGCAACTTTAAAATTAGATTCATTCAAAGTTAGGGGGCCAGAAATAAGATTTCTAATAGGGGGTCCTATTTGGAAGCCAGCTATGATTCCAGAAGGAAGTGAACGAGCCATTCCCTATGATCCAGTGAGAATATTCATGACAAATCTTCCATCCCTTCATAATATTACTCCAAATGAAAGAGTTGGAAGTAGAAGTCGTCTTTTTCTTATACTTTGTACTGATAACCAGGGACCAAAGAGAGTTTGGGTGAGAAAGAAATCTCCAGGTTAATCCTGAGAGAATAGCTAGGTTTTTTGTTTTAGCTTTGGTAATGGCTAGGCCACCTAGATGCTTAGGTTTAGTAACCAACTCCGAAGAAACTAAGTGGAGTTTCTTTTTGGTGTTGGTAGTTCCCCACAAGAAGTTCCTTTGAATTTTATCAATAGTTTTATGGATTCTAGAGGGAAGAAAATGGTATTGCTTAATGTGATTAGGGAGAGTATTTAGAGTAGACTTGACCAGCGTAGCCCTACCAGCCATGCTAAGGAAATTTGTTTTCCAGTTTGAAAGTTTTGATTGGAAATTATCTATTAAAAACTGGTAATCATTAACTTTAGGTTTATGATTCAAAATAGGGAAACCTAGATACTTTCCAAAATTCTTACTAATTTTGATACCTAAGATAGAGCTAAGGTGATCTGCAAGAGAAGAGTTGGTGTTCTTGGAGAAGATAACTCTAGACTTGTTAGTGTTGACCTTTTCTCCTGAGAATGCACAAAATAGATCTAAGGTTCCCTTAATGTTAATAGTAGATTTCTCATTTGCTCTAGCCATAAAAGTTAAGTCGTCTGTAAAGAGAAGGTGAGAGATAACTGGACCCTTAGAAAATAGTTTAATAGGGTTCCATAATTGGTACTCTACTTTTTAGTCCATAATTGGTACTCTTGATTTTGAGACATTACTTAAAAATGAAGAGGAATTTTGGCGTCTCAAATCTAGAATTAATTGGTTAAACCCTTTGCGCCAAAATTCCTCTTCAGTTGTACAACTCTAGTTTGACATTTTCATTCGTTTCCACTAAAAAGTAAAGTCCTCTTAGATGGAAGTTGCTCAATGAGAAACTAGATAATCGTTTTATCTTTTGACATGAGCATTAATAATTCAGTGTCGATCATGGTACAGTGTGTGGTATTCTTGAAGGATACGAATTATGGTACTCTTTCACGGTGGATTGAAGATTTTTGTTCTATGATAATAATGGATATTTGCAATTTTATAAAATGATCTTTTTTATATCCCGAAGCATTTTGTTCCTCGATACATAACGGGAAGAAGCGAAATGACAGTTGCAATTATGATGAAATAATTGGATCGAATGTGCTCAAACAAACAAACAAAATAGTACCAAAATTTGTTACTAAAAATTTTCCTCTATTATTTTGTCGTGCCACTATATTAATTTACAATTAATACTATATAAGTGGCAATCTAGATTTGAAGCCATTTTGTAAGTCCAGACTTCCAAGTTCTTCTCTTTTACCGCTGAGAGTAAGATAAATTATGATATTTCCAAATGACCCGATAAAGTTTCTTCTCTTTTCCATTGAAAAGAAAAGAACCGCCTTTGTGGTTTTTGTACACAATTCTAGTTTGGATTTCCATTGCTTTCCACTAAAAAGGAAAATCCTAAAATGAAAGTTACTGAATGAGAAACAATTAATTTGAAAAACTTAACAACACATTTTTGAAGAAAGCAATTCAGCAAGTAAGAAAGTATGGTCAACATTGGAAAAAGTTTACAACTATTAAGTTAATCTAGCCATCTCAAATTATATGTATAAACAATATCTGTCTCAAATACTATTTTGAAAGTTAAAGAGAATTAATTAATTCTTTATCATTTTCCCTTCTTATTTTGATCCTTAAAATAAAAAAAAATAAACATTTCTTGAATAGTGATTAATATGTTGAAACATAAAAGATAAAAATAAGGATAAAATAATTTTAAAAAAAATTATCTAATGATTCAAGGGGTGTATAAAAGGCAAAAGAGACAAATAATTCAAGATGGATGGAGCAATATAGAAGTAGATTGTGTAGAAAATTTTAATATCTCTTCTTTCCAAGATTTGAGATAGTTTTGATGTAGGGCGAACGATTAGGCGGTGCTAGAAATATTTTTTTGGTTTTCATCCGGTTTTCGTATCGTCATTGAAGCTCCGACTAATTTAAATTCGTGCCACGTAGGGTCCCATTCGAGAGGAAGCACTCCCAACCAAGAATTTTTCCATACCCAAGACTCGAACCCGAGACCTAAGGGTGTTCATGGGTCGGGTTGGGTCGGTTTTCCTCTAAAAGATAACCAAACCAATTAATTCGGGTTTTCAAATACTTAAACCACAACCAAACCAATTAAGTCGGTTTTGCACTTTTTCGGTTTTTGTCGGTTATGTCGGTTATTTCGGGTTGTTCGATTTTTATCAGTTTTTTTTTTCCTCACTAAATTTGTAACATACACTTCCAAGGATCAAACACAAATTCGAGCTACTATATTCCACCATGACACATCCACACCAAGTACACTCTAGAAAAGAACAAATCATTTATGTAATCAAGAACTATATATGTAGCTTCATCCAAAAACTGATTATATATACAAGCATTTTACCATTTCAATTAACTTAATCAAACTTCTTACAATGATTTTTTTCGTGTTTGAAAAATAGAAGAGATATCATTTGCCAAGATATCTTGTTGATATTGAATTAGCCGACAATGGAAGACTACAAAACAAGTTATTTTTAACATACAATAGATTGTTTGACTTGTCAAATAAATACTAGAATGCAAAATAAATACAAAATACAAAAATTATATGAAAGGATGAGGAACTAAACTAGAATTCAAAAGAGCAAAAAAAATTAGCATATGGTGTAAATTCATAAAATCACACATAATTGTATGTCTAATTATAATTTTTAGATACTATTTATATAGTCGGTTTGGTTCGGTTTTTTCGGTTATTTTTTGTTTAAAACCAAACCAAATTATATCATTTTTTTAAATTAAAAACCAAAACCAAACCAACCTGAAGAATGTCGGTTTTTTCTTTCGGTGTGAGTCGGTTTTTGGTTTGGTACGGTTTTTCAATTTTACGTGAACACTCCTACCAAGACCTCTGATTAAGGGAAGAACAGTCCAAAGACTTAAACAAGAAAAGAGAAGTCTATGATCTAATAATCATCTCAGGAGCAAAGCAGTTAAAATTCGAAAGAGAAGGAAATCATGATGATAGAAGAATTACAGTAAATAAGTATAGAAGAAACAAAGAACTCACAAAATAGTTCAAAAGAGTCTTGACTATAACCAGTCATAATAATATAGGGAGTTCAAGGTAACAGTATAAAAAGTGCAATTAATTAATCTAAAAAAATCAACGTCACTATTAATGTGGGTCGATACACATTATTAGTCATGTTTAAAATCAGAAAGATAAAACAACCTCAATTAAAATAAAGAAACATATATTTGTTAATTATCATTCATGTTTGTCAATGAATACAAAATACTCCCGTCCAAGAAAAAAAAAATTTACCTAATTTGATTGGCCTCGGAGTTTAAAAAAAAATAAAGACTTTTGAAACTTGTTGTTTAAAATAAATCATACTGATTTGTGTAGTTGTAAATCATTCCATAAGAAAATTATTCATTTAAATTTAAAAAATGGTCATTTTTTTAAAACAAACTAAAAAAATGGTCAATAGTGTCTTTATCCTTGCCTTAATTTGGACCGCTAAAATTAAAATTGTTTGACCATTAAAATTAAATTATTTAACTTGGTGTAAGACTAGTAGTAATTAATTTTTATTTATATGTAATCTTACGGAAAAGTTGACATTTGAATTCTCCAAATCCAAACTAACGTTCCCTCTCTATGATATCCCCCACACTCTCCCATGCCCCTTACACATCCCCCGCCACTCTCTCTAATACGAGGAGCATAATATTAGGACTTTGTTCCTCAAACTCCCTCCACTTGTCACAAATAAGAACATCCCTCCCCTCTAATGCTTTTCTTGAATCTATCATGAATGAAAATGGTCCAAATTGTTGATTTGGGTAAAGGTCATTATTACAATCTTTTCTTGAATTTTGGACAAACATGAATCATAATTAAGAAAAAAATATTTCTTTGTTAATTGAGGTTGTTTTCTCTTCTGACTTTAAACATAGGCTGGTAATATGTGGTATCGACCCATATTAGTGTTTTTGTCCTATATCCAATTGCAACTCTTATAATGTTACGTTGGACTCTATGTTTCATTACTAGTGATAGCGAAGACTTAAAATTTTCTGACTTCCTTGTTTCTTCTATTCTTTTTAAAATTTTATCATCGAGATTTCCATTCTCTTTATTTTGGGAGATGTTTATTAGATCATATCCTTTTTTTTTTTTCTTGTGCATGTTGCAGAGAAGAAGGAGATAGCAGCCCTTCTGTAGAACATTTGTCTTTCTTTTGTGTTTTATAGGGCTTGTTTTTGTACTAACGGTTGTGTCCTGATCAACTTGCATGCATATCGACTATTCCACCAGGTATCTGTTACCTCACTCGGAACACACATATATCAGGATAACTCGCAACCAAGACTTGAGCAGATAGAGAATTATTTACATCAAGTAGTATTTTCTTTTTTGTGTGTATATGCTTCATATAGCCTTTTTTTGTTCTTAGCATGTAATCTGTACTTCTCTTTTTCTTTTCTTTTTTCCAGGTGTGATGGGGGTGGGGAGGGGGAAAGGGTTGTTTTTGGTTATTGTTATTTTTGGAGTATAAGCTGACTGGATATGGTTCATTTTACAGGGAATGGTTGTAAAGCACATCTGCTGCAGTGCTTATAGTCAGTAAGTTTCATCAATATCTATCCAGCATTGCTTATAGAAATGTGGAATTTCTGAATATTTGGTTTTCGGATTAATTATATTTTCCTTTGATTCATTGACCAAGGAAAGCATAAGAGTAAAGAGCAAAATCTTTTTATGTTACTTTGTGACTAGATATGATTTGGATAACTAAATCTATTATTGGATGATATTTTACAGAAACTGTTAAGAGAATCAGTATGGATTCAGCACGTACCTCGGAAATCAAAGCTGTTGTTTCTGAACAGAAGAATCTCTCTTCCTCAGCTTCTGCTCAAGGTGACATAAGCTGAATTCTGAAGTAAATCTGTTTGACTTTTTTTTCTTGTGTCTTACTTCTGGTGGATTTCTTCTTCTCGAGATCACTTGTAGATCTGAGATGGACTGAGATGGAAAAGGATAAACATGATGATTATTCTCCAACGGGGGTCATTGAAGCATCCATTAAAAGCCGTGACAAGGACGCCAACTCTCCTAATGCAAAACCCTTGGATCCGCATATCTGCTTGTCGAATTCAAGGATGCCCTCCCGATGGCGCAAGATCTTCAAAAAGTGGAAGAAAAGTTCCATGAAGAGACTGCCTTCCTTTTCACCTCTAGCTGTTCCAAGGCTATCGAGAAGGAAAAGCAGAAGTGTCAGGGAAAATGTACCAACAGGTCCTTATAACTTCAAATCTTCCTGGAAGAACTTCACCCTGTTGGACCTGAAAAATGCTACCAATAACTTTAGCGAAGGTTGTAATCTGGTTTGACATCTCTCTTTTCAGTGCATTCAGGCTAAATATATTTCAATAGCTTTTACTCTTTCTTAGCTGCTATCAAAATTCTGGTCTATATTTTTAATTAAGTAAAGATAGTTTCTTGAGCATAAATGTGTATTCTAGAGTTGATTTCCTTCTTTGACAGAAAACTTGATCGGCAAAGGAGGGTATGCAGAAGTTTACAAGGGTTGTTTGCCTGATGGGCAGCTTGTTGCTGTTAAGCGCCTCAATAAAGGTACACCGGAGGAGCAGGAAGCAAGCTTCCTATGTGAAATTGGTACTATAGCACATGTAGACCATCCTAATACTGCAAGGATGGTTGGTTATGGAGTGGAAGGAGGGACATACCTCGTTCTTCAGTTATCTTCTCAAGGGAGTCTAGGTTCATTTCTTCGTGGTCTGTCTCGAAATTTCTCATTACATGACAAAATTTCTGTTCTTGCATTGATGAACTGCTCTAACACAAAATACTTGCCTATTTATGTCTTTTCAGGCTCACGGGATAAACTAGATTGGGCCGCCCGGTACAAAATTATTTTTGGCATAGCAAATGGCCTACTTTACCTTCATGAGAATTGCCATAGGCGGATTATACACAGAGACATTAAAGCTGATAATATTCTACTTACAGAGGATTTTGAGCCTCAGGTACTATACTAGCTGGCGTTATTAAATCTTCCATAATCTACACAGTTTTGGTCAAATTATCTGGTCTCTCTGAGTGTATTCTTGTATCACTATCTCCTGCTTCTGTTGGATAGATGGTTCAATGGAATTTTCCAGTTATCTAAACTCTGGTCCTTACTAATTATCCATATTGTATTCTTACTCAAAAGCAAATTCGTAACAGTAATATCTACATTATCTACTCTTTTAACATGGTCAAAAGCACTTGCATTTATGGTTGACAATTAAGGGAAGAAAATATTATATCCAACATTTATACAGCGATCATGTATGTTACTGGTTTGTCATAGTTGCTTTGTTCATAAATGTATTTTCATTTAGCCTGAATGCCATGAAGAGAGACATCATAACAGATAACATACCTTCACTAAAATTACCGGTAGCGTTCTTCTGGTCAAACATGGTGAAGTTCTTCCAGGAAGATTTGAAGTAATAGAAACCTGGTGTAACATTTTCCTGAACACTTATGCTTTTACTTCTTGATAACCTTGGAACAGATAAAGGTGGGAAAGAAAGTAGTCTTTTGATGGAACTTCTCTTCCACATTTTGAAGAACTTATGCTAGCAAGAGGGAATCCGTGAAATCGACAAGCAGATATGGAATTCGAGGGTTAGCTTTAGGAGAACTAGAGTCATTACCCAGCTTCTTATGGATGCTTCAATAACTACTTTTGGAAGAATATATTCTCTGCACGTATATGGTCCAAAGCACTTGCATTTAGATTGTTAATTAAGTGATGCACAACAAGTTTCTTTATTTTGTTGGTTAGAAGACCTGACTCACAAAGATTTGAACGTGATTGGTAGTTTATGATGGATTTTGTTGATAATTTTGGTGGTGGACTTTGATGATAACTAGCAGAAGAGGCAACGGAGAAAGCTAGTATCATGGTGAAAGAAAGATGGAGAGGTATAAAGACAACAGTTAGTGGAATATAATTAAAGCTATTTATGGTCGTGATAAGTGGTCTAGCAAGGAAGGAA
The DNA here is from genome assembly GCA_037355625.1 of Petunia x hybrida. Lineage (NCBI taxonomy): Eukaryota > Viridiplantae > Streptophyta > Magnoliopsida > Solanales > Solanaceae > Petunia > Petunia x hybrida. Next base: position 11,252,102 of record JBBBVM010000024.1, read on the forward strand.
TATAAAGAGGAGCAAAGAAAGCTTGAGGTGGTAAAAGAAGGAGTGCTTATTTACGTGCATACAACCTATGAACTGCTCGAGAATAGCAGGAGATGCTACATAGAGAATAGCTGTGGGAAAAGGAAAATTCAGAACAAATATAACAAAGTTGAAAATGAATGGGTACACATCATGTGAGATACATCATGGATAATGTTCTAAACCCATGTTTCAAGCATCTTTTTTAAGAGAGACAAGCTTTCATAAAATATTATTTTAATGGCTAGCAGGAGATGCAGCAGAGATATGTAGTGTATTAGTGAGAAAAGGGAAATAGCGTATAAGAAACAATAGAAAGAGGTTAAAAATAGATGGATACAAATTGGAGATGTGTGATACATTCTATGTACTGCTCAAAACATATTTTGACTAGCAGGAGAGGCAACATAGAGATATAGTGTATCAATGGAAAAAGAAATAGAGAAGAACAAAGATAACAATAGTAAAAGATGGATGGGTACACATCATGCAAGATCAATCGGGTAACAAAGGAAGGTATAGTTGGTGGCATACAATTCCAGCTTGTATCTGGCTAGTGATTTGGAGAAAAGAAATTAAAGATGTTCCCAAGACAAGCAAACACCAGTCAGAGGACTAAGTTAGATGTTATCTTGCTTTTTCACTCTTGGTGTGTAAAAACGTTAGTAGTATTTACAGAGTCCCTCTAAGATTATAAGATGGCTATACTTTTGGTTTTAGCTCAATTCTACAGAAAATTCCAACACTGACTTTGCCTTGTTTCTGAAAACAATTATTACCATTCATGTGACATACACCTGGTATAATGTATGAAACACGTGATAGTAGGAGTTAAACCAGGGATGGGTGTAAATTTATGTTGGATACAAATCCACGTGACGTACACCCCGAGATAATTATTACCATTTCACGTGACATACACCCTGTATGAAACACGTGATAGTAGGAGTTAAAAGGCGGGTGGGAGTAAGTTTATGTAAGATACAAATTCACGTGACATACGCCCTGTATAATGTATGAAACATGTGATAGTAAGAGTTAAAGAGGAATGATTACAAATTTGTATGAGATACATTGTATATAACATCCAAAACACGTGAGATGTGACAGAGATAGGTTGTATATATGTGAGAAAAGGGAAATAGAGAAGAACAAAGATCAGTAAGGAAGAAAAACTCGATGAATACAATTCATGTGATGACATCGTGTAACATGTGTTTCAAAAGCATCCTTTTGTAAGAAAGACAAGTTTTCATAAAAGAGATTGCTTTACACCAGCAAGAAAGCAAACGAGGCGGCTTAGAGAGATAGTGCATTAGTGGATAAAAGGAATAGAAAAAAAACATGATTGCAAGTTTTAAACAAAAATATAGATGGATACAAAGTCATATGAGATAAATCATCTATAACATTCAAAACAATGGATTAGTACGATAGATGACGGAGAGGTGTAATAAAGTAGTAGAAATAGGGAAACAACAAGGAACAAAGATAATAAGAGTTAAATAATGGATGGGTACAAATTATGTGTGATATATCGTCTATAAGAGGTTCAAAACATATGAGAGGTGACAAAGAGGGGCAGTGACGTAGTGTGTCTGTAGGAAAAACAAAAATAGAGAAGAACAAAGATAGCAAGAGTTAACAATGGGATGAGTACAAATTCCCGTGAGCAGTGTTCTCAAAAGCAAAAAACGCACAAAAGCACCAAGGTCTGTTTGGGCTTTAAGCGCAGGAGCGCAAATAAAGCATGAGCTTTAATGAAAAAGGGGCAATAGAAGAAAATATAAAAAAATAGGTACTTGTTTTCCAAGACTAATAATTATAAGCATGAATGACAAATATATTGATAAAGAAATTGAAAAAATATATTAAGATAAGTAAAATATCAACTGTTTAGTATCGCCTATTAGGATAATGCTCATCGGCAAGGAGAAGTATGCCTTAAATCTTTGATGACGACACTGAAGCGTCCATTAAGCGAGGCGAAGCGCTCAACATATTTTGCGCCTCACTTCATGGCTTAAGCGCACCTTTGATTTCACTGCCCGTGAGATACATCGTGTGTAATGTTCAAGCACGTGCATCAAAAGCATTCTTTTGAATAAGAGACAACCTTTCGTAAAAGAGATTCCTTTATGGAAACTAGCATGAGAGGCTACAAAAAGCGATAATGTAATTCAGTGTTATCAAAGGCGCTTTAAGCATGCTTAAGCCCTAAAGCGAGGTGCAAAACATATTGAGCACTTTCCCTCGGTTAATGGGCACTTTAGTGTCGTCACCATGGCTTTAAGGCATACTTCTCCCTGTCAATGAGGATTAACCTGAAGAGGAGACTCTAAACAACTAATAATCGACTTTATTATAATTCTTTTGTTTTCAATTTCTTTGTTGATGTATTCGTTATTCTCTGTCTATAATTATTATTCTTAGAGAACACATATATTTTTGTATATTTTCTTCAGTTGCGCTTTTTCCATTAAAGCCTCGCTTTATTTACGCTCTTGCGCTTAAAGACCAAATAGTCCTAAGCGTGTCTCTACGCTTTTCGCTTTTGATAACACTGATGTAAATGTGAGGAAAGGGAAATAGAGAAGGAAAAATATTGCAAGAGTTAAAAAATGGATGAGTATACATGCATGTGAGATACATCGTGTATAACGTTCAAACATATGTAAAGAGGTACAAAGATAGCAAAAAGTGAATATAGTAACATGCCCATTTATGGTTATGAATTATGATAAACGTTGTAGCAGTGATGAAGGTGATATAACGAGGAATGAAGAGACTTTGAAACATGTTTGCAGATGGAAAATGAGTAGAACTGACAACCCCTTTATATGCATAGTTGTACCTTATCATTTTGTAATCCAAGATCTCTGATCATTGTTGTATTTCCATAGGATATCTATTCCTGGAAAGTTGTGCATTTGACATGTCAAAAATTTATCAAAGCCTATCATACTCATACTACCTAATGAGTTGTAATCATGAAGGAAATTATATGAGAATATTATGCCATAAATGGGCGATCTTTATATTTCAGGATCTATGCTTTCATGTAATCCAAATAGTTCAAAGGTTTTATGAATTTTCTCAATATGCTGGAGAAACCTGGCTGATAAAAATTTCATTTGTCCCAGGATTAGAAATAGAAAGCCGACTCCATCTTCTGTATTTGGTTATATTTATTAAGCACAGCTAATTCATAAATCATTCTAATTACATCAAATTGAACTGGTGGGTTAATTTTGTACGATTCATTAGTCATGACAATGAGAAATTACAGGCAAAGAGGTTTTGCTTCTCATTAGTCAGTTAAAAGTGTTCTTTGAGTTCCATATTATTTAGTGGATGCTATGACTTGTGTGTTTGCTTCAAACTGCCCTTGATAATTACCTACTCTAAGCATGTGAGCATACTCTAACAATGATCAGCAAATTGTGGATACAGATTTGTGACTTTGGCCTTGCAAAGTGGCTTCCCAAAGAGTGGACACATCACAATGTGGCCAAGTTTGAAGGCACATTTGGGTCAGTCCTGAAATCTGAATTAAACGCTTTGAAAATGTCTCTCATATCTATATCTACTTTGCAAGGTGAGCTAATGCATGTCTTGTTATTGTCAGTTATTTTGCCCCGGAGTACTTTATGCATGGCATAGTGGATGAGAAGACTGACATATTTTCTTTTGGTATGCTTCTATTGGAGATAATAACTGGACGGCAAGCATTAGATGATTCACAGCAGAGCCTTTTGCTTTGGGTAATTTATTGCGTCAAATCTTCCACTGTATTCCTTTTCATTTGTTTCACGAATACAAACTTTATGAGCATACACATCTTCAACTGTAGGCAAAGCCTCTACTGACTAAGCACGACGTGCAAGGACTTATTGATCCTGTTCTTGGTGATAAGTACAATCCAAAAGAGATGCAACATGTGATTCTAACTGCTGGCTTATGTGTAGAACAGAATCCAGTTGTGCGGCCTCGGATGACTCAGGCAAGTAGTTAGTTATTTTCTATTGCCATAATTTCCTGCAGTCTTGCAAGTCAAGTAATTTTTTTAATTATAGAGGTGCTTGTTCTACACCACTTGTGGGTTCACACTGGATATGTTGTTTTTGTTGTTATTGTTGTTGTTGTTGTATAGAGGTGTTTGTTCTTCTATTTCATTATTCCATCTAATTCCACAAGACCAGGGAGTCACTAACTTTTGGCAGGGTTACTAACCTCTCTGCCCAAAAAAAGAAAGAAAAAAATTGCTTTATTCTTTATAATTTTACTATTTATGTCTATTCTTAATAATCTTTCTAGCATCATTGCACCTCTTTATGTCTTTGCTGTTCCTCCCATTCCGCCTAATTTTGATTCGTCTTTTCAAGATGAACACAATGCTGTATCCTTGTCCTTAATGTCCTCTGCACACTTGGCTCGAAGCGCCAGCTTAAGTGAGGTATCTGGCCAACACTACATCAAGTGTCTAGGATATTTTCCTGAAGTCTCCTGGCTTATTAGATCAAGACTCGGCCCTTGTCCATTCGCTAGTTTGCCTCACTAACTTTCCAAGTAGCAGTTTATGTCAGTTGACCTGTGAAATCAACGGTCATCATATTGTCTTATCAGTTGTCAAGGCTATAGCTGACCTTTCATGTTAAAGGTCCATATTTGCTAGTCAAGGACATGTCATCTGCATTTTAACGCCTTCTCTTCGCCCACTTAACGCCATGTCATTTTCAAATTAGAACCAAGTCAGCCTTACGAATTGCCAATGATTTGGTCGAGTTGCCAGTATGCTCGTCTTTGTTGACAATCTAGTTAAGTTGGCAACATATATATTCTCAAGTTCAGTCACGTCTCATGGATACTTGATAGTTCCATTTGCTTGTAGTGAAAACTTCAACATGATTGAAAACATGAAAATCACTTGAAATGAAACATGAACATATATCTGCCTGTCTCATGCTTGGACCAGCTAGCAGTAACACTTTGTCCGTCGATCTTCAATCGTCCTAGATGATCAATAGCATCCTGTGCTGTGAAGGTAATATATGCAGATTGAAACAACAATCCTTTTCTTATTGCAGGTTATGATCCTGCTGAGGCCTGAGGACAAGAAGAAAAAATGCATGCAAAGGACATACTCAGAAGAACTCATGGATGCAGCGGAGTACAACTCGACAAAATTCCTTAATGATCTTAAACAGCTTAAGCTAAGTACTTCGGTTTCTGAAGACCACATAAAGACCTCAGCACCTTAACCAGAATATGTAATTGGCTTGTTACATAGTTTAATCACTGGATAAAAGGAAAACTAAGTTTTCTGAGTGTTTTCCTCTCATCTATACTTTTAGAAATGATCTTCTTTCTTGTTTTGCATGGAATTTGAGGAAGAGGTATAAAGGCCCACATTCAAATGCCATGGAAAACTTAGTGAAATGAGCGTTTAGGTAATGGCGTCTATGTATATATTAGAAATGTCGAAACTATGATTGTAAGTTAAATTAATGGTTTAAACTGCTGATAAATCCATACATGAGTTTGAAATACATCAATAGTTTACGGGATAACTTGTGTGTCGACTATTTATTGTGTTCCTGTTACCTCCTCCAACCAGCACATAGAACTTTGAAAGAGCTCTTCCTTAGCTTAACTATCTCTATATCCCTTTTCCTTTTTGTCTTTGTTTTCTAGTTCTTGTTTTTACAGGTTGAAAATTGGGGGAGGGAGTCAACAGAGTTGCTTTTCTCATGTTAACTCTATTTGGCTATTTTTTTTTTTTCCAGCAGCTACCCAAAATAGTAGTAACTAAAAAGGGACCGTCTAATGTTTACCTCGGAAAACGAAGCTGTTGTTTCTGAACAGATAATCTCTCTTTCTCAGCTTCTGCTCAAGATGACATAAGCTGAATTCTGAAGTAAATGCGCATAACTTATTTTTTCTTCTGTCTTCTGATGGATTATCTTCTCGAGAACACTTGTAGATCTGAGATGGTTTAAGATGGAAAAGGAGAAACATGTTGATTATTCTCCGAGGGAAGTTATTGAAGCGTCCATTGAAAGCCGTGACAATGACTCCAACTCTCCTACTGCAAAACCCTCAGATCCTCGCATCTTCTTCCCAAATTCAAGGATGCCCTCCCGATGGCACAAGTTCTTCAAAATGTGGAAGAAACGTTCCATGAAGAGACTGCTTCTTTTTTACCTGAAGGATTACACAATCCACATGAACACAAAGTTCGCCCAGGGTCTATCCGTATTTGTTTCACTAGTCGATAGCGTAATCACATGTATTTGGACACGAACTACACTATAAAAGCCACAGTCTAAGTCGTACCTGTTACAGAAGGTGGTTCCAATTGAATAGGAGATCACCTATGTTCTTCTCGAGAATCTACCATTGCAGTTCTTTTCTTGAAGAAGAGAGTTTTCTACTTGTGAAGGAGAAAGAGATGAAGCTATCAGAGAAAGAGTCAGTTTTCTTCGCACAGAAGAAAAATTAACTTTGTATCTCTTAGGGAGTTCTTAATAGGACTCCTTTTTTATTTATGTGAAAATACACAATTCTTTAGACTTTTCCTTGAATAGACATGTCTTTTCTCCCTTTTCTTTTATATGCATAATTAGTAAATATATAACAAATTATATATTATAATTATCTTGACATGGATTCGGGGTTACCCACATGGGTGCCCCCAATCCAATTTCCAACATCTCCCACCCACACATAGTGGGTCAACTCTCATTCTCATTCTGTAAATTTCATACATAACGACTAGACCGTGTGACCAGTGCATAGTTCGAGAGCTCAGTTGCTATACATCTGTTAGGAATATATAGCATCTCGATTAACGGAACCTTGGAGTAGAATGTAGTATGCAGTACCCTAGATCATTTATCACATTCACATCTCTCACAATCTCTTTGTAATAATTTGAGTTCCTCATTATTTTTTTGTCTCAATGACAAACATAAAGGGGCCCAATGAACACAATTAATGTGATAATACTCAATGATCTTCCTAATCTCAAGAATCTCTTAATCTCAAACTGACTTGCTTTTCTAGAATTGTCCCGCCAGACCGAATCATCCATGATCTCTTGGCAACATCCTAAGATAGCAAACACCAAATTGAATCTCGAGAAACTGGTCAAAGTCATGAGGGTACAAAGAAAGAAAATTACTTCTAATTTTTCAGGGCTTCACACGATAAGCAAGTAGAGATTACACTTGTATCGCCCATAGGTCACTCTATGCATACGTGGTATGAATCACGTATCACAGCATTGACTCCTTTCCCGTGGAGCGTATGTCTTTCATAAATTAAATACTGTGCAGATGATAGTTCAGACAACATATGTCTAACTTTGAGTTCACACATCTACTCAGATATTTTATCCTTCAGAACTCACATCTGGCATTAAGACAGACTCACATTTAATCAAATATGATTAACCAAAAATAACAAGCGACATTCTTATTATAAACTTCAAGCTCTCTATTATTATCACCTCAGATAATAATAAGTTTATAATTATCTCATCTCTATTAGTCACCTAGACAGTAGAGGCGATTGCCTGTGTGAATAGGCTAATCTTTTTGTCTGTCCGACATACTTCAAATTTATGTATTAAACATAATCCATTCTATGTATATGAACCAACTAAACAATCAACTTAGGCTTCAACTACGTTAACTCCAATAATGCAGTTTTCTGTGAACATGCTTGAGAAAATTTAAATATAAATACATCAACATCTACGCAAATTCAATGCCTTCACACATGACTCATAAGCACCAAACTCTATGAGTTTCATTATCAGATCTACTATGACATAATGCATAGAGATGTATTTCATGTTCACTTTTCTATGTACAACTATGTCTCTAAGGAAATTATACTTATATCAATATGGTTTGTCTTTTAATAATACTTGGGACGTTTGTGTAAGCTATTGAGACTTGACTATCAACACTTGATTGTCACTAATTCGATAGCACTATCAAACACACCCAAATCTATCCTTAAGACGTTTAAGCCCAACAGCTTATAGCACAGTTGCTGAAAGTGCTACAAATTCAGCTTCAATTGTAAATAAGGCTAATGAGTGTTCTTGCTATTCAACAATATACACATCGCTATTATTTAGCAAGAATGTCATACTCAAGATTATATTCTCTCATCTAAAATTCTTTCTCAATTATCATAAATATAGCCTTTTAATTACCGATCATATCCTTGACAACACAAGGAATAAACAACTGTGCGTTTGAGATACATTTGTATCCTTTTAACTGCTTTGTAGTATTCCGTTTACAAGTCAGATTGATATCCCATAGCTGAATAATAGATATCAGGCATCATGAGCCAAATCATATACCTATGGGTTTACGAGGACACATCCTCCCACTTAACCCTTCGGGCTCTCGAAATAGGAGTATTAACGGGTTTGCACTATTGCATAATAAATTGTTCAAGAAAATTTCTTAATATAAGATTTTTCTGAAAGATATTACAATCCCTTTGAACGATCCTGAATTTCAACAATTCAGCCATAATTTTTCTACATTAGGTCTTAGGCGTATTCTGAGAACCCATTTGTTCCAAATGGCTCTATGACCCATAAGTAGATCAACCAATTTCAACTCTTGGTTTGATTTCACTACTCAATTTCATGTTCCATTGTTCTAGGTACTTATTCTTAGTAGGGTATTTAAGAGCCTCATTTATATCTCATAGCTCTTATTCATCTAGTGGAGTAACTATATATGCTTCCCCTTCGATCTCAAATCGATGGTGGGGAATATGTAGACGACTCATTCGTCGAGGTTGAGATTGATAAAATTGATATGTCAATTGATAGTTACTCCCACTGGGACAAAAAATATTAAATGAATTCTTTTACTCATCTTGGTTCTAATCGGAACAGATCCATTATCACTAAAGTGACTCTCACTCTAATCCATTTGATTGTCATAGCGGAAGCAAATTTGGTCCACAGTTTTATAAATAGACAAGTCTTGACTTATCTCGCCCTACTTAGGAAAACATTCACTAAGAATGTAATATCGTGATTCAATTTCAGTTATTATGTCACTGTTATCTTGTTCAAATATGAACACATAAACTTTGAACTTGAAATGGTATCACAGAAAGATACATTAACTTCCCTTTGGAACTAGTTTTCCATGTGGGAAAAAAGATTTATGTCAAAAAAAGCAGAAACTCAATAGTAAAAAAAACAAATTGAGTTTTCATCTATCCATAACTTATATGGAATATAAGTAACTGAGTTAAACAATTTCATAATTTGAATCACATATGTCATAATGTACTAGCTATAATTGAATATGATCTCACTTTAGGAGACATCATAGACATATCTAGAGTCTCAAGAACCTCTTGCTTTTTTAGGACATACTGGATTTTATTGTCACCTTTAACTTTACACGTTCGTTAAAATGTCGGAACAATAATCTTGTATCAGTTAACATATTGATATAGACTAGGTATAAACAATTTGAGACAACTATGTACTTTCTTATAGCCTAAAATTCATATACAAACTAATCCTTAAAATATTTAAACTATGTTAATATTTATTTCACATTAGATTTGGAATCAAAAATTCACTATGTTCCCGATCATCATCCAAATTCTAATATTCACTAAATCTAACATAGTCAATTATTAAAGGAACACTTATCTGAAATTACTTAATTCAAGAGCAACTAATTATAATTTCTATAACAAATATAGAAATATGTTCAATAAAAAATTCATTGAATCTGAAAAACCGTACAAGTACACATACTTGTAAATTTTATCACACAGACAATTGCACAATCCACTACACCTAGTCATAATTTTTCTATGTCACTTCCAGAACAAAAATAATTATGACTTGAACAAACATATACACATAAGGGATTGGAGGAATTGCTTGGCATGTCATTAGAAGGGTTGCAGATCAATTCCACTTTGTCTGATGCTTTGTCATATGGGCGTAAAAGTTACAACACATACGACAACTACTAATAAATACATCTACACATAATTTTTTTCGTAACACATACGGAGAAAATTCCAAACTCACGACACAATTGTGGCAATGAAAGTTTACCATATGGAAAACAAAGCTCAGAACTCACTGTCACCGCCATGTACATACACATGTGTAGGTATACTTATAGCATAAAATGCACTGATTGACTTATCAAATTAGTGACAATATAGTTCTGCTAAACAACTTACAAATATGAAGCACCATTTTGCTTCCATCTGTCATGATTAGTTATCTTGAAACTTGAGTGAAATTTCATTCAATTATTTTATTGTGTCCATGCACAAAGTTACTTTTAATTAGAGGAGACACTGTCCACTAATCAACTCAACCGTCAAATACTGCCGTAAGCATTCCAGGATATGGATTTTTATTAAAAAAAATGAAAGTCCTCCTTTCACTTTTCAAGTCACTTATATATTGTTCAAGTTTTGGGTAGTCTGAGGTTGAGAAGGAGACGTAAACTTCAAGTTTTCATGCTGTTTGGGACTTAATCCCGTAACAGTATCTCTAATGCTCCAAAGACATTAAACTCTTCAACAATTTTGAGATGACAGTTGACTGTTTACGGTGCAAGTTACTGATAAAAGTCAAAAAACATATTTTACTCTATATCAGAAATTCTAATTAACAGAAGAAGAACTCTTTCCTTCATAAACTTTTCCACCACAGTGACTATATTCACAGTGAGCGGCAGAACGTTATTTATGCCAAAAATTTCAGCACTTTGTTACATATCCACTTTCCCAATTCTTAATTCTTGTCAGAAACTTCCCCTTAGGAAGTACAATGGGCAGTCTCATTGGCTATGTCACTAAAGACCAGAAAAAAACAACATGGTTTAATCTCATAAGAAACCTGACAAAAAATACTATATGAATCTCCTACTCAATGGTAAGTCAATTTTGGACTAAGTTCATCAGTACAAACTCTTAACCACAGACAAGGAGAGAAATATCACAAACGGTGGAAGCTAAGGGTCAGACCTATGATCTTATAGCAACAGTTTGGCTTCCTTCACATGGAGTGTTATCATGGATTAAAAAAATAGAATCAAATACTGCCACAACTATTGTGACAATGAAAAAAACAGTGACCCAGGTGATAACAACACCAGAAAAAAAAATATTACTGATGTCGCCCGACTTTTCAACAATTTACGGTGGTAATCATACAGAATATAGCTTGTGATTATCGACTAAGAAACAAATAACTCGAGCTCTGATTCCAATGAAGGATTACACAATCCACATGAACACAAAGTTCGCCCAGGGTCTATCCGTATTTGTTTCACTAGTCGATAGTGTAATCACATGTATTTGGACACGAACTACACTATAAAAGCCATAGTCTAAGTCGTACCTGTTACAGAAGGTGGTTCCAATTGAATAGGAGATCACCTATGTTCTTCTCGAGAATCTACCATTGCAGTTCTTTTCTTGAAGAAGAGAGTTTTCTACTTGTGAAGGAGAAAGAGATGAAGCTGTTAAAGAAAGAGTCAGTTTTCTTCACACAGAAGAAAAATTAACGTTGTATCTCTTAGGGAGTTCCTAATAGGACCCCTTTTTTATTTATTTGAAAATACACAATTCTTCAGACTTTTCCTTCAATAGACATGTCTTTTCTCCCTTTTCTTTTATATGTATAATTAGTAAATATATAACAAATTATATATTATATTTATCTTGACATGGATTCGGGTTGACCCACATGGGTGCCCCGAATCCAATTTCCAACATGACCTCTAGCTCTTCCAAGGCCATCGAGAAGGAAAAGCAGAAGTGTCTGGGAAAATGTATCGACAAGTCTTTACTATTTCAAATCTTCCTGGAAGAACTTCACCCTTGTCGGATTTGAAAAATGCTTCCAATATTATAGCGAAAGTTTGTGGTCTGGACATGTAGACCATCCTAATACTGCAAGGTTGGTTGGTTAGGGAGTGGAAGGAGGGACGCACCTTGTTCTTCAGTTATCTTCTCAAGGTAGTCTAGGATCATTTCTTCGTGGTCTGTCTCAAAATTTCTCACTACATAACAAAATATGTTCTTATATTGATGAAATGCTTCTTTCGGCTTTAACGCAAAATACTTGCCTGTTTCTATTTCTTAAAGCTCAAGGGATAAACTATATTGGGCCACCGGGTACTAAATAATCTGGTATAGTAAATGGCCTACTTAATCTTCATGAGAACTGCCAAAGGCAGAGACATTAAAGCTGATAATATTCTACTTAAGGAGGATTTGAGCCTCAGGTACTATATTAGCTCGTTTTCTCTGAGTGTAGCCTTATATCAATTACCTCAATGCTTCTGTTGAATAGATGGTACAATAGTACTTCCAGCTGTCTAACCGCTGGTCCATCCTCATTATTCTCATTATATTCTTGCTCAGACAAATACAAATTTGTAGCGATCATGACTACGTTATCTCGTAACGTCGTCAAAAGAACTTCCATTTAAGATTGACAATTAAGGGAACAAATATAGTGAGGTGATGTGTGTTACTTAAGTAGGTTTGTCATAGTTGCTCTGCTAATGAATGTTCTATCATATTAGCCTGAATGTCATAAAGAAAGACATCAAAACTGATCACATACCTTCAAGCAGATATGGAATTCAATGGCTTGCTTTAGGAGAAGTAGAGTCATTGCCAGCTTCTTATCCATGCTTCAATAACTCATGGAAGAATATATTCTCTAATACCTTATATAGATAATTAAGTGATGCACAACAACTTTCTTACGTTTGTTAGTTAGGCGATCTTGGGTCACAAAGGGTTGATAATTATTGATGGCGGTTTTGACGACAACTAACAAAGCAAGTGTCACTGTGAAAAGGGATATAACGAGGTGCAAAGAAAGAAATATGTAGTAGTGATGAAGGTTAATTATATAAAGAGGAGTAACGAGAGTTGGTGATAGACTGCTTAAACACGTTTCAGACAAGAAGATGCATGAATTGCATATGTACTACTCAGTATACGTTTTTAGATTAAAGAGGAGTAAGAATTGCAATTTTAAATTGGGGCCACTAGAAAGCATTTTTAGATGGAGACAAACTTCTGGACTGGTGCGAACCCATATATTCATGTAAGGGGATTAAAAAATATAAGAATGTTACGCTTAGGACCTAGAACACTTTTGAAATCCTATACCACTGTATTAATGATTTTATTGTATCAGGAGAGATCAACTTGAATATATAATAAAAAGAATTATTTTTTCCTTATTTATAGTATATAATTTTTCGACAATAGGTTCAGTTGAACCCGCTTGGACATAACTAGATCATCCCATGTGATATACATGCGTGCTGCTCGAGACACGTTTTGCAGATGAAGACGATTTACCCTTTTAGAAAAATTACGCCACATAACTGTTGAGAAAGAATAATTACTGTTTTTGTCCACCTTTTGTTGTTTCTTTCTTTGCATAACTATTTTTCCTTTTTAAAATATATTTTAAATATCTCAGATATATATTTTAAAGAGAAGTTTACGTAAATATCAGTCCATCAACAAATATTTACTTTTAGTTGTCCATAACTTTTTCTATCCAAAACTTAATACATAAATATATATATCCGAAATATTTAAAATATACTAAATATATATATATCCGAAATATATATTAAATATATATCCAAAATATTTAAAATATATTTTAAAAAGATAAAATAGTTATGGAAAGAAAGAAATAATAAAAGGTGGACAACAACAGTAATTATTCTTTCCCAACAGTTATGTGGCGTAATTTTCTCAATTAAGTATAGCTACTTTAGGAATTTCTATTATATAGAAAGACCATAATGGTCGTCCAGGGTTATTTTTGTCATTTTACAAGCCAAGGGTAAAATTGTCATTTTAATCTTAGTACTGATTCAGCGTCCTTACCTTGCTCCTCTCTTCCAAAGTATGATAGTACATCTGGAAACATCCAGCTTTCTCATTATGGTTCTTCTTCTCATCATGCAGCTCTCTTCGTCTTCTTCCTTCCTTTCTTGCTTGTCCAACACCTTTTCAAACTACTGTTCAAGTATTCTCCTCTTAGTATTTGCCTAAATTTTTATTTCTTTTTTCCTTCGTCTTGTACTTTTTCTTTGCCTTTTGAAGTTCTAATTACATGTCTCCTTTTCTTGGTTATTGAAGAAAAATGAAACTCTTTTTTGAAGCAGATTATTGTTATAAGTTCACTTGTTGTGGAAATATTTTGAGTTTACATAAAAGATAAAAAATTATGTTCAGATTCTGTTAATACCCAATATATTATTGCTTCAATTTTTTATTGCCAGCTATTAAAAATTAACTTTCTGCATCCATCGCCTGTCAATTTCTTCCGTTTCCATTTCGTAAATTGGTGCTACTTGAGTTCGTAATTGGCACGGATGATATGAAGGAATACGGGCGGCCCATTGTAAGTTTATTAAGAGCAGGTGTCTTTAGCTATAGACCAATACCTAATGTCTACGTTTTTTAGTTTTTACCCAGAAAAGAATATTTTCTCTCTATAGAAGATAGATGTTTGATTCAATATTTTTTCTACTTTTTTATTTATTACTCAAAGTGTTAATTTTGAGAATTATTGTTCATTTGTCAATGTTTACTTGGAATATTGCTTTATTATTACAAAGAATGAGGTGCTTATCAACGGAGGAATTTGGACTCCATTTTGTTCAGAGTCCAGACAGCCTGTTTTACTTATCATTCTGGCTAATCTTTTAAGTATATTGTTAATTTCATCACTAAACTTCTATTTATCATGGATGTATCACTCTGTTTATTATTGGTGTAGTTTGCTATTGAACTGTATACAAGAGCGGCCAAGGATGGAAATGGATTTTTTTTTATTAACGAGGGGGATGGATAGGGACTGTTAAAAAAATGAGAATGCCCAAAGACTTGCCTTGCACGGTAGCTAGAAGCTGCAAGTTCTTGAAATATTTTGACGTCTTTCATCCTAAGCCATGTTGTCTACTAAGTAGCTGTTTATTTGAGTTATATGATATCCAATTCAGGTTAACAAAGGTCATTGAATTATTTCAGTAGGTCATATTATTCTTGAAGAGTATTCTCAGGAGGGCCAATGATCAATAAATCGATCTTTCTTCTTTTGAAATTGCGTAGATTGATTCATGACACTGGTTGGGCGCAAGTTAAACTTTAAATCTTTACTTTACTGGTGATTGTTCAGTCGGATTCTGCACATGTGTTATATGTTAAGAATTTATCAAATGCTTCCATGAGTTGAATTATCTCAGAGCTGCCATCTTCTTACATTACCAACTTTGCTTCTTACATTACCAACTTTTTCTTTGAAGGTTGGATGTTGTAATTGGAAGAAATACATCTTGGTACAACAAATGTGGTACTGCATATTTGTCAGAACACCATCCTATTTATTGGTAACTTAGATTCTAAAATCTCCATTTGGATGTGGGAATTAAACATGCATCAACCCAGTTGGATTGTATTAGTTTTGTTTCCTTTTACTCCGTCTCTGTTGTATCCTTATTCTAATATGACAACATTTTGGAAGTTACTCTGATATAACTACTTGATTATTATAAGTTTGTTTGAATTGTCAAAAATTAAAAATGATCTTATTCACATAATCTTGAAACATCTATGTTGCGGTGTTGGGCCCGTGTTGAGCACGGGCTACACTAATTCTAGTGTAATTAAATATAGCCACTTTTTTATATATCATCAATTTAATAAAATACCACTTTTTTGGTTCCCGTTGAAAAGGTTCTTTAACGGTTACTAATTGAAACTATAGCCATTGTTTGCACGGCCTGCCGATCAAGGAGCCACTTTTAAAGCTATAAATTAAAGCATAGCCAATTTGTACAAAATTAAGTGGCCATTTCAAGGTTGCTAATGGAATATAAAGTCATTTTTACATTGCTTGCCAACTAACCCATTTATAGGGTTATTTGATGAAAATATAACCAATTTATTTATTGAAATTCATGAATTTTTTAAGTTGTTGAACATGACTTTAAAAAAAAAAGTATTTCTAGAATTTACACTATTGTAAGCAAAAGTTTGAGATGTGTTTGCACAGCTTTACAATCAAAGAACCACTTTTACCGCTATTACTTGAATAATGTCATCCAAATACTCCACTTGAGTTATCTAACTCTTATCTTGGTAAAAAAAAAAAGTCAAAATAGCCACTCAAACGATCCTTTAAGCAAAAAATAACCAGCAAATGATTAAGATGAATCACATCGAAAATAGACAATAATGAAACTCTATGACGGACTTGGGCTTGTTCTGACACAAGCTTCCTTAACTAGCGATTTTGAAGCACGTTTTAAATGGAGATTGCTCGAAAAAGAAAATTTAGATGGACACAGGCATATGCGATGTACTATTCTCTCCAATCTTTTATAGTTGTCGTGTTTTACTTTTACACATCCTTAAGAAATCATAAATAATTGGAGCATTTTTACTAATTTAACCTTCTTGGTAATTGAACAATGCTCATTATTAAGGTGTTTGTAATCTTTAAGAAGAATTAATACTAGGGATACAATAGAAAAAATATGGTAATTTTCATCTTGATTTATTAAATTGACAAGCATTTTGGTCTAACAATTATAGTAATTGTGACAACTAAAAAGGATCAAAGGAAGTACTATAGAAATTAATATGGTAAACAAAATAGAAAAATTACACAAAAGTGCAAATTGGGGACCTTTTTTTACAAAATATAGGGAAATTTCGGTACAATTATAAAATAATTAGAAAATAGGGACATATTGATGAAACATAGCAAAAGAGAAAAAACTCTAGCCTCCTCCTCCCATTTCACTTCCTCTCTCCTTGCCCTCTCTCTACCGCCCCTGCCACCACCACCGGCCACCCACCCCCACCGTCTTTATGCTCCAACGTCACCGACCACCCACCCTCGTCGTCCTTCTGCTCCAACATTGCCGTCGTTGGTATTTTTTTTGTTCAATGTTTTTTTTTTTTTGAAATGGCTACTAAGTCGGGACAAGGTAAGATAGGCATGCTTTGGTATTTTTTTTATTCAAATTTGAGATTTTCCAATGTAGCTTTGGTGCTTTCGCTTATACTTGACACTTTTTCATTCAAGTATGGTGATTTTCGGCTAAAATTTTGGTGTTCAAATATAGTGATTTTTTTACATCATTGTCCCGTTTTGTTATTTGATGGCAAAGATATTGGGAGTTAATATCAACAGATGAATGAAAGTTTTACTAATATTAGATTATAGTTCATTATTAATTGAATATTGGATTATAATTCATTATTAATGAATGATTCGAGCAACTCTCAGAAGATAATGACAGAAATAGCTACCGTGGAATTGAAGGAAAAAAAGTGATTGAATAACAAGGCATGCCTCTATATCGGCACAAAGGTCAAATTACATATAGCAGATTTTCTGCATACAAAGACATCGAAAGAGATTTGAACAATTATGTAGAATTTGTTTCAAAGTGCTGAAGTAATAAAGAAGGAGAAACTATAAGAGTTAGGAAAGAGCGCAAGTTGGCACAAATAAGACCAACAACACTTGTTATATTAATGATCTAAAGATCAACAGAGAAATATTAAAAATGTAAAGTTGTTAATAAAATATTGCAATCTCTCAATAAAAGTTTTCACATAAGATAATAGTTGTGAGGCTACCAAGGAACTTTATATCTTGAAACTTGATGATCTAGAGAATGATTTAGTAATTTATAAAATATACCTGAATCAACAAATGAATGAAATAGTAAAGAAGGCATTTCAAGCAAAGGTGATCAATATAAAGAAGAAGAAAAAAAAGCCTTCGCAAAAGCAAATTAAAAAATACAAGATTCAAATAGAGGAGGAACACTACTTCAAAAAAAAGTCTTTTAAATGGCTTGACATCTTCATCTCATGATCTATTCACATTCTTTAACACATTAGAGATTAGTTACCACTAAAGAATTAAATAAAAAATTTATTACAAGTTTTTGCTGAAATATTGGATCTCTAGCACCTCATCCCATTGAGCCACATTCCTCCAAGCTCATACATTACCCTCTTGAGCATAATATTTTCAGGATAATTGCCCGTGTAGCTACATTTGGGCATTCCATTACAGATATTAACTTATGGGCGTGCCTTTGCAACGACTGGCCACTTCAGATAGAATTGTGTATCTTCATGTAATGTAATCATGTAGCCACTTTTTAGGTCGCTGAAGAGAAATAACTGTACTTACAGAGCATGTTTGGTATGGTGTATAAGTATAAGTAATCCATGTATAAAAATTGGTATTGGCTTATACAATGTTTGGTTGCTATTTTAAAGTTGGTATAAATAATACATGGTATAATTTAATACACCAATTGGTGTATTAAGTTATTCCACCACCAACATGGAATAACTTATCCATGTATTGTTTATACATGGATAAAGTATGAAAAGACAAAACTACCTTTGTCTTTTTCCTAAAAATCAAAATGAGTTGAATATCCAAGGGTACAATTGTAAACTCATTGATTTAAAACTTAAAAATAAACTCATATATTAAATAATATCATCTACAACCACTTTTTAATACAATGTACCAAACACAAGATAAAAACAATTCCTACATAACTAATCCATGTATTATTAACCCCCGCATTACTAATCCATGTATAACTAATCCCTGTATAACTTGCTTTCCTGCCAAACGACCCCACAGAGTATTTTTTTAAAGATAGCCACCACTTAGAAAAATATGAAATTGTTTTGAAATTTATTCATTGAACGAAAGTTTTTGGGGACTGCAGAATCAGAGAAAATTTCTTGAAACTCTAAACTAAATCCAAGAAAATTCTTCAGAACTTTGAACTTAATTCAAGAAAATTTTACTGGAGGTTAGTATAAATTTTCAAAAAGAAAAATTGATGCTTTAGTGGCTATTATTTAAAAAGCATCCATGTTTTAAATTATGGCTAGTTTAAAAATATTGTAATTGCTAATTGTTTTTTGTTGAGCGACTTAAAAGCCGATTATTCATCAACATAATCTTATTTCACATCATTAGGGTTGAAGTTTTTCAGCCTTTATGGTCCAAAGTTAGAAATCTGATATTTTATTTTCTCAACTTCAAAGCAAAAGTTTGAATTTAAGGTCAACTTCACATTTTTGGTCTGAAGTTGACTCACTTTTAGGTTAAAAAAATCTAAGCTGATTGAACTTCACACCATGATTTGAAGTTGAATACATACCTTTAGACATGATGGTTTGAACTTTATGGCTACCCTTGCAAATTGGTTTTAAAAAATGGCTGCATCTAGATGGCATGGACAAAATTGACTGCGCAACAAAACTTTTGCAAACATTTTCTCATTCTACTACAAACCCACTTCTGCTAGACCTCATGCTCTCTTCTATTAAAAAAAATTCGCTTGTAAATTCTATAATCAGACAGATTTCAAATACGGAAAGGCATTATAGAGTTCACTTGTCCCGCATCGCTTATGTAAGTTTTCGAATGAGTTTATAATATTTTGAGTTACCCTATCTATTACCTTAAATTTTTGTATTGGAAGCTCAGAGCACAACAAAGAGCTAGTCCATCATGTATAGATGATTTCACTTTTGTTAATGTATGCTCAATCAAACACTTGAGATTGCAATATCCCCCTAAATAGTAACAAAGTAATTACACGATTTTAAAAACCTATGCTTCCAGTGAAAATTGTTAACTTTTTGAATTTCAAAGTAGATCAAAACAGAAAATAGAAGACGAAAATAAATAATTATTTTTCTGAGCCCAAAAGTTCTTTGTACGTCGTTAAAGAATCTAATCCCCTCACTATTGCCCAAGGTTCTCGGATTAATTTTTTTCAAAATAGAATGAAATGTTCAACTTTACAGTAGCAGCACTTCAAACCATATAATTATCGGCAAACTCAAATAAAAGAGCAAATCACACGATTTACTTACCTTTGTTTTGAAAGTAATAATACAGAAAGTAAAGGAGATGCATTCAGAATTTTTCATAATGAAAAATTTGAAGAAATTGGGCAATATTTATAGCTAACGAATGAAGGTAGAATGAAAAGGTGTCATTCAAAAGGCATCATTTTTTAAGTGGTTGTTTACGGTTTACAGAAAAAGTATTACTAAAATCGACTAGGAAAATATTTCGTTATTGTTACACAAACTGTCAAATTGAAATGTTAATTAATATGAACAAAATAAAGTAATATTTGTTTGTAAAAAATTAAATGAATCAATTATGTCAATTGACTGAATCCTAATTCGAAGTCAACCTACCTCAGCAGCGATGCAAGACTTTTCTTATTCTCAATCCTTTTAAGAGTTGGTAGAAGTGTTTCTCTAATTAAACTTGACATAAATATTTTCCTCTTCCAATGTGCGAAGAAGCACCTTTAGACTTTCACTTTTCCTTCATTTTCCATTCACACCACTTTCATGCCAAAGACCCCAATTGAATTGCAAGCCAACTATATAAGACAAGTAAGTGCTACTCCCTCTATTTTAATTTATATGACAATATTTCCTTATTTATCTGTTCCAAAAAAATGGTAGTATTCTAAAATTGGTAACGATTTAACTTCAAAATTACAGTTTTGTCATTAATAAAATGATTTACAACCACACAAATATCTATGTCTTATTTAAGACTACAAGTTTTAAAAAAAATTATTTATTTTTTAAATTTTGTATCGAGTCAAACTATGACACATAAAATGAAACGGATGGAATATATGTTATCTGGGGGAAGAAACTAATAAAAAAGAAGGAAAAAAAAAGATGAGAAAGGTGGCAACACGACCACGTTAGCAATAGATGTCTGTATTCGATATCTCAACACTAGTTGGATTCGAGCATTGAGTGCTGAGGCTACTCCACATACTCTATATTGATTCATTGGTCAATTAAGGCGTTACTCACTAGACTGAGATGATTGTTTCTAACTATTATATTGAATTTATTTAAATATTTGAACGGCTTGTGTATTTACAACGTTTTGATTACTAAGCTAGATTTACAATTGGTAGTTACATGTCATAATAGTCACCTTAACCAGATAGTGTCTAGAAATTTAATTATACACTGAAGAAGGCGATAGAAACAAAGCTTTGGTGAATTGATTCTCTAAGACGATGCATCTTCCCACCAACTGTTCATTTTTTTTTGGCAATTAAAAATTAATTTTATTTAGTCACCAAAGTTTTACATTTTTCAAGCTCTGAGCATGCCATCCTGGCTAAGCTCATCTCACTAATAGAGACCTATCCCCCGTCAGAAATCTAGAAACCTATCTAATCTGAAGAAACTGAAACATAATCTATAAAGAGCTAACAAACTCTAACAACTTCCTATAATTTCTAACTCTAATACATATATCAGTCTTGATTTCATGCAGCAAGTCTTCCACTTTTTTGCTTCTTAGTTGATATATCCTGGTATTCCTTTCAGTCCAAATAGCATAGACAGCAGCAGCAAAGCTTGCCTTTTCCAGGCTCTTGGCAGGTTGGTGACCTTTAGTTTCAGCTTGGACCTGTTGCCACTCAAGTTCCCACTGCCTGATATCTCTACTCTTGTGTAATCAATCCAGTATACCTTTCCACAGTGCATTTGAATACAGGCAATCAAAGTACAAGTGCTGGCTTGTTTCCCTCTGCTGGGTGCACAGCACGCAAGTTTCATCCACTGGTATCCCCCATCTGATTAGTCTGTCTTTAGTTTAAGCCTCCCATGTAATGCAAGCCATAGGATAAACACATGTTTAGGTTGAGCTGCATTATGATAGATCAGTCTGCTCCATGGAACTCTTTGTTCTTCACCCCTGATTTTGTTGTACACCTTGCTGATACAGAAGCCTTTAGCATGGTAAAGAGCTATGTCAGGTTTGATTTGCTGCCAAAATTTCCTCATACTCATAATTTTCCTGACCATCCAAGAAGCTTGGGTAGGTACAGGCATGGTAAATAGATCCTTCTTCTTTATGTAATAAGTATGAACCCAGGTAATCCACAGTTTTTCTTTATGTTGACTTAGTGCCCACAGAAGCTTGCAGAGGGCAGCTTGGTTCCAGATTCTCATGTTGATGATATTTAGACCTCCCTCTTTCCTAGGCAAACAAGTCTTCTCCCAAGCTACTAATGTCCTCCTAGAGATAGTGGTTGTTCCTGTCCATAGATAGCTTCTGCATATTGCCTCTGTGAGCTTTATAGCTTTCTGTGGTATAAGGAGCAGTTGTGACCAGTAGGCTTGCACTCCAAACAACACTACCCTTATCAGTTGCAATCTACCTGCATAGGAAAGACTCTTGGCCATCCATGTAGTAATCTTAGCTGTGATTTTATCAATAAGAGGTTTGCACTGGGTTGTTGTGAGTCTCTTTGTGGATAGAGGGACACCCAGGTATTTAAAGGGAAGTAACCCCTTCTCATATCCCAACAGCTGTAGTATAACTCTTTGATTCTCTTCTGCTACTCCACCAAAGTACACCTGACTTTTAGACAGGTTAGCTTTAAGGCCAGATGCCTCAGAGAACATTGAGAATTTGTTCCTCAGTAGTTGCACCGAGGTCACATCTCCCCTAGCAAATAGCAACAAGTCATCTGCAAAGCAGAGGTGGGTGATCCCAAGCTTTTGGCATCTGGGTAGTTGCACTGAGGTATTGCATATGAAATCTCCCAGGTAAGCAGGTGTTTTACTCTCCTTGAGGGACCTCCTCAGGGCAGGCTGAAGACTGATAGGACTTGGTGAGACAGGGGAAACAGAGGGTGAAGGTGTAATGTTGACAGGAGATGGAACAGGAGGAGGAGATGTGGGTGTAGCATCTAGAGGAGTTGGGGTAGGCAAAACAGGATCAACATAGACAGGATCGGGGAAGGAGGAAGATGGGATAGCAGTGGGTGTAGGAGTACTAGAAAAGGGGAAGACTGTTTCATGAAAGACAATATTCCTAGAGATGAAAATTTCTTTGGTCTGTAGACTAAGGAGTTTGTATCCCTTCTTACCATGAGGGTAACCCACAAACACACAGGGCATAGCCCTTGGGGCAAGCTTGTCCCTATTGTGAGAAAGGGTGGAGGCAAAGCACAGGCATCCAAAACTCTTGAGAGAGGTATAATCTGGGGCTTTGTTGAATAGCAGCTCATAAGGGGATTTATAGTGTAACAACTTGGTGGGAAACCTATTAATGAGAAATGTAGCAGTCAATAGGCACTCTCCCCAATAGGAAATGGGCACTTGTGAATGAAATAGGAGAGCCCTGCAGGTTTCCAGAGATGTTTGTGCTTCCTTTTAACAATGCCATTTTGTTGAGGGGTGGCAACACAACTTGTTTGGTGAAGAATGCCTTTGGTTGAAAAATAGGTTATAGCTGCAATACTAGATCCCAATTCTAGGGCATTATCTGATCTGATTATTTTCACTTTGGTGTCAAATTGCCATTCTACCATAGAAATGAAAGATTGTAGGACATTAAAAGCACTGCCTTTAGTACTAAGCAAATATGTCCAAGTCCCTCTACTATAGTCATCAACTATAGTGAGGAAATATTTGAAGCCATCATGTGTAGGTACTTTGTAGGGTCCCCAAGTATCTATATGTATTAACTCAAAAATATGTGAGGTAGAAATAGTGTTGTGATCAAATGGGAGCTTGTGTTGTCTAGCTAGTGGACAAATAACACATGGGGAATCAGGGTGTTCAGTAGCATAGCTTGGTAAGGAAGAAATGTGCTTCATACTAGAGAGAGAGGCATGTGGCCCAGCCTTACCTGCCACAAATTGTTACAAAGTGAAGACACAGAAACATTAGGAAAAACAGGTAGTACATTAGGAACTGTAGCTGCTACTGAATCAGTTTTATTTACATGCAGATGACTAGTGGAAGGGGCATGACTGGAGTGAAGCAGGTAGAGTCCAGCCTGTGTTTCACCAATAGCCAGAGGCCTCCTCAAAGAAAGGCCCTGCAGACAACAAGAAGTGCCAGAGAAGGTAAGTGTAATTCCAAATTGTTTACACAACTTCTGCACTGAAATGAGATTGTAGTTAAAACAAGGCACAAGGAGTACTCTGTGGAGAGTTAAATCAGGGTGAATATTAACCTGACCTGAATGAGTAACCTGAACCTTATGGGAATTAGGTAAATTAACACTAATAGGATTAGGGAGATTAGTGACATTGGACATAATACTCCAACTGTTCATTTTAAATTGGAGTAATACAAATAATGAATTTATTGATTAAGTACTACTATTACATCAGTGACGTTTAAGTTGTGTTTGGATTTGGTTCTGGGTGAGGTTTAGAAGAATAGTTTCTGAGGAAAAAATTGTAGATTATTCTTCAAATTATATTTTCTTGAAGTTGTTTAAACTACTTGGCCTTTAACAAATATTCCATCTCTGCCGATTTATGTTACTTTTTTACTTCTTCGGAGTCAAATAACTTTAATCTAGACCGTGTTATTTTTGAGTTATGTTTGACGATAATATTTTCATGTCTTGTAAATCTTTTAATTAGCTAATTATTATGACCTGATTTTCAAAATATGGAAATTTAATCCCATACAATGTCAAAGTTTCATGCCTGAAGTTATGATAAAAAATAAGATATTAAACTCTCAAAATAAAACATTCTTAGCATAAATTGGGACGGATGCAGAATTAGTATCTCATTAACTCAAAAGGATCAAAACATATACTATTCAATATAAAAAGGAAAGGTCCCCTCCCCTCTCTCCCTAATCAACACCATTGTCGTTTTTCAGTTCCTTTTTATTGAACTTAAGTTCAACAAAAGGTTAAGAGCGGATCATTGTCACACAAACCCACAAAACATTCAACAGTGGAATAAGAGGTCGTTTGGTTTGCGAGACTAAAACAGAGATATTTCACAAATTCGAGATTATAAGTTTAGAATTAATAATCCACTTTCTATATGGAGTATGATAATACTATAAATTTGACATAAAAGTTGTAAAAATTTCGTGTAGGAGCCTGTTTGGCTCGCGCTAATTGATTTGTAGCCGTCAAAAACAAATTCGCTGAGAAATAGTCACCTCCGGATAATTCTCAGTATAAATACTAAAGCCCCAATATTTATACTGGGAAGCTTCAGTAAACTAACCCCAGTATAAAATATTGGGGCTTTGAACAAGTTTTGTTCAAGGCCCCAGCATTTTGTTATAGGACTTTGTATAAAGCTTCAGTCCCATAGCCCCAGCATTTTGTTATGGGACTGAAGTTTTATATATAAAGTCTCATAACAAAATAATGGGATTTATCCCTTTGATGGGACCTTTGTTATGAGATAAATTTCATTATTTTGTTATGGGATAAATTCACATAACAAAATAATGGAACCTTTGAACATATTAGTTCAAGGTCTCATTATTTTGTTATGAGATTATTTTGTTATGGGACTTTGTATAAAGCTTCAGTCCCATAACAAAATACTGGGGCTTTGAACAGTCCCATAACAAAATACTGGGGCTTTGACAAAATACTGGGACTTTGAACAATTCAAAGCCCCAGTATTTTGTTATGGGACTCGTCTGGGGTGTTTTTCCAACGCTAATGGAGCTTAAGTGTGCGCGCGAATTTTTGGCTATTCTTCAATGAATTTTGAAATGGTGGATAGTCCTCAATGAGCGCGTCCAAAAATGGCTACTGATCAAAATTTCTCATAAAAGTTGTACTAGTTTTGTAACTTCTCAAGCCCACTAGTGATATTGTCCGCTCTGTATCTATAACCGCACGAGTTTAAACGATTACTAGGGTCTAAGATATACCTGGATCACTCATATATTATGTCGATATGGAATACTTAAATACTTAACTGGGTATCACAAATTTAGTTAATCCCACTAACCAACTTTATGATAAATATTAGTCCAAAATTAAATCTCGATAAAGACCATTGAAAACCAAAAGGTTAGTACTATCTCTTTTTTGCCCCTTTTTTCCCAAGACAAATCACAAACTCAGTGGTCTCTTCACTTAATATCTCATCAAACTCCACTGACTTAAAAGTAGGTCATCTGATACCAACTTCGACTTTAACGACTTTTAACATTTCAACAACTATACTTTTTTCTTACATTTTGCTATGGCAAATTCACTACTCATCACTACTGGAACTCAAAGTTTATGTCTTTACAACAAAATTTCCCCAAATGGATTAACCATTGTTGGTTCAGATTTCAATATCAAGAATCAATTTCCCAAGTTGGGTTTATCAAGAACCAGTTATAAAACCAAAACCCTTGTACCAAAATGCAATAGTGTTTCAACATCTAGGCCAGTTTCACAACCAAGATTCATACAACACAAGAAAGAGGCTTTTTGGTTTTACAGATTCTTATCTATTGTGTATGATCATGTGATTAATCCTGGTCATTGGACTGAAGATATGAGGGATGATGCACTTGAACCAGCTGACTTAAATGATAGGAATTTGTGTGTTGTTGATGTTGGTGGTGGCACTGGTTTTACTACATTGGGTATTGTTAAACATGTGGATGCTAAGAATGTTACCATTCTTGATCAGTCTCCTCATCAGTTAGCTAAGGCTAAACAAAAGGAGCCTTTAAAGTATTGTAAGATTATTGAGGGTGACGCTGAGGATCTTCCGTTCGCGACTGATTATGCTGATCGATACGTATCTGCTGGAAGGTATATGCCCTTCTGCTTTTAAAAGTATAGCTGAATGTTTATTTTTACAGGCCTGAAATGAGTTTAAATGGAGTTATATGGTCTGTGAGGATTCTTATAGTCGACCCTGACCTGTTTGGGATTGGGGCATAGTTGTTGTTTGTTGTTGTTGAATCTTATTCATAGTATCATTCTTTATCACATAAGGGTGTTTTCAATTAAATATAGTATAGCAGATTGCATTTTGGGTTCATGGATGTTATAACTGGTAAATCGGATAGAATGGTCTTAGCAATAGCATTAGTCTTACTGAGTGCCATTTGTTTTGATTCTCCACATATATGGACTTAACTCCAATTCTTTGTATGTTGAATTTTCCAAATACTCGAACATGATTTTTCAGATTTTATTTTCCTGCCCCCTTGTCCATCCTGTTTTGGATAGTATATCTATAATGTGAACAGTCTGAAAGCTCATGTGAAACAAGATGAGAGAAATCTATTGACAATATATAGAGGTAATCTCAAGTCATGGATAACTTATCTGGATTCTCGACCTTTTGATTTGAGTTGATTTTTCCATTCTTCAAATGAAAAAGCTGTAAAGATTTTATGGAATTTATCATAATGAAGTTCCTTGATCACCTTTTTCCTCTCAGTATCGAATACTGGCCAGACCCACAACGGGGAATCACAGAGGCGTACAGGGTTCTGAAACCTGGAGGAAAGGCGTGCCTAATCGGTCCTGTCCACCCTACCTTTTGGTTGTCTCGTTTCTTTGCTGATGTGTGGATGCTCTTCCCTACGGAGGAAGAATACTTGGAGTGGTTTGAGAAGGCAGGATTCACGGATGTTCAACTGAAGAGGATTGGACCAAAATGGTATCGTGGGGTTCGCAGGCATGGGCTTATCATGGGATGTTCTGTGACTGGTGTAAAGTCTACACCTGGTGATTCACCACTGCAGGTAATTTCTCATGTTCCTCCACAAATGCTAAAAAGAAATTACAGTACTAATTAGGAGTACATGAATTTTATATATTTGACTTGCATCAAGGTAGCTGCGTGCATCACACTCCTTGGGGTGCGGCCCTTCCCTGAACCCTGCGTGAACGCGGGATGCTTTGTGCTTTGGGTGACCTGATGGCATTTTCAACATTATATATTTTTCTTGCTTTGTGAGCAGTCTGTATTATCTGCTTAAAGATCATCAGTTCTTTTTCCCAGGATATATGAGGGCAATAAAGATGCCCAAGCACATTAAATTACCTGAGATGTTTGATGGTAACTTTAACTTATTAGCAATTAACTGAACTCTGGTTAAAGTAAAACTTTCATTTGACTTTAGATATAATTTGGGTTTAGAGTGACGGATGAGGACCTAGCTCATCATGACCATCCTATCAACACATAGCTAATATGTTCAACGTTGTAGTGACATGTTCTGATTGGTTGTTTTGGTGTGAATCATGAGCGGATATTATGATGTTAAAACTTTTCCTGCATCTCCTCTTATCCTACTGGACTTCAAGGCACCTTTTTCACCTCTTATACTATCTGCAGTTTGTAAAAAGTGTTATAGCTTATAAGTCCCTTCTCCTCCTTATATTTTTCCTTGTTGTATACATAATTGCAGCTTGGCCCAAAGGCAGAGGATGTGGCGAAACCTGTAAATCCACTTGTCTTTTTCATGCGCTTCCTTCTGGGGGCAATGGCAGCAACATACTATGTTTTGGTTCCTATTTACATGTGGGTTAAAGATCAGGTTGTTCCTGAAGGCGAACCTCTGTGAGAAAGCATATTTTCTAATTACTGGCTGAACAACTTCTCTTGCTGTACCTGGTTCTGGTTAAAGCAGTTTTATGTTTCCATTGTAAACCTAGGATTTTAAATCTGTTTTAATTGCAAATCGTACTTTTTGACATCTTAGCTTGGCTAGTGACAGTGGTTGATGTAAATTGGACTTCCTTTTTACAGCTTTGCTAGATGAGCTTCAAAATTTAAGTTTGAATCCGGATCAGTATTTTACTCCTCCAATGCTCCTATTTGTTCTGCAAATAAATTCTTCCAAGCAATTAAGAGATGGAAAGATCAAGGGGTTAAAAAAATCAATTCCCACGGGTGCCTGCGTCTTTGGTTAGTTGTAAGAGTGCAGCATGTGATATATATAGTGCACCTCACGAGTTTACAATCTGACACAAACTAAAAGACCTGGAATTTAAGTGGAGAGCGAGAGAAGATCTGATTCATTACCTATCGAGTTTCAAACTGTCAATTGGCCCTTTATATTTTCGCTTACTTACTGTAAAAGGCAGTCATTTCTTGGGAGGGGAAGAGATGAATCTTTCACTCTCACAACATAAACATGTTAACTATCAGCATGACTACAAATATGTCTCTCCTGTTTTAGCCTTTGAGGGTAATATGATCTGTAAGTCCAGTAAATCCACACAGAAATAGACACATTATTTGGCCCAAAAAAATTGATTCACTTACTAGTTAACTATTTACTGATATGCGAAGCCATACGAAAAGAGGAGCTCCTGGCCTATAATTAGAGAGCTTAAGTAATAACGATCAACAACACCAAAAAATAGATTCTAATTACTCAACCAAATACAATTACACTTCAATTTCAAGTGAGTGGAATCCACTATATGAATCTTTATTATCCATGTCACTCCTCTCAATTCAATTTAGTAAAACTAGTTTCTTTAATTAATAAACAACGAATGGCAAAGAAAAAGACTGTCATGTATTTCGCGTTTTAAACAACGTTCTTAATTTCAGTTCAATGCCCATTTGACCAAATCCCAAAGGCAAATTATTTCTACCAGTACCTTTTTTGGTATGTGTGTCTGTTAGACTAGCAATACGTAGTCCTTTAGTTGTATTACCGTATGTTACAGAATCAATCGGCACAACTCACTCATTTGTAAAATACTGAATAACTGGTAATCCCCAAGACGGCAAACTTTAGAAGAGTTAACGCCGTCAGTTACATCAGACTAGCGTCATACCACCAAAAATTGATGGCATTTCTGAAATTCTATACGCAAAATCTGGACATGACTCTGTAAAATGGTTTAGTGAAATACAGATGATGAAATTGAGTTGGCAACCCCAGCTAAGTAACATCTGATGAAAACATAGTTTAAACGAGACCATAGACGTTATGTGAATTTAGTCTCTCAGATACGAGCTTGAAGGCTACAAGTTAGTTCGTCCCAGTGGGACTGATATCCTCATACGAGACCAGACCCCTCTGTCGAGTTGGGGAGGCTGATCTGGAACTATTACGCGATGATCCTACTTTTCTACCGTGCTTTCTCGGACCAGCATCAGGAGATCGAGGAGACATCGAGTCGTGGCTTCTAGATCTTGAAGCTGACCTCCTAGTGGGAGAACGCTGATCATCCACACGCGGCCCAAGACGAGACTTTAATCTGTCGCTGATTTTCTGCCTCTTATCTGCAGGGGAAGGACTGCGCGAAGGGCTCCTACTTCGATGCCTCTCACGCCTAGGATTGGCACTAGGGCTGTGAGAAATACTCCTACTTCGACTCCTGCGCCGGTATCTACTGCACAAAATAAACAAAAGGGGGGAGGGGATGTGAAAGTTTACATGCTTAGAATCCTAAATGGGACGAAAGAGTTTACCAAAAATTCATGAGACATCATAGATAAAAATGAACTTGAAGCTTTGGACTTCTAAAAGAACACTGAGAACACAGAAACCATAGACAAGAACATCAGAAGAAAAACCTGGGCGGACTTCTGCCTCTTGGTGGTGACCTTCTGTACCGTCCTTGCGGAGAGCGCCCAGAATAGCCTCTATGGTTTGAGTACCCAAAAAGGTAACCACGTGTTTAGCATGCAAAACAGACTTGACCAACCACAGAAAATAATTACATTTAGACTCAACTTACCTATCACGGTTCCCCTGAAAATTTCTCCCGCCTTGGTTATAAGGCCTATAAGGCAAACGCTCCGGAGATGGAGTGCGATAGCGTCTTGCAAAAGAATAACGTTCAGTGAAGCCACGGCCTTTTCGGACTCGCTTTGAAGTTCCATCCGGAGAACGGTTTCCTGATAAAACCTTGTCAGGACTAGAGCGAGATGGCTGAGTAACTTTTTGTGAAGGACTCTTTGAAGATCTCTCCTTTGATTCAATTTGAAGACTTCTGTCATCGTGCTCAAGTCTATCCGGGACTTCTGCTGGGCTCAGACTTCGACTGCTCCGGCAGCTGGGTCTTTGCTTCCCTCTGGGACTAGGTGTTGCACTCCTGTTTATCATGAAAAGAGAGACTTCACTTGTGAAGATATGTAAATATATGCACAGCCATGTACACAAGTACCACATCATGCCAAGGAGCTCACCTGGATTTGCTGGAATTATCAGATTGATGATGGGTCACTACAGTCCTATCAGCTGGTACTTCTCCACCATGCCCATTGTTCGGAAGCTTACCATTCTTAGATACTTCACCATCTTCAAGATTCTTTTGCTGCTCTCCTTTGAGAGGGAGTGATGATTTCTTACCCAGACCTGTAACATAAGACGAACGAATGAATTGGTAAATTTCTCGGAATTCATGTTTTTCCACCTCCATGAATAAAATTAATAGTGACCTTTTCGTGCAGAAATACTGCGCTTGCCATTTTCATTATCAGAGTAATCACTGCTGCTGCTGCTCATACTCGAACTCTCTGGGCCACTAGAACTCTCAGAGCTCCTGAATGCAATGGGAATAAAATAAATCTGAGCTTTGGAGGACTGAGCCAGCAATCAATTAAGAGTAAAAATAACACAGATTAGAAGGGCGCACAGAAAATAATACCACTTCCTTCTCGATCTTTTATTTCGATGAACTCTTCTCCTTGTTTTCTTTTTGTCTTTTTTCTTCCCACGTCTACTCTTTTCTTTCTTAGTCGCCCTCTTCCTCTTCTTACGCCTTCCATCACTTGAAGAACTGGAAGAATAGGAGTCCAGCTCAGAATCTAAGTCAGAGTCTGAAGAGGAATCAGTATCTGTATCAGAACTGTAAGAATCAGATGAAGAGTATCTTCTCTTTTTCTTTTTCTTTCTGTTGGTGGATGATTTGCGTTTCCCCTTTTCTTCACTGTCTGAACCATCATCAGAGGAAAGAGCTCGTGCTGACTTTTTATTTTTCCCTGCAGACAAAGCAAAACTATACGAATGAACAACAGAAACGGGACCACAGAGCAAAATTCTTAGATGAAGCAGTAACGCTGCAGCAGAGCAGGAACATCTTAGTCTTAGAGAGAATGTCACCTTTCTCTGCTTTGGTTGAATCATTATTTTTCACCTCAGACATTTCGCCACAATCCACAATTTTCACAAGCCCAGATGGCTTCCCATCGTCTGTCCCCACCTGTTCAATTTTCTTCACAAAATCCATTCCCTTTACAACTTTTCCAAAAACAACATGCTTCCTGCAACAGAAACATAGATGTTTCATGACAGGAAGTAGTTATAATAATAACCAATTTCCTTTCTCTTGTGCGATTTGGAGTACGAGGCTACAAGCCAACAGGTATGTCAGGGTTCTGGGTGAAGGATAAAGCATGGGAAAAATAATCTGCACTCGTATAAGATAAATACCCGTCAAGATGTGGGGTTCTCTTAAACGTAATGAAGAACTGGGATCCATTTGTATTAGGACCACTATTCGCCATCGAGAGAAGACCACCCTCACTGTGGTCAACTTTAAAGTTTTCATCTACATGGAAAAAATTAATTAACATCACTAAAGGTAGAACCATAAAACCCATTCATTACGCACTCAAAGATATACACTAATCTACCTGGAAATTTCCCTCCATATATACTCTCTCCACCAGTGCCTGCAAAACATTAAAAGTTCGTGCCTTACTAGTATGGGCAAGATTGGAAGTTAAAGAGTCCTCTGCACCAATCGAATGTTCAGGGCCCAGAAGGGGAAAGAGCATACCATTCCCTTTGGAGAAATCACCACCCTATATAAAAAAGAAAGAAAGTTATGGGACTGATAATCCCCAATATAATGACTGAGAAACGAAATGTACAAGCCTTATCTACATCACACAATGAACATTAAAGGAAACTAGCCATATCTTCTGATGCCAACGATAGTCATCAAATCGAAGTGGGTGGACTACTTACACGATATATCAAAACCCTGTGAAACAATTTCTCATGTAAATATGTATTTTTTATAATGACATGCATGAGGATATGTGCACGTATCAATACTCCAAGGAATGCAAACAAGTAACAGAAATTATTTGAGACATCATTCTAAATATAGTAATAATAATGGGCATTA
This sequence comes from Petunia x hybrida, assembly GCA_037355625.1. Classification (NCBI taxonomy): domain Eukaryota; kingdom Viridiplantae; phylum Streptophyta; class Magnoliopsida; order Solanales; family Solanaceae; genus Petunia; species Petunia x hybrida. The sequence goes on from JBBBVM010000024.1 coordinate 11,285,151, forward strand.
GCTGTTTCAGAATGTACATCACTAACGAGTGATGAGATTATTAGTGAGAATTGACAAGTAGATTCAGTTAAGCCGATTTCACCAATCATTACAAAGGTATGAACTAAGCATCTTGGTATAGATTACACCTGTAACAGTATATCAGTATTGCTTTATTGGGACTTGGCTAGTAAATTTTAGAAGGAACATAAATGATGGGGAATGCCAGAGGATATGTGAATTTTACAAGCTACTAGAATGTTTTAGAGGCTGCACATCTAGTGCAGACAGATGGAAATGGAAAGGTTGCAGCAAAGGGGAAATTTCAGTAAGGTCATGCTACAGGATCTTGGCCAAAGAAGAGCAACATCCCAAAGTATGGCCTTGGAAACGAATCTGGAGTCAAAAGCTCCTCAAAAAGTTGCGTGTTTCTGTTGGATTTTAGCATAGGGCTTGTCTCACAGTTAATCTCCAGAGAAGAGGAATGTATTTACGTAGCAGACGCTAGTCATGTAGCAATCAAACAGAAACCCTCAACCACCTTCTTTTGCACTGTCCTTCACTGACCAGTTATGGCAGCTATTTCTCAACTTTGTTGGAATCAAATGGTCCATGGAATACTGTTCAAACCTGTATCTGCTAGGTGATTTGGAGAGAAAGAAAGTCGAGATGGTCTGAAGAGAAGCACAAATCAGTACAGAAGATTAAGTTAAAATGTATCATGTTATTTAAATTTTGGTGTAAAAAGGAATATGTAAATGAAGCAGAAACTTTGATAGAACTCATAGAAGCTCTCTAGGATTAGACCAGAGCCATGCTCAGGCCAAAAAATATTGAGACTCGAGCACAGACAAAAAAAGAAAAGAAAAAGATAGGCTCAGGCCGGGCTCAGCTCGATTTGACTTAGCCATGGGGAAGATACAGATGCAAAACTCGTGAAGGAACACAAGCAAACAACCAAAAAGTTACTTTTCAGATCGTAATGGAATTTCTTTTCAATATATAGAACCGAAGAGACTTTTGGAATTACCACCTCATATTGTACATCCATTAATGGAGCAAAAGGGGGGAGAGCATAAGAAATCTCAAATCCCTCTCACCCGGTCCATAGAAGCAATAGTCTCTCATAAAAAACCTTCCACTAAACAAAGCTCAAGATCTATGACATTTTTCCTCCAACTAGGAGACTCGAGACTCTATATCTGGCCAAGACTAGAAGATGGAGATAGATGAATTTAGAAACTGGTGTGAAGAAGTAAAGAGCACTGCAAAGAGCACATAGAGATGTATTGGAACTTCCTTCTGATTGTATCGATTCTACCAAAGAGGGAGAAACGATAGCAAAAAGGTGAAAAGCTTTAGTAGGAGACTGAACACAGGCTTACAGATGCGGAAAGCCACTTGGTCAACTGATTTCACTACATAGGAAATGGAATAAACTCCTAACTAGTATTACAACCATAACCTCGGACGCTATACAAAAAAGAAATAGAAAGACAAAATTAGTACACTCAGGAGCTTGTGAACCAAACAAGGTGGACATCTACATAATCGAGATCGGCTCACTTGGTGAGTCAGCCTAGCTTGAGCTTAAAAAAAGGATCTGCTATATTTCCCCCTTTTTTTCAAACGTGTATTCTAAACATTTTCACTAGCCGAGGGTCTTTCAGAAACAGCCTCTCCACCTTGGTGAGGGTAAGGTCTGCGTACATCTCACCCTCCTCGGACCCCACTTGTGGGATTATACTAGGTATGTTGTTGTTGTTGTAGTAGTAAATAACATGTAAAACAGATAGGTCTGCAGTCTGCAATGCTTCACAGATCCATAAAATTAAGAAAGCACATCGAACCAAAAGTCTGAAAAATGTTCCCTCACTTTTAACAAGCATTAAGCACAGCAAACAGACTAGTTTTCATTTGTGTTTTAGGAAGGAGAGGTCTGGATTTATCATGATCAGCAGCTACCCTTTTTAATCCCATGCATTAGGAGAGAAGCAAAGATAAGGTTTACTCATGATATTGGAGCAGCAACAAGATCAGGATGTATGATTAAAGAGTGTGTTCTCTGTGGAGGCAGAAAAAAAGAAAAGAAAGAAAATAGTGAATCTTGAAACCAAGTGAGAGAACTATCTGATATCAAGCTGGAGGAAAAAATTGCTCTTCCTATGAGACCAAGCTTATGTGAAATAGATATCAAGGAATACATCACTTCCTACATTATTCATTCTCCACAGATAACAAAGAATACAAATATTGAAGAGAAAGGGAACGAGGGAGTGGTAAAGAGAGGGCGAGACAACATACCTGTGCCATAAACTCTCTGATTACACGGTGAAATAAGCATCCTTTGTAGTGTAGCGGTTTCCCAGTAGATAATCCAACTCCTTTCTCACCTTCAAAACATAACATACCACCAAAAGCACAACACTACATCAGATCAGCCAATTAGAACAACTACTACTACTAAGCCTCAATCACAAGCAAATTGGGATGGGCTATATGAATTCGCACTGTCCATGTCACTCCATTTAAGCTCACATAACTCCAATATTTTAAAATACTTGGTTTCTCTTTCTCAAAAATTATGTTCGTACTTTATACAACTACTGAAAGTCTCTAAAAGGGAATTAATATAAATGAAGAAAGAAAAAGATGAGAACAATCAAAAGACCCAGTGCAATGATTCATTGGCATCCTGGGGTACGATTTCTTAATGACTCAGTGAACACTTTAACAAGACCCTATTGAAACCTTTTAAACCATCCTTTGCCCTATCTCGAAATATAATAACCTTCATAGTGTTAGATGGACCTCGGGCCAAACTCGAACCGAAAAGCTAGCTCATGAGCTAAGGATTGTCCAAGACAATATAAAAATACAATAACTCATTCCCATAACCAACGTGGGACAATACACCGACCAGTGTTGTGAAAGGCGAGCGCCTCTCGCCTAAGGCGACGAGGCGAGGCGATGGGTTCTCGCCTTTGGACAGTGAGGCGACGTGGGTGTAAAAACTAAAAAGGCGACTGAGGCGAGGCTGAGGCGCTATGGGGCTGCTAGCACATTAAAACATAGTATCAGCTAAGGTCTATTTTCTTAACATAGAATCAGCTCGAGACCCATTAATGCATGGTATTTTCCTACTTGTACAACTGGCGTGTGGATAACATAATACGGGGTCCAAAAATGGAAAGACAACAGGGATACGTCTGACTCAGGTACCATGTTAAAAATGAAATTGGGCCAACTCAACCCAGAAGCTAGGTCATGGTTGAGAATTGTCCAAGAACATATAAGAAAATAACGACCCAACCTTCAAGAACATGGACACCCTACAAGCAACATTGTAACTAAATATTTGGCTCTAAATTAATCATCAAACACCACCTCCCCTTGACCCAAATAAGTAACATTACCTTTCCCCATTAACACTCTTTTAATTATATTTTTGATGACTAGAATGCAATTTCACAGAACAATAAATAGTCTCTAACTTTTGGAGCAGCATTCTGAATGGTGTTCATAGGCCTACATTGTGGCAAGGCAGAGATGAAATTATCTAGACCACGGGAATACGGGATATCTTAGAACAATGGATAACTGTAATTATCCGAGCAGCATTTTAAATGTGATGATTTTCCTTAAGACCCCTCGTAATGAGTCAAGACTTCCATTCACTAACACACATTTATAATCGTGCTTGAGTCCTATCCAGCCTAGAAGAATGATAAAGATAGAGAACTGCGGAAGCTTTTCCTTAACTTTTCTTCGGAGCAATATACCTGTGCACAATGACCGGAAATTTTCTGCTGTCTTCGGGACAACATCTGCATAGAGCTACAAATTTCCAAAAATAAAAAATAAATAACTTGCATGTATGACATCAGAAATGGTAATCAAGACATGGTTCATAAGGAAGAAGACAAAAAATTCCATGTAGCTCCGTGGGATTTAGATCATAAAATACCTCGATAACAATTCTTTCCGCAGCATTTCCATCAATTGATACATCTAAGTATACAAGAGGATTTTTCTTCTTCTTCATCCTGCGCCTGAGGCTCTAAACATGTTGAAATATCATTTCAAGTTAGAATATTTTCTGAACAAAAAACTGATAAATGCTTAGATTGTTAGATCAAACTACAAAACTACCTCCATAAACACAGACTTTTTAATCATAGGTGTCATAGAGAGGGGGGTGGAGGATGACAGGAAAGCCATAGGAAGTAGGAACACGTGAAATATTATTCATGCGTAGAAGTAGTTTGGAGCAAAATAATTAGTGAAAACCATCTGAAGAGAAGCCAATGGCCACCTAAAAGCTGAATGAGATTCTACCTACTAACATTTAACCTACCAAAGTAACACCATAAGGGGGGATGCTAGTGGAGCATGCCACTCTTTAGTAATATCAAATGTAGCCCATCTAGGTGTATCCTCCCCGACTTTAGCAAACATGACAGGATGAGTTGGGAAAAAATTCAATTATGTCAATTCAGGAACAACCAAAATTAACCCACAATAAAACTTTGTCAAGTAGCAAAAACAATTCTCTGGCCACAATTCATCCACTCTCTCTTTATAAAGACAAGGAAAGTTACTTTAGTTTGATCCGGTAACTACAACATATTATAAAAATGAAGAGCAAACAAAAAATGAAAAGACGTGTTTGAGTTACGTGCGATGAATAATATCCCACCCATTATCGATTCAACAGTCTTAACCCGACCAGAAAACCAAATTGCCCTGACAATTTCTTATCTGTAGGATAAGATATCAAACCTCGACTGAGCAATATCACTAATGGGTTCCATTTATCAACACTACCAAGATTAAAGCTCTGAAGTAAACATGTACAAAGAGAGAGACAGAGATCTTTAACCCTAAAACTTTTTTTGGTTTGATAACCGAGTGGCTCACAGTTCGAAACTCGGTGGATAACCAGGCCCCCGCACCCTTCTCTACTTAAATATTGTGTTACGTTAGGGTTCCAACCCTTGACGTGCGCCTAATGCACATATCACAAGCCACAAACATAATAAAAATAAGCCTTTTGTCTGTTTCAGGGTTCACACCTTGACGTGCGTCTAATCCACACATCACAAGACGCGCTCTTACCACTAGACCAAAGCCGTGGGGGCAGATATTAAACCCTACATACTTCTTCGTATGCAATGCAAAAAAAAAAAAAAAAATCAACTTTTTCTATTGAAAAGGGCAAACTCCTGAACCCCAACAACCTCCAGCAGCTACAACACATATTCACAAGCACTAGATTAACAAATTAAGTGAAAAAAGATTCTTTTTTTACTTTTGACAAAAGGAAAGCTCCTAAACCCTAATCAAGAACTTAGGGGTTTTTCACAGTAAACCAACATAATTTTGCAGATGGGGTTTAACCATTAAATCAAGATTTCATCAAAGATGTAACAATTGCAAAAAAGTAACAATACCAAGAAACAGAAAAACAAAAAAATAATGTTAACTTGTACCAAGAACTTAGGAAGTGTAGTTTACTTACAGGTGCAAATTGGGTACTCTAAGTGAAGTTAAATGTCCAAAGCTGCAGATGGATTTGCCAACAAAGACAGGTGTTGTAGGAGGCGCCAGAGAAGTGATGAGAGCCAAGGGTGTGTGTGTGTATGAAGTACAAACTATAAACTCTTTTTGCAAGTGTGCACTTACCACAGAAAACTAATTATTGTCCCACAAAGGGTAAACAGTGAAAATTTTGATTTACACTATGGTTAAATGTTTTGTTCGGTAGAGTTTTGTTGTCACGGGAAGTGCAGATGAGTTTCAGAGCCTGTTTGGTCGAGTTGTAAAAAACTGTTTATTTTGAAAAATATTTTTTAAGAAAGTATTTGGACTGCCTTTTCAAAATTAGCTTATAAGCTAAAAGTCATAAGTTGGGAAATTCAAGCTTCAAAGTAGGTGCTTAAAAGCACTTTTTGCCTTTGTCAAACACCCCAAAATCTTTTTTAAAAAAAAAAGCTTAAAAAACTATTTCGGCCAAAATGCACTTAATAAGCCAATCCAAACGGGCTCTAAATACTTTAGAAAATAAGCCGTTTGTGTTTGATAAACTCATTTAAGAAGTACTTTTTAAAAAATAAATAAATTGTGTTTGGATAATTTTTACAAAAAGTGTTTTGGGCGTGACAGTGTTAAGATTCATTTTGTGACTAATATCTTTATTTCATATAAAGATTTAAATATTATTTATAAAAAGACTTAAGTTTAAATTTTTATTTCATTTAGTTTAAATTAAAAATATAAAATAAAAATATTTTAACCAATATGAATAAAGTTTAAATAAAATAGGAAAGTGGAGTACAAAGTTTTAATTATATTTGAGAGCTATATTTTTTTTGGTAAGTATTTAAGAGCTATATTTGTTAAACTAGTTAGAAATAGTATGGTAAATAAATATTTTTTGAAAGTATAATATTTGTCTTGAAAAATTTAATAAACTGCTTCTGCTTCTTAGAAGAAGCAGAAATTTATAGATTCTCCCCAATAGCACAAGAACTGTTTCTGTTTCTCCTCAACTCAAATTTCCTCAAAAGTGCATACCAGAAGCTTAGCCAAACAGACTATTTGGCTAGCTTCGAAAAACTGCTTGTTTTGAAGAATAGTTTTGTGAAGTACTTTACAAATAAGTACTTTCGAAAAATGAGTTGTTTGATCAAATCATTTAAGAAGTGTTTTTTTTAATAAATTGTATTTGGATAATTTTTTAAAAAAATGCTTCTGAGTGTTAAATTACGAAAAATAATAATATTAAGATTCATTTTTCGACTAGTATTATTCAACCGTATAAATTTACTCTAGATATTTTTTTAATGAAAGATTTAATTTTTTTTCATTTAGTTTCAATGTAAAATATAAAGAAAAATATTTATTAAGGTTTTCGATCAATAGAAATAAAGTTAAACTAAAAGAAGGAAGCGGAAAATAAAGTTTCATTTGTATTTGAGAGATTTGATAAGGATAATTATGTCTTGACAAATTAAAATACTACTTCTTCTTCTCCCTAACAGTAGAAAAACTACTTAGCTTCTCCCCAACAGCATGAAAATTGCATCTACTTCTTCCCAAAATTACTTTTTCTTTTGGCAAACACCTCAAAATTCTTCAAAAACGCTTTTTTTTAATTAAAAAAAATTGACTTCGAAGAAGTTTGGCCAAACAGGTAATTATTAATCAACTTCTAAAAACTATTTAAAAATTTAGATTTTAGTTGCTTGTTGAACCTCAAAGTTATTGAGTTAGCCATAAAAGGTTTGAAGTTCAATATAGTGATTAAAATTAACTAATTTTTAAAAACTGACTAATCCTAAATGTGCGCCTAAAATAGGTTCCAACAAGAAATTCTTTAAAGTCTGTTTTGAGAAACACAATTAGTAAAGTAACTTTTTGCCAAACATCTTAACTTAAAAGAACGTAAGTGCTCTTTTTACGAAAATTTATATTAGCTTCCATAAGCTCGACCAAGCAAGCTATTAATTTGTATTCTAAAATTCAAAAAGTAAAACACTGTTCTATCTTAACTATACATAATCTAATTAGAAATACACATGAGGAGGTCACATGGTCTAAGTTACTTTTATTGGTAATGTTGTGTTAGTTAATATATAACAGACGTGTCAACCAAATGATTGAATTATTGAGAAGTACTCTAGAGGGAGTATATGAAAAGGAAAGGGAAAATTTCATATCTAATCAAATATATAACATAGCCCTACAGTTTAATAGACACAATTAATATACAATAATGGCTAGTTAAAAAGATGTTAATAAATAGGTTTATGTGCATCTTTTATCCTAAATATTAGCATCATTCACTGATTTCTTTCCTAAAATTTAGCATAACTCATGCACAAATAACGTAAATTAATTTACCTATACAAACAAAAAATCATCATTTAATCTGTAACGCATCTCTCTCCACTTTCATCAAATTACGATTTCTCTTTCTTTCTTTTAAGTTTTTCTTCCAAATTTATTCATCCCATTTTTTCTTAGCCGTTATACCTGTAATTTTCACCAAATATTTAGTCATTATTCATGTAAGAAATATAAAATAAATATTTTGGATATGGTTCAATATATACAAATATGTACAGTAAGTTAGATGTATTTCAATATATTACAATATAATAATATAGACATATTACAATATATTAATATGTTAATATATAAAAATATGTACAATATTTTAAACGTATTTCAATATATACAAATATGTCAATTTTTTAGATATATTTTGATATATGCAAATATGTAAAATATATGCACTTTTTATTTTAGAAATATTTTAGATATATTGTAGATATTTCTGCTCTTTCAACGAGATACAAAAGTTATATATGTGATAAAGTACTGGATGAATATTCAGTCGCCAACAAGAGGAAATATTTTCCTACAGCTTCAATGGTTTTTTTAAAAAAAAAAAAAATTCTTAAGTTGTTCTATATTTCTTGTAGTTTTAACAATATTGATGAGAATATATATTGGTTCCTTGCATCGTGGAGTTAGTAATAAATGATGACCCTAAAAAATTGCATGATATATATGCAATAAATAGAATCCCATAATTTTAGGTGGTAAATATATAAAGAGTTTCAATTTTTATTACATCAATTTTTTAATTATATCTTATTAAATATATTATTCATATAGTATTCAATTTTTATTTATAAGGTATTCATTATTTATTTTTAGAGCATTCACATTTTCAAGAAAATTTTATTTTTTTATTCATATAATATTATCATTATATGCATGATTTATACCTCATAAATATCACATACAAATTATAAATATAAAATATATACATAAGTTATATCTCAAATATATAAATTACTATCTCCATGTATACAAACTTTTAACTTCAGATATGCATTGATCATGTCAATATAAAGTGTCGAGTTTTTTTACTCATATTCTATTATATTTTTTATTCCTATAATATTCACATTTTATTTAAACAATATCTATTTTTTATTTATACAGTGGTCACGTTTATCCATACCAATTTTAAAAAAAAATTATTGTAAAGACATAATTTATACCATTATATTGACGATTATTAAAAATATATCACAAACATATTAAATAAATATCAAGTGTATCGTCATATCTCAAATACAGAAACAACCCAAATATGCATATCTTTTACGTCATATATATCTCAAATATACATAAACATCACATGTATGCATATCTTATACGTGAAATATATCTCAAATATACATAAACACCCCATGTATGCGTATCTTTGCCATTAAAACTGCACAATTGTATCCAAAAAATAAAAATAAAAAACGGTTAAAAACTATGAATACCAACTAAAACTTAGAAAAGTTTTATGATATTTAAATTGTATTAAAAAATATATCATCAAAATAATCAAATAAAAAATAAACACATGCAGGATTACCAAAAATTTTGAAATTTTTATTTATCGCTTTAGTTATGATAAGAGCAAAAAATTAGGAGATAACTCATATTCTCAATGAGTAATTAATTAGAATCTAAAAAAATATTAAATGCAGTAGGCACACTAAGAGGGAAAATCGCAAGTTCCCTAAAATTAGGCACGATTAGAGGGAAGTTGATCAGTTTTTAAAAATGGCTACTAAAAGATAGTTAAATAAGTCTAAATGTCTATTTACTATAAATTAGAATAAATGTATCTATTTTCTGTTAAAGGCACTTCTAAATGTCTATACAATGTAAAAATTCCAAAAGGAAGGGAATTAACATCAAACATATGCACCATAAGTTTAAATAATATAAACAGAGAGAGATCGAGATATATGAGATATATACAATAGAACAATTTATTCGGTTACCTTGTTTAGGATTCGAGCGGTTTTTGCTAGGATCCAAAGCAAGCAGTGGTGTTGCAATTTGATGGACCCAAAAGTAATGTGAATCAGTTAAGCAACAACGAAAAAGTTGAGGAAAAAGTAGTTGAAAATGCACAAGTGACAACAGTGAACCAGAATAACAAGAGAATTGTAGTAATCAGTTCGGCTGAGGGGGAAGAAACTGTTAGAGCAATTGCAGAAGCTCAAGAACCTCTTCTGCACACACATAACAAATTTGAAACTCTATCTCAAGAAGAATGTAATAATTCTACAGTAGACATGGATCTTCTTCAAAAGAATTCAGAACCTCCCACTCCTGTTCACTCTAATAATGAACAAAAAAAGAAAACTTTCTTAATTCTAAGGGGTAACAAGAGGAACAAAGTGAGTCATCAGCTCCACCTAGATTTCGAATAAACTTCCATACAAAAGGATCTGGATCAAAAATAAATTCTTCAATCATGCTTAACAAGAGTTGTTCTAGAGTTAGTGAAAAATAAGGTTGTGGATACTTTATTAATTCAAGAATCAGAAAGTGAAGACATTGTTGAGAGCTTGATAAAAGTTTTCTCACCTGACAAGGAACAAGTGAGGTGTCAAGACAACTAAACGAAGCAGTAGAAAAAGGTGGATTGTCTCCGAGGGGAACCTAGTCCATCAAGAAGAAAGTGTTAAAACAAACAACTCTTTCTGCTCCTCTAACTAGAGTAAGGGGAATAGGCAATAAAAAATAATAAATTTTTTATTGTTCCAATGATTAATACAATCATATGAAGTATTAGAGGGGTAAGATCTAGCGGAGCATTTGATAAACTCATCAAAAAGATTAGAATCCATAAAGTGAGTTTTGTCGCTCTATTAGAGCTTTTTGTGGATAGTACTAACATTCAAAGTTTTAAAAAGAAAGTTTGGATTTCCAAAAAAACAACTAATTGTAATGGCAAGATTTGATTATTTTGGGATACCAACTATGACTGTACTACGATAGAAGATCACGAACAACATGTAACTTTGAAAGTACAACATACTATGTCATATAAATCATTTTGGGTGACAGTAGTTTATGACAAAACTAAGTCAAGAAGGAGGCAAAAAATATGGATTGCTCTAACTCAACCCAATCAACAGATTCAAGGGCCATAGTCCATTATGGGAGACTTTAATGTGATTATGAATGCAAGTGAAATGAAGGGGGGGGGGGGAAGACATACACTCAACAATAGTATGGATTTTATCAATTGTATAGAAGAATGTGGAATGATGGATGTAGGCTACACGTGTAATCCTTTTAACTTTTGGAGTGAACAACCATATTTTATGGATATTGTTAGAGATATTTGGGAGGAACATGTCCATGGTAATGAAATGTTTGTAATGCAACAGAAACTAAAGAGGTTGGCAAAAGCTTTCAGCGAATGGTCAAAGAGTTTTATTGATTGGCAATATTTTTTAAAGAGCCAAAGAGTTAGAGAAACAAATTCAGATCTTAGAAAAAGAATATGAGGAACACTGATTTTTACAGAACCAGACTTCATCAATTATATGCTGAGCAAACAAGGTGGATGAAGATGCAAACATCAGTTTTAAAATAGAAGCCATAATTAAGTGGGAACAAGAAGGAGATTATAATACCAAATACTTTCATAATATGATCAAGCAGAAGAAGAAAATGCCATACCTTCCTAGAATCAAAAATGAAAATGACCAATGGATTCATGGAGATGATCATATAGTAAATGCAGCTATTCAGTACTACATCAGTCTGTTTGACCAGACTCAACAAAATTTTGACTTCAACTTCCTCAAAAGAATTGAGTCGTTAGTTTCAGAGGAAGACGATAAAATATCAACCAATCAACCATCAACAAAAGAGGTGAAAGAATCAGTGATAGGCCTTCATCCTGATAGTTCAACTGGACCAAATTGGTTAAATGGACACTTTTACCAAAAGTGTTGATCAATGATTGTTGATGATGAGTATTCTATGGTGTCCGATTTTTTTAATGGTAAAATATTTACTAAATATATCACTTGCTCATGCTTAATTTTTCTCCCTAAAATTGAGTCACTATCTTTCTTAAACAACTCAGACCTATCAATTGAGCAATTTCACCAATTAGATCACATCAAAAGTTTTGTTCAAATATATTGGCTGGAGTGTTTTCCAAATTGATTGCCCTAATCAAATAGGCTATAATAGAGAGGTTGATCACAGAAAATATTTTATTGACTTAAGAAATTGTCTAGGATATTAAAAATTGAAATAGAGGGGGGTAATTGTGATTAAATTGAACATAGCCAAAGCATATGATAAAGTATCATGGTTATTTCTTACTGTTGTTTTGAGGAAGATGGATTTTTATGAGGTTTACAATGACATGATTACCTTTTAACGTTTGGTATTCTATTATGATAAATAATACAAGACATGGCTTTTTCAGTCCACTAGAGGACTCTAAAGCAAGGTCATTCATTATCACCAGGGCAATTAATTTTGACAGTTGAATCTTTGAAAAAACAGTTAATTCATTTGTTAGCTTAGGAATGATTTAGAGGCTCTTCAATAAATAAAAAAGGTCAACAAATAAATCACTTATGTTATGCAAATGATATAGTGATTTTCTCCTCTGGTAATAAGACGTCCATCAAGATGATCATGAGAAAATTGCAATAATATGAAGTAGCGACTGGCTAAGAAGTAAGCAAGGAAAAAAGTTTCTTTTTAACTGCTACTTATACATCAGATCTTAGGAGGGACATAATTGAAAAAGCAAAAGGATTTATTTTAAATACTTGGAGTGCCCTATTTGCCTTGGTAGAAAAAAAATTACTTATTTTGCAGATGTTACAAAGGTTGTTTTGAATAAAATATCAGGCTGGAAAGGCAATCTTTTATCCGTTGGAGGAAGAGCAATACTTATTAATCATGTTCTATAATCTACACCATAGCTGCAGTATTGCTTCTAAAAAAAATGTCCTGAAATTATTGGAGGGATATTTCTCTAATTTCTTTGGGGTCAAAGTGAAAAAAATATATATATCATTGAAGTTCATGGGGTAAATTATGTTATCCAAAAGAAGAAGGGGGAGTTACATTTAAGAAGCTAGAGGACTTGTGCGACTCCTATAATGTAAAAAGGTGGCGGAGTTTTAGTAGAAGAGAACATGTGGACACTTATTTTGAGAGGTAAATATTGTCAGAGATCCAATCGAGTTTCAAGAAAAAATCAATCTGCTACTTGGAGAGATTTGATCAAGATAAGAAAAAAGATTGAATATAAATTTTGTGGAAAGTTAATTAAGCTAATCTGTCATTTTTGTGGGACAACTGGACATGACTTGGCTCACTGGCTCAATATCTAAAAATTGAATGTAATCCTAGATGTCTCATAGTTGATTACTGTATTCAAGAGGGCACTTGGGACTTTGAGTTCTTAACTCAATTAGTTCTAGATGAAGTGCTGCAAATCATATTAGCAATGATAAACAGTGACAGGGATAAGAAAGATATCCCAATGTGGCAACCTGTTAGTTGTAGAATCTTTACTTGTTAATTAGCATGGAATCTTCTAAGGCAAAAGAAGAACTCATTACAACAATGGATAGATATATGGATGGAAAAACATTCCTTTCAAAACGTCTTTTATCATTTGGAGGGTACTTAAAAGAAAAGTTTCAATTGATGATCCGATCATGAATTTTGGACAACTTATAGTGTCCAAATGTTGTTGTCGTATACATGCTACATATGAAACTATTTATCATGTCTTTATCTCAAGTGAAATGGCGTCCCTCACATAGAAGTTCTTTGCAAGACCATTAGGTCTTAATACTAAAGTGCATAATTTAAACACCATGCTCACAAGATGGAAAGAAGCAAAAAGGAGGAGGACTATTCATAAGATACTTAACCAAGTAATGCCTATATTCATAGGGTGGGAACTTCGAAAAGTAAGATGTTCAGTTAATATGGTCAAAAAAGATGTCACTCCAGCTAGAATATGTAACAATTTATATTTCACATTAAGATTTTTCTTATCAAGAAAGGTTTAAGTGTGAACTTGGTTGGAACTGGCAAAGGATAAGCAATGAAGTGACCACATGCAGACATTTAATCTCAAGCAATCCTGTTTCTTGGGACAAACCACCTATTAAAATTGGCTCAAGATCAATATAATTGGAAGTTGTAACTTATCATTAAAGATTGCCGGCATTTGAGGGATTGTTAGGAAATAAAGCGGAGACGTCATTGCGACATTTGCTAAGGCACTTCAATTATGTACTAACAATTCTGCAGAAGTAGAAGTAACATCTTTTGAAATTAATTGGTGCATTAAGCAAAGCATTGAGCAAGTAATTCTTGAGCTTGACTCGCAACTTGTAGTTTCAATATTATAAGGAAAGAGTTCAATCCCATGGAAACTACAAGATGTAACTAAGAAGATGATGAGGGGTATAGAAAGTCAAAAGATCTCAATCCAGCATTGTCTAAGAGAAACAAAGCTAGTTGCTGATTCATTAGCAAACTATGGTGCAACTCTGCAACAATTTAACAGCCCTGAATTATTCTACTACATACGGAACATGCATGCTCAAGAAAGAGGGTCTATGCGAATGGATCAGCTTGTTGTAACTACATTTAGACCTAGACAACTCAAAAAGGTTTGAAAGTTTCTAATTCCATGATAGTTTCTGTAATATGTATTAGGGAGGAATTTCTCCATCTTTTATTTAGCGTTCATAGTGTAATATTAGTTTTAAATTTATAACTAGGAACACGTGTCTATAGGGATGAATGGAGTAGAAGTAGCAATAGAATCTTCCTTACTTTATATAAGTTGTTAATGTGTAAAAATTTGTTGATGCCAATTACCAAATTTACAAAGGAGAGGTAAGGTTTCATGCCCCATCTTATATGTTTTTGATCATTGGATTCAAATACACAAGGTACAGGTCAATACCAAAACCCCCGCACCTCAAGCAAGAGGTGAATCTGAATTTTAATTTTCTTTAAAAAAAAAAAAAAATCCTACTTTGTTACATGGAGAAAGAAATGGTATAATTTTATTTTTTAACAACGACCTTATTCCTCTGCTATATCATTTTTCAACTACTGTTGATGCTTGGTCAACTTACAGTAATCATTTTTTTATCAGTCATAATGAAAGAAATACAGTATACGCATCAACTGCATACTACTAATTAAAAAGAGATAACTATATACTTATATGTTGAAGACTCAAGAATTGGCTAATTGTCTATATTTTGTTGGCAATAATGTTGATGACTCAATCTTGGTAGGTAGTGGTTGATCACGTCAAACTACGTCCTATAAAAGAAACTAAGTGGTCGCAACAAATATAGCTCGGTACTTAAAGTCCTGATGTCGAATCCCATATAGAACACTCGAAATCTAGTTGATTATCAAACTAATTTATCTAACCAATTAACTTCGAAGTTTTGTATTTGTATGATGGTTTCAATGTAACAAAACTAGATAGCGAATTATAAAGAAATAAATTAATCAAGGATTTAAAAGCCTATAATTGATCTACCCAACTCCTACCTATGTGTTAGAATAATGTTTTAACAAATTCAACTTGGTTCTTGCTATTGAACACTTGCTCCAAATTCACAACTATTTACTCCCATGTAATAGTTGTAACTTTCACTAACCAATTTTTCAATTAATTAGTGAAGACACATAGGACTACAAGTATAGTTCACAATCAGGGTCAATGGTCATAAATTACCTTATTGACAACCTAAGTAATACCTTAGTTTTAGGTTGAAACATTGATAAGTGTTTAACCCAAACCTATGAATCTATCCTTAGACACACAAGAATAATGAGAACAATCAATGGGGGCCCTTCCAATTAGTAGCAATCAAAACATAAATACTTAGATAGGAAGAATTCATAAGTTTCATTTATTAAAATAAATATTCATAACACATAAGTAGTGGAGTGGTTCAATCAACCCTAGAATGGGTGAATTAGCCACTCATATTCATGATAATTATGTCAATGTAATTCATGAATAATTAAATTACAAAAAGTAAGGAAGAATTTAAGAAAAACTCTGTTCTTGAAGTCTCCAAAGCTTTAGCCTCATTTTTTGCTTATTTCCCCCAGTGTAAAATTCATAAAGGAGGCAAGAGAAGCTTTTATACCCTGTAGGAAACTAAGCAAAAGTACCAAAAAGTCCTATTATTTTTTTCCACAAGTTTCTGCTCTGCGTGGCACCCGACTCAATTTTTCAGGCAATTCAGCTCGCGTGGTACTCGCGTATTTAGCCCAAATGCGCTGAAATTTTTCTCCACTCCTAAGCAAAGACTCTATTTCTTCCTGCATCACTCGCATGGCACACGAATCACTTGAAATCTTTAATATCTTCACTTTTAACTCCAAAACATGCACTTTCTTGCTCAATTCACCATGTTCAAGTCCTACAACACCAAACAACTCAATTAGTATCAACTCTTGATAATTTTGCTTATAGACTCTTAAATTAACTATCATAACATGGTAAAACCACCTCAAATTATAGGTAAACTAGCCAAATATCACAACCCCATACTTGACTTTTGCTCGTCCTCGAGCAAAGAAGAAGAATACACAGATAGCAGACAAGGCAGACTCGTGACAAACAACTTAACAAAACTCACCTATGAAATTCAAACACCATTTCTTTTGGTCATAGTCAAGTATTGAAAGTAGAAACCTATAGACCATTCAAGTTTCAATGTACCTCACAGAAAGAAAATGCCTCCAAATACACAACATATGATTTCAAAAGAAATTGTGGCGTCTCAAATATCGAACACTCTCACACTCACAAAGAAATTTCTCTTGTCTCACAGAAAAGTACCATAGACTTGCCTATTTTGTTGTTATCCAGTAATGTAGGAGTCTCAATCAAAAGTCAAGTAGGACTTTTACATAGTGTGTTATGTTGGCTTGGGGGTAAGGTGTGGTACGCTTTTGGGTATATAGTGACTAAATCTTTCCCTAAACACTTTAAACATCACTCACTACCAATTTTTCTCACCTTTTCATATAATTGTAGCACTTCCAATATCTTTCTTTATTTTTTATTTTTTGGTTTTTCATATCCACTTTCCCTTCTTTTATCGCTTCCTTTCTCCTCATTTATTCATCAATTCATTCTCTCTCTCTCTCTTTTTTCTTTGCTATTTTTTGATTTTTTTCTTCTTTGTTTTCTTTCACTTTTCTCTTCTTTATATACGAGGAGAATATCAAGTATTTTCTTCCTTCATTCTTTTGCAACTTTCTTCCCAAGTATACAACTCTTATTAATAACCCACCATCTTTCCAAATATACAACCTAAAGTAGTGAAACAACCTTAGGTAGTCGTTTCGAGAATTAGGATCCCGATGGGCAATGCCGATAATTTGAAAATCTTTGTAAGGTCTATTAGGACATGTCTGTAAAATTTGAGCTAAATCAGACCTCGTTTGGTACGTATCGGAAGAAGTTTTCAGTTTTTATTGTCGATAAATATTAAAAAGAGATTTTTGAGATCGATTTTGGCGAATGAACTCCGATTTAAAATCCGAAAGCGCCGTTAGGTTCGTATGATTATTTTTGATTTTGTGAACTTTCGAAAGTAAATTTTGAGGTTGTTCGGCTAGTTTCAGCTAAAATGCTGAAAGTTAAATAATTTGACCTTTTTTTATTTTATTTGCATATTGAGTTTCGGGAGACCGATTTGAGATCCGCCTTAGCAAGTGTGTTACATATATTTTTTATAACTTACTTGAAAAATTTAGGATCATTTCAAATTTCGTAGAGTTCTGTTTTAATTTTCATTACGAAAAGAAAAGAAAAGAAAAGAAAATAAAGGAAAAGAGAAAAGAAAAAGAAAAAGGAAAGTAAAGAGGCGGTGGAGTCATATCCGTTACAAACTAAGGGAAATGAAAAATGATCAGAAGAGAAACAGAGTAAGAAACGAAACAAAGAAAAATACCAGAAAATGAGAAAAGAGCCGGAAAAAGCTAGAATTTTCACCCGAAACATTCAGGTAATGATTTTAATGAATTATTTGAGTTTATTACGTGTGTTTGAATATATTTTAACGGTAAAAATTATAATATTAGACATCGTCCTAATGAGTTAAATTGATGGTTTAAAGGGCCAACTGGACCCCGATAATGAAATTGATTATATATTCGTACTCAGTGAGTTATGGGCAACAATATAAATATACGGATCGGGTTGCACGCCGCAACGTTATAAATATATGGATCGGGTTGCACGCCGCAACAGTATAAATATATGGAATGGGTTGCACGCCGAAATAATATAAATATACGGATCGGGTTTTATGTCGCGACAGTATGAATATATGGATCGGGTTGCACGCCGCAACAGTATAAATATATGGATCGGGTTGAACGCCGCGACAATATGAATATATGGATCGGGCTGCACGCCGAAACTATATGTATCTCTGATTGTTGATACGTTCGGGATACTTGTAAACCTATATGTTCTGTCTATCTTATGTCCCTGGTTGTTTATAATTCCATACGTGTTTCCAGTTATTATCTGGCTCTACCTTTTTATAGTTTAAATAAGATGAATTTGATTTACCTGTTTTTCTTCTACTTGGCTAGCTATTCTATTCTTTAAGGAGGCTAGTCTGCCCCACCTATTGAGTCCTTTTGACTCACCCCTGTTTGTTGTTTGTTTCTTGTCTATTTATTTTGTTTCGGCAGGTTCGCTCCAGGATTGAGTTCATCACGTTGTTCAGGAGCGAAGACGACTTCAGCTGTCAGGGTGAGCCAGCTTTTATTCCGGATGGTCACCAGTTTTATGTTTATTATTTCAGTTGCATTTTTCCCCCCTTCAGGCGGTATTTGTCTTCTTCTGTACTCTTAGATGTCTAATCTGGATAGCACTAAACCTAGTATATTAGGTAGTTAGCTGTAATTTCTTTGTACAGCTTAGAAGTATCCGTATATATGTGTTTTATCTAGGTCTTGTTCTTATTTATGAATTGAATTATATTTATTTTCCTAATTTAATTGGTAAGGGTTCACCCGACGGGTCTAGGGGAGGATGTCGGGTGCCTGCACAGCCTAGCCGGATTCCGGGTCGTGTCAGTTGGTATCAGAGCCCGGTTTAGAGTCTATCCAGACTAACACAGTGTCTAGTAGAGTCTCGCTGATGGGTACGTAGACATCCGTACTTATCTACGAGAGGCTATGATGGCATTTAGGAAGTTTCACTACCTTTTTTTTCTGATCGTGCGTCAATCTAGGATGCAAAAGTATTTTTGTTAATTCCTTTGTGGTAATTATGAACCCGAGTGCGACAAATCAGCAAACGTTAGAAGTTAAGGACGAAGTAGTCTAGCCTGGGGCTAGAGCTACTCAAGCCCCGAGAGTTATGGATCGTGCTGACGATCCAGTTGCGCAGGCCCCAGCTGTACGAGCTCGCGATGGGCAAGGGGCAACGCCTTGTGGTTCCCTTGGCTCTCAACGATGCTTTTATAAAAATCTTGGCAGCGCAGATACTGCAAGAGCCTCTTATTCCCTATCAGCTCATCAGGCCGCTGCAGAAGCAGATGTTTGGACTCAGGGGGCTCATGTTCCAGTCCCTGATGTTGCCCAGTAAATTATGTTCTAGAGGCAGCATATGTTGTGCCTCTAATTATTCTGGCCGGTTAGCTAGCCCAGGTAATAGCTCGGTCTGAGTGTCCGAAGTGACTGCGATATTTTATACGGTTGAAACTTTCGATATTCTCAGGCCATGCGTTAGATAATCCCCGTGAATTCTCAGGCCATTCTTCAGGCTCTTGGTTATCTCGAGCAGTATGGTGTTAATTATATTGCTTTCCAGATTCAGGGTCCAGCCTTATATTGGTGGACTGCTCTTTTATCGGCTAGGCAGGGCTTGCCTAAGCTGATTTGGTGTGAAGTTTATTTTTGTAGAATTATGGAAAAGTTCCTTTCGAGCAGCGAGCGAGATGAAAATTGTCGCCAGTTTGAGTTGATTGGGCAGGGTAGCCTGTTGATTTGAGAATTTGAGATTCAATTCTTTAAGATGGCTGGATATGTACTAGAACTAGTCTATGAACCTTCCGAGAATGTTCAAAGATTTATTGGTGACATTTCTCCTTCCTTGAGATCCCAGATGGCTCGAGAGATTGAGGTTGGGACTTCATTTGATGTCGTTGTTGATATTGCTCAGAGGTATTAGGCCTACCATAAGTTAGAGCGGGAAGAGTTAGAGCGGAAGAGCAAGAGATCCCACGGCCTGGGTGGTCACAATACCTCCTTTGGAGGTAAGAGTTCTGATTATTTTGGGAGGTTACTTGCTAGGTTATCTCAGCGTGTAGAGTGTAATTCTCAAAGTGCGCTAGTAGTTCATCAGGATAGACTCAGTTCTATCTTGGTAGCTATCAATAATCTGCCCAGCTTCCATTTTCAGCGAAAAGGTGGTATCATTGTCGTGAGTCTGGTTATCCTTTGAGGAGTTTTTCCTTACTCCGGAAAGTAGGCAGTCGTCCTTTCTCTCGTCATCAGGCACCTGCACAGTCGTAGGGGATTTTATTTATATCTTAATCAGCCAGAGAAATGCCACCATACAGTAGAGGTTGAGAGCGTAGTGGCAGTGGTTCTTCAGATGGTGATTATCAGGGTAGTGGCTCGGCTCAGCTCAGCTGCAGAGGCAGTTCTATGAACTGCCAGTCTGGCCGGATGCTGAGGCATTCGATGAGTAGATTTATCTATTTATTCTTCCCTTATATGTGAGTAAGATTTGATTCTTCCGATCGATCTGGAAATGGTCTGTCACATCATGTTTCATGGTTTCCTTGGATATTGTTTCTATTAAAACTCGGTTGCGGTAGAGGAGTGAGCTTCTTGTATGATTTATTCCTGGCATTTTTGAGACCCTACTAATTTATCTGGTCTATATATGAGAGATTTGACAGTGAGTGTCGTTATTATCTGCCTGGCATCTTGTCGTGCCACCTTCTATTACTATATCAAATTAGTTTACCTCTATTCTCGGAATTCCGTCTTGGTTGGATTATGGGATTCTAGTTCATCACCATAAGAGAGTGTCATGGTTTCTTTCGGTGTAAAGTGGTTAGTAAGTAATATTCGATATACGTATCTCCTTTTGGTTCAAAACGCTAGTAAAGTCATGTTGCATGAGTTTATCTGGGTTATAAAAAGGTTTTTTTTTTTTTTGGGTAAGTTGTCAGAGTTTCCTTTTTATTAGGAGGTTAAATTGGCATGGATGTTATTCCATAAAGCTCATTTAATGTCTATTTCTTCAATTGCGATTCTTTGGCTAGCATGACTCGAACGTAGTCTAGCTTTGGTAGCAAAGAAAATAAGAAGATGAGCTTTCTAAAGCTCTAATTATTCCTATCCTCAGTCCGTTGCCATTTCTTCTTCGTCCGGCACTAGTGAGCTTGGGCTATTGGTATCCGTTTGTAATGTTCCCTGTGTTGAGCCAGAATGTATGTCAAGGTAGTCAGGGTAAGCACATTGTTGTGTTTGGGTACTAAGGGTAATGGAGAGTGTCATACGACCCGTGAATTGAGCTATCGAGCAGTGGTGCTTATGAAAAAGGTATGGAGTTGTGAACTCGAGAGTTGCAGCTGTTTGGCAACTCGAGAGGGTAATTTGGTAGCTCAGGTCCGAGCCGCTTTAGCTATGTCTTCCTTAGTCCGGCAGACTGTGCGAGGATGATTATTCCTATTCAAATTAGCTGTATGAGTTTAGGCTCTAAGTGGAGGAGTCTTTCTCTAAGACTGAATGCTAATATTAAATCTGTAAGGCGTTGCTGAAGCGTAAGCTATTTCTTTGTTTCATCGACCTGTTCTATATCGAAAAGTATATCGAGGAGTGTTGCACTTGATGCACCTTCGTAAGATAATGGGGGGGGGGGGGTGAATAGTGTTCTTACCCGATTTTCAAATCCTAAAGGAAAACCCGAGCAAGTTTTAGACTACAACGTAATGTAATCAAGGAACTAAAACCCCCTAGTACCTAGAACCTTCACAGCCACACGTTAGCTGGTAAGGTTACCTCTACTTAACCTAAAAAAGTAATCTCTACTTGATGCTTCTAAACAAGCTGATAGATTACAACTCAATAGCCTATAACAAAGAAACTAAAACAACAGACTTATACATGAAACTGCTCCTTCGTAGGGTTCTGCTGCTCAGCCTTTGTTCTTGCACACAAAGCTTCTCACGATCTGATTGTACTTGATATGATCTGTTGAGATGTCTTTTGTGCGTATTGAATTTGGCCAAATTAAATTGTATTTATAGGAACTAGACTCAGCCGGATCCAACCAAGTTTAGGATTCATTTTCCTTTTCGAAATCAGTTTTAAACAAGGTTACCCATATTTTCTTATTTAAAACCTAAGTTAATTTGCCTTAGTTCCCAATCCATTTACGTTTAGGAACCGCGTCCTTCTCAGCACCGCTTCTTGCTTCTTTTGTTTCGGTAGGATTGGAACTTTGACCCAACTCTTCTTTTCTTTCCTTCTTCAGCTCTGACTTGAATATCTCGTTTGAACAGCTGGTCTTCTCACTTCGACTGTGAACCTTTTCGTGGTCCACTTAGCACCAGGTCCTTTGTCATCTTTAAAACTCATCCTTCAACAAATTCCCCCTTTTTGATGATGACAAACCATGTCTCACCGAGGATCTATACAGTCAAGAACCTGTAAAATTCGAACACTAACCACGAACCAGGGTAATACTCCCTCCGTCCCAATTTATGTGGCACCATTTGACCGGGCACGGAGTTTAAGAAAATAGAGGTTGACCTTGTTAAATATCAATTTTACCCTTGAAAAAGTAAGAGAGAGAAGATTTGAGTAATAAAAAAGTTGTTGGTAGGTTTAAAAGTATGTAGGGCCCAACAAGGGTAAAATAGAGATGATGCATTAAATAGTTGTCAAATAAGGAAAGGTGCCACTTATTTTGGGACAGACAAAAAAGGAAATGGTGCCACATAAATTGGGACGGAGGGAGTAACAGTTAGGCGAAAATAGGTCACAAACATATAATGAACTAATCAACAACTAACTTCCCCTTTTTGGCATCATCGAAAAGTTTCACAGTTGTAAGAACCTGCTCAACTTAAATTAAGTCTAGGTGACTCTAGTGCCAGAGGCAGCAAGCCAACCTTTAAACGTCAGGAACCTGTTTCAGACAATAATTACTAGCAAAATAGGATATTTATAACAACAAAAAGTGCCAAACCTGCATAAAACATCCAAACACCATTCAAATATTACAAACCGAGAAATAAGATTGTCTTAAAAACAGGCCATAAAAGAACCAGGAAGGGACTAGGAAAAGGAACTGGTTCAGAACTGGGGAATATCAGGGATGTTAAAGTGAGCAAGCAATAAGGCGAGGCGACGCGAGTTTCCTTCTCTTTCACGCTCCAGCTTTGCATCCAGCCTTGTGTTTTCAGCATTCATACAGGCCAGCTCATCATTTTGCCTTTCAAGCTGCCTTTTGAACCCCTCAATCCTCATGTCCATTTTATTGTTCCTCCTTTCATCTGCATCCTCTTCCATATGCTCTGGTTCATCAGCAGGTTCACCATCCAACACATAGTCACAAGATTTAAGAATGTTCCTCCCAAACAAGTCATTGTGGCCCGGCTCAGTCCACTTACCAACAGGCACCCCAAAGAAATCAAATAGCTTCCCCAGAAGAAATCCATAGACCAACGCATGTTTTCCTAACCCCATGTCAGCTACCCTACCAATGTGCTTAATCATCAATTCAGGTAGATTAATACGAACCTCACGATCTAGCAGGTCCATATAGGTCATATCCAGAAAGTTGGCCTCACTCCTTCTTTCCAACCTTTGCAGTAGGTTCTTCAGCACAAATTCAAAGAGCAACTGGTAGAAGGGTTGCACCGCCTTCTTCTTAACTTGTGTAGCCCTTGCCAGTCTAGGTCTCCCGACAAATTTTTGGGTCACCTCCAAAGCAGACACACCATCTCCTCTAGCCGGCCACGAGTTCCTCATGTACTCGCTGTAGCCTTGAGAGGGAACAGCCAAAATTTCACCCAGTTCCACACTGTCAAACTGGATCATCAGCCCCTTGACTATGGTTGTCACAATACCTTCACCCACTGTGCAATTGGAATAAAATTCTCGAACATCTTGCTCCCTCAGCTGTCTAGCACGATCACTGAACAGGCTCAACCAACCCTGAGCCCTCAACTTAGCACCAAGCTAAATCATTCCCTCAAGCTCCAGGTCAGTGAGAATTTTACCCTTCACCATTGGTAGACCTCTAAAATAGGCCACCCTCTTTTTCTTGTCTTCCTTGTCATCTCCAATCACCTGCTTCAGGTTCTTCCACAATCCTCTCCTACAAACCTCAGGTTCCTCCACTATCCTCTCCTGCTGCTCTCTTACAGAACCTCGAGTAGCAGGTCTCCTAGCATGACTTATTGTCTTTCTGCTGCTTTCTCCCATACCCTCTGCATATCCAAAACTTCCAATCTTGGAACTACCTATAAATTCTCCTCCCTTTACCAGCCTTCTTTTCTTCATAGTTTGTTTTTGTTCCTGAACCACATGCCTCTTTTCCAATCTTCTCTGTTCCTCCACCACCACAACATCTGTATCACTGGAGGAACTTTCACTAGCTTGAGGAATGGGATTGGGCTCAGGCAACACAACATCCAAAGGTTCAGTAAAACCTACACCTTCTACGTTCTCTTCCACATAATCATCAATATCTCTCAGATCTGCATCATCACCTGCCACAGAACCAGAGAACGAACCAGGTTCTTTCTCAGGTTCTTTAGCAGGTTCTGCAGATTTTTCCTCTCCTTTGTCACTAACAATCTTTTCCACTACAGGAACTGTCTCAGGAACAGGTTCCTCAACAGTTTTCTCAGTTTCTTTAGTAACAACATCAACCTCTGTTTCAGAGACCTTTTTAATATTTTCTACAACTACCTCCTCCTTCTCTCCAACTACAGGCACAGAAGGTAAACTAGTATCGACTACTATAGTACAAGTAGGAGAACTAGGGTTTACCTTTTCAGTTTCTTGAACGATTTCTTGAGTTGTTTCAATGATCCCTTCCTCCGTGCCAATTTCTGGAATACTTTCCCCTTTACTAGTTGCTTCCTCCATCAACTTTTTCTGTTTTAGTTTTGCAAATTTTCTCGCCATAGCCACAGAACGACTCGCTGCTAGTTGCTTTGCCTATTGATTTAGTTTGGATATTTGTGATTTTAGGAGAAGAGAGGTGAGAATCCACTTTGGAACTGGTCGACATTTCTTCTTTAGAGAGAGTTGTGTTTTAGAGAAAATATTTGAGAGAGTTTTAACATTTTAGCCGATAGAAACATTGTTTCTTTGATCATATGATGGAATAGGTGTATCGGGAAGGGGAACGGGTTGATGGGATACAGAAAAGCTGCTACCTAATTATGACACATAGGAGCTGACGCCAGCATGGTTCAAAGTATTGAAATTTAAAAGCTTACACTAATCCGGCGCCAAGTGAGGATGATTGGTAACGATTAGGCCACGTAAGACAAACATTATATTCAGTAAGTAACATAGAATGTGTACCTCAATGTCCATGCACCAGTTTCTTCAGTCATATCCTTTAAAAATTTGCCAGTATATAAGTCATGAAAACAGGTTCCAAACAGGTTAGCAAGCAAAACAATTAAGTTTTCATAGTAGAATCAATTAAGCAAAGTTAAGCTAAGTAAAACAAGGAAACTTCACTAGCCAATCATTTGGAGAACCAGGTGCTGCTCCATTCATTATATCTTGGTCATCCCTAGCTCAAGCCTATTCTTTTCAAATTGTACCTTGTTCAATGCCTTAGTGAGATATCAGCAATTTGATCCTCAGTCCTGCAAAAGTTCATAGTAATTAGGCCTTTCTCAACATTGTCCCTTAAAAAATGATGCTCAATATCAATGTGCTTTGTTCTCATGTGCTGGACAGGGTTCTTGGCGATGTTGACTGCTCTGGTATTGTTTCAAAAGATTGGAACTGGGCCACACTTGATTTCAAAGTCCTCCAACTGCTGCTTGATCCATAATAACTGTGAACAACATAAAGCAGCTGCTACATATTCAGCTTCAGCTGTGGATAATGCCACTGAATTTTGTTTCTTTGTAGCCCATGAAACTAAACAAGGACCTAGGAAGCGTGCCATCCCAGATGTGCTTTTCCTATCAACCATGTGACCAGCATAGTCAGCATCAGCATATCCAATAAGATCAAAACATCCACCTTTTGGGTACCATAAACCAAGATCTTGAGTTCCTTTGAAATATCTCAAGATTCTCTTGACTGCAGTTAAGTGTGACTCCTTTGGTTTTGACTGGAACCTTGCACACAACCCCACACTATAAACAATATCTGGACGACTTGCAGTTAAATACAGCAAAGAACCAATCATTCCTCTGTACTTAGTTTCATCAATTGCAGCAACAGTTTCATCCAGATCTATCTTCGTCCCAGGAGCAATGGGTGTATTCATATCCTTAGCAGACTTCATATCATACTTCCTTAGTAGCTCTTTGATGTACTTCTGCTGGTGGATCATTGTGCCTTCCTGACATTGCTTGATTTGTAAGCCTAAGAAGAAATTTAGCTCACCCATCATACTCATCTCAAATTCACTTCCCATCAGGTCGGCAAACTCCTTGCAAAGGTTCTCATTAGTAGCACCAAAGATGATGTCGTCTACATACACTTGAACAATTAGCAGGTCCCTTGCTTTCTTCCTTAAAAACAAAGTATTGCCTATTTTGCCTCTAATAAACCCATTCTTCAATAAGAACCCATGCAATCTTTCTTACCAAGCCCTGGGAGCCTGTTTCAACCCATACAGTGCCTTGTCAAGTTCGTAGACATAATCAGGAAACTCTGTACTTTCAAAGCGAAGTGGTTGAATCACATAAACCTCTTCATTCAAATAACCATTAAGGAATGCACTATTCACATCCATCTGGTACAGCTTAAACTCCATATAAGCTGCAAAAGAAATAAGCATCCTAATGGCCTCCATTCTTGCATCAGGTGCAAAGGTTTCATCATAATTGATTCCTTCTTCTTGGCTGTAACCTTGAACCACCAGTCCTGCCTTGTTCCTTGTTACTATGCCATGTTCATCCAGCTTGTTTCTAAAGACCCATTTAGTACCAATGATGGACCTGTCTGTTGGTCGAGGGACTAGGTGTCATACCTTACTGCGTTCAAGCTGATAAAGTTCCTCTTGCATAACAATCACCCAGTCTGGATCCTCAAGTGCTTCACATACATTCTTTGGTTCTATTTAGGACAGAGACATAAAGAATGCACAGAAGTTCTTCAAAACTCTTCTAGTAACCACTCCAGTATTTAGATCAGACATGAGGTTCTCCAGTGGGTGAGAACTTTGATATCTCCAAGGTTTAGGGTGAATCTACTGAGTGTCGTTCCCAGGAGAAGCTGAGTCATCTAGGTCTTTTTCATCTTGCTCTTCAGTGCCCCCTGTCTGATTGCCTTCTAGTTCCCCCTGAGTTTGATCCTTATCATCATGATAAGTTTTAACTCCATTCAAATTCTCAGGGTCTTCAGCAAGTTCATCTCTTGCAAGACCAATCTCCTGATCATCATCTTCTTGTCTGTTTATAACACTTTCAGATTCATCAAATACCACATGCACACTTTCTTCTACAATCAAGGACTCTTTTTGAACACTTATAAGCTTTACTTTGTGAAGAATATCCCAAGAAAATGGCTTCATCACTTCTAGCATCAAACTTCCCTAGAGGTTCTTTCCCGTTGTTATGCATGAAACACTTGCACCCAAAAGCTCTGAGATGTGCAATATTAGGTTTTCTGCCTCTAATCAGCTCATAGGGAGTTTTCTCTAACAGAGGACGGATAGAACAACGATTTAGCAAGTAGCAAGCGGTGTTGACAGCTTCAGCCCAAAAATTCTTCGATAGACCGCTTGATAATAACATAGTTCTAGCCATGTCCTCCAAGGACCTGTTCTTCCTCTCCACTACACCATTCTGCTGAGGGGTCCTTGGTGTAGAAAAGTTGTGATCCACACCATGTTTATTACTATATTCTGCAAACTTGGTATTCTCAAATTCTGTACCATGGTCGGACCTTATACTCACTAGTTGAAGCCCCAATTTCTTATGATTGAATCTGACCCAGTCCTCGAACATATCATATGCTTCATCTTTAGATTTGAGGAACAAGGTCCATGTGTATCTGGAGTAGTCATCAATTATTACCATTACGAACCTCTTACCTCCTCTGCTCCTTACCCTTATTGGTCCACACAAGTCCATGTGAACCAGCTCAAGTGGTTTAGAAGTACTAACCACTTTCTTTGAGTTGAATGAAGATGTTACATGTTTCCCCCTCACACAAGCATCACAAATCTTGATGTCATTGAACCTCTTGCTTGGCATTCCACGAACCAGGTCCTTTGATACCAACTTATTCGATTGAGTCAGGCTTGCATGTCCTAGTCTCTTGTGCCCCAACTGACTATCATTCTCCAGCACATTCAGACAAGTCAAATTATTCTCAGGAAGAGAACCTAATGTAGCCTTGTACACATTATTAGCTCGTTTCCCTTCCGTTATCACTTCATCGGTCTGCAGGTTCTTTACAATGCAACCTACAGAAGTGATCTCACTGAGTTTCTTCTATCACATAGTTGAGAGATACTTAGAAGATTGTGCCTCAATCCTTCCACACAGAGTACATTATCAATATTATGATTGAGGGATCTCCCAACTTTTCCAATACCAACAATTTCACTGCTCTTGCCTCCTCCAAAAGCCACACTACCCTTGAAATGCTGCGAGTGAGAGAAAGTTTCTTCTATCTCCTGTCATGTGTCTGGAACACCCACTATCAAGAATCCAGCTTCGGTTGTTCCATCTCACTCCAGCCTGCAAAAGAAAATCAAGGGTTAGTAACAGGAATCCAGACAAGCTTGGTTCCCTTTTTGTTATCGAATGGATAAATCAAATCTTTTCTAGCCCAATAACATAAAATTGATTTTTTATTCTTTATCACTGCTCCTTTTGCAACACTTCATTCATTCTTGATATGTCCAGTCTTACCACACAAGAAGCAGAGTTTGTTGCAAGGAAGTCCTACATATTTACTATTAGGGTTCCAAGCAGGTAAAGGTTTCCTATGTCCTAATCCAGTTTTACCTCTATTATGATTTTCATGCAACCAATTCAAAGCTTCAGAAGAGTTGTTCCATTTAGTGAGTCTGGTGAGCTCAGAGTTAGCTTTTTCAACCTTCTTCTGAAGAACCCGGTTCTTCTCAGTTTCCTGACATAGAACCTGGTTTTTCTTTTTAAGCTCAGCTTCAAGGTTGATTTGAGCCTCACTAAGTCCTTGCTTACCAGACCCTTCTTTCAATTTTTGATTTTCAAGTTCGAGAGTAGAAACTATTTTTTTTCACAAAACACCTGTTCCTTTAATTGAAGACTTTCTAATTCAAGGTCTGAGACTTTCTGTTTAAGTTCAAAAACTTGATTTTCACTAGCAGTTAATTCTTTTTTAAGATCAGATTTAGCTTTTTCCAAGTTTTTATTTTTTATTGAAAAATCAAACACAAGTGACATTAGTTGGTCCTTCTAAGAAAGTGCTTGTTCCTTTCAGACCTCAAAGTTTCAATCTCTTCAATTAAAGTTAAGGCAAGTAAATTTATTCCCTAGAAGAATAAGTATGAAGTCTAGTTTTCAGTTCATTGAGACTTACCTCAGGTGTATCATCAATCGAAGGTTCATTATCAGCCATCAGTGCCAATGGAGAGTCATCTTCTAGGTCTTCTTCTTCTTCTTCTTCTTCTTCTTCTTCTTCTTCTTCTTCTTCTTCATCACTTTCGTTTTCAGAAGGTCCCCATGTTGCATAGAAAGCCTGTTTCTTCTTCCTCCTTAATGCTCTAAAGTTGGGAGGATGTTTGGTCTTCTTAGGTTCATTCTCCTTGAAAGCTCCAGACTTTTTCCACTCAATATCCCACAATGGGAAATCCTTTATAGCATGATCCTTCTTATTATACTTAAAACACCCTGAGTAGTCAGGATTTTTAATTATGTTATTCTTGGCAGGAGTGGCTCTAGTTCTTCTTCTTTCGAAGCGTAATGTCTTTCATACAACATTGACTAAAGCCATCTCATGCTCAGATACTTCATACTTAGAACCTCCAGTTGCTTCTAGAGCTAGGTTCTCTTCTCCTTCTTAGGTTCCAGCTTCATCCTTGACTGTTTCATAAGCTCATGGGTTTTCAGACTACCAACGAGTTCATCTAGTTCAATCTTATCCAGTTCTTTGGACTCAATGATAGCTGTAACCTTTGATTCCCATGAATCAGGTAGAATCCCGATCACCTTTACAACTAAGTCTTCATTGGTTAGAACCATACCTAGTGATTTCATCTCGTTTGTTATGATCGTGAACCTGGTCATCATATCCTGGATAGACTTAGATTCAGCCATAGCAAACAACTCGAACTTTCTACAGCATCTGGATCCTTGACTTTTTTATACGTGAAGTTCCTTCATGAGCAATTTGTAGAGCATCCCAAATCTCTTTGGCAGTCTTGTATGAAGAAAATCTGTTGCACTCATCAGGACCAAGTCCACATATGATGAGCTTCTTAGCTTTTGCATTCTTCTCCACCATCTTGAAATCAGCATCAGTATACTCAATATCTCTTTGGGAATAGTTTGCTGATTGGGTGGCTGTCCAACAGTTTTGCTGATTAAATTTCACAAACTAGTTCTATTCTTTCTTATTACGTAATTAAATTCCCTCTTTCGAGTTCAATCTAAAAACCATAGATAATGCGTAATAATCGGGCCCTGACAATTACACAAGTGAAATCAAGAAAGAATAAGCAATCCGTTATGGGATTCAATTAATGGAAATCAATCTTCAAACATCAACTTTCATGAAATACTCTAACCCTAGAATGATAGATTTAGCCACGCATACTCATAATAACAACACAAAGATTTTATGAAATAATGAAATAATGATGTAATAGATTAATGGAAGGAAGAAAAACCCTTGTTCAAGATGTTATGAGCTCTCCAATTGCTCCAAAGTCTGAACTCCCATCAAAAACTAAGTAAAAGAGTACTTATAGGGTTTACAAACACCTAGTAATAAGTTAGACCCAAGCCTAGATGAAATAGGAAGTAAAAATCTGCTCCAAGGCGCTATAACGGGCGCCCCGCGCCCCCGACCGCGCTGGGACAAGAAGAATACGTCGAGAGTTGGGCGCTTTTGGGGCGCCCCACGTGGGAAAAAGCGCCAGGCACTGGGCGCTATAAGTGGCGCCCCACGTGCCCCAAAGCGCCAGTGCAAATTCCTGTTTCCTTTGCTCCTTTGCTCGCTTCGTGTCGTGCATTCGTGTGCTCGATCCAATCCTCAATCAACCTCCAATCATTTCTTGCTCGATCATGCTCTATAAAGCTCCAAATGCACTTCATAACAACCTACATACACACGACATAAAATTAGTGCAAAACCACATTCATAAACTATAAAACGGGCAAATAACAAGCTCAAACATACGGAAATATTAAGGAAACATTGGCATAAAATGCCAAACATCAGGGGTGAATAGTGTTCTTACCCAATTTTCAAATCCTAAAACTTGCCTTAAAACTTTCTGCGCCTAACTCACAAAGAACCAAGTTCCTTGAAAGTTTCACCTATCTCTAAAACTAAACAAATTGCGGAAACGTAAAGAACACAGAGATTTTTACGTGGAAAAATCCTTGCTCAAGGGATAAAAAACCACGACCCAAACTCTTGGGATTTCAACTCTTCCACTAAAGAAAAACCCGAGCAAGTTTTAGACTACAACGTCATGTAATCAAGGAACTAGAAACCCCTAGTACCTAGAACCTTCACAGCCACACGTTAGCTTGTAAGGTTACCTCTACTTAACCTCAAAAAGTAATCTCTACTTAATGCTTCTAAACAAGCTGATAGATTACAACTCAATAGCCTATAACAAAGAAAATAAAACAACAGACTTATCTATGAAACTGCTCCTTCATAAGGTTCTGCTGCTCAGCCTTTGTTCTTGCACACAAAGCTTCTCACGATCTGATTGTACTTGATATGATCTGTTGAGATGTCTTTTGTGCGTATTGAATTTGGCCAAATTAACTTGTATTTATAGGAACTAGACTCAGCCGGATCCAACCAAGTTTAGGATTCCTTTGCCTCTTCGAAATCAGTTTTAAACAAGATTACTCATATTTCCTTATTTAAAACCTAAGTTAATTTCCCTCAGTTCCCAACCCATTTAAGTTTAGGAACCGCGTCCTTCTCAGCACCGCTTCTTGCTTCTTCTGTTTCCGGTAGGATTGGATTTTTGACCCAACTGTTCTTTCCTTTCCTTCTTCAGCTCTGACTTGAATATCTCATTTGAACAGCCAGTCTTCTCACTTCAACTGTGAACATTTTCGTGGTCCACTTAGCACCAGGTCCTTTGTCATCTTCAAAACTCATCCTTCAACAAGAAGGCGATTCATCGTCGAAATTATGTTAATCCATCGAGAGTACCGTATATCTTTGTTCAAACAATGTAGAACTCTCCTCTCATGATCGAGGAAGGATCAACTTAGTCAGAATAAGCTGGCAATGGCGTTATGATATTATCAAGAGATGTTTTTTTCTGAGAGTTTAGTGTGTGTGTTATAATTCTGATTCTGCAATCATGAGATAATGTCCATGGAGTAGTTGGTGAAGGTCGTTCAAGTTCTTTTATTATCTGTGTAAATTTTTCTTTAAACTTGGGCTCGTTCTCGGACGAACGAGAGTCTCGAACGAACGAGAGTCTAAGTGGAGGACAATGAAACGACTTTAGGTAGTTGTTTCGGGAATTAGGACCCCGATGGGCGTGCCGATAATTTAAAAATCTTCGTAAGGTCTATTAGGACCTGTCTGTAAAATTGGAGCTAAATCAGACCTCGTTTGGTACGTATCGGAAGAAGATTTCATTTCTTATTGTCGATAAATATTAAAAAGAGATTTTCGAGCACGATTTTGGCGAATGAACTCCGATTCAAATCCGAAAGCGCCGTTAGGTAGGTATGATTGTTGAACCCCAAAAATTACCCTGAAAAGGATAAATTTCGGAATATCGACAGGATGGATTCAGGATGGACTACCTCTTTTGGAGTGTTTGGAGTCGCCACCCAATTTAAGGAAAACAGGGAACAATATTAACAAATGCGTGCAAAACTCCGTTTTTATCAAAGGACGGTCTTTTTTCAGAGATTCTAAAGGTAAGAGGTTTTATTAATTTCGGAAGAAGGTTTTTAAGGCACTTCCGAAATTCCGTTAAAAACGGTTAATCCGACAGGTTTTCAAATATTTACAAGTGTGCTTTTCTTTCAAAAGAATTGTTTAAAAATAATAATAATAATAATAGTAATAATAATAATAATAATAATTAATCGAATAAAAAACTTATTTGCAAAACGTTCTTTTACTTGCACGCATTTGCTAAGATGGCCCCAATTAGCAATAAATTAAATAACGACTTCACAATAAAAGGTAATGGACATAAAGTAAAGCGACATACAAACAATCAAATATTATTGTCAAATAAAATAATTCACACATTTTATTTACATAAATATCTAAGGAAAGGAAGGCAAAGTTAAAGATAGAACCGGAAAATTGATCAACTCGCGGGAGTCTTGATTTTTCTAAAATTCCTAAGTCTTATTTCTGAATGCTCGGGTCCGAATTCAATCTCCAAATGCCTTCAATGCAATGGACTATTCTCATTCGCGAGTTCGCCAAACTCGTCCAAATATTATTCGTGCCAAAATGTACCTCGCAAAACAAACAAGTAAAATTGAATTAGTACGATAGTCAAAGTGTAAAAAATAAAATAACAAATATAAAGTAATAAAGTAGTAGTAATAATAATAATATTAAAATATATAATAATAATAATAGAATATATAATAATAATAATAATAGAATATATAATAATAAATAATATTAGTAACGGGGGTTAGTTTTGCAAAATTTAGGCTCAGGTTTGTATGGCGCGTTGAATAGAGGCTCGGGATTTGGTACGGCTGCAAACACGGAGCCCGGGCCGTGTTGCCATGCCAAAGCACCAAACCCACTACTCTATTCAACTTGCTTAACATTAAAATGCATTCATCATCGCCTTTTGCTTTAGGGACACGGGAACGGGACGGTTCAAGTGTAGTATCATGTTCAAATTAATCCCGAGGCCTCAATACATGCATGTGTATTTTTTCATCGGCCATTAGCGTAGTATTTGTTCAAATCAGTTCAATACTCCATAATGGATAAAAATTTATCCAAAACGGATCCCTGCACTCAGAAAATCCAGTCAATGCACACAGTAGTCCAATCACGTAAACGGGTCAAACCAATGATTCAACCGGATCAAACGACAAGAATCAACCAACGGGTCAAATGCAGAAACCAAGTAACGGGTCAAGCAATCAGGGAAATGGGTCAAGCAACCAGAAACCCATCCAAGCTCTAACACCACCGGAGCAAATTTTCCGATTCAAACAGTAACAAACAAACATCGAAGCCACTGGTAGGGTAATAAAATCACTGTTATTCCAACGTTAATCATCAAATCCATCAAAACCCATCATTGGTCCAACATCAGAGCAACAAAAAAAACAGTGTGCTTTTAGATTTTACGGTGAGGTAGCAGCGACAACAATGAACGGACCAACAATAAACGGAGATAGGAAAGGAGGAGCAACGCTGATGCAGCATCACTACAACTCCAAATCCTTTTCCCTTTCATATCAGCAACAGATCAAAAGAAATGAACGGGTCCAAGCAAAAAATCCAGAACCAAGGATCTAAAGCTCCAAGTAACTGGAACAAAGAACAAGCATAGAAAATCCAGCGAATCAGATTTTCCAAAACAAACAAAAACGATGCAGTTCTTCCAAAGAACGACTATGGTAACAGAGCAGCATCACCGGCGAAAATTTCCGGTAGACAACAACGGAGCTTTCAGTAAACAAATCCAGATCGGCAAACAAAGTGCCCAAAAGTATTGAAATAAATCAAAACATAAACAAAATCGAACAGTGAGGCAGTGGAAGAGCGAGGGAGCGACTGCCGAACCGTTTTCCGGTGGCGTCGCTGCCACCTCGCTACCCCAAAACCCCGATCTCCCTTTCGATCCGTTGCACTGATCTCCATCCCCCTCTGCTTTTACTCATTTTTCGTGTGCGTATGTGTTTCTGCGTGTGTGCAAATCTGTGTGTGGGAGAGATGAGGGATTGTGGAGAGAGAGAGAGTCGTTGATAGATTTGTGAGGGAGTTGTAGTGATAATGACTGTATTTTGTGGCCAATGTATGTGAGTTGTGCGCCGTGAATGGAATCCCCAAGG
The DNA here is from genome assembly GCA_037355625.1 of Petunia x hybrida. Lineage (NCBI taxonomy): Eukaryota > Viridiplantae > Streptophyta > Magnoliopsida > Solanales > Solanaceae > Petunia > Petunia x hybrida. The sequence continues at coordinate 11,320,478 of JBBBVM010000024.1, forward strand.
AGAAGGGGGCCCGGCTGATCTCCCTAAAATGGGTGTGTAGGGTTTTTGTTATAAGGGTGGAGAAGGTGAATAATGGGTTGGGTTTTGTATTATATGGGCTTTGCAAAAACAATTCTAAATTTCAATTTAAGAACATATTTAGCCCTTTATTAAATTAAACAAATAATTATATATCACGCTGCAAATGAAGGGACAACTTGCGATTTTGGCCATTTTCCTTTAAAATTAGCTATTTATTTGCAATCTTCAAAATTAAACTTTAATTTTAAAATTATTATACTTTTAATTAAAATCCAGGACAAAATTGGGTTTCAATAGCTGCCCCTCTTTACCCGAAAAGGATGAAAGAGTTTTCAGGGTAAAGAAAGTTGACGTGAAACCTAATTTTGTCACGGTAAAGCCAAGACTTCGATTCCTGGGATCAAAATGCGAGGCTTATGGACATGGCCGAACTTCGGTTTCCGAGTTGCCTACATATCTCGGGCCGAAAGAGAATCAGGCCATATGTAGTTCGACGCGATTTGAAAATCAAAGACGAGATAGTAACGACTACTCAAGCGCAGGAAAAGAGGCTTGTAATTACCCAAGTTATGAAAATGTGGTCGACGACACACCCATAAAGAAGGGTTTACACGGACATAGCTTCCACTGCACCTCGATAACCGAGCCATCTTGTCTTCAATTTCAAACCTCAGACTTAGGGTTAACAAGAGACTTACCTCTAGGGTGGATGACTTATGCGGGTGCGATTCTTCAGGTCTTTGTTGGCGAGTCTAGCTCATATCAACGATTGCCCGGTTTATTGCTAAGAAAAGCTCCATGCTCCAGATGCTGCTGCGGTGTTGCTAAAATCCTGCAATAATCTCAACAAGCGGTAAGCGTGCAACTGCTAATAAACTATAATAATTGGAATAAGAAATAGATAAAGTGATAAAATTGTAAATGCGGGCTGCGGTATCATCGATAAGTTCTTCCTTCGATCAACTGAGAAAGTACTCCGCCCGGAGAACCTCTAGGTTGATCCTTATTGGTAGGATCAATAACAAAAGCGCCTTCAGTTGTCTATGATAGGCTTCAAAATAAGGCCTCCAATTGCTTATGGTAGGCTTCAATGATAATGAGGTCTTCGCTTGCTCACGAGAGACTTGATAATAAGACCCCCGATTGCTTACGGTAGGATAAATAACAAAAGAGCCTTCAATTGCTTATGATAGGCTTCAAAATAAGGCCTCCAATTGCTTATGGTAGGCTTCAATGCTAATGAAGTCTTCGCTTGCTCACGATAGACTTAATAATAAGATCCCCCGATTGCTTACGGTAGGATCAATGATAAAAGAGCCTTCAATTGCTTATGATAGGCTTCAAAATAAGGCCTCCAATTGCTTATGGTAGGCATGACGTAATTTGTAAGTGCAAGCTGCAATATCTTTGATAAATTGTCTTCCCATCCACTGGCGAAGCAATAAAGCAAATGCGAAGGCATAGTGCAAAGCATTTTCAACAATCTTGACAAATCAACTGGCAAGCCGGTCGGGCATGAAGCAAGGAGGGTCTTGGGGTTGATTGTCGAACAAATCAGCTGGCGAACCGGTCCGGCACGAAGCAAGGAGGGTCTCGGGACTGACCTGTTAACCTGAAAAGTAAAACAAGACGTAATACAAAGAAAATGCGAAGGCGTAATTTAAAGCGAGTGCAAAGCAATTTGGACAATCTTGACAAATCAACTGGCAAGCCGGTCGGGCATGAAGCAAGGAGGGTCTTGGGGTTGATTGTCGAACAAATCAGCTGGCGAACCGGTCCGGCACGAAGCAAGGAGGGTCTCGGGACTGACCTGTTAACCTGAAAAGTAAAACAAGACGTTAATATCAAAGCAAGTGCGAAGACATAATTCAAAGCAAGTGCGAAGCAAAGTAATGTGGGAATGTAGAGCAATGCAAGAGCCATTTGGCGAATCAATAGGCGAGATAGTCCAACAAAAGGGGATCCTCGTAGCCGATGGTCAACCTGAAAGAGTAAAGCAAGGCGTTAATTTTAAAGCAAGTGTGAAGGCGTAATTCAAAATAAGTGCAAAGCAAAGTAGTGCGGAAATGTAGTCAGTGCGATAGCCATTGATAAATCAATTGGCGAGACAATCCGGCAAGGATGGCCTTGTGCGGATTATAGCCTGAAACAAAGCGATGCCCTATTTCGCTTAGTTTTGAAAACACAAAACAAGCATCGGCTTTGTCGCCTATTAAGAATGAAAGTCATAGGGGTAGAAATGCCGCCTGTTCGGCAATAACTCATGACAAAGCATAATGCTTTAAGTCATGAAAAGGGCAATGCGATGCAATTTGCAAGGCAACTTTGAACGCGCGTTCCATAAACTGATCATCCATAATGCGAATGATCCTTTCATTGCAAGCTTTCATGTTCCTGCTCTCAAAGAAAATTGTTAGCTTTGGGGAGAAAAGGGGAAGCGTTTGATTTGTGCAGACTTCATCCTGATCTTGTTGCTTCCTCGTCTTCATTGGACTTGGATTTGCAAATTGCATGAACTCAAATAGCATAGACTTTGAAAAATAGAGGCAAGATAAAATATTTTAATGCAATATAGCGAGTGAAATAAGCATGCAAATGAGGTCAAAGATGCACTTTGAAAATTTTGCCTTGACTTAAACTTGTAACATATTTTAAAACAAACTGAACGTCCTTTGTCTTAGGCTTTGCACTGTTTGCTTAACCAATTATAGAGTTCTTGCCAACTCATCTTTAACAACCAACGCCGCTTCTTGCAAAATTCTGCCCCAGTTATTATCTTCCGCATCTCTAACTCATTTTGCAAAATTGTCCCAGTTGCTATCTTTCGCATTTCCAACTTATTTGCAAAATTGCCCCAGTTATCCTTCTTGGGGTAAAATAAAACTTAAATGCTAAAGGGTCGAGCCCGATTGGGGAGCCTACGTATCCCTCCTTGGGAATCAGACCGTGCGTAGTTCTGCATCACTGCCTCAGCGCCATATACCAACAAATAAAAGCTGCCCCAGTTGAAGTTCTAATAGATAGTGCGATATCCAAAGAGCACAGACAATAACTTTCAGTGCATCGATTTAAATTGTTCAGTTGTTTTGCCATACGTTACAAGCAAAGCTTTGGCAGGTTTATCAATTTTAATTTTGAAACAGAAACAAATGCAAGCGTAAATAATATAATAAGAATGCGGTGCCTTTTATTTCAACTTTCATAAATTCACAATGAGTTGGTTCAGATTGACATAAGCTTTAAAGTACAATGCAATTCAGGGCCTCAATCTGAATTAAAATTGAAAACAATGCTACTAAGTTCAATCGCCAAGTTCTTTCAAGCAATGCCATTAGCTTCTGGTACTGTACCGTTCACGAGCTAGAGCGTCTACCATCAATCACATCTCGAAACCTTTGCATGGTGGATGATCTGCCACTTTACAGATCCAACATTTGATAGAAAAGTAAACAAAACAAAAGAAACCTCACAAAGGGTAACTAAGATAGTTTGCATGCCATTCATAGAATTGCATACAAGCAAGCAACACTTAGTATTTGACGCATTTTGAGCAAATAAAGCAAGGCAAACAATTAACATGTGACAATCACAAGTAGTTGAGCGTAAATAAATATGCAAACGCGTCCTACCCTGCGAGGTACCTCTTTGTGCTAGAGGTAAGCCTAAGACGCGCAAACAAATGGTAACGAAAAATAGTTCATGCCAGTTTTGAGCAATTCAGACTTAGAGTAAGCAATAGATAATAACAATAATCGATAACAATCATCTCTCTGCCTTGACACTGCAATTCCGTTATCCCAACTAACTTCCAAAAGTTGGTATCAACTCGAAATTTTAACACAGCTCATGCTCTTCACAACATCTGCACAAAATTCTAAAACCCAAACGCCTAAAACCCGAAACAATCCTCCATAGCTTTTGCAAGCATCCACACTCCTCCAAGCACAACTCCCAATTGCTTTACAACATCCAGGGAGAAATTTCCAACTGCCTCCACAATACCAGACTGCAAATCAGGAAAGGCGCCAATCGGCCTTTCAAAATAAAACCTCACTGGTCCTCGGCTTTAGACAAGCCTCTCAGCCTCCTAGGTTTTGCAAGGCTCACCGACCTTGTTCATAAGGCTCCTCACTGGTCCTCGGCTTTAATCAAGCCTCTCAGTTTCCTAGGTAGCCAAGACCGCACTGGTCTTCAAGGAGGGACCCCACTGGTCATTCAAAGACACAGGGGCTTCGCTCTCCTAGTATGCGACAAGCATACTTCAATTTTTATATAGTTGCAGCTGGATAATCAACATAGGCCTGCACACACGCGAAGCCACTCACGAGAGGGACCCCACTGATCCTTTTAAAGACACCAGGGGCTTCGCCTCTTAGATCTCACTACACCAGTCCATCTCCAAAACACAAACCAACTAAATCTGTCTAACTTCCCCCGGACTGCAATTCTGTCTATAATCCCAATTACACTAAATTCTTCCATTTTCTGACCTAAAAGACAACATAGAAGACAAAATTCTAAATCTGATTTTGCTCAAAACATGGTTAGGACTGAGGATTCGTCATCACACAACACATAATATGCATTGTCGTTGGATTTCAAGAACCCATTGACGTAAGGGCGGTTTCCTAACTATGGAGGCGGTACCAAGGACCGGGTCCAGACTAAGGTGTAAATGCATGCATGCTCCTAAGAGCTCTATCTAAGAGTGGGCTAATGGTTGAGGCTAACAGGTGAGTGGCAGGCGGCTTCGTGGTCGAATAACTCCCACGACAATCCGCCGGTACACCAACTCGTCAAAGGGTTCTTTAGTGGAAGAAGTTGCGGGTGCGTATGCACACACCTCGCGGATATTTGAGTGAGAATGCAAGAATTTCCCAGCAGTGGGGAAAGTATGAACGGAATGCCAGTTTATATGTGCGCAAATAAGAGTGTAGTGACATGCTTTTTGTGGCACACAAACAAACAATTATAATAAAACAAAATAAAATAAATTAAGCATGCTAGTTGCAAATAATTGGAAACCTTTATGATCAAAACCTTTATTGCTCCCCAACGGAGTCGCCATGCTGTTGAACCCCAAAAATTACCCCGAAAAGGATAAATTCCGGAATATCCACAGGATGGACTAACTCTTTTGGAGTTTTTGGAGTCGCCACCCAATTTAAGGAAAACAGGGAACCAGATTAACAAATGCGTGCAAAACTCCGTTTTTATCAAAGGACGGTCTTTTTTCAGAGATTCTAAAGGTAAGAGGTTTTATTAATTTCGGAAGAAGGTTTTTAAGGCACTTCCGAAATTCCGTTAAAAACGGTTAATCCGACAGGTTTCCAAATATTTACAAGTGTGCTTTTCTTTCAAAAGAATTGTTTAAAAATAATAATAATAATAATAATAATAATAATAATAATAATAATAATAATAATAATAATAATAATAATAATAATAATAATAATAATAATAATTAATCGAATAAAAAGCTTATTTGCAAAACGTTCTTTTACTTGCACGCATTTGCTAAGATGGCCCCAATTTGCAATAAATTAAATAACGACTTCACAATAAAAGGTAATGGACATAAAGTAAAGCGACATACAAACAATCAAATATTATTGTCAAATAAAATAATTCACACATTTTATTTACATAAATATCTAAGGAAAGGAAGGCAAAGTTAAAGATAGAACCGGAAAATTGATCAACTCGCGGGAGTCTTGATTTTTCTAAAATTCCTAAGTCTTATTTCTGAATGCTCGGGTCCGAATTCAATCTCCAAATGCCTTCAATGCAATGGACTATTCTCATTCGCGAGTTAGCCAAACTCGTCCAAAAATTATTCGTGCCAAAATGTACCTCGCAAAACAAACAAGTAAAATTGAATTAGTACGATAGTCAAAGTGTAAAAAATAAAATAACAAATATAAAGTAATAAAGTAGTAGTAATAATAATAATATTAAAATATATAATAATAATAATAGAATATATAATAATAATAATAATAGAATATATAATAATAAATAATATTAGTAACGGGGGTTAGTTTTGCAAAATTTAGGCTCAGGTTTGTATGGCGCGTTGAATAGAGGCTCGGGATTTGGTACGGCTGCAAACACGGAGCCCGGGCCGTGTTGCCATGCCAAAGCACCAAACCCACTACTCTATTCAACTTGCTTAACATTAAAATGCATTCATCATCGCCTTTTGCTTTAGGGACACGGGAACGGGACGGTTCAAGTGTAGTATCATGTTCAAATTAATCCCGAGGCCTCAATACATGCATGTGTATTTTTTCATCGGCCATTAGCGTAGTATTTGTTCAAATCAGTTCAATACTCCATAATGGATAAAAATTTATCCAAAACGGATCCCTGCACTCAGAAAATCCAGTCAATGCACACAGTAGTCCAATCACGTAAACGGGTCAAACCAATGATTCAACCGGATCAAACGACAAGAATCAACCAACGGGTCAAATGCAAAAACCAAGTAACGGGTCAAGCAATCAGGGAAATGGGTCAAGCAACCAGAAACCCATCCATGACACGACCCGAATTCTCGGTTAGGCCGTGCGGGCACCCGACCACCTCCCCTAAACCTGTCGGGCGAACCCTGTTGACTGAATCGATAAAAACGGCACACAATTACCTTGAAAATGAAATTAAACATGACCTTAACAACATCAAATAACTCTCAAGGATAGACATATATACAAACTGTCTGGACAAAACAACTAACTACCCAGAATACACAAGTTTAAAGGTTTCCAGATCAGACATCTAAGAAGGCCAAAAGATATACACATCTCCCGAAGGGAGCAAAAGTAAGGAGAACTGTAATATCTGAAGTGGGTGGCCGCAATGAACAGGATGGCTCACCGTAGACAGCTGAGAACGTACTACTCCTCAATCACGGCGCGACTGGCTGGGTCCTGGAGCAGAATCTGCCGAACGAAAAGAAAACACAAGGACAAATAGGGGGGGTGAGTCATGAGGACTCAATAAGTGTGAACAAACTAGCAACCTCGAAAAATAGATACACTAGTAAGGGAAACGGAACCAGACAACAATCAACAAATAAGCAGTACACATATAAGCAGAACAGTAGTCATGTACAGAAAATCTACATAATAGTATGAAATGAAATGGAATGAGATGAAATGAAATGATATGAAATGAGATGAAATGAAATGAAATGAAATGGGTCACATGTGCCAAATGAATGGAGCGGAATCCTCCTGCTCCGAGGGCGGAATCCTCCTACCCTCAATATGATGCGATGGAGCGGAATCCTCCTGCTCCGAGGGCGGAATCCTCCTACCCTCAATATGATGCAATGGAGCGGAATCCTCCTGCTCCGAGGGCGGAATCCTCCTACCCTCAATATGATGCAATGGAGCGGAATCCTCCTGCTCCGAGGGCGAAATCCTCCTACCCTCAATATGATGCAATGGAGCGGAATCCTCCTGCTCCGAGGGCGGAATCCTCCTACCCTCAATATGATGCAATGATAACCCTTCACCGGCGCGGGACTCTCATCGACAGCCGGGAAGTATATGTCAACTCATAGCCAGGGTACAATGCTCAGATTCCCAATGCAATACCAACAACATGACATAACATATAATATAGAATGTAAATCCAAAGCTAAGGCGTAATGAGTACGCCTATCGGCAGCTACACACGTAAGGAACACGTGGTAGAAAATCCACGAGGCCAGGTGCCTCCAAAGAAATGGATATAAACACTTACCGTATTTCAAAGCTGTCCTGTTACTCAACCACTGCTTTTTCCTTTGTATTAGTTGCCAAACGATCTCTTTCTATTCAATAAGCAGAAAAATTATATCAAATAAAGCTAAAGGCTTCATTCCTTATGTTTTAGGGTAATCCAGTTAGGAACCTGATACCCTATTCGCATACGCAATACACAGGCCAGGCCTATATACAGGGTTCAAAGTTCCATAACCAAACCCTAAATAAATTACATTTATATGTTGCCCATAACTCACTGAGTATGAATACATAATCATTTTCATCATCGGGGTCCAATTGACCCTTTAAACTATCAATTTACGCCATTAGGGCGATGTCTAATATCCTTATTTTTACCGTAAAAATATATTCAAACACACGTAATAAGCTAAGATAATGAGTTAGCATCATTACCTGAAGATTTGGGGTAGAAATTCCACTATTTTTCTACTCCGTTTTCCCTTTTTTCCTCCATCTTTTCTAATTTTTCCTTCTCTGTGCGTTTTGAAATGTTTCTGATGTACATGCCGAATTCAATCTGCTAGGGGATTAAATCCCCTAGGCCACCGACCTTTTCCCATTTTTTTCCTTTAACTTTTTTTTTTTTTTTTTTTTTTTTTTATAAATTCGCTACGACGATTAAAATTAAAATGGAACCCTAGAGAAGTCAAAATGATCCCAACTTTTTCAAGTAAGCTATACAAAATATATGTAACATACCCGCGAAGACGGATCTCAAATCCGACTCCCGAAACTCAAGATGCGAATTTAAAGGAAAAAGGTCAAATTATTTAACTTTCGGTATTTTTGCGGAACTAGCCGAACAATATCGGAATTCACTTTCGAAAGTTTACAAAATTCACAAATAATCATACGAACCTAACGGCGCTTTCGGATTTCGAATCGGAGCTCATTCGGCATAAACCGAACTCGAAAATCTCTTTTTAATATTTATCGCCAATAAAAACTGAAACCTTCTTCCGATGCCTACCAAACGAGGTCTGATTTAGCTCAAATTTTACAGACAGGTCCTAATAGACCTTACGAATATTTTAAAATTATCGACACGCCAATCGGAGTTCTAACTTTCGAAACGACTGACCGAGGTCGTTTCATTCTCCTCCACTTAAACTCTCGTTCGTCCTCGAACGAGCAAGAGTCTAAAATATATTTCACGCCTCTGATGAGAATGCTTACACGAATTTTCAATGACATTTATTATGAAACCAAAATCATATACAATGATTGAACTTTTAGGCTTTAAAGATCAAGTTCGAACCTGAATCGTCGAAGAGGTAAGGATACCTCTCATGCATACTGGACTCAAGCTCCCAAGTATCCTCCTCATTTGGACGATTATTCCATCGCACTCGAACCATCGGAATCTGCTTCGAACGAAGCTTCCGGATATCACGCGCTACTATAGCAACTGGGAACTCCTCGTAAGCCAGATTCACATCTAGCTGAGCAGGGTCTAATTCGATCACTTCGGAAGGATCTCGGATACACTTCCGAAGCATCGACACATGGAAAACTGGGTGAACTGGCATAGAAGCTGGCAAGTCGAGCCGATAAGCTACCTTACCAATACGCTTCTCGATACGGAAAGGGCCAATGAACCTGGGACTAAGCTTTCCTTTCCTACCAAACCTCTTTACACCTCGCATCGGTGACACTTTCAAAAATACCATGTCCCCGACCTCGAACTCTAACTCTCGGCTCCTCCGGTTCGAATATGAAATCTGCCTACTCTGGGCAGTCCGTAAACGATCCTGAATAACACGAACAACCTCAAGAGTCTGACGAACCATATCTGAACTCATCACCTCGACATCTCGAGACTCAAACCAGCCAATAGGAGAACGACATCGACGACCGTATAAGGCCTCAAATGGAGCCATCTGTATAGAAGACTGGTAGCTATTATTATAAGAGAACTCTGCTAATGCCAAATGATCATCCCAATAACCCCCGAAGTCGAGTGCACAAGCTCTCAACATGTCCTCCAGAACTTGAATAACCCGCTCGGACTGACCGTCAGTCTGAGGATGGAATGCTGTGCTAAGCTGCACCTGGGTCCCCAACTCTCTCTGAAAAGACTGCCAGAACTGAGAAGTAAACTGGGAACCACGATCTGAGATAATGGATACAGGAGTACCATGCAGCCTAACCACTTGCTCAATGAAAATCCGTGCCAGTCTCTGAGCTGAATCAGTTGTCTTTACAGGGATAAAGTGAGCTGATTTAGTCAGTCGGTCGACAATGACCCAGATTGAATCATGGCGCCGCAGGGTCTTTGGCAGACCAACTATAAAATCCATCGTGATGTGCTCCCACTTCCACTCGGGAATGGGCAATGCCTGAGCTAACCCTGCTGGTCTCCGGTGCTCGAACTTAACCTGCTGACAGTTCAAGCAACGAGATACATAATCAAATACATCTTTCTTCATCCCCTTCCACCAGTATAGCTCTCGGAGGTCCTGATACATTTTTGTAATACCAGGATGAATGGAATAACGTGAGCTATGAGCTTCACTGAGCACTGACTGCCTCAAATCCCCAACATCAGGAACACAGAGTCGACCATTAAACCGAAGAATTCCATCTGAATCAAGCTCGAAGGAGGGAACTCCTCCACTTAGGACACGACCACGCAACTCCTGCAGATGAGGATCCTCGAACTGTCTTCCCTTAATCTGATTGACCAAGGAAGACTGAGCTGCAATACAGGCTAAGACTCTACTGGAGTCTGGAAGAAGAAATCTCACGCCAAAGTCGCCAAGGGACTGCAATTCTCGGGCCAATGGTCTCATGTCAGCATAAAGAAAGGCCATGCTGCCCATGGACTTCCTGCTCAAAGCATCTGCTACCACGTTCGCCTTCCCAGGATGATAATGAATAGTGAGATCATAATCTTTAATCAATTCAAGCCATCTCCGCTGTCGGCCGTTAAGATCTTTCTGAGAGAGAAGATATTGCAGACTCTTATGATCTGTATACACCTCACACGGCTCGCCATAAAGGTAATGCCTCCATATCTTCAAAGCAAAAACCACAGCTGCCAATTCTAAATCGTGAGTCGGATAATTCTTTTCATTCGGCTTCAACTGTCTAGAAGCATAAGCAATTACCTTCCCGTGCTGCATAAGAACACAACCAAGGCCCACACGAGACGCATCACAATAAACTACAAATCCACCGGTACCCGAAGGAAGGGATAACACTGGAGCTGAAGTCAATAAGGCCTTAAGCTTCTGGAAGCTGGCCTCACACTCATCGGACCATCGAAACTGAACCGCCTTCTGCGTCAGGCGAGTCAGGGGAGCTGCAATAGTAGAGAACTTTTCCACAAACCTCCGATAATAACCTGCCAATCCAAGAAAGCTGCGAATCTCCGTCGGAGTGGTAGGACGAGGCCATTTCTGCACTGCTTCAATCTTCTTCGGATCAACCTTGATACCTTCACTAGATACTACGTGACCCAAAAATGCTACAGAATCAAGCCAAAACTCACATTTCGAGAACTTGGCATACAACTTACGATCACGGAGGGTCTGAAGAACCACCCTCAGATGATAATCATGCTCCTCACGGCTACAAGAATAAATAAGAATATCATCAATGAAGATAATGACAAAGAAATCAAGGAATGGCTTAAACACCCGGTTCATGAGATCCATAAAGGCTGCAGGGGCATTAGTCAGCCCAAAAGACATAACTAGGAACTCATAATGGCCGTAACGAGTCCTAAAAGCAGACTTTGAGATATCTGACTCACGAATCTTTAGCTGATGATAACCAGATAGCAGATCGATCTTCGAAAAGAACTTGGCACCCTGCAACTGATCAAACAAATCATCAATGCGAGGCAAAGGATACTTATTCTTGATGGTGACCTTATTTAGCTGACGATAATCAATACACATCCGCATAGTCCCATCTTTCTTTTTCACAAATAGAACAGGAGCACCCCACGGAGAAATACTCGGCCTGATGAACCCCTTATCAAGCAAATCTTGCAACTGCTCTTTCAGCTCCTTTAACTCTGATGGAGCCATGCGATAAGGAGGGATAGAAATAGGCTGAGTCCCTGGCACAATATCAATTCCAAACTCGATCTCTCGATCAGGAGGAAGTCCTGGCAAATCATCTGGAAACACATCAGGGAACTCCCTAACGACAGGAATAGAATCAAGAGATGGAATCTCCACAGTGGTATCTCGAACCATGGCAAGATACGCTAAACATCCTTTATCCATCATCCGTTTTGCCTTCAGGAAAGAAATAACATGCCCCCTGGGTGGCAAATAAGAACCCTGCCACACCACTGGTGCTGAACAAGGAAGAGACAACTGAAGAGACTTGGCATGACAATCTAATGTGGCATGACACGACGCCAGCCAATCCATGCCAATAATAACATCAAAATCAACCATATCTAGGATTAGAAGATCTACTAGTGTCTCACAACCCCCAAAAGATATGGTACAAGCTGGATAAACTCGATCCACGATGATAATGTCTCCAATAGGAGTAGAAACACAGAATGGATCACGAAGACACATATAATCAACATGGAAACCCGAAGCAAAATAAGGAGATACATATGAATATGTAGATCCTGGATCCACCAAAGAATATGCATCTCGACCACAAACAGATAAAATACCTGTAACAACAGCTGGGGATGCCTCGGCATCCTGCCTGGCCGGCAGTGCATATAGCTGTCTCTGCGGCTGAGCTGAGCCGCTACCCTGACGACCACCTCTGGAGGGACCACTAGGACCACGTCCACGACCTCTACCGGGTGGTGGTGCACCTCTAGCTGGCTGAGACCCTGGAGGGGCACCCTGAGGCTGCTGCTGCATAGGCGCTGGAAGGCGAGGGAAAGGGCGGCTACTACCCTGCTGAAGAAGATAAGGGCAATCCTTCTTATGATGCCCTAGATCCTGACAGATAAAGCACCCTGGAGAAAATCTACGCTGATCAAACTGAGACTGATCTCGCGGGCGAAACCCAAACTGACCCTGAGAAGAAGTAGGCTCGTTCTGAGAACTACGCGCTGGAAACTGAGCTGGTCTGACAGTAGGCCTACTCTGCTGCTGATAACTCCTACCTCCATACGAGGTACTAGAATGCCCTGGACCACGAGATCTCTTGCTCTCCCGCTCTGACTCCTCTATCTCCAATCTATGATAGGCCTCATACCTCCTGGCAATATCAACAGCGACATCAAATAGGGTACCAGCCTCAATCTCACGAGCCATCTGGGACCGCAAATGAGGAGAAAGCCCATCAATAAAACGTCTGACCCTCTCAGAGGGCTCCTGCACAAGATCTGGAGCATAGCTGGACATCTCTGAAAATAAAAGCTCGTACTCCGTGACTGACAGGTTGCCCTGTCCAATCCTCTCAAACTGTCTCCTCTTCTCATCCTGCTGACTGCGAGGGAAAAACTTCTCCATGAATCGATGAGAGAACTCACTCCATGTCAGCTTAGGTAAGCCCTGTCTAGCTGATCGGAGTGTGGTCCACCAAGCTAAAGCTGGACCCTCAAGCTGGAAAGCAGTATAATCAGCTCCATACTGCTCAAGATATCCAAGGGCCTCTAAGATACGCTGACATTGATCAAGAAACTCACGAGGCTTAAGCTTATCTGATTTCTGACCAGAGAACTTCGGAGGATTAAGTCGGGTAAAATAGTGCAACCTTGCCGGATCATCAATTTGACCTGCTACCTGGACTGGCTGACTAGCCTGAACAACCGGAGGTACAACACCCGCTACCTCTGGAACATAACCACCTGGAACATGAACTGCTGGGGCTACCTGTGGAGCTGGAATGGGGGCTTCCTGAACCTGAGAACCAATATCTACCGCTGCCTGAGGAATAGGAGCATCTACGACAGTCTGAGGAATAGGAGCATCCACAGCAGCCTGAGTAATATGAGCATCTACGGCAGCCTGAGGAATAGGAGGTCCCTGGGGCATCTGTGTCGCTAAGAATCTCATAAAAGCGTCATGAAGTGCGGGGGGAACGAATAAGCCCTGCTCCCCCTGCCCGGCAAAAGCTGGCACTACTGGAACCTCTGCAAAAGGATTAACACGATCCACCATCCTCGCGGCCTGGGCAACTCTACCTCTGCCTCGACCACGACCTCTACCGCGGCCAACACCGCGACCTGTCGGAGCAGCAGGCATAGGGGTGACCGCTGGCTCCTCCGCTTCTCGCCGAACATTCGCGCGCGTTCTCACCATACTGCGGAAAATTAAAAATATTTAACTTCAGATAAGAAGACTCACGCACGACAGGGAAAAAGAAGGGAAACTGCCTAAATGCCATCATAGCCTCTCGTAGATAGGTACGGACGTCTCCGCCCGATCAGCGAGACTCTATTAGACACTGTCATGATCTGGAAAGACTCTAAACCTCGCTCTGATACCAACTGACACGACCCGAATTCTCGGTTAGGCCGTGCGGGCACCCGACCACCTCCCCTAAACCTGTCGGGCGAACCCTGTTGACTGAATCGATAAAAACGGCACACAATTACCTTGAAAATGAAATTAAACATGACCTTAACAACATCAAATAACTCTCAAGGATAGACATATATACAAACTGTCTGGACAAAACAACTAACTACCCAGAATACACAAGTTTAAAGGTTTCCAGATCAGACATCTAAGAAGGCCAAAAGATATACACATCTCCCGAAGGGAGCAAAAGTAAGGAGAACTGTAATATCTGAAGTGGGTGGCCGCAATGAACAGGATGGCTCACCGTAGACAGCTGAGAACGTACTACTCCTCAATCACGGCGCGACTGGCTGGGTCCTGGAGCAGAATCTGCCGAACGAAAAGAAAACACAAGGACAAATAGGGGGGGTGAGTCATGAGGACTCAATAAGTGTGAACAAACTAGCAACCTCGAAAAATAGATACACTAGTAAGGGAAACGGAACCAGACAACAATCAACAAATAAGCAGTACACATATAAGCAGAACAGTAGTCATGTACAGAAAATCTACATAATAGTATGAAATGAAATGGAATGAGATGAAATGAAATGATATGAAATGAGATGAAATGAAATGAAATGAAATGGGTCACATGTGCCAAATGAATGGAGCGGAATCCTCCTGCTCCGAGGGCGGAATCCTCCTACCCTCAATATGATGCGATGGAGCGGAATCCTCCTGCTCCGAGGGCGGAATCCTCCTACCCTCAATATGATGCAATGGAGCGGAATCCTCCTGCTCCGAGGGCGGAATCCTCCTACCCTCAATATGATGCAATGGAGCGGAATCCTCCTGCTCCGAGGGCGGAATCCTCCTACCCTCAATATGATGCAATGGAGCGGAATCCTCCTGCTCCGAGGGCGGAATCCTCCTACCCTCAATATGATGCAATGATAACCCTTCACCGGCGCGGGACTCTCATCGACAGCCGGGAAGTATATGTCAACTCATAGCCAGGGTACAATGCTCAGATTCCCAATGCAATACCAACAACATGACATAACATATAATATAGAATGTAAATCCAAAGCTAAGGCGTAATGAGTACGCCTATCGGCAGCTACACACGTAAGGAACACGTGGTAGAAAATCCACGAGGCCAGGTGCCTCCAAAGAAATGGATATAAACACTTACCGTATTTCAAAGCTGTCCTGTTACTCAACCACTGCTTTTTCCTTTGTATTAGTTGCCAAACGATCTCTTTCTATTCAATAAGCAGAAAAATTATATCAAATAAAGCTAAAGGCTTCATTCCTTATGTTTTAGGGTAATCCAGTTAGGAACCTGATACCCTATTCGCATACGCAATACACAGGCCAGGCCTATATACAGGGTTCAAAGTTCCATAACCAAACCCTAAATAAATTACATTTATATGTTGCCCATAACTCACTGAGTATGAATACATAATCATTTTCATCATCGGGGTCCAATTGACCCTTTAAACTATCAATTTACGCCATTAGGGCGATGTCTAATATCCTTATTTTTACCGTAAAAATATATTCAAACACACGTAATAAGCTAAGATAATGAGTTAGCATCATTACCTGAAGATTTGGGGTAGAAATTCCACTATTTTTCTACTCCGTTTTCCCTTTTTTCCTCCATCTTTTCTAATTTTTCCTTCTCTGTGCGTTTTGAAATGTTTCTGATGTACATGCCGAATTCAATCTGCTAGGGGATTAAATCCCCTAGGCCACCGACCTTTTCCCATTTTTTTCCTTTAACTTTTTTTTTTTTTTTTTTTTTTATAAATTCGCTACGACGATTAAAATTAAAATGGAACCCTAGAGAAGTCAAAATGATCCCAACTTTTTCAAGTAAGCTATACAAAATATATGTAACATACCCGCGAAGACGGATCTCAAATCCGACTCCCGAAACTCAAGATGCGAATTTAAAGGAAAAAGGTCAAATTATTTAACTTTCGGTATTTTTGCGGAACTAGCCGAACAATATCGGAATTCACTTTCGAAAGTTTACAAAATTCACAAATAATCATACGAACCTAACGGCGCTTTCGGATTTCGAATCGGAGCTCATTCGGCATAAACCGAACTCGAAAATCTCTTTTTAATATTTATCGCCAATAAAAACTGAAACCTTCTTCCGATGCCTACCAAACGAGGTCTGATTTAGCTCAAATTTTACAGACAGGTCCTAATAGACCTTACGAATATTTTAAAATTATCGACACGCCAATCGGAGTTCTAACTTTCGAAACGACTGACCGAGGTCGTTTCAATCCAAGCTCTAACACCACCGGAGCAAATTTTCCGATTCAAACAGTAACAAACAAACATCGAAGCCACTGGTAGGGTAATAAAATCACTGTTATTCCAACGTTAATCATCAAATCCATCAAAACCCATCATTGGTCCAACATCAGAGCAACAAAAAAAACAGTGTGCTTTTAGATTTTACGGTGAGGTAGCAGCGACAACAATGAACGGACCAACAATAAACGGAGATAGGAAAGGAGGAGCAACGCTGATGCAGCATCACTACAACTCCAAATCCTTTTCCCTTTCATATCAGCAACAGATCAAAAGAAATGAACGGGTCCAAGCAAAAAATCCAGAACCAAGGATCTAAAGCTCCAAGTAATTGGAACAAAGAACAAGCATAGAAAATCCAGCGAATCAGATTTTCCAAAACAAACAAAAACGATGCAGTTCTTCCAAAGAACGACTATGGTAACAGAGCAGCATCACCGGCGAAAATTTCCGGTAGACAACAACGGAGCTTTCAGTAAACAAATCCAGATCGGCAAACAAAGTGCCCAAAAGTATTGAAATAAATCAAAACATAAACAAAATCGAACAGTGAGGCAGTGGAAGAGCGAGGGAGCGACTGCCGAACCGTTTTCCGGTGGCGTCGCTGCCACCTCGCTACCCCAAAACCCCGATCTCCCTTTCGATCCGTTGCACTGATCTCCATCCCCCTCTGCTTTTACTCATTTTTCGTGTGCGTATGTGTTTCTGCGTGTGTGCAAATCTGTGTGTGGGAGAGATGAGGGATTGTGGAGAGAGAGAGAGAGCCGTTGATAGATTTGTGAGGGAGTTGTAGTGATAATGACTGTATTTTGTGGCCAATGTATGTGAGTTGTGCGCCGTGAATGGAATCCCCAAGGAGAAGGGGGCCCGGCTGATCTCCCTAAAATGGGTGTGTAGGGTTTTTGTTATAAGGGTGGAGAAGGTGAATAATGGGTTGGGTTTTGTATTATATGGGCTTTGCAAAAACAATTCTAAATTGCAATTTAAGAACATATTTAGCCCTTTATTAAATTAAACAAATAATTATATAACACGCTGCAAATGAAGGGACGGCTTGCGATTTTGGCCATTTTCCATTAAAATTAGCTATTTATTTGCAATCTTCAAAATTAAACTTTAATTTTAAAATTATTATACTTTTAATTAAAATTCGGGACAAAATTGGGTGTCAACAATGATTATTAGTGACTTTTGTGAACTTTCCAAAGTGAATTTCGAGGTTGTTCGGCTAGTTTCCGCTAAAATGCTGAAAGTTAAATAATTTGATATTTTTTCATTTAATTTACATATTGAGTTTCGGGAGTCCGATTTGAGATCCGCCTTAGCAAGTGTGTTGCATATATTTTGTATAACTTACTTGAGAAATTTGGAATTATTTTGAATTTCGTAGAGTTCCGTTTTACTTTTCGTCGAGAAAAGAAAATAAAAGAAAAGAAAATAAAAGAAAATAAAATAAAAGAAAAGAGAAAAGAAAAAGAAAAAGAAAAGAAAAGATGCGGTGGAGTCATAGCCCTTACAAACTTAGGGAAATGAAAAACGATCAGAAGAGAAATAGAGAAAGAAACGAAACAGAGAATATTTCCAAAAAATGAGAAAAGAGCCGGAAAAAGGTAGAATTTTCACCCCAAAACATTCAGGTAATGATCTTAATGCATTATTTGAATTTATTACGTGTGTTTGAATATATTTAATGGTAAAAATCGGGATATTGGACATCGTCCTAACGAGTTAAATTGATGGTTTAAAGGGTCAACTAGGCCCCGATAATGGAATTGATTATATATTCGTACTCAGTGAGTTATGTGCAACAGTATAAATATACGGATCGGGTTGCACGCCGCAAAAATATAAATATATGGACCGGGTTGCACGTTCACGCCGCAATAGTATAAATATATGGATCGGGTTGCACGCCGCAATAGTATAAATATACTGATCGGGTTGTACGCCGCGACAGTATGAATATATGGATCGGGGTTGCGCCGCAACAGTATGTATCTGTGATTGTTGATACGTTCGGGATACTTGCAAACCTATATGTTCTGTCTTTCTTATGTCCTGGTTGTTTATGATTCCATACGTGTTTCCAGTTATTATCTGGCTCTACCTTTTTATAGTTTAAATAAGATGGATTATGTTTACCTATTTTTCTTCTCCCTGGCTAGCTATCCAATTCTTCGAGGAGGCAAGTCTGCCCCACTTATTGAGTCCTTTTGACTCACCACTGTTTGTTGTTTGTTTCTTGTCTCTTTATTTTGTTTCGGCAAGTTCGCTTCAGGATTGAGTTCGTCACGTTGTTCAGGAGCGAAGACGAATTCAGCTGTCAGGGTGAGCCAGCTTTTATTCCGGATGGCCACCAGTTTTATGTTTATTATTTCAGTTGCATTTTGCTCCCTTCAGGAGGTATTTGTATTCTTCTGTGCTCTTAGATGTCTAGTGTGGATAGCCTTAAACCTAGTATATTGGGTAGTTAGCTGTAATTTCTTTGTACAGCTTAGAAGTATCCGTATATCTGTGTTTTTTAAGGTCTTGTTCTTATTTATGAATTTAATTATATTTTTTCCTAATTTAATTGGTAAGGGTTCGCCCTACGGGTCTAGGGGAGGATGTCGGGTGCCCGCACAGCCTAGCGGATTTTGGGTCGTGTCAGTTGGTATCAGAGCCCGGTTTAGACTCTATCCAGACTAAGACAGTGTGTAGTAGAGTCTCGCTGATGGGTACGTAGACGTCCGTACTTATCTACGAGAGGCTATGATGGCATTTAGGAAGTTTCACTTCCTTCTTTTCTGATTGTGCGTCAATCTAGGATGCAAAAGTATTTTTGTTAATTTCTTTGTGGTAATTATGAACCCTCGTGCAACAAATCAGCAAACGGTAGGAGTTCAGGACGAAGTAGTCTAGCCTGGGGCTAGAGCTACTCAAGCCCCGAGAGTTATGGATCGTGCTGACGATCCAGTTGCGCAGGCCCCAGCTGTACGAGCTCGCGATAGGCAAGGGAGCAATGCTTTGTGGTTCCCTTGGCTCTCAACGATGCTTTTATAAAAATCTTGGCAGCACAGATACTGCAAGAACCTCTTATTCCCTATGCAGCTCATCAGGTCGCCGCAGAAGCAGATGTTTGGACTCAGGGAGCTCCTGTTCTAGTCCCTGATCTTACCCCAGTAAATTATGTTCTAGAGGCAGCATATATTGTGCCTTTAATTATTCTAGCTGGTTAGCTAGCCCAGGTAATAGCTCGGTCCGCGTGTCCAATGTGACTGCAATATTTCATATGGTTGAACCTTTCGATATTCTCAAGCCATGCGTTAGATAATCCCCGTGAATTTGTTTTAAGAAAATGATGTCAACGTATCCTTCAGACTCTTGGTTATCTCGAATAGTATGGTGTTAATTATATTGCTTTCCGGATTTAGGGTCCAGCCTTATATTGGTGGCCCGCTCTTTTATTGGCTAGGCAGGGCTTGCCTAAGCTGATTTGGTGTGAAGTTTATTTTTGTAGAATTATGAAAAAGTTCCTTTCGAGCAGCGAGCGAGATGAAAATTGTCGCCAATTTGAGTTGATTGGGCAGGGTAGCCTGTCGATTTGTGAATATGAGATTCAATTCTTTAAGATGGCTGAATATGTACTAGAACTAGTCTATGAACCTTTCGAGAATGTTCAAAGATTTATTGGTGACATTTCTCCTTCCTTGAGATCCCAGATGGCTCGAGAGATTGAGGTTGGGACTTCATTTGATGTCGTTGTTGATATTGCTCAGAGGTATTAGGCATACAATAAGTTAGAGCGGGAAGAGTTAGAGCGGAAGAGCAAGAGATCCCACGGCCTGGGTGGGCACAATACCTTTTTTGGAGGTAAGAGTTCTGATTATTTTGGGAGGTTTCTTGCTAGGTTATCTCAGCGTGTAGAGCGTAATTCTCAAAGTACGCTAGTATTCATCAGGATAGACTCAGTTCTATCGTAGTAGAAACAATAATCTGTCCAGCTTCCTTTTTCAGCGAAAAGGTGGTATCATTGTCGTGAGTCTGGTTATCCTTTGAGGAGTTTTTCCTTACTCCGGAAAGTAGGCAGTCGTTCTTTCTCTCGTCATCAGGCACCTGCACAGTCGTAGGGGATTTTATTTAAATCTTAATCAGCCAGAGAAATGCCACCATCCAGTAGAGGTTGAGAGCGTAGTGGCAGTGGTTCTTCAAATGGTGATTATCAGGGTAGTGGCTCAGCTCAGCTGCAGAGGCAATTCTATGAACTGCCAGTCTGTCTGGATGCTGAGGCATTCGATGTAGTAGACCCATGTATTTATTCTTTCCTTATATGTGAGGAAGATTTGATTCTTCCGATCGATCTGGAAATGGTTTGTCACATCATGTTTCATGGTTTCCTTGGATATTGTTTCTATTAAAAATCGGTTGCGGTAGAGGGGTGAGCTTCTTGTATGATTTATTCCTGGCATTTTTGAGACCCTACTAATTTATCTGGTCTATATATGAGAGATTTTACAGTGAGTGTCGTTATTATCTGCCTAGCATCTTGTCGTGCCACCTTCTATTACTATATCAAATTAGTTTACCTCTATTCTCGGAATTCCGTCTTGGTTGGGTTATGGGATTCTAGTTCATCACCATAAGGGAGTGTCATGGTTTCTTTCGGTGTAAAGTGGTTAGTAAGTAATATTCGATATACGTATCTCCTTTTGGTTCAAAATGCTAGTAAAGTCATGTTACATGAGTTTATTTGGGTTATAAAAAGGTTTTTTTTTTGTTTTTTTGGGTAAGTTGTCAGAGTTTCCTTTTTATTAGGAGGTTAAATTGGCATGGATGTTATTCCATAAAGCTCATTTAATGTCTATTTCTTCAATTGCGATTCTTTGGCTAGCATGACTCGAACGTAGTCTAGCTTTGGTAGCCAAGCAACTAAGAAGATGAGCTTTCTAAAGTTCTAATTATTCCTATCCGCAGTCCGTTGCCATTTCTTCTTCGTCCAGCACTAGTGAGCTTGGGCTGTTGGTATCCGCTTGTAATGTTCCCTGTGTTGAGCCAGAATGTATGTCAAGGTAGTCAGGGTAAGCACATTGTTGTGTTTGGGTACTAAGGGTAATGGAGAGTGTCACCCGACCCGTGAATTGAGCTATCGAGCAGTGGTGCTTATGAAAAAGGTATGGAGTTGTGAACTCGAGAGTTGCAGCTGTTTGGAAACTCGAGAGGGTAATTTGGTAGCTCAGGTCCGAGCCGCTTTAGCTATGTCTTCCTTAGTCCGGCAGACTGTGCGAGGATGATTATTCCTATTCAAATTAGGTGTATGAGTTTAGGCTCTAAGTGGAGGAGTCTTTCTCTAAGACTGAATGCTAATATTAAATCTCTAAGACGTTGCTGAAGCGTAAGCTAATTCTTTGTTTCATCGACGTGTTCTATATCGAAAAGTATATCGAGGAGTGTTGCACTTGATGCACCTTCGTAAGATACTTGGGGGGGGGGGTGAATAGTGTTCTTACCCGATTTTCAAATCCTAAAACTTGTCTTTAAAATTTCTGTGCCTAACTCACAAAGAACCAGGTTCCTTGCAAGTTTCACATATCTCTGAAACTAAACAAAATGCGAAACGTAAAGAACGTAGAGATTTTTACGTGGAAAAATCCTTGCTCAAGGGATAAAAAACCACGACCCAAACTCTTGGGTTTTCAAATCTTCCACTAAAGGAAAACCCGAGCAAGTTTTAGACTACAACGTAATGTAATCAAGGAACTAAAACCCCCTAGTACCTAGAACCTTCACAGCCACACGTTAGCTTGTAAGGTTACCTCTACTTAACCTAAAAAAGTAATCTCTACTTGATGCTTCTAAGCAAGCTGATAGATTACAACTCAATAGCCTATAACAAAGAAACTAAAACAATAGACTTATACATGAAACTGCTCCTTCGTAAGGTTTTGCTGCTCAGCCTATGTTCTTGCACACAAAGCTTCTCACGATCTGATTGTACTTGATATGATTTGTTGAGATGTCTTTTGTGCGTATTGAATTTGGCCAAATTAAATTGTATTTCTAGGAACTAGACTCAGCCGGATCCAACCAAGTTTAATTCATTTTCCTTTTCGAAATCAGTTTTAATCAAGGTTACCCCATATTTTCTTATTTAAAACCTAAGTTAATTTGCCTTAGTTCCCAATCCATTTACGTTTAGGAACCGCGTCCTTCTCAGCACCGCTTCTTGCTTCTTCTATTTCGGTAGGATTGGAACTTTGACCCAACTCTTCTTTTCTTTCCTTCTTCAGCTCTGACTTGAATATTTCGTTTGAACAGCTGGTCTTCTCACTTCGACTGTGAACCTTTTTGTGGTCCACTTAGCACCAGGTCCTTTGTCATCTTTAAAACTCATCCTTCAACAAATTCCCCCTTTTTGATGATGACAAACCATGTCTCACCGAGGATCTATACGGTCAAGAACCTGTAAAAGTCGAACACTAACCACGAACCAGGGTAATAACAGTTAGGCGAAAATAGGTCACAAACATATAATGAACTAATCAACAACTAACTTCTCCCTTTTGGCATCATCGAAAAGTTTCACAGTTGTAAGAACCTGCTCAACTTAAATTAAGTCTAGGTGACTCTAGTGCCAGAGGCAGCAAGCCAACCTTTAAACGTCAGGAACCTGTTTCAGACAATAATTACTAGCAAAATAGGATATTTAAAACAACAAAAAGTGCCAAACCTGCATAAAACATCCAAACACCATTCAAATATTACAAACCGAGAAATAAGATTGTCTTAAAAACAGGCCATAAAAGAACCAGGAAGGGACTAGGGAAAGGAACTGGTTCAGAACTGGGGAATATCAGGGATGTTAAAGTGAGCAAGCAATAAGGCGAGGCGACGCGAGTTTCCTTCTCTTTAACGCTCCAGCTTTGCCAGCCTTGTGTTTTCAGCATTCATACAGGCCAGCTCATCATTTTGCCTTTCAAGCTGCCTTTTGAACCCCTCAATCCTCATGTCCATTTTATTGTTCCTCCTTTCATCTGCATCCTCTTCCATATGCTCTGGTTCATCAGCAGGTTCACCATCCAACACATAGTCACAAGATTTAAGAATGTTCCTCCCAAACAAGTCATTGTGGCCCGGCTCAGTCCACTTACCAACAGGCACCCCAAAGAAATCAAATAGCTTCCCCAGAAGAAATCCATAGACCAACGCATGTTTTTCTAACCCCATGTCAGCTACCCTACCAATGTGCTTAATCATCAATTCAGGTAGATTAATATGAACCTCACGATCTAGCAGGTCCATATAGGTCATATCCAGAAAGTTGGCCTCACTCCTTCTTTCCAACCTTTGTAGTAGGTTCTTCAGCACAAATTCAAAGAGCAACTGGTAGAAGGGTTGCATTGCCTTCTTCTAACTTGTGTATCCCTTGCCAGTCTAGGTCTCCCGACAAATTTTTGGGTCACCTCCAAAGCAGACACACCATCTCCTCTAGCCGGCCACGAGTTTCTCATATACTCGCTATAGCCTTGAGAGGGAACAGCCAAAATTTCACCCAGTTCCACACTGTCAAACTGGATCATCAGCCCCTTGACTATGGTTGTCACAATACCTTCACCCACTGTGCAATTGGAATAAAATTCTCGAACATCTTGCTCCCTCAGCTGTCTAGCACGATCACTGAACAGGCTCAACCAACCCTGAGCCCTCAACTTAGCACCAAGCTGAATCATTCCCTCAAGCTCCAGGTCAGTGAGAATTTTACCCTTCACCATTGGTAGACCTGTAAAATAGGCCACCCTCCTTTTCTTGTCTTCCTTGTCATCTCCAATCACCTGCTTCAGGTTCCTCTCCTACGAACCTCAGGTTCCTCCACTATCCTCTCCTACGAACCTCAGGTTCCTCCACTATCCTCTCCTGCTGCTCTCTTACAGAACCTCGAGTCGCAGGTCTCCTAGCATGACTCATTGTCTTTCTGCTGCTTTCTCCCATACCCTCTGCATATCCAAAACTTCCAATCTTGGAACTACCTATACATTCTCCTCCCTTTACCAGCCTTCTTTTCTTCATAGTTTGTTTTTGTTCCTGAACCACATGCCTCTTTTCCAATCTTCTCTGTTCCTCTACCACCACAACATCTGTATTACTGGAGGAACTTTCACTAGCTTGAGGAATGGGATTGGGCTCAGGCAACACAACATCCAAAGGTTCAGTAAAACCTACACCTTCTACGTTCTCTTCCACATAATCATCAATATCTCTCAGATCTGCATCTCTCAGTTTCTTCAGTCATATCCTTTAAAAATTTGCCAGTATCTAAGTCATGAAAACAGGTTCCAAACAGGTTAGCAAGGAAAACAATTAAGTTTTCATAGTAGAATCAATTAAGCAAAGTTAAGCTAAGTAAAACAAGAAAACTTCACTAGCCAATCATTTGGAGAACCAGGTGCTGCTCCGTTCATTGTATCTTGGTCATCCCTAGCTCAAGCCTATTCTTTTCAAATTGTACCTGTTCAATGCCTTAGTGAGATATCAGCAATTTGATCCTCAGTCCTGCAAAAGTTCATAGTAATTAGGCCTTTCTCAACATTGTCCCTTAAAAAATGATGCCCAATATCAATGTGCTTTGTTCTCATGTGCTGGACAGGGTTCTTGGCGATGTTGACTGCTCTGGTATTGTTTCAAAAGATTGGAACTGGGCCACACTTGATTTCAAAGTCCTCCAACTGCTGCTTGATCCATAATAACTGTGAACAACATAAAGCAGCTGCTACATATTCAGCTTCAGCTGTGGATAATGCCACTGAATTTTGTTTCTTTGTAGCCCATGAAACTAAACAAGGACCTAGGAAGCGTGCCATCCCAGATGTGCTTTTCCTATCAACCATGTGACCAGCATAGTCAGCATCAGCATATCCAATAAGATCAAAACATCCACCTTTTGGGTACCATAAACCAAGATCTTGAGTTCCTTTGAAATATCTCAAGATTCTCTTGACTGCAGTTAAGTGTGACTCCTTTGGTTTTGACTGGAACCTTGCACACAACCCCACACTATAAACAATATCTGGACGACTTGCAGTTAAATACAGCAAAGAACCAATCATTCCTCTGTACTTAGTTTCATCAATTGCAGCAACAGTTTCATCCAGATCTATCTTCGTCCCAGGAGCAATGGGTGTGTTCATATCCTTAGCAGACTTCATATCATACTTCCTTAGTAGCTCTTTGATGTACTTCTGCTGGTAGATCATTGTGCCTTCCTGACATTGCTTGATTTGTAAGCCTAAGAAGAAATTTAGCTCACCCATCATACTCATCTCAAATTCACTTCCCATCAGGTCAGCAAACTCCTTGCAAAAGTTCTCATTAGTAGCATCGAAGATGATGTCATCTACATACACTTGAACAATTAGCAGGTCCTTGGCTTTCTTTCTTAAAAACAAAGTATTGTCTATTTTGCCTCTAGTAAACCCATTCTTCAATAAGAATCCATGCAATCTTTCTTACCAAACCCTAGGAGCCTATTTCAACCCATACAGTGCCTTGTAAAGTTTGTAGACATAATCAGGAAACTCTGTACTTTCAAAGCCAGGTGGTTGAATCACATACACCTCTTCATTCAAATAACCATTAAGGAATGCACTCTTCACGTCCATCTGGTACAGCTTAAACTCCATATAAGCTGCAAAAGAAATAAGCATCCTAATGGCCTCCATTCTTGCATCAGGTGCAAAGGTTTCATCATAATCGATTCCTTCTTCTTGGCTGTAACCTTGAACCACCAGTCCTGCCTTGTTCCTTGTTACTATGCCATGTTCATCCAGCTTGTTTCTAAAGACCTATTTAGTACCAATGATGGACCTGTCTGTTGGTCGAGGGACCAGGTGCCATACCTTACTGTGTTCAAACTGATGAAGTTCCTCTTGCATAACAATCACCCAGTCTGGATCCTCAAGTGCTTCACATACATTCTTTGGTTAAATTGAGGACAGAAACATAAAGAATGCACAGAAGTTCTTCAAAACTCTTCTAGTAACCACTCCAGTATTTAGATCAGACATGAGGTTCTCCAGTGGGTGAGAACTTTGATATCTCCAAGGTTTAGGGTGAATCTACTGAGTGTCGTTCCCAGGAGAAGCTGAGTCATCTAGGTCTTTTTCATCTTGCTCTTCAGTTCCCCTTGTCTGATTGCCTTCTAGTTCCCCCTGAGTTTGATCCTTATCATCATGATAAGTTTTAACTCCATTCAAATTCTCAGGGTCTTCAGCAAGTTCATCTCTTGCAAGACCAATCTCCTGATCATCATCTTCTTATCTGTTTATAACACTTTCAGATTCATCAAATACCACATGCACACTTTCTTCTACAATCAAGGTCCTTTTTTTGAATACTTATAAGCTTTACTTTGTGAAGAATATCCCAAGAAAATGGCTTCATCACTTCTAGCATCAAACTTCCCTAGAGGTTCTTTCCCGTTGTTATGCATGAAACACTTGCACCCAAAAGCTCTGAGATGTGCAATATTAGGTTTCCTGCCTCTAATCAGCTCATAGGGAGTTTTCTCTAACAGAGGACGGATAGAACAACGATTTAGCAAGTAGCAAGCGGTGTTGACAGCTTCAGCCCAAAAATTCTTCGATAGACCGCTTGATAATAACATAGTTCTAGCCATGTCTTCCAAGGACCTGTTCTTCCTCTCCACTACACCATTCTGCTGAGGGGTCCTTGGTGTAGAAAAGTTGTGATCCACACCATGTTTATTACTATATTCTGCAAACTTGGTATTCTCAAATTCTGTACCATGGTCGGACATTATACTCACTAGTTGAAGCCCCAATTTCTTATTATTGACTCTGACCCAGTCCTCGAACATATCATATGCTTCATCTTTAGATTTGAGGAACAAGGTCCATGTGTATCTGGAGTAGTCATCAATTATTACCATTACGAACCTCTTACCTCCTCTGCTCCTTACCCTTATTGGTCCACACAAGTCCATGTGAACCAGCTCAAGTGGTTTAGAAGTACTAACCACTTTCTTTGAGTTGAATGAAGATGTTACATGTTTCCCCCTCACACAAGCATCACAAATCTTGATGTCATTGAACCTCTTGCTTGGCATTCCACGAACCAGGTCCTTTGATACCAACTTATTCGATTGAGTCAGGCTTGCATGTCCTAGTCTCTTGTGCCCCAATTGACTATCATTCTCCAGCACATTCAGACAAGTCAAATTATTCTCAGGAAGAGAACCTAATGTAGCCTTGTACACATTATTAGCTCGTTTCCCTTCCATTATCACTTCATCGGTCTGCAGGTTCTTTATAGTGCAACCTACAGATGTGATCTCACTGAGTTTCTTCTATCACATAGTTGAGAGATACTTAGAAGATTGTGCCTCAATCCTTCCACACAGAGTACATTATCAATATTATGATTGAGGGATATCCCAACTTTTCCAATACCAACAATTTCACTGCTCTTGCCTCCTCCAAAAGCCACACTACCCTTGAAATGCTGCGAGTGAGAGAAAGTTTCTTCTATCTCCTGTCATGTGCCTGGAACACCCACTATCAAGAATCCAGCTTGGGTTGTTCCATCTCACTCCAGCCTGCAAAAGAAAATCAAGGGTTAGTAACAGAAACCCAGACAAGCTTGGGTCCCTTTTTGTTATCGAATGGATGAATCAAATCTTTTCTAGCCCAATAACGTAAAACTGATTTTTTATTCTTTATCACTGCTCCTTTTGCAACACTGCATTCGTTCTTGATATGTCCAGTCTTACCACACAAGAAGCAGAGTTTGTTGCAAGGAAGTCATACATATTTACTATTAGGGTTCCAAGTAGGTAAAGGTTTCCTATGTCCTAATCTAGTTTTACCTCTATTATGATTTTCATGCAACCAATTCAAAGCTTCAGAAGAGTTGTTCCATTTAGTGAGTCTGGTGAGCTCAGAGTTAGCTTTTTCAACCTTCTTCTGAAGAACCCGGTTCTTCTCAGTTTCCTGACATAGAACCTGGTTTTTCTTTTTAAGCTCAGCTTCAAGGTTGATTTGAGCCTCACTAACTCCTTGCTTACCAGACCCTTCTTTCAATTTTTGATTTTCAAGTTCGAGAGCAGAAACTATTTTTTTTTTCACAAAACACTTGTTCCTTTAATTGAAGACTTTCTAATTCAAGGTCTGAGACTTTTTGTTTTAGTTCAAAAACTTGATTTTCACTAGCAGTTAATTCTTTTTTAAGATCAGATTTAGCTTTTTCCAAGTTTTTATTTTTTATTGAAAAATCAGACACAAGTGACATTAGTTGGTCCTTCTAAGAAAGTGCTTGTTCCTTTCAGACCTCAAAGTTTCAATCTCTTCAATTAAAGTCAAGGCAAGCAAATTTAATTCCCTAGAAGAATAAGTATGAAGTCTAGTTTTCAGTTCATCGAAACTTACCTCAGGTGCATCATCAATCGAAGGTTCATTATCAGCCATCAGTGCCAATGGAGAGTCATCTTCTGGTTCTTCTTTTTCTTCATCACTTTCGCTTTCAGAAGGTCCCCATGTTGCATAGAAAGCCTGTTTCTTCTTCCTCCTTAATGCTCTGAAGTTGGGAGGATGTTTGGTCTTCTTAGGTTCATTCTCCTTGGAAGCTCCAGACTTTTTCCACTCAATATCCCACAATGGGAAATCCTTTATAGCATGATCCTTCTTATTACACTTAAAACACCCTGAGTAGTCAGGATTTTTAATTATGTTATTCTTGGCATGAGTGGCTCTGGTTCTTCTTCTTTCGAAGCGTAATGTCTTTCATACAACATTGACTAAAGCCATCTCATGCTCAGATCCTTCATACTTAGAACCTCCAGTTGCTTCTAGAGCTAGGTTCTCTTCTCCTTCTTAGGTTCCACCTTCATCCTTGACTGTTTCATAAGCTCATGGGTTTTCAGACTACCAACGAGTTCATCTAGTTCAATCTTATCCAGTTCTTTGGACTCAATGATAGCTGTAACCTTTGATTCCCATGAATCAGGTAGAATCCTGATCACCTTTTCAACTTAATCTTCATTGGTTAGAACCATACCTAGTGATTTCATCTCGTTTGTTATGATCGTGAACCTGGTCATCATATCCTGGATAGACTCAGATTCAGCCATAGCAAACAACTCGAACTTTCTTTTCAGCATCTGGATCCTTGACTTCTTTACGTGTGAAGTTCCTTCATGAGCAATTTGTAGAGCATCCCAAATCTCTTTGGTAGTCTTGTATGAAGAAAATCTGTTGCACTCATCAGGACCAAGTCCACATATGATGAGCTTCTTAGCTTTTGCATTCTTCTCCACCATCTTGAAATCAGCATTAGTATACTCAGATATCTCTTTGGGAATAGTTTGCTGATTGGGTGGGTGTCCAATAGTTTTGCTTGGAATAAGAGGTCTCCATAGTATTGGCTAGTGAATTGAGGAGGCCTGTTGACAGATTGTCCTTCGGTGATTATCGTTGGTGCACTCATTGTTCAGATCCTTCTAAATATGTTAATCTTTCTTCGAGAGAACCTGCTCTGATACCACTTGTTGCACTTGGTGCACCTTCGTAAAACACTAGGAGGGGGGGTGAATAGTGTTCTTACCCAATTTTTAAATCCTAAAACTTGCCTTTAAACTTTCTGCGCCTAACTCACAAAGAACCAAGTTCCTTGCAAGTTTCACCTATCTCTAAAACTAAACAAATTGCGGAAACGTAAAGAACACAGAGATTTTTACGTGGAAAAATCCTTGCTCAAGGGATAAATAACCACGACCAAAACTCTTGGGATTTCAACTCTTCCACTAAATAAAAACCCGAGCAAGTTTTAGACTACAACGTCATGTAATCAAGGAACTAGAAACCCCTAGTACCTAGAACCTTCACAGCCACACGTTAGCTGGTAAGGTTACCTCTACTTAACCTTAAAAAGTAATCTCTACTTAATGCTTCTAAACAAGCTGATAGATTACAACTCAATAGCCTATAACAAAGAAAATAAAACAACAGACTTATCTATGAAACTGCTCCTTCATAAGGTTCTGCTGCTCAGCCTTTGTTCTTGCACACAAAGCTTCTCACGATCTGATTGTACTTGATATGATCTGTTGAGATGTCTTTTGTGCGTATTGAATTTGGCCAAATTAACTTGTATTTATAGGAACTAGACTCAGCCGGATCCAACTATGTTTAGGATTCCTTTGCCTCTTCGAAATCAGTTTTAAACAAGATTACTCATATTTCCTTATTTAAAACCTAAGTTAATTTTCCTTAGTTCCCAATCCATTTAAGTTTAGGAACCGCGTCCTTCTCAGCACCGCTTCTTGCTTCTTCTGTTTCCGATAGGATTGGATTTTTGACCCAACTGTTCTTTCCTTTCCTTCTTCAGCTCTGACTTGAATATCTCGTTTGAACAGCTGGTCTTCTCACTTCGACTGTGAACCTTTTCGTGGTCCACTTAGCACCATGTCCTTTGTCATCTTCAAAACTCATCCTTCAACAAGGAGGCGATTCATCGTCGAAATATTGTTAATCCTTCCAGAGTACCGTATATCTTTGTTCAAACAATGTAGAACTCTCCTTTCGTGATCGAGGAAGGATCAAATTAGTCAGAATAAGCTGGCAATGGCGTTATGACATTATCCAGATATGTTTTATTCTGTGAGTTCAGTGTGCGTGTTATAATTCTGATTCTGCAATCATGAGATAATGTCCATGGAGTAGTTGGTGAAGGTCGTTCAAGTTCTTTTATTATCAATGTAAATTTTTCTTTAAACTTAGGCTCTTTCGAGGACGAACGAGAGTCTCGAACGAACGAGAGTCTAAGTGGAGGAGAATGAAACGACCTTAGGTAGTCGTTTCGGGAATTAGGGCCCCGATGGGCGTGCTGATAATTTGAAAATCTTCGTAAAGTCTATTAGGACCTGTCTGTAAAATTTGAGCTAAATCAGACCTCGTTTGGTACGTATCGGAAGAAGATTTCAGTTTTTATTGTCGATAAATATTAAAAAGAGATTTTCAAGCTCGATTTTGGCGAATGAACTCTGATTCGAAATTCGAAAGCGTCGTTAGGTAGGTATTATTATTAGTGAATTTTGTGAACTCTCCAAAGTGAATTTCAAGGTTGTTCGGCTAGTTCCGCTAAAATGCTGAAAGTTAAATAATTTGACATTTTTTCATTTAATTTACATATTGAGTTTCGGGAGTCCGATTTGAGATCCGCCTTAGCAAGTGTGTTGCATATATTTTGTATAACTTACTTGAGAAATTTGGAATTATTTTGAATTTCGTAGAGTTCCGTTTTAATTTTCGTCGCGAAAAGAAAATAAAAGAAAATAAAATAAAAGAAAAGAGAAAAGAAAAAGAAAAATAAAAGAAAAGAGGCGGTGGAGTCATAGCCCTTACAAACTTAGGGAAATGAAAAACGATCAGAAGAGAAACAGAGAAAGAAACGAAACATAGAATATTTCCAGAAAATGAGAAAAGAACCGGAAAAATGTAGAATTTTCACCCCGAAACATTCAGGTAATGATCTTAATGCATTATTTGAATTTATTACGTGTATTTGAATATATTTTAATGGTAAAAATCGAGATATTAGACATCGTCCTAACGAGTTAAATTGATGGTTTAAAGGGTCAACTAGGCCCCGATAATGGAATTGATTATATATATATATATATATATATATATATATATATATATGTACTCAGTGAGTTATGTGCAAAAGTATAAATATACGGATCGGGTTGCACGCCGCAACATTATAAATATATGGATCGGGTTGCACGCGCACGCCGCAACAGTATAAATATATGGATCGGGTTGCACGCCGCAATAGTATAAATATACTGATCGGGCTGTACGCGGCGACAGTATAAATATATGGATCGGGTTGCGCCGCAACAGTATGTATCTGTGATTGTTGATACGTTCGAGATACTTGCAAACCTATATGTTCTGTCTTTCTTATGTCCCTGGTTGTTTATGATTCCATACGTGTTTCCAGTTATTATCTGGCTCTACCTTTTTATGGTTTAAAAAAGATGGATTATGTTTACCTATTTTTATTCTCCCTGGCTAGCTATCCAAATCTTCGAGGAGGCAAGTCTGCCCCACTTATTGGCTCCTTTTGACTAACCACTGTTTGTTGTTTGTTTTGTTGTCTCTTTATTTTTTTCGGCAGGTTCGCTCAAGGATTGAGTTCGTCACGTTGTTCAGGAGCGAAGACGACTTCAGCTGTCAGGGTGAGCCAGCTTTTATTCCGGATGGCCACCAGTTTTATGTTTATTATTTCAGTTGCCTTTTGCTCCCTTCAGGAGGTATTTGTCTTCTTCTGTGCTCTTAGATGTCTAGTGTGGATAACCTTAAACCTAGTATATTGGGTAGTTAGCTGTAATTTCTTTGTACAACTTAGAAGTATCCGTATATCTGTATTTTTTAAAGGTCTTGTTCTTATTTATGAATTTAATTATATTTATTTTCCTAATTTAATTGGTAAGGGTTCGCCCTACGGGTTTAGGGGAGGATGTCGGGGTCCCGCACAGCCTAGCGGATTCTGGGTCGTGTCAGTTGGTATCAGAGCCCTGTTTAGACTCTATCCAGACTAAGACAGTGTCTAGTAGAGTCCTTGCTGATGGGTACGTAGACGTCCGTACTTATCTACGAGAGGCTATGATGGCATTTAGGAAGTTTCACTTCCTTCTTTTCTGATCGTGCGTCAATCTAGGATGCAAAAGTATTTTTGTTAATTTCTTTATGGTTTTTAGGAACCCTCGTGCAACAAATCAGCAAACGGTAGGAGTTAAGGACGAAGTAGTCTAGCCTGGGGCTAGAGCTACTCAAGCACCGAGAGTTATGGATCGTGCTGACGATCCAGTTGCGCAAGCCCAGCTGTACGAGCTCGCGATGGGCAAGGGAGCAGCGCCTGGTAGTTCCCTTGGCTCTCAACGAATCTTTTATAAAAATCTTGGCAGCACAGATACTGCAAGAACCTCTTATTCCCTATGCAGCTCATCAGGTCGCCGCAGAAGCAGATGTTTGGACGCAGGGAGCTCCTGTTCTAGTCCCTGATCTTACCCCCAGTAAATTATGTTCTAGAGGCAGCATATATTGTGCCTCTAATTATTCTAGTTGGTTAGCTAGCCCAGGTAATAGCTCGGTCCAAGTGTCCGAAGTGACTGCAATATTTCATATGGTTGAACCTTTCGATATTCTCAAGCCATGCGTTAGATAATCCCCGTGAATTTGTTTTAAGAAAATGATGTCAACGTATCCTTCAGACTCTTGGTTATCTCGAGCAGTATGGTGTTAATTATATTGCTTTCCGGATTCAGGGTCCAGCCTTATATTGGTGGACCGCTCTTTTATCGGCTAGGCAGGGCTTGCCTAAGCTGATTCGGTGTGAAGTTTATTTTTG
The DNA here is from genome assembly GCA_037355625.1 of Petunia x hybrida. Taxonomy (NCBI): domain Eukaryota; kingdom Viridiplantae; phylum Streptophyta; class Magnoliopsida; order Solanales; family Solanaceae; genus Petunia; species Petunia x hybrida. The sequence goes on from JBBBVM010000024.1 coordinate 11,354,454, forward strand.
TAGAATTATGGAAAAGTTCCTTTCGAGCAGCGAGCGAGATGAAAATTGTCGCCAGTTTGAGTTGATTGGGCAGGGTAGCCTGTCGATTTGAGAATATGAGATTCAATTCTTTAAGATGGCTGGATATGTACTTGAACTAGTCTATGAACCTTCTAAGAATGTTCAAAGATTTATTGGTGACATTTCTCCTTCCTTGAGATCCCAGATGGCTCGAGAGATTGAGGTTGGGACTTCATTTGATGTCGTTGTTGATATTGCTCAGAGGTATTAGGCATACCATAAGCTAGAGCAGGAAGAGTTAGAGCGGAAGAGCAAGAGATCCCACGGCCTGGGTGGGCACAATACCTCATTTGGAGGTAAGAGTTCTGATTATTTTGGGAGGTTACTTGCTAGGTTATCTCAGCGTGTAGAGCGTAATTCTCAAAGTGCGCTAGTAGTTCATCAGGATAGACTCAGTTTTATCTTAGTAGCTATCAATAATCTGTCCAGCTTTCATTTTCAGCGAAAAAGTGGTATCATTGTCGTGAGTCTGGTTATCCTTTGAGGAGTTTTTCCTTACTCCGGAAAGTAGGCAGTCGTCCTTTCTCTCGTCATCAGGCACCTGCACAGTCGTATGGGATTTTATTTAAATCTTAATCAGCAAGAGAAATGCCACCATCCAGTAGAGGTTGAGAGCGTAGTGGCAGTGGTTCTTCAGATGGTGATTATCAGGGTAGTGGCTCAGCTCAGCTGCAGAGGTAGTTCTATGAACTGCCAGTCTGGCCGGATGCTGAGGCATCCGATGTAGTAGACCCATGTATTTATTCTTCCTTTATATGTGAGTAAGATTGGATTCTTCCGATCGATCTGGAAATGGTTTGTCATATCATGTTTCTATGGTTACCTTGGATATTGTTTCTATTAAGAATCGGTTGCGGTAGAGGGGTGAGCTTCTTGTACGGTCTAAATATGAGAGATTTGACAGTGAGTGTCGTTATTATCTGCCTGGCATCTTGTCGTGCCACCTTCTATTATTATATCAAATTAGTTTACCTCTATTCTCAAAATTCCGTGTTGATCGGATTATGGGATTCTAGTTCATCACATAAGGGAGTGTCATGGTTTCTTTCTGTGTAAAGTGGTTAGTAAGTAATATTCGATCTACGAATCTCCTTTTGGTTCAAAACACTAGTAAAGTCATGTTATCCCATGAGTTTATCTGGGTTATAAAAAGGGGTTTTTTTTTTTGGCAAATTGTTAGAGTTTTCTTTTTATTGGGAGGTTAAATTGGCATGGATGTTATTCCATAAAGCTCATTTAATGTCTATTTCTTCAATTGCGATTATTTGACTAGCATGACTCGAACGTAGTCTAGCTTTGGTAGCCAAGAAAATAGGAAGATGAGCTTTCTAAAGCTCTAATTATTCCTATCCTCAGTCTGTTTCCATTTCTTCTTCGTCCGGCACTAGTGAGCTTGGGCTGTTGGTATCCGCTTGTAATGTTCCCTGTGTTGAGCCAGAATGTGTGTCAAGGTAGTCAGGGTAAGCACATTGTTGTGTTTGGGTACTAAGGGTAATGGAGAGTGTCGTCCGACCCGTGAATTGAGCTATCGAGCAGTGGTGCTTATGAAAAAGGTATGGAGTTGTGAACTCGAGAGTTGCAGCTGTTTGGCAACTCGAGAGGGTAATTTGGTAGCTCAGGTCTGAGCCGCATTCTATTTTTAGCTATGTCTTCCTTAGTCCGGCAGACTGTGCGAGGATGATTATTCCTATTCAAATTAGCTGTATGAGTTTAGGCTCTAAGTGGAGGAGTCTTTCTCTAATACAGAATGCTAATATTAAATCTCTAAGGCGTTGCTGAAGCGTAAGCTAATTCTTTTTTTCATCGACCTGTTCTATATCGAAAAGTATATCGAGGAGGCGATTTATCGTCGAAATTATGTTAATCCATCCAGAGTACCGTATATCTTTGTTCTGGCAATGTAAAACTCTCCTCTCGTGATCGAGGAAGGATCAACTTAGTCAGAATAAGCTGGGCAATGGCGTTATGACATTATCCAGATATGTTTTATTCTGAGAGTTCAGTGTGCGTGCTATAATTCTGATTCTGCAATCATGAGATAATGTCCATGGAGTAGTTGGTGAAGGTCGTTCAGGTTCTTTTGTTATATGTGTAAATTTTTCTTTATACTTGGGCTCGTTCGAGGACGAACGAGAGTCTAAGTGGAGGAAAATGAAACGACCTTAGGTAGTCGTTTCGGGAATTAGGACCCCGATGGGCGTGCCGATATTTTGAAAATATTTGTAAGGTCTATTAGGACATGTCTATAAAATTTGAGCTAAATCAGACCTCGTTTGGTACGTATCGGAAGAAGATTTCAGTTTTTATTGTCGATAAATATTAAAAAGAGATTTTCGAGCTCGATTTTGGCGAATGAACTCCGATTAGAAATTCGAAAGCGCTGTTAGGATCGTATGATTATTTGTGACTTTTGTGAACTTTCGAAAGTGAATTTCGAGATTATTCGGCTAGTTTCCGCCAAAATGCCGAAAGTTAAATAATTTAACCTTTTTCTATTTAATTAACATATTGAGTTTCTGGAGTCCGATTTGAGACCCGCCTTAGCAAGTGTGTTACATATATTTTGTATAACTTACTTGAGAAATTTGGGATTATTTCGAATTTCGTAGAGAGGCGGTGGAGTCATATCTCTTACAAACTAAGAGAAATGAAAAACGATCAGAAGAGAAACAAAGAGAGAAACGAAACAGAGAAAAATACCATTAAATGAGAAAAGAGCCGGAAAAAGCTAGAATTTTCACCCCGAAACATTCAGGTAATGATCTTAATGCATTATTTGAGTTTATTACATGTGTTTGAATATATTTTAACGGTAAAAATCAGGATATTAGACATCGTCCTAACGAGTTAAGTTGATGGTTAAAGGGTCAACTGGGCCCCAATAATGGAATTGATTATATATTCGTACTCAGTGAGTTATGCGCAACAGTATAAATATACGAATCGGGTTGCACACCGCAACATTATAAATATACGGATCGGGTTGCACGTCGAAATAGTATAATTATACGGATCGAGTTGCACGCCACAATAGTACAAATATATGGATCGGATTGCACGCCGTAATAGCATAAATATACGGATCGGGTTTTACGCCGCGACAGTATGAATATATGGATCGGGTTGCACGCCGCAACAGTATAAATATATGGATCAGGTTGCGCGCCGCGACAGTATGAATATATGGATCGGGTTGCGGCGCAACAGTATGTATCTCTGATGGTTGATACGTTCGGGATACTTGTAAACCTATATGTTCAGTCTATCTTATGTCCCTGGTTGTTTATGATTACATACGTGTTTCTTGTTAGTATCTGGCTTTACTTTTTTATAGTTTAAATAAGATGGATTTGGTTTACCTGTTTTTCTTCTACCTGGATAGCTATCCTATTCTTTGAGGAGGCTAGTCTGCCCCACTTATTGAGTCCTTTTTACTCACCCCTGTTTGTTGTTTGTTTCTTGTCTGTTTATTTCGTTTCGGTAAGTTCGCTCCAGGATTGAGTTCGTCACATTGTTCAGGAGCGAAGACGACTTCAGCTGTCAGGGTGAGCCAGCTTTTGTTCGGGATGGCCACCAGTTTTATGTTTATTATTTCAGTTGCATTTTGCCCCCTTCAGGAAGTATTTGTCTTCTTCTGTACTCTTAGATGTCTAGTCTGGATAGCCCTAAACCTAGTATGTTGGGTAGTTAGCTGTAATTTCTTTGTGCAGCTTAGAAGTATCCGTATATCTGTGTTTTTTCTAGGTCTTATTCTTATTTATGAATTGAATTATATTTATTTTTCTAATTTAATTAGTAAGGGTTCGCCCGACAGGTCAAGGGGAGGATGTCGGATGCCCGCACTGCCTAGCCGAATTCCGGGTCGTGTCAGTTGGTATCAGAGCCCAGTTTAGAGTTTATCCAGACTAAGACAGTGTCTAGTAGAGTCTCGCTGATTGGTACGTAGATGTCTGTACTTATCTACGAGAGGCTATGATGGCATTTAGGAAGTTTCACTTCTTTCTTTACTGATCGTGCATCGATCTAGGATGCAAAAGTATTTTTGTTAATTCCTTTGTGGTAATTATGAACCCTCGTGCGACAAATCAGCAAATGGTAGGAGTTCAGGACGAAGTAGTCTAGCCTGGGGCTAGAGCTACTCAAGCCCCGAGAGTTATGGATCATGCTAACGATCCAGTTGCGCAGGCCCCAGCTATACGAGCTCGCGATGGGCAAGGGAGCAGCGCCTTGTGGTTCCCTTGGCTCTCAGGCGATGCTTTTATAAAAATCTTGGCAGCGCAGATACTGCAAGAACCTCTTATTCCCTATGCAGCTCATCGGGTCGCCGCAGCCAAAATTTGATCATAAAAGGGACTAAGCGGTCACAACAAATATAGCTCGGTACTTAAAGTCCCAAGGTCGAATCTCACAGAGAACACTCGAAATCTAGGTTCTAATCAAACTAATTTATATAACCAATTAACTTCGAAGTTTTGTATTTGTATGATGGTTTCAATGTACAAAAGTAGATAGCGAATTATTAAGAAATAACTTAATCAAGGATTTAAAAGCCTAGGATTCATCTACCCAACTCCTACCTATATGTTAGAATAATGTTTTAACAAATTCAACTTGGTTCTTCCTATTGAACACTTGCTCCAAATTTAGAACTATTCACTCCCATGTAATAGTTGTAACTTTCACTAACCAATTTTCAATTAATTAATGAAGATACATCGAACTACAAGTATAGTTCACAATCAGGGTCAATGGTCACAAATCATCTTATTGACAACCTAAGTAATACCTTGGTTTTAGGTTGAAATATTGCTAAGTGTTTAATCCAAACCTATGAATCTATCTCTAGACAGACAAGAATAATGAGAACAATCAATTGGGGGCCCTTCCAATTAATGACAATCAAAACATAAACACTTAGATAGAAAGAATTCACAAGTTTCATTCACTAAAATAAATATTCATAACACATAAGTAGTGGAGTGGTTCAATCAACCCTAGAATGGGTGAATTAGCCACTCATATTTATGATAATCATGTCAACGTAATTCATGAATAATTAAATTACAAAAAGTAAGGAAGAATTTAGGAAATACTCTGTTCTTGAAGTCTCCAAAGCTTTAGCCTCCTTTTTGCTTCTTTCCCCCAGTGTAAAATTCATAAGGGAGGCAAGAAAAGCTTTTATACCCTGTAGGAAACTAAGCAAAAGTACCAAAAAGTCCTATTATTTTCGCCCACAAGTTTCTGCGGACTCAATTTCTTCAGGTAATTCAGCTCGCGTGGTACTCGCGTATTTGACCTAAATGCGCTGAAATTTTTTCTCCACTCCTAAGCAAAGACTCTATTTCTTTCCGTGTCACTCGCGTGGCACACGAATCACTTTAAATCTTTAACATCTTCACTTTTAACTCCAAAACTTGCACTTTCTTGCTCAATTCACCATGTTCAAGTCCTACAACACCAAACAACTCAATCAGTATCAACTCTTAATAATTTTGCATTTAGACTCTTATATTAACTATTATAATATGATAAAAACACCTCAAATTATAGGTAAACTAGCCAAATATCAATGGTGCTCGTCTTTGTGACACCAATTATCGTTCTTCGTATATGTTTATTTACTTTATGAAATTCTCTTTTACATGTTCCTTATATTTGTAAAAGTTTGTTGTTAGCGTCAACTTATCACTAACAGTAGTTGTTCTAGTAATTTTTTTCCTAAGGGTTATATTAAGGATTTGACCACGAGAAAACTTATGTATCATCCGCCTTAATGTATCGCTCTATCCTTTTCAGACTTCTTCTGTCTTGTCATTGTCTACTCAATAGTCCACCTTTAATTTTTCATTGTGAATGACTTGATATCTGTTTGACATGCTCCTTAAGACAATTAAAGTCATTTGGCCTTAGATTTACTTTGATATCTTTCTATATAAGGGTATATCTTTATATTTTGCAATTGTCCACTCTAATATACCATGACAATCCAAGCATAACTGTGGCTTTACTTTATCACTTACTTGCTACCACTTGTGTCCATTATGGATAATCACCTATGTTCGGGCTAGTCATGACCACATTAGAGAGCAAAACATTTCATTTAAAGTGGCGTAGGACTTATGAATATCCCTCAAACATTCTTCACATTGTAGGTTATTCTTATTAAGTATTCAACGAGAGTTAATTTAGGTTCCATAGTGGTATAAACATATTTATCTAATCAGACCATTTAACTTATAACCTAACTAGATTTATGATGCCCACTAAAATTCTCTTCTGAAATAAGATAGCTTTCAACAACTATCTCGCAAACATCTAAAGTTCTCTAAACTTTAACAACCAAAGATTTTCTTAATATGTATATTTATTTATTTCCTAATATATAGCTTTGTTGCCTGCTCAAATAGACTCCCTTTTATCAAAACCAAATAAAGAAGATGAGTTTTTGAGTGAAATTTTCACCATTCTCATTGACAATGTGTGTGTGTGTGTATGTATATATATAAAAGTTGTATGTCTAACCTAACTTAGTGTCTAAGCTGCTAATAAACCAAACCACAAATACAAGGAAAACACTAGCCTGCTATACAACAACAACAACATATCAGTGTTATCTCACAAGTGGTGTTTGGGGAGGGTGAGATGTACGCAAACTTACCCCCACCAAGGTAGAGAGGCAATTTCCACCCAGTCTACTATATAAACATTAATTATAAATATTAATTACACATATATCCTCCATTATCCCCTCAAGTTGGAGCATGAGGATTTCGAATGTCCAACTTGTAAATGAAGTAATCATATTGCGCTTACCTCAGGTTTTGCGTGATGTGTAAAGCTGCTTGAGCATCATAATTTAGCTGAACCAGAGACTGATGGCTTATCACAAAGCTCCACAGTATATGCATATAAATATTAAAATAGCCTTCTTAATTTACTAGAATTTTTTTCTTTTATTTTTTTAAATTGTCATTTTATCTAGCTATTTTAATTAGTTTAATTAGAAAAAAATATCAAAATTGAACAAAAATATTTTTTTGATGTTAATTGTCTAGTTTAAGTTATTTCTTATGCATTTTTTGTTTAAATATTTAGATAATTAGTGGTGATATTAGTTTTGTATGATTAGGGCTAGTATTATTAAGGGCCATTAATTTGAAGAAATGGGCAGCCCATACCAGTTGACCCGACCCGCACGCCTACATTATATAAGCCTAAAGACCCCCTAATTTCCCTCACTTCACATGTAATTAAAAAAGGGGGAGACGGGGGCCAAATTTAATCTGCCCACCCGAAACTCGCCCCACCGCAGCGCCGCCTCTTTTTCGCCGTCCGTCGCCACCATACCATCACCTCCACTATCCAAAAAATACAAACTTTACCTTTTCAAAAAAATTTTGGCCTCCTCTTTTCGATTCAACCACTAGTTTCACTAAAACCCCAACAGTTTGGCGTAGATATAGGTCTAAAGAGGCTGAAATATAAAAATCCGGTGATCCTTGATTTTTTCCGGCCAAATCCTACATTCAATGGACTCATCTCCACTCCCTCTACCTCATTCTAATGGTAATTTCCTTGAAAACCCATATATTTTACCTTTAATTTCCACTGTCTGATTTCATTTTTCCTCTTTTATTTTAATCACGGTGGTGGGGATGTCGTGTTTGTGTTGTGAAAAGGCGGTGATGAGCGTGGTGTTGTGATGGTTTTGAGGCTGTTATGGTGGAGTTGGATTGGTATTGAAGCTATGATGGTGGAGCTATGGCATTGTTTAGCGACGCGAGGCAACAATGTTGTTTGTTTTGAACCTGGGGGCTACTATGGTGACGAGGCAACAATGGTGGTGATGGAGAAGTTACTGCGATCATGGCAGTAAGCAAGGCAGCGTGGCAGTGGCTTCTCAAGGCTATAACGGTGCAGCTGCTGCATTAACAGAGGTGATGAGGCAGTGTAGGCTCGTACTTGGTGGCATCGTAACGAACCCGATGGGTTAGACATGAAACCTTCACTTCCATTTCTTTACTTTTCTGCTGATTAGTGTTAATTCTTAGGTTAGTTTAATAATGAATCATGTTGTACAAATGGATATTAGTTTATTTTCCCTTGTTATTCATTGTTGAAAAGTGTATATGTGTCTTTCCAGTTCTGTTGGAATGAAAGTGTTCCTTTAATTATCAAGTATGTAAATTTTTATGGTACATTGTTTTAGTATCCTTTAATGGTTAATGAAGAAGTGGTTCTATAAATTTTATAACAGTTTGAGCATGATCTTTGTTGACTGGATCATTTAAGCTTGAATCTGCTCGAATTTGCATGGAATTACATGGTTGTTTTGTTCAATGATTATGGCTTGAGATTATAAGTTTTTCTGCTGCCCCTTAGAGTTTTGAGTAGATTGGACAAATTTGTTTTGCCTTCAATTGTTGTCCAAGTCACTAGTGATGTAGTTCTTGAGGCTATCGGTTTATGAGTGAGCAAGAAAGTCGTCTCAAGTTCTCTATCCATTTTTGACATGCTGAAGTTTGTATGCTGAAATGTATAAGATTGTGTATGTGTTTTATAGTTTATGTTTATGTAAGTCATGTCCTAGTATTGTCTTTGTTTCAGTTTGTTGGCATAGGTTAAGTGTTTGGCATCGGCGGGGTAAAGAAATCATCTTGTATGTGTGTCCATATGTTGATTAGATGGTTTAGTCGTAGTAAGCATATTCTTGATTATTCAGTCCTTTGTCTAAATTTGTTCAAGGTCGTATGCAGTTCTTTGTATATCATACTGCTTGAATCAATATGTGTAATCATCAAGATCATAGGGATGGTTGTGTAAGCATGATCAGTGTTTAGTTTAACTAACTTTGCTTACTTTTGTTTCCTTATGAGACTTGTGAAGTCTGACTCTATCTAGCTTAGTTCCTTTCTGACATGTGGGTATGCTTCTTGATTAGTTCTTAGAATTTATCAGTCTTAGAATTTATTCTAACTATTTTGTTCTTGTTAGCCTTGTGTAGTTCATTGGAGGTGTGTGTTGCAACATGTTTTCAAGAGCATAAAAAATTGCATGCTTTACTTTTAAACTTTATTTTAGCTTGAACTGTTGGCAGTAAGCTTGTTAAACTAACCTGATTATGCTTGGGGTTGGTGCGACTTTATTTTTGACTCAAAAGAGTTTGAACTCAACCATAGGATGGGCCGAGGGCAATTTTAGTTAGTTTGGACTTAGTCCATTTTTATTTTGGGCCAATCAACCTAGGAACTGATTCTTAGGCCTAGTAATTAAGTCCAAGTAATTGGTGTAGGCTGTAGGATGCTTTAGTTTGTTTCAGATTTGTTCAGTCTTAGCTTAAAGAGATAGGACTTTAGCAACTCTATGCCCAATAACCATACCAGACCAGCCCACATGTTGTCCTATCACCAGGACAACTTGTTTTCTCAGCTTTTAGCATGTGAAGGGTGGCTGAAATAGTATCCTATAAAGCCACAAAAAGTGGGATTTGAAAGGCGTACTCAAGTAGGGGCATCTGTTACCCCAGCTACCACCTTTTGCCTTCTTTTTCTTCTATAAATAGAAGCTTGGCTTCTCATTTTAAAGAACGAACACATCTGAAAACACCAAAAATGTACCTGAATACATGACTTCCATCTGAAATTTTTGAGAAAAACATAATGAAAAAGTTAGAGAACACTTGGAAAGTGTAGAGTAAGGTTTAGAAACAAAAAGACTTTGACATCTAGAGTCTTTTTGTATATAAATCTTAGATATAGAATCTGAAATCCTGAGGGTTTAAGGGCTGCTTTTCTTGTTGCTGTTTACTGCTATTGGTACTCGGTTCGGCCTTTCATTTGATGTTTCGCATAGGATCTTTGACTTAGAGGTAAACACAAATCAACTTTGTATTTATCTTGAATGTTTGGCTATGGAATTGGTGTAAAATCAGCATGTAAAAGGCTATAAGATATGAGAATTTTGGCCTGGTCTAGATTTGAATCATCTTAACATACGGACCAGGCCCTTTTTAAACTCTTCCATGCCTTCATGCCTATGCTTTTCAAATCTGCTACTAGTATGCTAATGCTGCATTTTCTTAAAAATGAAGAAAAGGTTTCAAGTGCGTTGCAAGTTAAATAGAACGTCTTGTCCATTAATTTGGGCCATGAACTGTAGTTGTATGCTAGTGAGGTCCAATACATTAAACATGTGATATACGCATAAAAAAATACAGTAAACATGTGATATTGTACAATTTTTTGGATTTTTTGTGATCTTTCTTCATGTAATAAATTGTTAAATAATTGGAAGAAAGAGGAACTAAATGGATTGTGTAAATTTAGACAGATTCTAAAGTAGAAAAAATTTAGGGCATCTTTAGCGAATTCAATCAGAAAATAAATGACTTGCTTAATATCGGCCAAAACTGACATGAAAAGGCAAATGAGACACTAAGTGCAAACAAATCCATAAAAAAGTTAAATTTTGACTTGTCTATGCATCAGTTAGGTACATTTTAAGATTTTTCTAAAACAAGTTGACTTTAAACTTTATATTTGTTGGAATATTTTTGCAAAAATATTCAAATCAACAATTCATATCAAAGGCGATTAAGCTAAACCGATAGGAGCGAGAAGACACACGATAGGCATAATGATAAGTATGATTTGTAATTTGTTAATTAGACAAAAATTGAACTTAAAATTGATAAAGCCAACTTATTCAAAATTGTGCCATGCAAGTTCCTTGGTACAAGAATCTATTAAGATATACCTAACGAGTGACTTAAAACAATCTTTGGTTAAACAGTTAAAGCATAATAAACGAACGGTAAGAGTATAACAATCATATTTAATAAATCAAAATGCGACAATAAAGCAATTTTGCTCGGCACAAGACTCAAGGGTGCCTAATACCATCCCGAGAGTCAACTGAGAACATTAACCTGAATCTCTGACGCAGACTATTTAACGAGTTAAATCTGCTCTAAAGGTACACCAACTGGTGACTTGGCACACCTTTGAACTTGTCAAGTGGCGACTCCGAGTTTTTTGATAAATTTGTACCATTTAAACACCAGTCTCTCCTTAAATAAGAAAATCTCTTTAAACGAAAGAATTCAATTTTTAAAAGGAGGGCGTGATAGTACCCCTTTCAGCAACTTCAATTCACACATAGTCATACTCATGGACCGATATTCTGCTTCTACTGATGATCTTGACATTGTATGTTACTTCTTAGTCCGCTAAGAGATAGGTGTGTCTCCGAGAGCAATACACTACCCGACAAGCAATCTGTGTGTCGGTTGGCATCCAGTCCAATCAAAGTCACACCATCCGTATAACTATAGATCACACATAGAATTCATCACAATTCCTTGTTCTAGACTACCTTTTAAATACCGAACCACCCAAAGAGCTGTATCCCAATGGTCAAATCATTTGTTGCATAAACTGAAATAAAATGTGAATACTATATGAAAAATCCGAATGTATCAAGTTTGGTGGGATCGAAGACTATTGTGCATACCGATCATTCCGCTATTCAGTATTTTATGGCCAAGAAAGATTCAAAAGCAAGGCTTAGCTGGTGGGTGTTACTCCTCTAAGAGTTTGATATAGAAGTTCTTGATAGCAATAGGACTGAAAACCAAGTGGTGGATACTTGTCCCGCTTGGAGGAGGAGAGTCGTCCAAAAGAAGCAATTGATGTGAATGACTCGTTTACAGATGAAAGAATCTTAGTCGTGTCTTAGGAAACCATCCGTTGGTATGGTGATCTAGAAAATTTCGTGGTGGGTGGAGTGTATCCCGAAGACTTCACCTTTTATCAAAAGAAAAAGCTAGCAAAAGAAGCAAGATTCTATTATTAGGATGAACCCTATCTCTTTAGGGTGTGTGTTGATGAAATTATCTGGAGATGTGTCGCTGAGTCCGAACAAGAAGTGATAACGGAAGGATGCCACTTTTCTCCTTATGGAGGGCATCATGGTGAAGTGAGGACGGCGGAGAAAGTCTTGGAATGTGGTTTCTTTTGGCAAACCTTGCACAAAGATGCCCATACTTGGGTAAAAAGTGGTGACCAATGCTAACAGATAGGTGGAATCTCTAGGAAGCATGAGATTCCACTTAATCCCATTACGGAGGTTGAACTGTTTGATGCTTGGGGAACGACTTCATGGGGCCCTTCGTGAGTTCTTATGACAACAAGTACATCTGCGTGACAGTTGATTCAGTCTCAAAGTGGGTGGAAGCGGTTACATTCCCCAATAATGAAGCCAAGAGTGTACTAGCTTTCTTGAAGAAGAACATATTTTCAAGATTTGGAGCTCCACGTGCTATCATTAGTGATGGTGGGAGTCATTTTTGAAACCGAGCCTTTGCCACTCTTCCAAAAATATGGGGTGAGGCACAATGTTGTAACTCCGTACCATTCTCAAACAAGTGGCCAAGTCGAAGTCTTCAATCGGGAGATCAAAAAGCATTTTGGCAAAAACGGTTAATGCTCATATAACCAATTGGGCAAAGAAGCTTGATGATGCATTCTAAGCATACCGGACTGCATACAAGACCTCGATTGGGATGTCTCTATTCAAGTTGGTTTTTGGGAAAGCTTGTCACTTGCCGGTTGAGATGGAACACAATGCCCTATGGGGATTGAAGAAATTGAACATGAATTAGGATGATGCCGCCAATGCACGAGTCGCTCATTTGCACAAGCTCGATGAGTTCCGATTCTTGGCATATGAAAATGCCTTGCTTTACAAAGAATAAAATGAAGATGTTGCATGATTCAAAGATTTGGAGCCGGACTTTCTAAATTAGGGACTTGGTGTTGTTGTTTGATACGCGATTGAAATTATTATCCGAGAAGCTTAGATCTAAATGGAAGGGTCCATAAGGTTGTTGGTGTTACACCTTATCACTCGGTAGATTTGGAGTCTAAAGATGGTGGAAAAAGTTTCTAGGTGAATGGGCATCGACTGAAACATACTTGGGATACGACGACGATGTTGGTAAGATAGCGTGCATCTATCTTGATGAAATTTGATGGAAGAATCAACACCGTCATGCCGCGCTTGGGAGGCAGCCCAAGTTTTTAGTGTAATTAGTTGTTATTGGTGCAGGTCTTGAGATCCAAACAAGGATGGTAAAGTTGAGGAAAATTTGGGAAAAGCTGAAGAAGTAGGAGGCGGACCGCCCAAAAGTCGAGACAAAGCGCCTAACCTGAAGCAGTGAGCTCCAAAATTGGGAGCTCAATTTTCCTAAGTGTTGGATTCGGGGCGCCCCGACCTACTTTGAGGGCGGGCTGCCCTCGGGTTAGTATGTGTGAAGTGTACTTGTAGAACAAGGGGGCGGACTGCCTCGCTGGGTCGCAACCCAATCCGGTCAGGATTAAAAAAACAAAACACCTTAATTCTTTCATTCTTGTCAAAAATCCACAACCCCCACAAATGGCCGAAATTCATCACACACACCAAATTTTCCTATCCCCAATCTACAACAATCATTAAGCAACACACAATCCACTCTCTAGATTCAATCCTCACCTTTGGTTTTTGGGTTTGTGCATAACACTTTAAATTTTCTTTAACTTTCTTTAAATTATTAGTATAACATGTAATTAAAATTAGGAATAGGTCCAATATTCTTAGGATAGTTAGGGATAATTATTTTATGTCTAATTGATAATCCTTGCTCAATACTTAGTTGGGGGGAAAAGTAGGTTAAAAATTCATACCTTGGAAACTTGGAATTGGAAAGTTGAATTTATACCAATGACTTGAACCATTTGTTGCTTGCTTAGAACTGTGGATGGAAGAAGAAAGTAAAACGGGCATTATAATTAAATGAAATAACTAGGAAGGTTGAGTACTTTGTATGTATTTAAGTGAGGTTAATAGTGGTGGGGACTACCTGAGATGCCCAGGGCGGAGCACCTCCCTCAAGAGGGTCCTCCGCCCACTCTTCAACCACTCTTCAAAAATTTAAAGTGCTTAAACTTGGACTCATTGCCTTTTATGGGCGGATCGCCTCTATTTTTAGGCGGACCGCCTTGACCAAGTCATGGCAAATTTTTCTAGAGTGTTGTTTCTTGAGCCTACTGCTTCAGTGGAGGCGTTCCGCCTTCAATTTTGAGTGAGCCGCCGTCCAGAACCCTGACCAAGGAATTTATTAAATTTTTTCTAAATGTGGAGAAGTTGAGCCACTGTCCCAGCCCCGCCCCCAATTTTGGATGGACCGCCCAGACTCTTGATGCTTGAATATTCTTTCTAAGTGTGGCTTTTGGTGCTAACTGCTCCTCTTGGGGCAGACCACCCCCATTTTTGGGCGGGCCGCCCTAACCTGTCCTAAAGCATAATATGCAAAGGGCGAGCTGCCCTTCTCATATAATTTTTAAATTTAATATACCAAGAGTGTCTGTCGGTTAGTTCGTCTTCATTTTTCAAATTCTTATAATACACACGGACTTTAACGATTTGTTAAGAAAATTATATTTTTTAATTATAGATACAGAGGGAGTCCGTCGACATAATATAAATATTTGATAATAAATAAAAAATATAATTGAACTTTGTAAATACTAAATTAATATAATTTTAGGTTGCGACAGTGTCCCTTGGCTTTTTATTATTTTGTTTGGATATAAATACCCACAGATAACCAAGGAATGCAACAGGTGTATACTCTTGGTGTCCGTAGGTTTTGGAATACCAAGGAGGAACTTACTGAGGACCTATTTATACCAGGAAGTCCATGGGTATAATCAATATACCGACGGATCCCTTGGTTTTTGCCCCTTGGTTTTTAACCTTTACTTAGTAGTGTGAGACAGAGAAGTATCAGAATAAGGTAGAACAAAACAACTCAAAGTTTTATAACACCTTTGTGCTTATAGGTTGGAAGGATATTTTTGGAAAACCGTTGCAGAAAGCCAACAATGAGATGATTCGAGAGTTCTATGTCAATCTTGGTAGGAATGAAGTGAATAACACCAAGGTGTTTTGCCGACATAAAGTAGTATATGTGTCCGCCAAAGCCTTGAACAAGTACTTCCGGCTCCACAACTTCTTTCCAACACATCACATGGGCAAGTTGAACATGAGTGAAGACGAGCAACGAGAGTGGTTCATACCAATTACTGGAGGAAGAAGAATCTGGCATGGAGAAACCTCGGGGTACATATTGTAAGAGCGGATTTGAACTTTGAAGAAAATAGGTGACACTATATAGTGATTTTCCAGATTGTTCCAACAACACAAGACAATAAGATCACAATGTGGAGAGCAGTGATAATAGGGTTTCTCATGATAGGTATTCAGGTTAATTTGGTCGTCGAGATGATCAAGACAATGGTGAAGATGCTAATTCCAGAAACAACAGCCTTCCATTCTCAAACACATTGACTGAGTATTTAATGAGTAAAGGTTGTGAGGCACGTCCGAGAGATACCTATCATTTGCCGGTAGGTCCATTTAGCTTGTACGCAGCTAAAGCTGTGGACAACCCGGTCAATCCAGCACCTGCTCCACCAGAGGACCCCACACCAGATGCTCCAACACATGATGTGCCCTCACTTTCTGCCCCAGGTATTCTTCCACAGTCTGACATTCCTTTTAGTTCGGGAGTGTCTCCTCTCCACTTTGAGGCTGGCACTGGCACTATCCCTGAGGATCTGACAAGGGATATGTAAGACTTGGGTGTTAAGTTGGATGAGATGAAAACTCTCATTTTTAACTTGCCCCAAGTCCAGCCACCACCTCCACCTCTGGTGGTCACTAAGGAGCAATTTGCCGAGATGGTGAAAGTCATGAATGATCATACCAAGGCAATTGAGAAGAACACCGTTGCCCTAAAACTAAACACCAAGGCCATTGAGGGTCATAAGAGTGACCTGGCTGATATGAAGACGACCTTGAGGCTAATGACTTATCACTATCAAGAAATGGACAAGAAGTTGAGTGAGGTTTTAGGGGCGCCCACAGGGTGTGCTCCAATGCCCAAAAGGTGGACTCCACTGAACAGGCATGTCCCCACACAAACATTAGCCTTGATTCCTCCTGCTATTAGTGCACCACCACCTCCAGTGCCACCACAGGTTCCCTCTCATGCTCCCAGGCTGTCCAGTTCAAAAGATTCTCGTACAATGTCTAAGAAGGATCAACAGAAAGAAGTTGAAGGGTTGAAGAAAGATTTGGAGAGAAAACAGGCAATGGAGTTTGATGAGGATCATGATGATGTTCCTATGGATCCTATTATGGACCCCACAACTGTATTGGGCACTCTACAGACTGCTTCACTTTCGGATCATGTCTAGGACTAGCTTGCTACTCAGTTGTCCATTGAGGAAGCAATTCGAACAAGAAATGAGAAGAAGAAGATGGATGATGAGCCTACCCCTACACCTGTTGAAGGCAAGGGCAAGCAGGTTGCCTGAGATAGTGCCAAAGACTCCATTTCTACCCCCTTTGTGCTTTCTTTGTTTTACATAGCATGCAGGAGCATGCTAGAGTCTTTAGTTGGGAGAGGGGTTCGAATTCATGTGTATTATGGATGGAAATTGTACTTGTGCTTTAAATGATATCCATGTATGAGTTCAAAACATTTTGATGTATATACACTTTATGTTGACAGTTTAGCTTGTTTTTAGGTTATGTTCCTAAAGTTTTTAGTTTTTGAATAAGCTTCTGGTTTTCTACGCTAGATTCTTTCCGGAAGTTCTTTTTGAACCAAGTATGTATATTGAACTTATTTTTTAAATGTATAAGTGATTCATGTGATACCATCTTATGTTACTTTATTTTTATGGCAAATAATAAGTGAACGTGTGTTTTGATTGACATGGCTTGAGTTGTAGACCGTGAGAGTCTTGGTGTTGGCTTATTGAGTTATTGGCGTGGTTCAATCTTGGACCATTGCATGCTTTGTGAGTGAATGTCCTTATTGTGTGTTTGGAATTGTACTTGAGATATCACTTGCATGTGTGGTAAGGTTTGTATAATAAGTTCGTGTTTGTGTGACTTGAGAGTTTGGAACTTGCCGTTAGTATGCTTTGAGACGAAATCTTAGATAATACTTGACTTGAAAAATGATCTTTAGACTTTCTTTGGACCGCTAGAATTCTAAATGGCCTACCCGTACATCTTGATCCTAGTCAACCCCTTTGAACCTTTAAGTGTTCATTTGGCAACCATAAATTGTAACCCGAACCAATTCTTGTGTGCCAAGGAACCAATCCTTTTTTTGACCCTAACCTCCGTATATGCATTGAAAAATGTGCGACTTAGACTAATACCTAAGTTTAAGGGAGATGGTGAGGGTCGGAAAACCTCTTGTGAATGTCATCGAAGAAAACAAAAAGAGAAAAGAAGAAAAGAGAAATTAAATTAAAAAAGAAAACGAAAAGAAAAAAAATGAATAAAAGAGGGAATGACTAGTACCATCTTCCAAGAAAAAGGCAGAATTAGCCGAAAGCAAAGAAAAAGAAAGTTGCAACTAAAAATATTAAAGATAATGTAGCGTTAAAGAGGGGTAAGTCACTAATTGCCAAATATACCAGACCATGAACCAAAAGACTACATTACAACCTATCAAGTCCTAATTGATTTTAAGTCAAGTGTGCCTACATTAGTGGAGAAATACAAGAAGGGCAAGTCTTCAAATTCTTGGGAAGCACGCATGAAATTATTTTGTGAGAGTGAGAGCTTGAATTGTTAAGAGTCCCAAATTTTTTGTGGAAAATAATTTTTGTGAGTAAGAGACTATTATTTCTAGCGAGGATAGCAAGTGATTCTTGCATTCAAGTTTTGAGTGCACGGTAAGGTGCATAAATGATTAGAGCAAGCTGATGAACTTGAAGCAACTCTAGAGGCTCATGTGTTTCCTCTAGCCATGGTTTAATTAAATGTGTTTTGCTTGTCGAATGTCCATGAAAGTGATTGTGACTAGTTGGTACCAATTGATTCATTAATGCAAAATAATTTTTGTAACTTCGAAATATGGAACATGACTTGGTCTTGAGCTTGAATTAAAACATGCTTTGGTCTCTTTGATTTTGAGTTGCTTGAGGACAAGCAAAGACTTAAGTTTGGGGGAGTTGATAAGTTGGTATTTTACCAACTTAAAGGCTACTTTAAGCTTTCGTTTTTTATTCCAAAAGTAAAATTGTGTGCTATTAATGCCATGAATTGCTTAGTTTCAGGTCATGACGAGTTTATAAGAGTCATTGAGTAAAAACTGAAGCTAAAAAGCAAGAAGAGAGCCAAAGTATGAAGAAATCCAGCTGAGCAAGGAGGGGCGCCCCGCCCTGATCAGAGGGCACCTCCTGGGATGCAGAAGAAGGCCAATTGTGAATGACTGAGGGCACCTCGCCTCCTAAGATGCAGAGAGCAAATATTCTGAAGCTACAAAGGGGGCCCCCGCCTCAAGATTTGGGCGCCCCGCCCTTACCTGCAAAAAGAAGTGAAATTCAGCCAAGTCTAGAGAGGGCGGACCTCCCCATGACCCTTGGGCGGGCCGCCCATGGCAAATTTGTAATTAAATTTTAGCTTGATATAAATGGAAAAAACTAGGGTTTTAACGTTATTCTATTCTACATTTCACATACTACTCTTAGAGGCGAATTTGGGAGACAAGATTGAAGGTTTCCATTAATTTTAAGCTTTATATCTTGTACTTTTGAATCATTGATCTTATATCAAATATATATTCGTGTTTGAATCCATTACATCTTTTCATTACATGTTCTTGTGTTTGATTCAAGCCCCTAGTATGAATAGCTAAATCCATAACTAGGGGTTAAATATGTTATAGGTGATAGAAAATCACTGGGTGTTGTTTAGATTAACAACACATACATAAGTAACGATTATCCAGCCCCCATTATATTAACATCAAAATCTTAGCTAGTGTAGATTAGCGGAGTTGGCAAGAATTTGGATTTTAATTTATTGGCTAAGACTTAGCCTAACTCATCTAAAAGGGGTTACACTCGGAAGAGGTCTCCTTTCCTTGGGTCTATGAGTTAGAGTTTTATACGCTTAACTATGCCTTTGGCGAACATAGTGAGGTAGATCCCTCTTAGGCCTGGCGGATTCAAGGGTTACCGTAGAATGACTTGACCGCATTTATACTTGTGTTAGGAAGGTGAAACTACTTTACCCATTGATTGGACACCATAGTTAGCTATTTAGCACCCCTAGTTTCTTATTATAGAATCAATTATATTTTTTATTAATTTAATTACTTTTTCGTTTATGATATCTTTACAAAAAACATTCCTACCTCTATGACTCTTAACTAACATCAATTGACTATCTATTTGCAATTCTCTCACTTGAACGACTAGTTTTCTTGAGAAATCGACCCCGACTCATATCAGGTATATATCTTTGATGACCGCCCCTCACCATTAATGGTGTATGATTGAGCGTAGATCACCATGCAGCTCTCGGTGATAGCATTATAATCGCATTCAACTTGGAGTGGTGTAACATGCATCCCTTTTTCCATGAGAAGCCCCTGAAAAATGGCTAATGGAAAAATAAATTTTACTTGATAAGGACATGCACTACAATTGAATGATCATTAAGCATGCGATTGATTGAACAGTTAGCAACAACAACTTTCTAAAGTAGGAAAACCACAAAACTATATAGGGATAGTTACTAGAACATTCAGTCAACTCCATCCTCTTACTTTTCAATAGCCCTTACTTTCTATATCTAGTATAAACCAAACTAATATACAATGTGCACAAACGATGTCATAGTATATACAATCGATCTCCTCACGTATACGTAGTATTTACATTCAATTTTACTGTGTATACAGTCATTTTTCTCAATTATACACAATGTATATACTCACTTTTTTAGTTATATTTAATGTATACATATTTTTTTTACATTATACATATTTTAATATAATTAATTGTGTATACATCTACAAGTATTCCTATCCTCCAAAAAAAAAAAAAGAGAACAAAATGAAGAAGAGGAGGAAGCAGTCCCGGCGCATGACTGCCAAAGCACTAGCGATGGAGCAGGTCTCGGTTGCTTCACCGAAGGCAGATCTGGGACGACAGGTGGCAGCGGTGGCCGAAGGAATTTAGAGTCAGCCGTGCTGGAGGGAAGAGGGGTGGCGATGTTGGAGAGAAGGGAAGAAGAAAAAGAGGAAGCCACAAAACCTAGAAAGGGAGTGACTACAAAAAGTTAGGGGATGTGGTTGGGTGTTTATTTAATTTTTTTTAAAAAAGGTAAAAAAAAATATAGAGGGTGTTAGATGGTTATGTAGAGTAATTCTCCCAACTATATACATGTCCCTCCGGTTCCATTCAGTTGTTAAATTTATTAAAAAATAATTGGACCAAAATACTTATCGTTTTAAAAAATCATAAGAGGATTAATTAGTCTTTTTCACCCTACCCTTATTCTAATAAATGTGGAGAGGAACGAATATAGTGAAAGGGGCGGAGCTAGGCTGAGCTCAGGGTGGTCAGGCGAACAACCTTCGCCGAAAAATTATATTGTATATATAGGTCAAGTATTATAAAAGAATAGATATATACTTAGCAATGAACAACCTGAACACAAATGGTATGACAGTTCAGCTGGCGATGGTTGTTCCGGATCAGTTCAAGGGTGCTGGTCCGATTCCCAGCCGAAGCACAATTTGTATTTTGCCTTTCACTAGTAAATTCTGGACTTTGTTGTGTGGCGGGCCGAAATTTTTTGGCCCATATCTTCTAAAAATTAACTGTAAACAAAAGTTCTGGCCCACTCCATTTACATATAAACAATACCTATCGAATTGACTTTTAAACAAAAGCTAGAAAGTCTCCTCTTAAGCCAGGCGCGAAAAAAAAAGAATGTTTTTGACAAAGCCAAATCGTCAATCTCCATAGTTGGTGCTTAACACAAATACACAATCCTCTTTACTGCCATTTTTTTAAAGGTAC
Source organism: Petunia x hybrida (assembly GCA_037355625.1). Taxonomy (NCBI): domain Eukaryota; kingdom Viridiplantae; phylum Streptophyta; class Magnoliopsida; order Solanales; family Solanaceae; genus Petunia; species Petunia x hybrida. The sequence goes on from JBBBVM010000024.1 coordinate 11,375,453, forward strand.
GACTTAATCTTTTTTTTTTGAGCTAGCAAATTAATATTTAATCATTATATTGGCTTGTTTTAATTGATACTATGATTTTGTACACGTGGGACTTTGTGGTTGAGAATATGGGTCTGAATTAAATTATATTAAATAATAGTTTATATTATTCTGTGAGAATTTTCCCCATGTGTTGCTGTTATTATTATTATTTTTTCGTTTGAAAGTAGTGTTAAAATCAGAAAAAATTGTATCATTGTGTAGTGCACATTAGTTTGCATTTTATTTTACTCGTAATAGCTTGATGCCTTTGAATTTTGATTGTTATTCCAGTTTGAAGTGTCAATGGAATTGAGGAAATACTTTAGTAAAGTTCCAAAAAAAAAAGTACTGCGCCTTAAAATCAACATAACCAAGAAGAAAATGTAGGCCACTCAAACATACCATCACATTCTTCTCAGGGACAATCTATTGACTTAAATGCTATAAAGGCAGATCCAGCTGAACGAACTCCAATTTTGGATTATCATCCAAATTATCGTGATGAAATAAGGAGGGCATACCTTCAACAAGGTCCTTACCAACCTCGGAATCACGACTTCCCTTAATCTGACTTTTCTGGAGCAAAGCGTCGTTTTGTTTCTGAATGGTTTGATGAGTATCATGATTGGTTGGAGTATAGTGTTAGTACATATGTAGCATATTGTATGCCTTGTTATTTTGTTTAAAGTTGAAAGTACGCATCAAGGTGGAGGTGATGTATTTTTGACAAAAGAATTTAGGAATTGGCATAGAAAGGATGTGATAAGAAACCATGTTGGTGGACCTAATAGTGTTCACAATCAAGCAAAGAGAAATTGTGAAGCTTTAATGTGTCAACAACAATCGATCCATGTTGCTTTTGACAAACAATCCGATCAAATAAAGAATGAATATTTGATTCGCCTAACTGCTTCAATTGATGTGGTCAGACTGCTTTTCAATCAGGGATTGGCTTTTCGAGGTCATGATGAAACTGAATCATCATTAAATAGGGAAAATTTTATTGAAGTTCTTTCATGGTATAGAGATAGATGTGAAAAGATTAGACCTTTTGTGTTAGAAAATGCTCCTCAAAATAATAAGATGACTTCTCCAGACATTCAAAAAGAAATTATGACCGCATGTAAGATAGAAACCATTAAAGCTATAGTAGAGGATCTAGGTGGTGATTACTTTGCTCTATTGGTTGATGAATCTTTTGACGTATCATGTAAAGAGAAAATGGCTATTGTTTTATGGTATGTTGATAAGAATGGATTTGTGATGGAAGCTTTTATTGGACTTGTTCATGTTCAAAACACTAGTGCATCATCTCTAAAGAAAATAATTGTGGACGTACTTGCTCATCATTCATTAAGTTTATTTTATGTACGTGGGCAATGTTATGATGGGGCAAGCAATATGCAAGGTAATATCAATGGTCTTAAAATGTTGATTAGACAAGAACGTAGATCAGCCCATTCTATTCATTGTTTTATACATCAGCTTCAACTTACCCTTGTTGCAGTTTCTAAAAGTGTGCTCAAGTGGGAGAACTTGTACTATTGATTTAAAATATTTTGAATGTGTTTGGAGCTTCTTATAAACGTATGGATGAGTTCGAGAATCTCAAAAAGAAAAACTATGAGAGGCATTAGATATGGGTGAACTTGAAACTGGTAGAGGCTTGAATCAAGAACTCGGTCTTGTCAGAGCTGGTGGTACTCGTTGGGGATCTCACTACAAGTCCTTTGCAAACTTTATTGCTTCATTTGGCACTATTGTTGAAGTGTTTGATAGTCTTGTCGACAAGGGAACTTCAGATAAAAGAGCTAAGGCATGGGGATATCTTAAAGATTGTCAAAAATTTGGGGTTGCATTCTTGTTACATTTGATGAAAGATGTCTTGGGAATCACAAATGATCTCAATGCATCGCTACAGAAAAAGAGCAGGATATTGCAAATGATATGGTACTTGTTGGAGTAGCAAAGAAAAGACTTAAAGAGTTAAGAGAAAATGGGTGGGATTCACTTATTACTAAGGTAAAGACATTTTGTATCAAACATGACATTCTTGTACCTAACTTTGATGAGCTCTATGTTAACTCTGGAAGATCACGGCGTAAAGTTGTTGAACATGATCATACTACTTTACATTAGTACCGTATGGAAGTGTTTCATAATATTATCGATTGGCAGCTTCAAGAACTTAATGAGCGTTTCAATGAGGTGACAAGTGATTTGCTTCAAGGAGTAGCTTGCTTGAATTCAGTTGATTCATTTTCTAGTTTTGACATTAGGAAAATATTGAGAATGACTGAACTATATCCTGATGACTTTGATGATTTTAGCATTGGTGTACTTGAGAGTCAGCTTCATAATTACATCGTGGATGTTCGTGATAGTGATATTGAGAAGAGGTTCTCCAAATTAGGTGGACTCGGGGAACTTTGAAGAACACTAGTTCAGACAAAGAAGCATTTTACTTATCCTCTTGTATTTCTCTTAGTAAAATTTGCTTTGCTTCTGCCAGTTGCCACTGCCACCGTTGAAAGAGCTTTTTCAGCACTGAAGTTTATCAAGAATGACTTGCGAAATCGAATAGATGATAAACTTTTAGACGGTTGTATTGTGCCTTATGTACAGAGAAAAATATTTCGTACTATTTCTAATGAGTCTATTGTAAAAACATTCCAAAAGATGAAAGATCGTCGTGTACGATTGTAACGATACATTTGAGATTTCTTGTGTTAAGTTCTTTTATGTTATTTTGATTTATAAAATAGTAATTTTATTGCACATATTTTATGATTTAGCTAAAAGCTTGATAGAAATATCAATGTTCCCATTCTTTGAAGAAAAAATTTATGAACTCCTTTAAAGTTTGAACAACCTTGACAAGAATCCTGGCTACGCCATTGTGAAAGCAATAGCAAAAATAAATTGAGATGAATACAAGTACAAGGAACCCAATGGAGTATTATGAAGAGAATGAATTTAATTAATCATGGATAAAAGTGGAACTCAAAAGCGATAACCAAATCTGAATTTATTCTGAACTAAACCCAGCAGTAATATTTTCATGCATCCAAGTTTAGGATTCGTAAGCATAGGTTTGACATGTAAAAGAATAAGTAACCAATTAATCAACTAAGTAATCTCAATCACATCTATATTTGATTTTCACCTTAATTGATATCAGAAAGAAGAAGCTGTAAATCCAATCCGTTGACTTTGATTGCCTCCAACTAACTAACTGAAAACCCTGCTTTCTTCTTCTTCTTCTTAATTTTCTATCTTAACCTATTAGTGAAGAGACGAACAAAAATGAAAAGAAAAGAAAAGAAAAGAAAAGAAAAGAAAAGAAAGGAGGTTATATTGGATTTACAAGCATTATTTGATCCTTCTTGCAGCAGAAGTTAATAAATAAATTTTTAAAAAAACTGTTGCTAGGGATTACTTGAGACTTGCAGCAAATCAAAACAAGGTCAAAAGAGGAAGGTACCCGTAGAAAGTGGAGAAATATACGAAACTTCGCGAAACCATTGACAGGTGATGCTGCCACATGATCTGATCTTTCCACGATCCACGGAGAAGTAGAAAAGTTTAGATCATGCTGGCAGCTTCAACTGCTAGTGGTTCACGATCCAATATCCTTCGTGTCTGCAATTGACAGGATTTAGAATGCAAAATGTTGTGAGTTTTGAATTGAAAGAGTGAATTCTAAAATATTCCGCTTTAGTTATTCATCCTAATTGGTTTCCCGACATATATACAACTCGACCCCTATAGTCATATCTTTTCCTCACCCTCTCATAACTACTTGAAAGTAGGAGCTGCAAGTGTATATAAAGGGGAGAGAAAAGGGGGTGGATGGAGAGAATGAATGCACCAAGGAGGTCTGTATTGATAAGTCTTTGGGACTTAGGGATATTCTCTAGGTGTTATAGTAATTTATTAGGGTGGAGCTGAAAAGCTTGTGGGAGGATACATAATTGTAATAATTCATGGGTGAATAAACAGATGGAAGTGGTCCACTGATAGCATAGTCCCAGCATATAGTGAGACAACTTGAATATAATCATGCTCACGCCACAACCTCCATGCAGACAAATTAAAGGCAACAAGGCTCTTTCATATTTTCCAAAATATACCCTTTTAATTTCTTAGCTTTTGTGAAGACATGCTTGCTCTATTCTTGGAATTATTTTATGCTGAGTAAATTTTTAAACCATCAGCTATAGGTAACTTACTGATCTGATTAATTTGGATTTGATTCCGTCATGTAGAACTATTAAGGGGATTCACTCATTACTAGAAATTTTAGGTGCCAAGACTTGAATCGAAATTTTTAATAACTAATTGAGGATAGAAGAATCTCATTCATCCCACCACGCTCCTTATTGTAAGTTTAGCGAATTAATTCAATCAAAAAGAGCCGGTACTAATTAATTACAAGAAAGATTTTGTTCATAGTGAATCTTAAATCAAGGATAGAACAAGAGTTTTCTTGCATCATATCTGAGGAATTCCTCAAAGAAACACTATCACTCAATCAACATCAATTTGACTTTGTTCGTGAAAAATCTTTTATCCTACAAAAATATACAGAAATCTTAATCATAATGTGAGTACTTTATCGAAAGATGGTAAAAGATGGAAACCATATTAGTCTACACAAATTTTCCTAAATTAAAAGACTAGCAACATTATATTAATAATCTTTTCAAGTTTCATTCAACTTTGTGAACTGTTCCTAGCTCAGACCAACATGTATTCTTGTCTACTATAGTACGTACTTGTAGGAAATTAAAGATAAGGCATAAACAAGTTCAAATTTCACGCAAAACGAGAGATTAACACATGGAGGATCATGGGGGGACCATTCATAATTGGAATGCTCTTCTTTAATTTCTTTTTAATTAGAAGCAGGAGAAAAGGCAAGAAAAGACAGAAAAAGCATGACTCTGATCTGCTCTCACATCTCAAACCAAAAATAATTACTAGTAGCTTTCATGTGAGGACTGATCATATCATATCAAAATATTAATATATGTTGAAGATACGAAAGTTATAAATGATGATAGTAAGTTTTTTTTTAATATTATAAATTTTAAATGAGATAATCACATACTACAATATAATATTAAAGCAACTAACCGTAGTGAGTGGATATAAATAAAGTCACTTTCCTGTTTCTTTTCCTTTTAACTATCTTTCCTTTTTAAGTTCTCAATGAGGAGCGAAGGGTACCATTTGTTTCCTTTATAGACTTCCTAGAACGCCACTTGTTGCCTTGTCGGTCAGCTTCCCCCTCAGCACCTATATATTTCTTGTCAGTTATTCATTAAACAGAAAGTTACTCCACCAAATACCATATATAATTTATGTTATGTATTTGGAGATTGGATTTCTAATCTGTAAAGGTGAATTATTTCATGCTTGAACTTCCACTTGGTGACAAGCAAGTTGTGATTTTGACATTTTTATGTTACGTTGTTTTCAGCTTGTTTTAATTTGATTCCTTATTGGTTCAAGAAGATAGGAAGCAACGCATGGAGCCCGAGACACCTCCTTTTTCCTAGTGTAAGAAGTACTAGAAAATTCGGTAAAAGGGCTCCCAACTTATTGGCTTAGACTCAGGCACACTTCTCCACTAACAAGTAGTTAGACCTCGAGCCTATTTGGGTAAGCAAGTGACTTAAAACTACAGACGTGCTTATAAATTTATTAATGAGTGTTCGGTAATTCAAAAAATCATAGACTTTTAAGTATTTATAAAGTTAAAATAAACCAAAAATGAGAAGTTAAAAAATCCGAACATTTCAAAAATGACTTATAAGCAATTTATGACTAATAAAATACTTGTAATAAGCTCACCCAAATGGGCTCCTAATCAACTTACTCTATTTCTTTTCTATAATCTAGTACTTCCTCTATTTCAATTTGATCTTATTTTCGTTTTTAATTTGTTTAAAAAGAGTATCACATTTATGTATTTAATTCATAAGTTTTCAATATTGGCATACCCATTCTACGATGAAAGATATGACATAATACTAAGATAATAAGATAGTGTATTGGATGAAAAATCACCGAGGTCTCGAGCAAAGCCCCGAAGCATAACACGAAGAACATTCCATGAGGCGAACACTCCATGAGGCAAACTCACGAGGAGAGGTTGCATGATTCTTCGCCTCGGGGAATCGTCTCAGGAAATGAGGAGAAGCGAGCTTGAAGCGACAAGCTCGAAGAAAATACCGTAGCAACGTGACCCCGAGCGGATGCAACCCCTCGAAAAATGAGGTCTAGTCTTTGTAACCGTCGACCATTGCTCTAGCATTTATGGGGAAGATCGTAAGTCAACCACGATCAAACGCGGAGTAATTGCTATAAAGGCACAATTATGATATTTATAACGTCATTCTTTCTCCTGATTATAAATAGGATTCATTTGTAAACAAACAGGACATGAAAGATACAATATTCAACTTATATTTTTATTGTCTACCTCGTTTATCATTTTTCCATACCTTTCGTCTAGTTCGAATTTAACCTTAGCTCGAGCATCACTTTGATGCAGGCAAATTACCAGTTAAACCTAATACAAATTTGATTTGTTGTCTTATCCCGATTTAGGCCAGCACAAATTGGCGCCGTCTGTGGGGATCGAGTAATAACGCTTGTTCCAAAGTATGTAGTTTCGACTTTCCATCAAAAATAAAAAGGTCAGGTACTGTCAATGATAACATGTCTATCCAAGTGCCAGAACAGACAGTGGGTGCCACTGAGACCAGTGGTAGAATCCCAACACGCCCAACTGGCTCAACATCGCCCGTTAGCCCCATCACAACGAACAATTCAGTTCTATTGATTGGGTTAAAGCCTCCAAACGGATCCATCCCGCCAATCGTTCCAACACCTCCCGTAGTAGCATTTTCAGCCGATCTAACTTTCTCGAATTCTAGCAACCCCTTCCACCAGTTCATGGTAAACTTGCTACAACAAATGCGAGAACATGCAGCCGCTCAAGCAGCCGCGCATGCTCAGTTTAATGATCAATTTTGAAGCTCCTTGCAAGCTCTCGCCGAGAATGGAAGAGTCCATCCCAAACTCGGTGATATTCCCTTCATGATGTTTAGTGAAGGAAACCCCAACGCCACTCCCATCAGAACCAACACGGGAGGTCTCCCAAAAGGGATCGCGTTCGGGGTCTCGGGGACTGCAGCCCTACAATGTCTCAAAAAACTGTCGCATCCGACTTCAAAAAATGGAAGAAAGAGTTCGAGGCTGACATGGAAAAATGGATTGAAAATGTGCCAGGGATCCGCAAACCTCAATGAGCGCTGGACATTGAAAAATATCGCCAACTGCCCTTCAAGCCTGAAGCTGCTCCAGTGCCCGTTCCAAAATATTTTAAATTACAAATTCTGAAAAAATATGAAGGGACGACAGACCCAATCGACCATATCACTGAATATATGGCCATGGTTAAAAGCAACGATTTAACTCCAATTGAAAAAGAATCCATGTTCCTGAAGAAATTCGCCGACACCTTGGAAAAAGGGGCGTTACGATGGTACATGCTCCTCCCCTCTGAGTCCATTTCCAGCTTCGACGAATAGCTGAAATGTTCATCAAAGCTCACACTATGGCCCAAAAGATCCTCAAAAGAAAAGAGGATATCTTTAACATAAAACAAGGGTACCTCGAGCCCATCAAGGACTTCCTCGAGCGCTTTCAAGCCGAGAGAATGGACCTGCCAAAGATAGATGATAGTTTGGCAATCATGGCTTTCGAAAAGAACCTTAATGTGGGTAATTCAGAGGCTGCGGTTGAATTAAAGAAAGAGCTCCAGCAGTGGCAAGCTCGAACTTAGGATGAATTACATGACCGAGGCATATCAAAGATCAGGCTCGAGGAAGCAGAGTGGAGAAAGACAGGACGGGGCCATTTCTACCGAGTCGATCTGAGTCCTCTCAACGCGCCGATGCGCCACGAGGGAATTCAAAAAAACAATACGAACCATACCACGGAGCTCAAAAGCAGCACGTAAGTCAATGCCTTATGGGGCATCAACACGTGAGCCAGAGGCTCGGAGGAAAATTTGGATCATCCTCCAATCAAAAACCCTCGGGCCCGTCTTTGGTATCTAAGGAGAAAGATTTGCCTCGAATTTCTGAGTACAATTTCAATATATCAACCTCCGAGCTGGTGAATGCGATTAAAGGGATGACTGACCAAGGTGTGAGATTACCTAAAGACATAAGAACACCCCCCGAGCAAAAGAGACCAAACTCAACATTGTGAATTTTACATGGACTACGGGCACGCAACTGAAGATTGTAATGCGTAGCGTCTCGAGGTGGCTCATCTACTCAAGAAGGGGGTGCTAGCAGAGTATCTGACGGACAAAGGAAAATACAACTACTCGAAGAATATAAGAAAAGAGCAACTACCCGAGCACAGTCACCGAAGAGGGCAGTGAATGTCATCACTGGCGGCTCGGAGGTGAATGGAATAAACTTTGCCACTGCAAAGAAAATTACGAAATCATCCAGTACCGCAGAGAAGAGGACAAGAGCTGGTGAATCAAGCAACGAGATGGTGTTCAGCAAAGAAGATTGCGATGGGATGATGTTCTCTCATCATGACGCACTAGTGATCACGCTCAGGACTGTGATGTCAAACGAGCTCTAGTTGATCATGGCAGCTCGGTGAACATCATCAACTATGGAGCAATCAAAAAGATGTGGTTGAAGGACCTAGTCATCCCAAAGGCAACCATATTGACAGGATTCAACAATTTCACTGAAAAGACTTTGAGAGAAATAACCATCACAACTACTGCAGAGGGGGTAAACAAGCAAACCATCTTCCAAGTGATGGCCGAGGACATGGCCTATAACGTCATTCTTGGAAGGCCTTGGATCCACGAAATGGAGGTTGTGTCGTCAACCTGCATCAAGTGATAAAGTTTCCAACTCCATGGGGAGTAAGAGCTATCCGAGGAGAGCAACGAATAGCACGGGAATGTTATTCGATCGCAATGAAGAGTACAGTCGCTCCGATCGGGCAAACAAAATAACGACAAATGAAGACTCGATAACCGGGGACTTCACCAGGTAAAGCCCTCGGAGAACGAGCAATTACTTCGCCAAGGATCACCCTTGGAGACTTGCTCAACTAAATTCGTGCTATTATGATCTTATAGCTTCTTCATCTAAGTGCAGTTATAACCAGACATTTATTGTAATAAAGGCATGTAGATGTATCTAATCAATGAAATAAACTTCGATTCAACATTTATTTGATATGCATAGCCGATCGTAAGTTAAGCCTATGGCTCGAGGGCGAGACGTCATCCTAAGCTAGCTTGTAAAAATGAAAAGTACTAAAAGTCTTGCAAGTAAATTCAAATATTTCCACAGAGGGAATTTCCATTAATAAAAAGGCTCAGATGCCCAAATATTTACAAAATAAGTAGCACGAAGGCCTTAACCAAACGTAAACAAAAAAGAAGCAAAAGCACTACTCTAAGCCTCCACCTCGGAGTCATCACCTCCCTCATCCGAGCTCTCGCTGCTTGAAGAGAGATTTTCCATCAGCTTCTGGGCCGCGGCAACATCATTTTCAGCCTTGGCGATCTGAGCATCGAGATCAACCCCACCATGGCACTCCTTCAGAGTCTTCAGGCTCATTTAAATAATGGCCTAGTTCTTTTCAACTTTGGCCCAAGTCCTCTTCATTCCCCGCCTCGAGGAGAAAGAGTCAACTTTACTTCTCAAAAACTTAATTTCGCTTTCAATCTGATCTCTTTCCTTGGCTAACTATTTTTTCTCCCCGGCCATCTCATTCAACTTAAGAAAATTTTGCTTCAACTCAACATGGAATTTCTTGGCCCTCTCAATAATAGCTGACTGAGCCGCGGTTCTCACCCTCTTCAGCTCGGCGTCACAAAGTTCCTTCAAACGGGTCATTCTCTCCTCAACGACAACTTTAGCTTCGAGGGGTTTGATCATCTCGAGGTCGGACTTATTGGCAGCATTTTTAGCTTGGTCCAACTCAAGCCTCACATTCAATAGCTCATTCTCAAGACCACTCACTTGGGCCTCGAGACCCGCTCGCTCTCGCCTCTATCCTGCCTTTAACTACCGAAGATTTTCATCTCGGCTGCATTCAATCTCAGCAGCCCTGATAAAATTGATATAACACTGCAAAGGAAAAATCAAAAAAGTCAGGAAAGGAAACAAACGCAAAGCTGAAAGGGGACAATTAAAGGGAGCGTACATGAATGGCGTGCTGAGCAGCATCTACCATCAAATCAGAAATGTGGGACTCCTTAAAGTGATCGCGTTCCTTAGGGCCCAAGAGTCCACGGAGGCTGATCGGAACCTGGATATCGCCATCTAGGAGACAGAGCTCGGAAGGAATCTCAATATAACAAAACTGTCTCCAAGAAGATACATCAGGAGCAGTCTCAGAAGCAGCTCGAAGAGTCTTGTCTCCCACTCGAGATGGCCGAGCATCATCCACCTCCATTGTCACCGTAGACGGAGGTCGAATGCCCATCATGTCTTTATCAGCAACTTGAACCAGTTCAGGCTCATGAGTAGAGGGAACCACAACTTCTTCCCAATTTTTCTCTGCCTCGTCAGCAAGAGTAAGCTCAGGGAAAGGAACAGGCTCTAATCTAGCCCGTTTCGCTTCTGGAGTTTTCCCCGAGGATAACTCCTACCTTTTTAAAACTGAAATGGCAGAGAAAGAAAGTGATTAACGAAAAAAATGAAACAAAAAGTAAAATCAAGAGGAAAGATACTCGACCTGTTTTGGCCCCCAAGGTCCGGTGACCCCTCGGGAGCAGTCCCTTTCTTTTCCTTTTCTTTCCCTTTTTCACCTTTTCCCTTCGAGAGTTTCCCAATCAAATCTTGAAGGGCATTTAAAGCATCTCCTACCTCGGGAACTTTCTATTTTCTTTTGTTTCTCTCATTCTTTTGCTTTTTCTCCTTCGGCGCAGTGATCGCCCTCTTGGGGAGTCCTGCAATAAAGAAGGAAATAGTGAAATACCGAGACACGGGGCTTCGGAAAAAATTAGACCAGATTTAAAATTGGTTAAAAGAATTGTTGACCATGCCGTTTGCATGCCCACTGATTCTCATTTAAAGCGGCCAAAACCATCCATGACCTCTCTGGCCTAGGCTTGGCATCGATAATAGCCTGAACCCGCTGAGTCAAGTTCTTCGGATGAACAATTGGGATTGCCTGGGATAAAAACGACAGGAACGAAGAGTTAAAAAAAAAAAGGAAAAATAAACAAAGAGAGAAACACTCATGTGCTCGGTTCTACTGCTCGGGGAAACCGGGCTTCAGAGACAAAAGATCGGTAGGCAGAAGGATGAAGCCACTCGTTCCACCCAAGATCCTCGAGATCCTCACTCTTCGTAATCAGTGAGTACGAACCTCGCTTGTTAAGCGGAACAACTCCATCCTTATGGAGGGTGGGGGAAAATAAATACAAAAGGTGATCAAGAGTAAAAGGTACCCTGGCTAATTTGCTCAAAAATTTGAGGCATTGATCGTGCCTCCACACCCCAGGGCCAATCTGGGCTATGCATAACTGGTAGGTACGGCAAAAGGTGTCCAACACCTCGGGAATAGGAAGAGAAAAACCAATTGTAAATAGGTAAGTGAAAACGAAGGAACGCCCTTCAACTCGATCGCACACTCGGCTCTCGGAGGCGGGGATACCAACCCTCACCTCGGGACCCCAATTGCAATCAGACCGAACCAGATGAATATTCGCCTGAGTGATCAAACTCGGCGTATCCCCTACATAAATATTCCTTTTCCTCCTAATCTCCGATTCTATTTGAAGCTGCATAACAAAGTCCTTCGAAAGATCGATCTTGGAGGGGATAACGTGGTAAGGCTTAAGTTCCAAGTCATCTGAGAGAGACCCATCATCACCAACATCTTTCATGGTAATCTCCTCATCCTCCACCACGACTGCTTCGGCAGTCTCAGCCATAGCTGGGCGTTATTCTTGATCCACACCACTGGAGCAAGAAAGATCCTCCATGTTAAAGTCAGGAGGAATGACTGCATTCAACGGTTCAGGAACATTAACTAGTTCCCCACCAATGATCATGGTGTTAACGAAGGAAGGAGAAGAACTTGGCGAATTCTGTTGGGACATTTTTCTTAGATTTTTTGGGTTGTAAAGGGGAAGAAGATTCAAGGATTTTACTGTTAAAGGCAAGAAGAAGTGAGAAAAGGAAGAAGATGATTATGATTACAGTTGCATGAGGAAGACAAAATAGGAAAACGCACCCAATCAGTGATCACCACACATGATTGATGGAAATATGGAGCGATAACCGCCGTATTCAAAATTCACGGCGCAAAAACAGCCACGACAATCTCCCGCCTAAAATTCATTCCACTCATCGACAAATTTGGCAACCACTCGAGGAGTGGGGGGACTATCTGTATTGGATGAAAAAATCACCGAGGTTTCGAGCAAGGCCCCGAAGCATAACACGAAGTACACTCCACGAGGCAAACTCACGAGGAGAGGTTGCATGATTCTTCGCCTCGAGAATCGTCTCATGAAATGAGGAGAAGCGAGCTTGAAGCATCAAGCTCGGAGAAAATACTATAGCAACGTGACCCCGAGCGGATACAACACCTTAGAAAACGAGGTCTAGTATTTGTAATCGTCGACCGTTGCTCTAGCATTTATGGGGAAGATCGTAGTCAACCACGATCAAATGTAGAGTAATGGCCATAAAGGCACAATTATGATATTTATAATGTCATTCTTTCTTCTGATTATAAATAGGATTCATTTGTAAACAAACATGACATGAGAAATACAATATCCAACTTATACTTTTATTGTCTGCCTCGTTTATCATTTTTCTTACTCATTGTCTCGTTTATTTTTCAAACCTTTCGTCTAGTTCGAATTTAACCTTAGCTCGAGCATCACTTTGATACAAGCAAATTACCAGCTAAACCCAATACAAATTCGATTTGTTATGCTATACCGATTTAGGCCAACACAATTAGGAACAAGGTTATACGTGATAAGATAGGAGAGACTTTAGTGGTGGACAAAATACATAAAGCCAGACTGAGATTGTTTGGACATGTGAAAATGAGCACATATGCTCTGGTAAAGAGGTGTGGGGTGTTGGCATTAATAAAGAGTGTACAGAGAGTAAGAGGTAGGCCGAAGAAGAATTGTGGTGAGGTAATTAAACAAGGCATGACTCACCTGCAGATCACACAGGATATGACCCTAGACAGAAAAGCCTGGAGGTCGACGATTAGGGTAGAAGGTTAGATAGTAGTCGTGTGATTTCAGTTTTATTACCATTTTACATTATTTTTTATATATTTTATGTTTATTGTATTTTGTGTCTTTATTGCTTTCAGTATTTTCTGTTTACCTTGGTTACAAGTATTTTCTTTAACATGGGTATCTGCATCTTATTTTTTCAAGCATGTTTTCAAAATATATTTTCTGAGTCGGGGGTCAATCGTAATCGTCTCTCCACCTTGGTAGGGGTAAGGTATGTGTACATCTCACCTTCCCCATACGCAACTTGTGAGATTGTACTGAATGTATTGTTGTATGACATAATATATTTAAGACGACAAGATTCACGTGATATTTTTTGTATATTATATACGTCTTAAGTCTAATATCAAAAGATTAAAAAAAATTCTTTTACCATTATAAGCTTTATCTCGACGGAGTAAGTATTATTTCGCATATTAGCTCAATTTTGGTGAAAGGAAAAAATTCTATCGCTTTTAGAATGCTTTGTTTCCCCCAAAAAAAAAAAAAAGTCTTTGGAAAAAGGATGAAGGGTCAAAATTATCACTAAATTATTAAAAAATATCTAATTATATCACACATTAAAAATGGTGCTAGGATGCCACTATTGTTATAAATTTCTATTCTTAGTGAGTTTGGCTTAAAAACACAATTATTTCTAATGGACCCCTCTTTTCCTATTTTAAAATTTTGAAATACTATAACAAAATTTAAATAATGAAACATGTCCATTTAGCACACATTCCCAACTTATTTTCACGTGGTGATGGCCAGAAAAAATGAAAAGAAAAAATCAGAAAAAAATGTAAGACTAAGTGAAAGAAGCTAAAAATTGTTATTTTAAAAAGAGTTGTGTTGTCTAATTGATAATAAATTGATAATTTTAACATGTGTCATAATTTGTGTAGATTATTGCTGGTCGTAAAAATTGCTGCGAAATGTATAGCTGTAGAGGTATTTTTGGGTGGTTGAGATAGTGGACTGATGGGGCTTATTTTAAGGCTGATTAACTAGTCGATGATATTATTTTTCATTTTTAATTTACTTTTTTATTTTTTACTTTTTAAATGGCATATTTCTCCTTTTAAATTGGGTCAAAAATTACAGGGAAAGGGGCCGAAAAATAAGTTAAGAGTGGGGGTTAGTTCGATATGTGTCATTTCTAAATTTTTCATAGTTTTTCCAAATTTCAAAACAGGAAAAAGGGATCCGCTAGAAATAATGGTGTTTTTGAGTCAAAACTCAAATAATGACAATTTAAACCCAAAGTATAATGGTAGTTGCTTCCTAGCACCATATTTGCTCGTGTGATATAATTAGACTTTTTTCGATAGTTAGGTGACAATTTTGATCATTCGTCCTTAAAAATATGCTAAGTGTTCTATCTTTGTCAACCTTCTATGCTACTTTCGATTCTACCTTAGTTTCCTTATAATTTGTTGAATTAGACGATCCCTATATGAGATTACCTACAGTAAATATGTACTTCCACCGACGTCCCATTTTATATAAACACATATTGGTAACGGAATTTTTATGACGGACAGGTTCGTCACAAATATCATGACAAACTTGTGATGATTTTATTTTTGGTCACTACAATTTCCCCACCAAATGCTTACTCGAATTTGTGAAAAAAATTGTGATAGATTCTTTGGTCCAAACTATTAATTTATTAAGGTGTTTGATCGGGCACATAATTTAAGGATTTAAAGAATCCTTGAGATATTGGGGAAAATACCGAGGGATTGTCCAACAACAGCAATTAGCTATACGTTTGGCCGCGGCTAAAAGGACATTTATTGGTACTGAGGGCTAAGATTACTTTTATGTTTTGGAAGTTAATGTTTCTATTTTTTTTATTGGATTTTATTATTTCAAAGGTTTTCATAGTTTCAGCATTAATTAATGGATACGAGTTAAAGGAGGTCAAAATGTACACATGGTCGCAAAGACTAAGCTTTGTTCTTTCAATGTCTGAATTTTCGTGCATTTGATGAGCTTATGTGTAGAAAATTGAATATACTGACTGGAGGCAATAGTATAGCGATCGTTGCCTCTTTAGATCAAAGAGGTTGGAAAGTGAAAAAGCTATCAGTCGGCAAAAGTTAGAGCTGATAGCAATGGCGCAACTTAATTACTTTAACCAAGTCAGTCAAGTGTTCTATAATAGCATTTCCGGCTTTACCATCAATTATGCCAAAATTAACTTGGTCTAAAGATGTGGTTGACAATAAAAACACAACTTAATTTCTTAACTAAACATATATGTAAACATCACGTTCGATCATGACTCCAATATCTCATCTGGGCTTCCCATAGACAGGATATTGGCCGTTCCAGTTATCAACTAAGATATTGTTTGCTATTTCTGCAAATATCTCCAACATATTTTCCATTTTTACGAGCACTGATTGACATTATTCTTGTCTCATTTTTTTTTTGCTAGGTCCATTCTGGGTATTCACTCGACATAATATATGACCTATTAAAACAAGCATATATAAAAATCAAACGACAAATTTGATACTCTATTTTACTAGGGACGTTATGCATTTTCAGCCAAAAAATTGAGTGATGGCTGAGTCGATTCCGGACTTCAATCATCTCGACTATGCGTCCTTTCCACCTTTGATTTTATTGATGAAAATAGTTAAGTGACTCAATCAAAAAGTCCGTAGATATAGAAAGAGTGTTTATGTGATACAAGGTGTAATTTTTTTTTAAAATTAATTAACATAACACGTATTGTAAAACAATAACACGTTAATTTTAAAACTGTTTTTGCAAATAAAATTCACTTTCACCTCTCTCAACCCCAAAAAGCTAGTTATAATTTAAATATCATAGTTATAAAAAAAAGAGATTATTATCCTCACATAACCATTCTCAACTCTTATCCATTTTTTGTAACCATATTTTGTCTTTTCTTTATTTTTCTAGCATATTTATTAGATATAATTTGATGATATAAATATTTAAAAAATATAAGACAAATATATGTGTGTATATATGTGTATAGAAGGTATATATAAAAAATATAAATATAATTATATGCCATATTTAATTATAAATTAAATTTTAAATATAAATATTGTGGCTAGATTATGTTAGTGCTAGGTGATTTGTTAATATATAAAATGCTATTTATGTGAAAATCTCAAAAATAATCCCAAAAAGCTATCTCAAGAGAGAAGATTGTTCAAGACGATAAAGAGTCCAATCTCACCCACGAATGTGGGATATTTGATGGGGATCTTTATACTAATAGCCGACTAAATTCAATTTTTACATTCCCTAATTAGTATATATAAATTATACACTGACTATATCCGCCGGCTACTTTTCTGTTTGAGCAGTAACTGGGTGGGTGTATATTCAGATTAATTTCTCTATTTGATAATATGTGCGCACAGAGCAAGAACTCATAAAAACACCAAAAGAGCAATGCCTTGTAGAAACAATTATTAGCACAGATCACGCGAACTATTTTTGAACTATCTAAGATACAAAAAAGTAGAAAATTAAGGAAACGGGTTGCACATGGAGAATCGGAGATTAAAGCAAAGGAATATAATGTGATTAAAGGCTAAGGCTACTTACACCTTACACAGTGAATTCCATGCTGCTCGGTCAAATGCACTATTAGCTTCACAGTTGCAGCAAAAACTCTTGTCCATCATACTTTTCAGAATCTGTTTTTTGAGTCCTCATCAAAAGAGGAAGGAGTGAGGCTGTCAGGGCATGACCTAACCGTAGTCAGCAACACTTGTTTCTTTCCATATGTATTTATCTGGCCAAGATTAGATCATGCTGGCAGCTTCACTTGTTCCTCTCTAAATGTTTGAATAAGAAAGCAAAAGAAGGTCAACTTCCAAAAGTTTATTTCATATTAACTGGATGTGAACCCTCTATTTATATTAGAGTATTACATAATAGAAATGTGAACTGGGAATTCCCTGAATAAGCCTAGCGAAAACCAACAAACTGAAAAAGAATAACATAGATAAGACAAGGAAAATAATGAACTACTGGTAAGAGCAAAGAAACTGCAAGTGGAAATTAAATAGGAAGAAAGAAAATGAAAAGGAGATCTCATTAAGTGAAGGGAAGAGTTATTGTTAGCACTTATTTATACTACTACTGCACAGGCATAGCTATTAGGAACCAGGAGGTAAAGACTTAAGAATAAGGAGTTGATAAAAGAAAGAAAAATGAAAGACACAAGGCCCGAAGGAAAACAGTGAATTAAAGCCGCGTCTGTAGGCAATTGAGCAGCTAAGAATTAAAGAGGAAACAAGAAGAGGTTGGTGTGGGATTTATATATGAAGCTATATGAGTATAGCCCTAGGGGTTACATATACAGCTGGTAATTACATGCAGTAGGCCGAAAGTGGAAACTAGGGCGGCATGGACAGGGTGGCGATGCTTGTCTTGTTTCTTGGAACCACCACCTCATGAATCTAGTGGCTAACGAGTAAAAGAGAGCCTCAGAAAACCCTAAGAAACTATAGCAAATTAAATGAACTGTCCACTACTCCTTAGGGTGGTTTAATTTGAAGGGATTAGCCATAAGAAATTAATTATACAGCTATTAGTAATTTATTTAACAATTAATTAGGAAACAATTAGCAATTGGGTGATTAGTTCTATAGGAATTAATAATGTAAAGTTTTTATGCACACATTATCTTGTTTTGAAAAAATAAACACAACACACAAACTTTGGCTGAATGCCCTTGCCTCCATTAATGAATAAGAACCCCTATTTATACAAGTCAAATGATAAAACCTAACTTGGTCCCTAAGCTATCCCTAGTGGGCTTAGCCCAATATACAACTAACTTTACCCTAATTATATACACATTACACAAATAGCTTATAGCCTATACAATTGCATTTATAACCTAATATATATTCCAATACCCCCTCTCAAGTTGGAGCATGAGGATTTCTTAAGTCCAATTTGTTAAGGAAATACTCGAACTGCGCCCATCCCAACGCCTTCGTGAAAATATCGGCCAATTGTGTGGTCGTGAGCACATAGGATGGACGTATCATGCCCCCCATTAATCTCATTCCGAATAAAGTGACAATCAACTTCGATGTGTTTAGTGCGCTCGTGAAACACAGGATTCCCAGCAATATGCAATGCGGCTTGACTGTCACATTTCAAATGTATCGGTAGCTTGTGCTCAACCCCAAGATTCCACAAAATCCCTTTCAACCATTTTAACTCACACACGGTCATTGTCATCGACCGATATTCTGCCTCTGCTGAAGACCGAGAAACAATCTGTTGCTTCTTCGTCCGCCATGATATCGGTGAGTCCCCTAAAGACACGTACCAACCAATCAACGAGCGACGTGTCAACTGACAACCTGCCCAATCGGAATCACACTATCCGTGCAATCGCAGATCACACTCTGAGCTCATTACAATGCCTTGGCCCGGACACCCTTTCAAATATCTGACGACACGAAGTGCTGCATCCATATGCTCAACTCGAGGATTCTGCATAACTTGTGACAACACATGCACGCTGTAGGACAAATCGGATGCGTAAAACACAAATAATCAATCTCCCAACTAGTCTTCGAAAACGTTCGGGGTCTTTGACAAAACGACCAGTCGCTAGTGCGAAGCGATGATTTTATTCTATTGGTGTACCGACCGGTTTTGCCCCCAACAGACATGCTTCCGTTATTTTATCCAAAGCATACTTTCTCTGACATAAGAAAATGCCCTTCGGACTCCTCGCCACTTCAACCCCCAAGAAGTATTTCAAAGTGACTAAATCTTTCATATGAAAACATTTATAGAGATAGAAATTGAAAATTTGGATAGCCCTCGAATCATATCCGGAGATAATCCAATCATCCACATATACGAGCACATTCAATTGTACACTACCCCTTTTCATCGTAAATAATGAGTAATCAGAATATGATTGTCGGAACCCATATTTCTTAAGAGCAGCCGACAACTTTGCAAACCAACACCGAGGAGCTTGTTTTAAACCATACAAAGATTTTCGGAAGCAACACACTGTTCCTTTCCCATTCATTTGATGCCCCGGAGGCAATTTCATATATACCTCTTCATGAAGATCACCATGCAAAAATGCATTGTGCACATCCATTTGATGTAATTCCCAACCTTTAGTTGCAGCCACGGCTAGAAAGACTCGAACGGTCACTATTTTAGCGACCGGTGCAAATGTCTCCGTATAATCAACTCCTTCTACTTGGTGATTCCCAAAAATCACCAATCCTGCTTTATACTGTTCAATGGTACCATCTGAATTGTACTTGATCTTATACACCCATCGGCACCCGAGGGACTTCTTACCCAGAGTTAACCGAGCGATTTCCCAAGTTCTGTTTGCTTCCAATGCCTGCAACTCTTGCTGCATGTCTTTTCTCCACTTTTCATCTTTCACCGCCTCTGAATAGGAGGTAGGTTCACGTCCTTCTGTTATGGCTGCAAGAAAACTTACATGCTTCGAAGAAAAATAATCACAATTGACATAATGTGCTAGAGGATAGGGCTTACCAAAAGTTTTTGAGAAACGGGTGAAAAGTCAGACTTTCGGACATAGGATAATACCCGGTGACTCAACTTTTGGACCGTGCTGGTGACGAAATCTCTCAGTAAAACACTTTCCTTCGTAGTCCGTTTTCCACGACCCAATTCTTTTACCATCACATCATTTTCAATGCGTCCGTGAGAAGTATATGGGTTCGAATCCCCGTGATCCGTCCCTTCAATTTCCGGAGTCATTTCTACTTGAGCATTATTTTCAACGCCCCCCTTACTCTCACACTCTCTTCTTCTTCTAAAGCTATGACCGCAGCAACCGTTTCATGACTCCATTTTTATTTCTCCTCCTCGTTTGACGCAAACAAAAACTCATTATCATAAAACACCATATCTCTCGATATCAAAAATTTCTTTTCCTCCAAGTCATACACCTTCCAAGCTTTTTTTCGGTTTGGATACCCCACAAATACACATCGATGACTCCTACTTTCAAATATATCACCAGTACGTCCTTGATCACGAACATAGCACAAGCACCCGAATACCCTCAAATGATCATAATTTGGTGTCACTCCCATCAAGACATCGTTAGGTGTCTTACCCTAAAATTCGATCGGCATATTAGCTTGAAAATGGAGCGCTCGCGCTACATTCAATATATGTAGATGTTTTCATTCAACTCTACCATTTTGTTACGGCGTTCCAACACAAGATTTTCGAAACAACATCCCTTGTTCGAAGAAAAACCCTTTCAGACTTATGAACTCGGTTCCATTGTCACTCCGGACGTATTTAACACGTTTATTAAATTGTCTTTCCACCATCGCAAAGAAACCTTTCAACTTTTGTTCGACTTCTTTCTTATCGATTAACAAAAACACCCATATACCTCGTGAGCAATCATCGACAATAGTCAAGAAATATGATGCACCAAATGAGGTTTCGGTTCTATAGGGGCCCCATAAATCATAATGAATTAAATCAAAAGGTTCGGCAACTTTATTATGACTTGAAGGAAATACATTCTTAGTTTGCTTTGCCCGAAGGCATACATCACATGGTTTTTCCTCTAAGCTACCTTTCCTACTCCTATCTTCTAGTACTGAAAGAGATTTTGTTACTTGCATCGAAGGATGCCCTAACCTTTGATGCCACAAATCCAACACATCGATCTTCATTGCCTTCACCGGGGGTACCATCCGAAGTAGTAGAGTCCATTCTTTTGTTCACCCACTCCAATCAACTTCCCCGTAGCCCGGTGCTGCATAACACACAAATCATTAGTGAAATTTACATTTCAACCTAATTGATCAATCAATTGAGACACCGATATCAAATTGCAAGTAATTTCAGGAACATATAACATTTTCTGAAGAATCATGTCTTCGTTAAATCTGATGGATCCTTCTTCCGTAGCCATTGTACTGCTTCCGTTTGGAAGACCTACCAGACACTGTGGATTGTCCGTAGATCCTCCAAAACACTCAATTGACCGGTCATATGATTTGATGGTCCCGTGTCAATAATCTATGAAAGTCGAATTTGCTTACTAATTGATGGCTTACTTATGCTCGCCTTCTCTCTGTTCAGCATCTCGAACGACATTTGCAGCTGATCAGTCGTTATCCCGGACAGGTTCGTTTGTCCATGTGCAGTCATGTGTCCGGTTTCTCTATTCTCGGACTCAGCTTGAGCAATATGTGCCCGATTACCACCATGTCCTCGACCAGCGTTCGAGCTATACTGCCGATATCTACGACCTCTACCACCCCCGATAGCCTCAGTTCTTCCTCTGCCACATCCACCATTTTGAGATCCCTATTTCGGATAGTAAACCCAACCCTCCGGATATCCAATGACTTCAAAGCAGTGTTCCGGAGGATGTCCACCTTGGTTGCACAAGTGACAATCCATATAGGCTTCCTCGGTGGAGGCGACCGTTGTGCAGCAAATGCTGTTACCTCCCCCCGTTCTTCCTGTGTCCGTGTCATCCCCTTAACACGTTCATCTTGAAAAACCTTTTGGTAAACTTGATTCATGGAGGAAAATAGATCCTGAGCCAAGATATTGGAACGGACAGTTCCACCGTGAGATTACACGAGCAATTTCCCCACGAACACATTGGAAACTTTTCGTAGTTTCCAAGTTTTTCCCACAGCTTAGCCAATTTCCCATAGTAAGCAGCAATGGTTAATACCTTTTGCTTACACCTGACCAAAGCAGCCTTCAATTCCTGAATTTGACGTCCGTTTCTTATTGAGAAACGCTCTCGAATGCTTTCCCACAAATCCCTAGAAACCTCCATATGTGATATGGTAGTCCTAAAGGTAGACTCAATGGAATTCCTAATCCAATACAACAATAGAGAATTGAAAGTCCACCAATCCTCATTATCGACCGAATCCTCACCTGGCTTCTGAATCGACCCATCGACAAAACTGAACTTTTTCCTCGCACGCAACGCCGTTCTAACGGACCGTGCCCATTCTTCATAGTTTTCTCTGGTCAATTGGACTTGTGTGATAATCAAACCGGGGTTATTATTTGAGGTGATGTCGTACGAAGAGATGGTCTTCCGTACGATGGCAACATCAACCCCCCCCCCCACTCCACGAATAACGCCTCCACCAGCACCATCGGTCGGAGCTGCCATCACTTTACACTCACACAAAGAGTTTCACGGTGGCTCTGATACTATGTAAAAATAAACACAACACGCAAACTTTGGGTGAATGCTCTTGCATCCATTAATGAATAAGAACCCCTATTTATACAAGACAAATGATAAAACCTAATTTAATCCCTAAGTTATCCCTAGTGGACTTGGCCCATATACAACTAATGCACAAATTGCCTATAGCCTATACAATTGCATTTATAATCTAATATATATTCCAATATGTTTCATTGATATATCATAAATTAACATTTATTTTTTACACAAATTTTAAAAGATATTACACTACTATTATGAGGGTTGGTTTGTTAATTGTTTTATAACTTAAATATATTGACACATACCATTTTTAATATAGATTATCCCGCATAAAAAACATAAATCTCCTTACCATTTATGCTGTTATTAATTACAAGGAAATTAAAAATTAGCTCACTTTTCATCCCCACATAAAATTAAAGTATATCTCCCCTCTGTCCCAATTTAAGTATGAGAATTTTATATAAATAGCCGTTGTAAACAGTATATATAAATTATGCATATATATACAAATAGTATACATAATATATGCATCAATTATGCCAAAGGAAACTGCGAGTGAACATATAAATTAATTAGGGTTTTTGGCAACCAGTACTGTTGTCATTGCATCAAGGAACACGCCCATGATTAAGGAAACCGCGACAAAAGCTGAATTTAGGTGCCCAAGGAAAGGAAAGGAAAGTTGATAGTAACTGAATTAAATTTAGGTAACTATATTGACTTTTCAATTCACAACTCAGATCAGTGCCACAGAAAAGCTCCAACCATCCCACTCCAGCTATGTATGTTCAGCTCTGTGCATCTAACGATTCTTCAGTGTTCAGCTCGTGTATGGTTTACAGCTAAGTTTCATCCGTGGCTATAAAAATATGTCATTGATAAAATTATTAGAGGTGTAAAATATAAAGATATATCATTCTTTTATTAGCAAGATAAATAAGAAAATATTATTGCATAAAATAAAGGGAGTAATTCGGATATTATCACTTTAGTCCTCTTTTATGAAGTTATTTTTGGTTTTAATAATTATTATTATGTGCAATTTTAATTGTACAAGTAAAGAAGCAGGAGAGAAGTACTATTTTCAGGTGGAAGTAGACAACTCAAGAAGATTTTCTAGGCACTTGTAATGAACATGATAATCACACAAGACTAGGTGAGGGTCAAAAAGCAAATGAATAGATAGAAGGAGTAATTGACTACAAATGTTACCAACACCTATAACTCTATAACTAGTGATTGTAGTCTAAGCTTAGAGTGGTCCAAAACCTGAGTACTAGTATTTCTTATTCTGCTATCATTATTCTTGTTCCAGAATGTGAAAAAAGAGGCAGGAACCAGCATCTTTCTCTCGGTTTGCTAATTTCACAATCTTTTAGGCACACATAAACTAAACCCCAAACCTAAAGGATATAGCAGCTGACCTCAGGTCCTCAACCATAGTTGTTTGACTGCTCTCAAGCTCAACATCTATCGTTTATAGCTGTCATTTGACCGGTCCCTAAAGAAATTGTTTTGGTAGCTTTATTTGAAGCATGAAAATATTGTGCAAAAACTAGTTTTAAAATTACAAAGGTTTATGCATGAAGTCCTTTGGTCATGAGTATATAACACGCTGTCGAGGAAAAAGATACTATGGAAGGTATATGAAGCAAAACTGTCCTTTATGTGGGATAATTGGACTAGGGCATTCCTGCACCTTTGTTTGCTTGATAAGTTTTTGCAAAAAAGAATTCGTAGTAGTTTTTTTTTTTTTTTGGAAAAATACATAAATAGCCCCCTAAAGTTGGAGCCAGTTGTCAGTTTGACACTCCAACTTCTCAAGTGACTTTCCAGACACCTTATGTATGCCTAAAGTTAACTTTTTAAACACCCCCATCCAGCAGTTTTATCGAGTGAATGCTACTCGCTCCGTCGTGGCAAAAATATATTCCACGTGTTGTGTTAAAAAAAATACATTACACGTGGCTTGGGGGTAAATTAAAGGGCGGTAAAAACGATCCACCCTCATTTTACACAATCAAAAAACCCTACTCGCACCCACTCGTCTCATAACCTTTCACCTTCATCGGCGATTCTAAAGCAATTTATCATCTTAATCTTCGTTACAGGTAAGTATTTTTTTACTTTATTATCTCTTTAATTAGTTAATTGATAATTTTCAATCTGTTAATTAGATAGTGCATTTTTAGGGGGAAAATTAGGGCTTTTTTGGACTGTTGTAAAGGGAAGGGAATATTGACTGTGTGGTGTTGCCTTTTTCAGAGTAGGATCACATGGATGAGTATAATTTTGTGGCTTTTAACCATGGTGGGAAATTTTGTTAAGACGAATATGTCGGTGAGGCCGAGATAAAAGGGCACATAATCGACAAGGACCACTTTTCACTGCCCGAGCTGGAATGCTATACCAAGGAGATGGGGTACCCCGCTATTGATGCTTTTTATGTTATTAAAAATAAAAAATTTAGTTTATTAGAAAATAATTTTCAATTACTTAATATTGTTAGCACCCTGAAACGTGGGGACCACATTCACCTTTATGTCTCCCATGTGATAAACCAGCCTATAATAGAAAAGGGACCCATGTTGCCCTTCATCCTGGTCCAGCTGTTTGTGAGCAAAATAATCAAGGGGTAGGGGTTGACAGTACTGAAAATAGTGGTATAAATGAAGGGGCAGGGGTTGATGGTATAAATGAAGGTGCAGCAGTTGGTGGTATAAATGAAGGTGCAGAGGGTACTGGTATAAATGAAGAGGTAGGTTTGAGTGATATAGATGAAGGGGATGTTGATTTAAATGCTGATAAAACTGCTGAGAAAGGTATAAATGAAGGTAATGAGACTGATAGTAGTGATGTCATAGATTTTGGGGAATATAATTTGGAGGAAGTTCCTGATGAGGATGATAGTGAGATAGATGAAGAACTGAGAGCTTTTTGAGAGGCTGTAAGGAAAGAAAAGAAAAGTGAGAATAAGGCTAAGGCAAGGCAGGGGCGGATCCAGAAATCTAAGATTGCGGGTGCCACTCGCTATATCTATCCCGACCCATATAGACCAAATAAAAAAGGACGGGTCGGATCGGATCATTCAGTTTTTTGTTACTTCGATTAGATTGATTAATTAAGTCGCCTTTTGTTCACAATAGACGAATAGGTTAGAATTAATTTAGCTATTCATTTTACGCGTTATTTTAATTATAGCTTGACAGAACATTAAAAATAAAAACAAAAAAAAAAGATCTTAAAAGAGCTCCCCAATTAAAATATTTACATAAAAATAGCTTAACTATACTTCTTTATTGACTAAGCTAATTTATCTTCAATAATATTGCTATAATTTTTTATTTTAATTGTTAAGTTTTATAGAAATTCCTTGCATAATAACTTAAAATTTTCAACTATAAAGATTCACCCAAAGGATTGATTAATCAAATCACTTAATTTTTTAAAAATCAATAACAAATATAACTTCAAGTTATTCTCCAAATTGAAAAGGAGAAACATATATTAATCATAATTAATTCATGCTATTTACCAAAAAAAAAATTGGCCATAAATAAGATTTTATAGTAGGAATTAAAAAAAATTAAAGAATGGCGAGAAAAAGACAAAGAGAGTCATTTAGCAATTTAAAATAGAAAAAGGTGAAAAGAGTTGCCTGTTGGCTAGGGCTTAGCGTGGGGAGTACTGTGTTATTAATTCTGTAACGAAAGAATAGTTCAAGAACCAAAAACATGCGCCTGTAGGGGGATTCGAACCCACGTCACCTGGACCAAATCTTGATCAATTTGTCAGTGGCACCGCTGCCCGCTTTTGCCTAGAGGGTGCCAATTTTGTTAATTGTATTAATTTATAGTAATTTTTATATAAATATACCTATATATACAAAATTTCGACCCAAGTTACCGGGTGCCGTGGCACCCCATGCGCTCCCTTTAAATCCGCCCCTGAGGCAAGGGCTAAGAAAAGTCAGAAAATTCCTGATGTTGAGCTTGGAGAAGCTGGGATTGATAAGGGATTTGAGGATTTAGAGAGGAACAAGGCTGGTAGATATATTGGAAGGTAATTTATATGTTCTTTACTATTTAAATAGCTTAGATCTGTTGTTTGACTTCATTTTGACTTCAAGTTTAACTGATTTTTTAACTGATTCTTATTGGAAGGTTGGGGGGTAATGAGGACTTCATTGATTCCTTAGATGTTGACAGTCAAGACAGTGATGAAGAACTTGATCCACTAGCACAACCTGGTGCTGATTTACCTTTCAAAAGAAGATTCAACAAGATTAGGTTTGATTTTTGTGCTAAGTTAACTATATTTGAACTTAGCATGATATTTGAAAATGCTATTGCCTTTAGAAAACCAATTGCTGATTATGCTGTGCAAAACAAGGTTCAAATTAAGCTTAGACCAAATGAAAGACATAGGGTTAGGGTGAAATGTACTGGAAAAAACTGTCATTGGACAATTTATGCTAGTATTGACAAAGGATCTGGTGATTTTGTAGTAAAAAAGTATCATCCAGTTCATAAGTGTACAGCAAAGAACAAAAACAAACAGTGTTCATCTAGTTACATTGTTAGGAAGCTTGGAGATAGAATACTTGAACACCCTGAGATTAGGATCTATAAATTGCAACAATTAATAAGAAAAGAGTGGGGGCTGCAAGTTGGGAGGTCAGTCTGCTATAGGGCAAAGATGACTGTTATTAGCAAGTTTATGGGTGACTAGAAACTTGAGTTCTCAAGACTGTTAGACTATGCTGATGTGATCAAAACCACAAACCCTGGGAGTTCATGTTGGGTAAGGACTGATACTGAAACAGTCCCTGGAAAGAACTTGTTCAAGTACTTCTATGTTTGTTTTGAGTCATTGAAGAAAGGTTGGTTGGAAGGGTGCAGGAAGATCATAAGGCTAGATGGGTGTTTTTTGAAAGGTGTTTGCAAGGGTGAATTGTTTGTAGCTGTTGGCAGAAATGGGAATCAGCAGATATTTTCCATAGCTTGGGCAGTAGTTGATCAGGAAACAAAGCAATCTTGGAAGTGGTTCTTGGAATATCTTATTGCTGATTTGGAGTTGAGTGAAGGGCATGGCATTACAACCATGTCAGATATGCAAAAGGTTACTCCATTAGTTTACTTTTCCTTTTCTGTTATTGTCCTTAATTATATGCTTTGCTTACTGTTATTTCCCTTTCCTTTTCTGTTGTTTCCCTTTCCTTTTCCGTCATTTTCATTAATTATGTGATTTGTTAACTGTTTATGTATGACTTAGGGACTTGTTGAAGCTGTTCAGGAGCTGCTCCCACATTCTGAGAAGAGAATGTGTACAAGACACATATGGGCTAACTGGCAAAATACTTGGAGAGGAGAAGAAAGAAGAAGACAATTCTGGAAGTGCAGCAAGACAAGTTTCCTGGTAAGCTTGAAGGATGAACTTGATGAAATGGATAAACTTGGGCATAAGATTTGTGAATCCTTAGTTTGCTATAATAAAGAAACCTGGTGTAGGGCTTATTTTAGTGAATCAGTTAGGTGTGATGTGGTTGAGAATAACATATTTGAAATATTTAATGCATGGATAGTTGGGCCTAGGCATAAGGCAGTAATTAGCATGTTAGAAGAAATCATGCATAAGGTAATGAAGAGACATGTTGATATGATCAAGTTTGGCCAATCCTGGGATCATGACGTTTCACCCATGGCTAGACTTGTCTTAGAGGATAATAAAAAACTTGGGAGGACTTTAGAAGTAACATGGAATGGGGATACTGGGTGTGAAGTAGAAGAAGAGGATTTTAGACACACTATGAACCTTGAAAGGAGGACTTGTAGCTGCAGATTATGCCATTTAAAGGGAATACCTTGTGCACATGCTCTGTGCGCATTGTATAACATTGGCCATGAACCAGATGATTATGTGGAACACTGATATAGGCAGGACACATTCCTAAGTTGTTACAAGTATTTCATTCAACCTATGCCTAACATGAAGATGTGGGGAGAATCAAACAACCCTCCAATTGAGCCACCTGAAGTAAAGCAATGCTTGGAAGACCCAAAAGATGTAGAAGGAAGGACAAAGATGAACCAAAAAAGAAATGGGGGAAACTGTCAAAAAAGATATGCAAAATGAGTTATTCAGTGTGTGGTCTAACTGGTCACAATAAATCTGGATGCAAATCAAGAGTATGTCCCTCTCTCTACTCTATTTCATTATTTGTTTTTGTAGAATTAATTGCTAAACATTAACTTCATGTTTCTATCTCTATTGCATGTAAAGAGTGCACCAAGAGCTGCAGGTGAAACCAGTCAACCAAACACCACTCAGGCATCTGCTACTGCTTCTATGTCAAACACTACTCATGGACCCAATACTCAGGCTACAAACAACACACACACTCAGGCAACACCCAATTCCCAAGCTAGCCAAGCTACTGATAACACTAGTCCATCTTCTCTTTGTCAAGAAACTTCAAGGGTGCAAAGATGTAACAATACTTCTGGTATAAGAGGTAGAACCCTTGGAGTTGGTTGAGGAAGGGGAAGGGGAGGTGGAAAAGGAGCATATGATGGTTCTGGACATGCTACTGCCTCTGATGCTGCTGGTTATGCATCTGCAGCATCTGTTGCATTTGCTACTGCTTCTATGTCAGCTGTTTTTGGGAAAAAAAGATCAAGACATGCTGGGTTTGGTTTTTTTGTAGACACAAATACTGGAAGACAAGTTCTATATGTAAGTAGTCTTGCCCACTAATAGTTTGCCTACTAATAGCTGTTACTGCATTTGTTTGCATACTAATAGCTGTTGCTGTACTGATTTATTGTTCTTAGCCTGGCCAGTCAAGTCAACAAGTATTATCAAGGGGTAAACAAAAGAAAGATGCATCTCAGACCAATATTGAACTTGGATACAAGCCACATGGTTTGAAATGGGGAGGGAAAGATACTATCACTGGAAACCAACTTCAATAACAAAGGTTGAAGAAAATGCAGAAGTTAGGGCTGTTTATTTTTTGGTTTAAACTGATAAACTGAACCGATTAAAAGTTAATGGTTTATAAATATTGGGTTATCGGGTTATCGGTTATTTAACGGTTTACAAAAAATTTTTTATTGGGTTATCGGTTCAGTTGTCGGTTTTGTACATTTTCTTATTGGTTAAACCGATAATCCAATAAGGTTTTCAAATTTACTTTATGTGCATAAAAGTAGTATACTTAATTACTATTAGTTGGAACTTGGAAACCTCAAACCCTAGTCTTCTTTTACTTATGTAGCTTTCGAGTCGCCCCATCCATTTCAACCACTGATTTACTATTTCACTCCTTGCCTCCTCCATTAGTTTATAGAATAATGAAGTATATTTGAATATGTTGTTGGTTTCTTTTTTGAATATGGCGAATGCTATAAGAGGCATTTGAATTCGTTGTGAAAATAAAGCCGGTTTTGTATTGGATGCAATCGTTTAAGAGATTTTTTTAACACTTGTTAGGCCTAAGTTTTTTAATGGTTAAACCGAAAACCGAACCGATAAGAACCTAAAACCAATAACCCAAAAACTGATAACTGATAGCTTATTGGTTCGGTTATTGGTTTAGCACTTTTAAAAACCGAAAACCGATAGTTCAAACCGATAAGGTGCAAAACCGAACCGAACCGACCGATAAACACCCCTAGCAGAAGTCAAGTGCAGCAAGGGGAACTTCTCAAAGCCAGACAACAATCACTTCAAGAATGTCCCATAATTAGGAGTTTCACTTCATGTTTTTGTGCTAGGACAATTAGGATTTCACCTTAACTGGTTGATTAAGACAGTTTGTTGTTGCTTCAGTTTCTATTTTGTCTAATTTAATGGTCATATGCCCATATCTGTGAACCATTTGAATTAAGGCAGCCTTGTATGAACCATTACTTTTGTCTAATTTAATGGCCATCAGCTTTATCTATGTTATGTGTCTTTGTATTGATGCACCACTAGTATATGTTTGGCAATTTGAAAAGGCAATAACATACACCATACAAAAGAAGTTCATAAATTAACATCATAACTCCACCTTACATAAATTAACATAGATTCATAATCTGTTTAGCTAGAGATAAAGCTCTCTTAAAATCCATGCTACAACCACAAGAGTGAGCAAATTCCTACACTTTCTTCTACTATTCTTCAACTTTTCCAACTCTTGGTCATGGACCTTTGTCTTCTTCAATAATCCCCAAATCACTCTACAAGCTTGATCGGGAATTTCATCATCCACCCACCTTAAAAAAATTGAACCCCCCAACCTGTGGAATATATAAAAAATTATAATTAATCAAAAATTATAACTAATCAAAAATTATACGGTTTAGGCAGCCTTATAATTAATCAAAAATTAATTTTTTTAGGTTTAGGGATCCTTTTAATACGTACCAGACCAACTTGACAACTGAGAAATCTTCGTCCCGGATTACTTTGTGTCCAAGTGGTACGAATTCTAGTTATTATCCCACAGTAACAAATAATGCGACTCTCCATCTTTTTAAGTGTTACGAGGTCTATGTAACTGAGGGAGAAGGATAAAGATGAGAGAGACAAAAAAATTAAATTTTCAAGCTTTTTTGAGCTGTGAATGTGTTTTAATGGAGGTATAAGCAAATGAGAGGGAATTGGCATTTGAATAGAGGAAGAAGAAGACTTTAAGGGTATAAAGGTACTTTCCCCTATTTTTTACCGTTATAAAGTCAGTAATTTTGGCTCAACGTGCTGCATAGTGAGTGTATCTCACTTTATGCCATGCTGGATGGGGGAGTTTAAAAAGTTAACTTTAGGCATACATGAGGTGTCTGGAAAGTCACTTGGGAAGTTGGAGTATCAAACTGACAGCTGGCGTCAACTTTAGGGCGCTGTTTATGTATCTTGCAGAACTATCAAATAAACACAAGCTTAATAACTTGTTGTCTGCGACACGTCTTATAGTATTAGTCTTGTCTACGAGCACATGCATAGATGGCAAAGGACATTTCACTCCCTTGCCTGAAATTGAGCATCAACCTCGCAATCCAATCCTCAAGTTCAATACTTGTCTTGTTGCCTATGCTCTTAATCCCTTAGCCTACGCTAGTCGTCTCCTATATGATGCCCACAATTGTCTTATGGCACTGCCAAACACTGCCTTTGTAACATATTTTCGTCCCGCATAATGCAACATAGCTCTAGAATTGAACGTCTAGGTCAACAGACACTTGCTTGCAAGACTGAACCCGAGCCATGTTCAGTAGCTAGTCAACACATGTGGCTACTTAGAATGGTGTCTCCGGTGCTCTAATCCGAATAAAGATATTTACCCTTCCTGAGGACAACTAGTTCCATATGACGAGCCTCAGACACTTTTAAATGCCTGACGAGATATGAACCTAAAAACAAGGAATTGATAAGAACAATAAAATAAGATAAAAATGAATTAAAACAAGACATAATTTTGATGTATTAAGGCAACAATTAGGAAGTGAGGTCTAATCACCTCCTTCACAACAAAAGATCCAAAAAACACATATGCTATTTGACACTAAATTGGATGATTCCAATTGCAAACAAGGATTAAGTGCTTAAGCAACAAGCTTAGCCAAATCTCACAATACCAATGTCAATTAATCAAAGTGTAACCCTAGATATAAGCATAATAACGCTTATATAGTAGCTTTCCTAGTATGGCATGAAATGTCCTAATTGCCCCTAAAGTGGGCTACAACTAAAAGTGATTAAACTCAAAATAGTATCAAGAATGCCTTCAACGCGATCGTGTCTGCAGCTTCGCGGTCGCGCTGAATATCTCAGAAACACTTCACGATCACGGCCTAGGTCTCGTATTCTAGAAGAGCAATTCTTCAGCCAGCCTCCAGCGTGCTCGCGTTCTGATCTAGCACGATTGCGCAAGCTTGAATTCGTGATGTGCTCGCAATTTCACTCGTGTCATCACGGTCGCGCTAAGCATTTGCAATTCCAGAAACAAAGAGTGTGCAAGCTCGCATTGCAACACCCAAAATCAGCTCCAACAACTTTAGTTTTAATAATAAGTGATACGATCCAGATTAGTACCCAAAGCCATGGAGGGTTCACGCTCAACATCTAGAGCTTGAAATACTTTAAGAGAGTTTGGAAGCCAAGAATCAAGTAAAAGGATTGGTCAAACAAGCAACTGGGAGCTTACTATAATATGTGTCCACGCGATCGTGAGGCAAAAGGCGTGATCGCACAAAAGAAGTCCACTCAAGTGCATGATCGCAAGATGCTTAACGCTATCGCGAAGAAGCTTCAACTCACATGGTGCGATAACGACACCCAAGGCACGATCGCGATGAAGGACGTCCTGGCAGCTTGGCAGAATCAGCATAAGGGGCTTTTTAGTCCATTTATCATTGTTATTAACTAGCTACTATAAATAGCCTAATCCTAGGGTTTAGTCATTTAGTTAGAGATTTGGATGATTGAGAATACTCTTATGAGAGTGTGTGTGGGTTTAATCCCCTTTCCTCTTCTTGGATCTCTTTTGGATTCTCTTGTGTGAGAGATCCATTGCTTGAGTTCAAGTCTGTTCCCCCTCGGATATTGGACTTTGATTGTATTCGTCTAAATTAGGGTATTACAGTTTGTTTGTAGTATTTTAATTTACTTACAATTTTGGGATTGATTCCTTTCTTTCTTCTATCTATTTCCCGATTCCCTTCTATCTTTTACTTTATATCATTATTTTTATTATTGGTTGCTTGATTTCCTAGTCTTAGATTTTAGAATCATATTATTTGGTATCAGAGCTCGGATCGGTGTTTGTTTCTACAAGCATATCTTGGATTTGATTATCAAAATATGAAAATTATAAAAAAATTAAAAAATCCCAAAAATTAATTCATAGATTTAGGGTTCCTTTGGATGAAATATTTGTTACCAACTGTTGGTTGATAATTCTAGAAGTTGTGTCTTGAAGGAATTGAACAACAAACAAAGTTTGGAGCATCAATTTAAAGAATTAAAATCTAGGATTCTTCAAGTTATTCAACAATTGATTTGGGGCTTTTGCATTTTGGGTGTCGTTTTTGAAGAACTGATCATTGGGATTTGATCATGGACTTATCAGGAGCTTATACCTCGAAGAAAAAACAAGTTGATTTATGAAGATTCACGTGAAGAAAATTTTCAGAAATTTGGGCTTCAAATTCTGCATCTGACCCGGAATTTGTTCTTCGCGATAGCGCGCCTTCTCACGCGATCGTGCAGGTCTGATTAATTATTGCTCTTCGTGATCGTGCGGCGACAGCGCAGGCATGTTGAAAGTTGTTCTTCGCGATCGTGCGTCGAACGCGCAGGGTTATTGACTTACTCTTCGCGATAGCGCCAAAACTCACGCGACATCACTGAACAAAAAAATCAGTCAGTTTAAAGATTGCTCGGAACAACCCCTAAATAGTTTCAGATCACCTAAACCCCTTTCATATCATCAAATGCATTAAGTTTCTAGATCATACATAAAATTTCATCCAATTCCAATTTCGTTTCGTGCCAATTCGATTCCTGTTTTTCTCTTTTTAGTTCCATTGCCTGTTTAATTTGTTCCTAGTCTGTTTGTGTGTCTTTGTCCAGTTCTTTGGTGTCTAATAAACTCTATTCCAAACCGAGGCGTGGATACTCACCTTGAGAATTGAGGTTGTAGAACCTTGAAGAGATTAAGGGAGCCCTTGAGTGGAAAAAGGCTTGATTGGTGAGAACATTAGAGTGTGGTCGTAAAAGCCATTGACCCTGAGTGTATACACGAGTGGAAAGAAAATTGAGTGATCATATATTGAGTGATACACGTGAGGGAGTGAATTTGTGCGATCCTTTTCTTTTCGTTGTTTCAAATATGTCCTTGGATAATGATTGTGGAGGTTATGACTCATATGGAG
This sequence comes from Petunia x hybrida, assembly GCA_037355625.1. Lineage (NCBI taxonomy): Eukaryota > Viridiplantae > Streptophyta > Magnoliopsida > Solanales > Solanaceae > Petunia > Petunia x hybrida. Next base: position 11,409,981 of record JBBBVM010000024.1, read on the forward strand.
GTGATGGGGATTGTTACGATGATTGTGGAGATTATGGTTCCTATGATGATGGTGGGAGTTACTATGATTATTCGGGGAACTATGGCTCTTATGGTGATGAAGCGAGTCGCTATGGTGATCATGAAGCTCGCGGAGACTATGAGGCTTATGAGGATGAATGTGATGATGAAAACTCATATACCTCTAGTCTTGGAGCTGATGATAGTGATGCTTCAAGGTACAATGTTCCTAGTTACTCTTCTTGTGATGAACTTGAAAATGTACATAGTGACATAGAGAGAATTGATTATGAAAGTTATTATAGAGATTGTTCATTTGCATCCTCTCTTTGTGTTCTTAAATATAGATAAAAGAGTAGTAGTGGTCTTTCTATTGGATTGAAAAAAATTGAAAATCGCTCCATGAGAAAAAGAGAGCTTACGTCTTATACTTGTGCTAAAGGGTTCAATGCTTCTAATTTGTATGTGAAAGGCCATTTTAGGTCTACAGTGAGAAAAGGTGCTACATGTGGTTTGCCTTGTTCTAACAATGCTGTGAGAAGCTTGGATTGATATAGTAGGAGAATTTCTTATGGGTTCCATGGTGAGATTCCTTCCTCGACTTTCAACAACACATCTAATCTCAGAAGAGTGAAGTGAAGTTGAAGCTACACTAGTGGTGTTGCTAGTAGAGGAGGGATAAGGGAAACCCAAGTTGATGGTGATGCTACTCTTGGGTATTCAAGTTCTTTCTTGGATGCAAATCTACAAAAATTGACTAGGCGTAGGTTCGTTGTTGAGGTTAATGGGTATGGAGGACACTTGCTCAAAATTAGTGATACTGATGCTAATTTCATTAGCACCTCTTTGGTTGGTAGGCTAAGGATACCATGACATGAGCTAGAACATCCTTATGAGTATAATGGCGTGCGGGTTTCCAAGGAAGCTCGGGTGCCCATAACTCATAGGAATTATAAGGGTTATGTTTGGTGTGATGTGTATCCAATGCAACACTTTGATGTTTGGTTAGGTAAACCTTGGTTGCACGACAAAGAGTTTCAATAGAGTGCTATGAAGGATGTGTATCTTGTGGCAATTGGTCAAAGAGTTTATGACTTTGCACCTTACGAAACAAAAGGCAAGTTAACTACTATTGCACATTCTTGGGCTATGCAAAGGAGAAAGGATCGATAACTTCATTCCATGGTTGAAATGACGCATTCAAGCAGTCCTACAAACATAAGAGAAAGTGGGACAAATGCAAGTAAAGGGTTGACAAGTGTCAACAAGGTGAACCCAAAACCGCAAGATTAAAAACCAAGGTGTTCACCAAAGAAGAGGGGGATATCAAGTGATGATTCTCTAAGTCCTAGATTCCGGGTTGATGTTAAGGGTCCACCTACTCCAGCTAAGAGCATTCTTGGGGCTTGTCCCAACTCGCCCGAGCATGAGACACAAAAGATTTAGAGGAGTAAGGGAGTGACCGGTGACAACTCTCGAGTGGAAAAAATAAGAGGTTGTGTTTATTGATGTGAGTGGGTTGTCACCACCCCAATCTACACCCGACCTTGAAGAAAAATTGAGAGGAAAAATAAAAGAGAAAAAACAAAAGAGTGAGGGTGAGGATTTTCCTTATCCTTATAATACTAACATTTCTTGTTTCTATAGTTGTTTTGTGTCTTTTGAAGGTTTGCTTGGAGGAGCTAAATTGGGGAATCCTTCTTTGGAAGTGGTTCCATGCCTTGAAGAAAAAGAGGAGATCAAAGTGAAGTTTCCAAGTGAACAAGTGAGCTTAAATTTAAAAATCCAAGGTAAAGAAGAATCTTTAGGTGTGCTACAAGGTAACAAATCTAATCCTAACTCTTGTATTTCTTTGGGTGAGCTTGATAGAGACTTGAATATAGTTGATAGCTTTATTTTTTGTGAAATTAATGATCCTTTATCTTGCATTGCTAATCGTCAAAGTGAAATTTGTGAGCATGCAGTAGTTGTGAAAAGAAAATTGATGATTTTTTTGTGTGTGAATTATTCCATACTAGTGGTGTACAAATGGATGAACTTGAACAAAATGGCTTTTGTTATGACACCCCACCTTTGTTTGACAAATGTGAAAATGAATTGCTTGATTTTGATGAGATAACATTTGATAGCATTCTTGATTTTGGTGGTAGTTTGTGCCAAGGTCTTAAGGTGGTTGGCAATCCATTGTTTGTTGAAAATGAGCAAGAAGAAGTGTTGGAAGGTGATTTTAGTATTGCCAATCCACTATTTGTTGAAAATGATTCTTGTGACTTGCTTAAGTGTGATAATTGTGTGGGTGTTAGAAAGCTAACTACCAAAATATTTTTTGAAAGCTTGTCTAATATTTGGAAGTCCTCCAAAGGTGAAGATTGCTCCTTAAAGAAGGAGGGAGGCACTAGTGATAGTAGTGGTAACGTAATAGATGTTAGCTTTAGTGTCAATTTCTTTACTTGCTCTATTCCTAGTCTTGAGCATACATTTGAAGTAGACTTTGCTAGAGCTTCCAATGTTAAGAGTGATAAATTGTCAATGGAGGCTTGGCATGAGGTGAATGAGCTTACAAATGAAGATTGTTTTGTGAATGAACTTGCTTGTTGTTGCTTTTCTAGCCTAGCTTGTGATGATGGAATTAGAAATATGTTCGTTATCGACGATTTTGATGCTTGGCTATATCATATAAGTGTGCATTTTGAGCATGAGTATATGAGTTTTGTTCCATTCTCTTTGTTGTGTAGAACTTGAAAAATTATTGAGTTGGTACTTATTCGCGTCATGGTTTTGCAAGGTACAAATTCGAGGACGAATTTCTTGAGGGAATAGTACGATCCGGATTAGTACCCGAAGCCACGGAGGGTTCACACTCAACATCCGGAGCTTGAAATGATTTAAAAGGGCTTGGAAGCGAAGAATCAAGTCAAAGGATTGGCAAAACAAGCAACTGGGAGCTCACTATAATATGTGTCCACGCGATCGTGAGGCAACAGGCGTGATCGCACAGAAGAAGTCCACTCAAGTGCGTGATCGCGAAGAAGCTTTAGCTCACATGGTGCGATAGAGACACCCAAGGCGCGATCGCGATAAAGGACGTCCTGGCAGCTTGGCAGATTCAGCATAAGGGGCTTTTTAGTCAGTTTATTATTGTATTTAACTAGCTACTATAAATAACCTAATCCTAGGGTTTAATCATTTAGTTAGAGATTTAGATGATTGAGAATACTCTTGTGAGAGTGTGTATGGGTTTAATCCCTTTTTATCTTCTTAGATCTCTTTTGAATTCTCTTGTGTGAGAGATCCATTGCTTGAGTTCAAGTCTCTTCCCCCTCGGATATTCGACTTTGATTGTACTCGTCTAAATTAAGGTATTACATTTTGTTTGTAGTATTCCAATTTACTTACAATTTTGGGATTGATTCATTTCTATCTTCTATCTATTTCCCGATTCCCTTCTATCGTTTACTTTATATCATTATTTTTATTATTGGTTGCTTGATTTCCTATTCTTAGATTTTAGGATCATATCATTTGGTATCAGAGCTCGGATCGGTGTTTGTTTCCACTAATACTATCTTGGATTTGATTATCAAAATCTGAAAATTACAAAGAAAATTGAAAATTTTCAAAAATTGAGTCATAGATTTTGGGTTCCTTTGGATAAAATCTTTGTTACCAACTGTTGGTTGATGATTCTAGAAACTATGTCTTGAAGGAATTGAACAACAAACAATGTTTGGAGCATGAATTTGATGAATCAAAATCTATGATTCTTCAAGTTATTCAACAATTGGCTTGGGGTTTTTGCATTTTGGTTGTTGTTTTTGAAGAATTGATCATTAGATTTTTTTCACGGGCTTATGAGGAGCTTATATATTAAATTTGAAGCAAAAATAAGTTGATTTGTGAAGATTCATGTGAAGAAAATTTTCAGAAATTTGGGCTTCAAATTCTGCATCTGACCCGGAATTTGTTCTTCGCGATAGCGCGCCTTCTCATGCGATCGCGCAGGTCTAATTAATTATTGCTCTTCGTGATCGCACGGCCACAGCACAGGCATGTTGAAATTTGTTCTTCGCGATCATGCACTGACAGCGCAGGGTTATTGACTTACTCTTTGCGATAGCGCCAAAACTCACGCGACATCGCTGAACAAAAAAATCAGTCACTTTAAAGATTGCTCGGAATAGCCCCTAAATAGTTTCAGATCACCTAAACCCCTTTCATATCATCAAATGCATTAAGTTTCTAGATCATACACAAAATTTCATAAAATTCCAATTTCGTTTCGTGCCAATTCGATTCCTGTTTTTCTCTTTTTAGTTATATAGCCTGTTTTATTTGTTCCTAGTCTGTTTGTGTGTCTTTGTCCGTTTCTTTGGTGTCTAATAAACTCTATTCCAAACCGAGTCATGGATACTCACCTTGAGAATTGAGGTTGTAGAATCTTGAAGAGATTAAGGGAGCCCTTGAGTGGAAAAAGGCTTGATTTGTGAGAACATTAGAGTGTGGTCGTAAAAGCCATTGACCCTGAGTGTATAATCGAGTGGAAAGAAAATTGAGTGATCAATTGAGTGATACACGTGAGGGAGTGAATTTGTGCGATCCTTTTCTTTTCGTTGTTTCAAATATGTCCTTGGATGATGATTGTGGAGTTTATGACTCATATGGAGGTGATGGGGATTGTTACGATGATTGTGGAGATTATGGTTCCTATGATGATGGTGGGAGTTACTATGATTATTAGGGGAACTATAGCTCTTATGGTGATGAAGCGAGTCGCTATGGTGATCATGAAGCTCGTTGAGGCTATGAGGCTTATGAGGATGAATGTGATGATGAAAACTCCTATAGTTCTAGTCTTGGAGATGATGATAGTGACGCTTCAAGGTACAATGTTCCTATTTACTCTTCTTGTGATGAACTTGAAAATGTAGATAGTGACATATAGAGAATTGATTATGAAAGTTATTATAGAGATTGTTCATTTGCATCCTCTCTTTGTGTTCCTTAAAGTAGACAAAAGAGCAGTAGTGGTCTTTCTATTGGATTGAAAAGAAGTGAAAATCGCTCCATGAAAAAAAAAAAAAAAGAACTTACATCTTCTACTTGTGCTAAAGGGTTCAATGCTTCAAATTTGTATGTGAAAGGCCATTTGAGGTCTAAAGTGATAAAATGTGCTACATGTGGTTTGCCTTGTTCTAACAATGATGTGAGAAGCTTGGATAGATATAGCAGGAGAAGTTCTTATGGGTTCCATGGTGAGACTCCTTCCTCGACGTTCAACAACACATCTTATGTTGGAAGAGTGAAGGGATGTTGAAGCTACACTAGTGGTGTTTGTTGACATCCAATTTTGTCCCTCTTTTTTCTATAAGTTGGCTATATTTAACATAAAGGTGCAGTATTGACTATTTGACAAAATGTACATTAGAAAGAATGCATTTGCTTGTGGTATCCCTTATTTATACAGTATATATTTATTTGTAGCTATACAATTCAATTTTATCATGTTAGGCCATTTGTTATATATATATATATATATATATATATATATATATATATATATATATATATATATATATATATATATATATATCAAAACTGCAGTTATTTGTGCAATATACTGCATTTATAATATTTCATAATTATTTGTGACTATTTATATATAAATATTTTCAATTTGACCAAATTTCTTTATTATGTGCGTTTTTCTTTTTTTTTATATATATAATATATATTTATTTACTTTGCACCTTTAGTTAAAATATTAGCCTAAGTAGAATATCCGATCCAATTTTCTACTCCATATTAATTTAAAATTAAATTTTTCTTGAGTTTGAGTAAATTTCCAAATTTCATCACATATATTTCAAAAGAATTTCTTTTTCTTCTTCTTTTATTAAAATTTCCTTAAAGTTGAACCTAGACAAAAGGTTAGTCCAAATACACCCTCTATCTTTTTGAATTTTTGAAAGAAAATCCTTATTGTATAAAATCCCAAAATGTTACTCCCCTCCTAGAAAAAATATATCCTTCCAGTCATCTTTTCTCCTTCAATTACTCATCTGAATCCCCTAATTATCTCCTTCATGATCTGATCCCTAAACTTCGGGAATCACCCAACGTCTCTTAAGCTTGGCTACATATACAGTAGCAAGGGGAGACCATTACGGAGACCTTCCAAGACAAGACCAGCAAAATACACACATCATCTTCAACCTCTCCCCTCCCTCACCTCTTCTCTACACCATTCTATATACAATACACACCACACACACAATTACAAATACACACACATCAGAAACACATACAAAAACACCATCACACACATACACACTGTTATACATAGAGAAATAGGAAAAGGGAAAAACCCTTTCCACCACCAGTGATACAAGAACCAAAACACACACACACGCATACAAAAAATGGTGGAAACACACCACTGAAACAGATCTAAGAAAAAAAGGAAAAGTGAAATGGAGGAACCACCAGAGAGGGAGATCGGGACAGGAGGAAAGCGATACAAAATAGTGCAGTGGTGAAACTCCATCACCGGTGGTCATTGCCTGAATCCTGACCGAAAAAGCTTCACTTGACAGCTTCTATGTCGTTTGGTTCTTCGATCTGCACGCCTGCTTCCGAATCGGGAATATAAAGAGGAAAAGTGAGTCGTAGTGACGCTAGTTGATCGTTGCTCCTCGTCCGCTCCTCGTCCGCTCCTCTGCTGCTAGCATTACCACTCCACCAAAATTTTCATCGCCCTCGTCGATTCTTTTCAGGATCACTGCTAATTGGATATAGCTACTTTCGAATTGGTTGCTCAATGCTTTTGACAGGGTTGTCGCCATTTGTTGTTGGCAAAAAAAAATTGGAACCTCTGTGCTAATATTATTTTTTGCAGATTGTTGGAAATTAGGAGTTGACCCGTTCAACTCATTAAATTATTGTTGCTGCAGTTGACCCGTTTACTGTATTTGACTGTTTTGTTATGCAGCTTGCATATAGAAACCTATGATTCCAATTTGAATATGCTGCAGGTTTGGTGAGTTAAGTGATCATGGCTGGCTCACCTGATCTATCAGCTGAGTAGTAAGCCTCCTTGGGAAAATTCTCAATATCTCTTCCTATCAAAATGAGATTAGGAGGGCGCAAATTCCGTTTCCATCGAGAATTGAATTGACCTTTCCCTTATTTCGACCGGAATCCCTTTAAAAAAAAAATCTATTTTCCCTTTATTATCTTTTATTATTATTATTATTATTATTATTTTATTATTTTTATTATTATTACTACTTATTATCATTATTATCATTATTCTTATTATTTTTTTTATTATTGTACTAATTTATTTTTCTCATTTTTGCGAGGTACAATCCTACAAAGAGGAAGTCTTTGGCGAATATGAATATTTATTACTTATACAATTATTTGTGCCTAAATTGTCTATATAGTAGAGTTATTTTTGATTGACTTTAGTTTGAATCCCAATTATTTAGTCCGGCCGGGAACCACACTTGGTGGAATCTGAGAGGTGCCTAACACCTTCCTTTTGGGTTAATTTGAACCCTTACTCAGAATATCTGGTTCATAGATCAAGTTTCGGAGTTAACATTAAAATCGGCTAGAAACAAAGTAGGTGCCCTAATACGCCTAGTTAAAAGATATGTTTGGTGGCGACTCCAAGTCTTTACCCGTGAGTTCCAATAAGTCGAGCCCTTTTTTCGAACTTTAACTGGTTCGGAAAAAAATGGGTGTCGACAGAATAGCGACTCTGCTGAGGATATCAAGGTTCTAACCATAACGGACTTTAAATTGGGATTACTTGTACTTATTTTCTTTTCTTATCATTTTGAATACTAACTGTTCTTTCTTTCCCTTTCGCATGATTGATATTTATCTTTAGATGTTTAAATTTTTGGCGCTCTTTCTCTAAATTGATTGTCGTATTTATTTTGTTTTCATTTCCTCTACTCCTGGAATATTTATACTTACACACACCATGAACGATTGCGTGGACCCCACGGTCGTTCCACTATCAAAGCACCTTTTAGGGAAAGTACAGAAAATTAGCCAACTAGCGAAGCTGTTGGCAGTTTGCGGGCTTTCAACTTTCAAGTCGTCGGCTTGGGAGTAACCTTGTCTAGAAATCTACTCCTAGATACTATTAAGAGCATATATCATATCCGCCAACGTTGGCAAAGTTTACTCGTGCGCTATATTTGAAATACGGTTGCGTTGGTTTGACGACCGTTCTCACTCCTACAAAACACACCGTTGAAAATATTTTGGGATAGGTCAAGTCCGTGGTACAACCGACGGTTCCAAACTTTTTCACTTCCAAACTGTCTGTTTGGGAGAACCTATTCTAAACCTCACTCTTAGAAAACCCCATTAGGAGTATACATCGCATTCCATATTTTAAAATCTTTTTCACATCATCGTTTCAAATTATTTTGCGTGATTATCTCATTTTTGGAACTAACATGTTTCTTTTGCTTTCCCTTTTTCCTTCCTTTTTATTAAACTTATTTTACTTTTTTATTTCAACTTGTGCATATTTTAAACTTGTGCATTTTTTCTCATACGAAACTTCAAAATCGTGCGTTGAAATATGGTGGTTACGAGGATCTCGCGACCGCCTCTTTCCTCAGAAAATATCCTTTAAAGGGACAACTTGGAATCTAGTTGGTCCGAGACGTTCCTGCTCCCCAGTTGTCCGCTTGGGAGGAATAAAACTCGGTCTAAGTCAACCCAGCTCTTAGTGGTGACTCTAGGACAATGCATCATGACATATCATTAGTCGACTTGTTCTCAAGTCTGATAGGTCAACATGTTCAAACAATTTGAATGGGTTTTTGACCCCCAAAAAGCGTTAAACATGATTTATTGGCATATACTTAGAGGATTGAACGTGCAAATGTGGATCGTTTATTGAAATTATTCTGCATTCAAAGGCACAAATGGTAACCGAAATGGCATCAAAGCCCAAATTGAATCGAAAACGACTGCTTATTCCTAAACGGTTGGAATTATTATGTATTCAATGTCATTCAAAGGCACAAATGGTAACCGAAGCGGCATCAGAGCCAAAATTGAATCAGAAATGATCGTTTATTTCTAAGCGGTTAGAATCATTCTGTATTCAATGTCATTCAAAGACACAAATGGTAACCGAAGCGGTGTTCAATGTCATTCAAAGGCACAAAAGGTAATCGAAGAGGCATCAAAGCCCAAATTGAATAAAAAATGACTGTTTATTCCTAAGCGGTTGGAATCATTCTGTATTCAATGCTATTCAAACGCGCAAAAGGTAACCGAAAAGGCATTAAAAGCCCAATTTTGAAACAGAAATAACCGCTTGATAGACGGGATGACACATAATGTGCATTTATCCTTTAGGCATTATATAAAGACTTGTCATCCGTGGTTTGTCAAAATTCCATTAACAACATTCATCTAAAGTGTCTAAAGAGTTCTCAATCCACAACGACACATCTCTTCATATTCTTTGTTGCATTGTTTTCAAAAGCTTGTGCCACACGTTGATCATTTGCTTGCAATAAAGCGAATTTTAGGCATTTTCTTCTCCCTTTCCCTATTGTCCGTCACATTTTCCAAAAAATCATGGCCACTAGAACATTTGACATGGTTGTTGAAATCCCTCAGTTTCTAAGAGATTAAAGGGAAAACCTAAGCATAGATCAACAAAATCAAGTCAAAATGGTGTTAGGGAATCTAATTTAATGGAGCACACTGTAGTAAAAGGGATAGTAGAAGCAACAATACACTATTGGGATGTAGACCGAGCAGTTTTCCACTTTGGAAGTGCAGAGGTGACACCGTTGCTGGAAGAAATAGGCGGGTTAACTCAATTACCATTTGATAGTGATGAGGTTGATGCCTGAGAACATTATACACGAGGAGTTCTTCGAAATGATAGGGTTTAAACCTGAATTATGCAGAGACAGTGTGAGGCAGTCGGGATTCTCTTTGACTTCTCTCTACATCAAATTTGGATACAGAGAAGTATTTCAATAATTCGAAGATAATTTCAGCATTAACAAGGTCGATTGGCAAGAGCGGAGGGTACTCGCTTTTGTCACCAAATTTTTAGGGACTGTCGTGTTTCCAGAACACAAAGGGCGGGTTAATGTTTGGATGATATCGATTGCCGATGCCTTACTGAAGGACTTTGACAAAAAATACACTTTGATATCTACGATTGTTGCAGAGATGTACCAAGCTCTAGAAAGATGCAAGAAGGGCGGTAGCTTTTCCGAAGGTTGTAATTTGCTTCTACAAATTTGGTTGATGGAGCATTCGCACAAAAAGAACACCACAGACCAAGGCTTCAACTCCGTACCAAGAGAAAACTACATCTTGACACATACCGCTCGCATGGACAATGCACTTGAAAAGTGGGACCGGCCAACAACCACCGAAGGCTAGCACCACAGGCTTTCTCAGTTGAGATCTGAAAATATACGATGGATGTTTGACTACTTTACCAGTGTCACAGTGATCACACGATCGGAAGGAGCTTCATTTCTTATCTTGGTTGGGTTTAGAGGAGTTTACCCATACACTCCTTTAAGGACACTTAGACAAGCAGGGAGAAAGCAGATTGTACCCCAAATTGCAGACATCAGAAGTTCCAAAGCAGATATTTTTGGATGAGTGATACCATTCAAAGACAAGATATTAGAACTTTGGAAAGCAAGGCATCGAATGGAGTTTGAGACTATTGGGCGAGTCAGGTTTGATGCAGGCTATGATGAAGATTACCCAGACTGGCTTAGGAAAGACACAGCAAAGGCAGTTCAACCAAGAGCAACAAGAAAAAGGAAAAGAAATGCTGATGAATTAGAATTTGAGTGCAAGAGGCTACACAAACAACTGGCAAAGGCACGAGAGAAAATAGCGAAAAAGCAAAGTTTGGTCGAAGCAAAGAACAAAGAAAAAGACAAATGGCGCAATAAGGCAGAACCCCTGACAAAATGCATAGAGTCTATCGGTGAATGGGCTAGGGTAGGAATGGACTCTGTAGCTGACAAAGGAATAGAGGAGAAAAGAAGGAAGGCCTGGTAAATGTTGAAAAACTTCACATTTGACATATCCCGGCTCTTAACTGACGCAGACAATATCATCTTCCAAGAAGACTCGTCAGGGGCAAGTTCGTCTAATAAATGTTCGTCCGAAGAGGAAGAAGATGAATCTTCTAAAGATTGATCAACATGAAGAATGCTCGCTCATGCCGTGATCTGATTTCCTAGCGATGTTTAGTCATTTCCTTCACTTACACTGTTTCAATATCAACCAATGTAATAAAGACCAATAAATGCAATATTCTCTTTTAGACTCCGCATTTTGTAGCAAATGAAATGATACATATGGCACAAAACGCTTTCCAAATCATCATGCATAAAGCGGTCGTAGGATATATTTTTATTTGCGAGGTGTGCATTACGTGAATTTGCTTGATTGCTCTAGGTCTCTTTCTACCTGAGTCAAACCCTTTCCAAATCCAATCTCCTACCAAGGCACCTCATCTCCCTATTCTATGCCCAAATCCTGATATCAGAAATCTTTCGCATGTCTTGATAATTCCCTATCCCTTACGAACTCAAAACCTATTATCCAAAATGTTGGCTTAAGTTGAATACCAAGGCAGAAGATTTGGTTAAGCAAAGTGCACTTATCAGGGATTTTTCAAAGCAAGAAGAGTTTGTAATAGCATGCACCATACACACAAAGCAAAAAATTGATAAGGCAGGAGATTTGCTGGTCAAACTCAAAGGCACACATGACTTACCGAAATACTTCATTTTGAGACAATGTCTGAGGATCATTTTGTCAGTCTAGTCCATATTGTAATACGTTTAAGGCAATCCAAAATATTTTCAAACTTGCACCTATTTATGGCCAAAAAGACGTTCAAATGATTATCACAAGGCAATAAGGAAGTGAGAAATGATCGGAGCCCGCTTGATGATACAAAGGTTTATGCATAACAACCAAAATTAGCAGGCTGATTTAACTTGGAAAAGAATGCAAAGGCCTGAGTGACAAAAATTCCATTATATGACAGAGCTAGAGACTCTTGTTGAGTATTGAAATCGTATTCCTACCAACTAGAAAGTGTGGAACGAGAAGGTGAACTCAAAATGAAGCTATTTGAGACACTTACAAGACCATGAATTGATTTGATACAAAAACAAGGGCAGACAGATTTCTTTAAGCCATTTTGGTCGAAAGCTTTATTTGAATAAATTTTCATGACAACAACTACATTGAGAAAGGAATACAATATGACCAACCTCTAAAATGGTCTTGACTGAAGCAACGATCTAAGAATATACATAATACACCGGGATCAGTCTCTTGGCAACAAAATCTACCTGACAAGCAAAAGTTGAGGCAAAGATTGAATTTCAGCAGTTGATTGACAAGTATGAAAGACATTGAGTATCTATCTCAAAGATACGCGGGGATCATGACACACAAATTTGCAAGAAAGGATGACAAATGCACTAAGGTCTTGGTGTTTGACAAAAGCCAGCTTATATATATATATATATATATATATATATCCCTTACCCGAAATCTTTGTCACCTTTTCATCGAGATTGAACCAGACATATCTCTTCTGCATACGTGAGCATCAGTTATTTGACAGAAATCCTTGCCTCGACTGCTACATAAAGCACTTCGGCAATCTTTTGTGATAGCTATGCATGCTATCATAGTCTCCAACCTAACCATCGCGGTCTAGGCATTCTCTTAAGCTCAATGTGTTATTTTTTGCTTCAAGCCCTTGCTAAATGTGCTAACTCTATTTTTTGCATATTGTCACTTTACAACGGCTGCTTTGCATTCGTACACCGAAATTGGTCAAGAATCTGCATTAAGAAGAAACCGAAATGGCAAGCCGAGCTAAAAATATTTTCTTTTGGAACAAAGTCTTTTGAACCACCAACAAGTGACTCCGAGAGAATTCAGACAATTCCAATTCCACTTCCGTACAACTGCAGTATGGACGAACAAAATCAGCTAGCAATATGCTCACATAAGAGTCGCTAGAAAGAAATCCAATCACTATACAACCAAAACTGGCAAAACTCACAACCTCACACCGCATCCCAACTTACACAATAAACAACCTCCTTTCAGTCAAGACTTTCGAACAACAATCTTACTAAACTTAACACAATTGCCAATGGACAAAAGGACAAAACCACACACATTTACTCCTTTAGCTGAATCAAAAGATATTGCAACCAACAAACGAACTATTCCCTAGGTACTCATTCTAAAATTCAATCCAACAAAGGCCTACACCCATCACTCAAACATTCAATACCATGACACCGCAAAATACCCAGCACTGCAATGCAAAATTCAGAGTCTGATTGACCAAGGCAAAACAATGATACAACAGAACCGACAAATGGAAACCGCAACTCCTTAACTACAAATACATTTTCTATGCACATCTATCCATCAAAGTTAACTCCATGACTTTTTGAAAAGAAAAAGCACGAAACATGAAAACACCCCAGCACAACCTCAGTCTGAGGATGCAAGTATCCACACAATCAGAGTCATCGAGATACCTAATCATTACGCTAAAGGACGAATGCAGATTCAAGCCAATACATTGGTGTTTAGTGCAATGCAACCACTTTGTTTCAACTAACGAATCTTTCTTTGACAACAGATCTTTCAGCACAAACACAAGACTAGCAGGCAATCACAACGGACATGATAGCACTTTAGTCAGGCTTAAAATATGACGATCAGCCACGTCAGGCTTAAAATATGACGACTAGCCTTGTCAGGCTTATAAGATGATGATCAACCATGTCGGGCTTAAAATATGACGACCACCCTTGTCAGGCTTAGAATATGACGATTAGCCACGTCAAGTTTACAATATGACGATCAGCCCTGTCCTGCTTAAAATAGGACGAACTCATATATTTTGCAGGACCACTACAATAGGCTCGTCCGCCTTAGAATTGGACATACACACATAGTTTATGTTTGTTTTACAGACACTACTATAATATGATGATATATCAAAGGTAATAAACTGGGGCAGAATTTTTGAGAATCTCCTCAAAAATTCAAAAAAACATGCAAGCTGACACTAGGGAAGAAATTTTGAAATTCCCTCAAAAATTTCAAGAGAGACGAAGTACAAAATTGGTAATTCACCGAAAAAAGCTTGACCATGGCCCACGATTCATGAAAGAAGGCACTACAAGAGTAAGACGCGGAACAGATGAAGAATGCACAAATCAAACCTTCCCCCCGCAGCTCACAGAATTTTTCTTTGAGTGCAGGCATTACGAAAGTTGAAACACAACGACCTTCTTAGCAACAATGCAGACATCATAATGTCATTTTATTTTTAGTACTTTACTTTTTGCTCGTAGAGTACACAGCCCGATGCGACAGGTACTTTACCTTTTGTTCGCAGGGTACCCACAGCCTGACGCGACAGGCATTTTACTTTTGTTCTCAGAGTACACAGCCCGACATGATAGACAAACAGCTCCCGACGAGCAAGCAAATATCTCCTAACGAGAGGCACTTAGTAGCTCCTGACGAGCAGGAAAATAGCTCCCGAAAAACAGGAAAATATCTCCTGACGAGAGGCACTTAGTAGCTCCCGGCGAGCAGGCAAATATCTCCTGACGAGAGGAAGACAAATATCTCCTAACGAGAGGCACTTAGTAGCTCCTGACGACCAGGCAAGTATCTCCTGATGAGAGGCACTTCTTTTGCAATATATTTTTGTTTGCAAGGTACACAGCCCGACACGACAGGCATACATCTCATGACGAGAGGCAGTAGCAGTAGGTCCTTTTTACAAGGAGGCAGTAGCAGTTTTCTTTTCATGCAAGTAGGTCTTTTTTACAAGGAGGCAGTAGCAGTGCTGACGAGCACATAGGTCTCTTTACGAGAGCTGGCAAGACGATCCAATGACAGGACAGTTTACTTTACATTTATAAATATTATTTACAACAAGCTCACCATTATTGCAGGAAACAGCGTGATAGTGTCCCAGGGTATACAGCCCGACACGACAAACAATTATCTCATGACAAGAAGCACCTAAATGAATATACCTAGAGGAGAAGCATATATTTCCTAACACTCAAAGCACCTGAAAACAGACTAGACAACTACATGACAAAGGAGAGCTCAACTCTACAGGGGAGTTTACTTTATCTTTATCTTTGGTTGCACTTATCCTACTTTTGTTGCAGGACACTCTCCGACCCCTTGACAGACCCCTTGACAAACCCCCTGCTCCATTTCACATACCCTTACACTTTCCCCCTAGAAAATCTATCGCACATGAATTTGTGCAACCACAAAATCTCAAATGCATACTATGCACCATTCTGGAACACCATTCAAGAAACTTAATCTCACAGACAATGTGTTTGCTATACCCGCAAACTATCTATTTTTGTCGAGTTCCAAAGCACTCAAATCTATATTTTCATACTCGCACAAGTGGTCCACCTAATCTTTCATTCCTGATTGGATGCCAGTTTGTGTTCCTTCCTACTCAAGCCTATCTGTGTCAATCGTGCGTGTTTTCATGCTTAATCGGGCCCATCTATTTGAATCGTGCATACTTATTGTGCTTTACTCCTCAATATTTCCCAGCTCATTCAAGACAATATTGAAGGCAAGATGACCTATTTATCGAGATGAAGTGGAAATTATGTCCGTGTAAACTCCTCTTTATGAGTGTGTCGTGCACAACATCTTCATAACTAGGATGATTACAAGCTCTTTTCACACGCTCAATCTATTGACAATATCTCATCTTCGATAGTGCTTCCGCTTTATTCTTCAATCATTTATCTCGACAAGAGGCAAAGCATCCACAAATTTGAACTTCGCATACTTGGACAAGTTCACTATTGACACCTCAATCATGCGTCATAAACATCTCACACAGGCAACATGTCATTCTAAAACTACACACGGCCTGATTCTCGTGAAACCCAAGATATGTAGGCAACTCAGTGATCGGGGTTCAGTCGAGAATACCCCCAAACTCTTATTTTCCACTCCACCATTTGCCTGCCAATCATGACAAAATTGGCTACTCGGTCAACTATCTTTGCCCAAAGATTCTTTTCATCATTCCCAGGCAAAGAGGGGCAGCTGTTGACACCCAATTTTGTCCCTCTTTTTCTATAAATTTGCTATATTTAACATAAAGGCGCAGTATTGATTATTTGACAAAATATGCATTAGAAAGTATGCATTTACTTGTGTTATCCCCTATTTATACAGTATATATTTAATTGTAGCTGTACAATACAATTTTATCATGTTAGGCTATTTGTTAGATACACATCAAAACTACAGCTACTTGTGCAATTTACTGTATTTATAATGTTTAATAATTATTTGTGACTATTTATATATAATAATTTTCAATGTGACGAAATTTCTTTATTATGTATGTTTTTCTTTTTCTTTACACATAATATTTATTTATTTACTTTGCACCTTTAATTAAAATATTAGCCTAAGTAGAATATCTGATCCAATTTTCTACTCTATATTCATTTGAAATAGAATTTTTCTTGAGTTTGAGTAAATTTCCAAATTTCATCATATATATTTCAAGAGAATTTCTTTTTCTTCTTCTTTTATTAAAATTTTCTTAAAGTTGAACCTAGACAAAAGGTTAGTCCAAATACATCCTCTATCTTTTTGAATTTTTGAAAGAAAATCCTTATTGTATAAAATCCCAAAATGTTACTCCCCTCCTAGAAAAAAGGTATCCTTCCAGTCATCTTTTCTCCTTCAATTACTCATCCAAATTCCCTAACTGTCTCCTCCATGATCTGATTCCTAAACTTGGGGAATCATCCAACGTCTCTTAAGCTTGGCTACATATATAGTAGCAAGGGGAGACCATTACGGAGACCTTCCAAGACAAGACCAGCAAAGCAAAATACACACATCATCTTCAACCTCTCCCCTCCCTTTCCTCTTCTCTACACCATTCTATATACAATACACACCACACACACAATTACAAATACACACACATCAGAAACACATACAAAAACACCATCACACATACACACACACACACACACACTGTTATACATAAAGAAACGGGAAAAGGGAAACGCCCTTTCCACCACCACTGATACAAGAACCAAAACACACACACGCATACCAAAAATGGTGGAAACACACCACCGAAACAGATCCAAGAAAAAAAGGGAAAAGTGAAATGGAGGAACCACTAGAGAAAAATAGATTTGAACGAAAAAGGGGAGATCGGGACTGTGGGAAAGCGATACAAAACAGCACAGTGGCGAAACTCCATCACCGCTGGTCACTGCCTGAATCCTGACCGAAAAAGCTTCACTTGACAGCTTCTATGTCGTTTGGTTCTTCGATCTGCGTGCCTGCTTTCGAATCGGGAATATAAGTAGCGACGCCACTTGGTCGTTGCTCCTCGTCCGCTCCTCTGCTGCTAGCGTTACCACTCTACCGAAATTTTCGTCGCCCTCGTCGATTCTCTTCAGGATCACTGCTAATTGGATATAGCTGCTTTCGAATTGGTTGCCCAATGCTTTTGACAGGGTTGTCGCCATTTGTTGTTGGCAAAAATAATTGGAACCTTGGTGCTAATTTATTTTTTGCAGATTATTGGCAATTAGGAGTTGACCCATTCAACTCGTTTAATTACTGCTACTGCAGTTGACACGTGTACTGTATTTGACTGTTTTGTTATGCAGCTTTGGTCCCTTTAAGTTGTGATGCGGCTTGACCCACTGATTATGCATTATTATATAGTCTAATTCTTGCCTTGAACAGATATTGCACCAAGTGGAATCTTGAACAGGCAGTACACCGTTTGTAGCCTATGAAAATATTTTATTTGAGGCTACGCACTGATTTGATGGATATACAACAAATTGAAGGATGCTACAACGATTATGGCCTATGAAAAATATTAATTTTGAGGCCTTTGCATTGATTTGAATGGATACTACTAGGCCAATAACATTTGGAGGCCAATACAAGTCCCATCCTGTATCATCTGACTTCTATCGGCAGCTTGTATCCCTTTGCTGCTTTTTGGACTCGCTCCCAAAAAAAGGCGATGATGATGAGTATACACTTTGCAAAATGAGCATAGAGTGTGCACGACCGGTACCCGGCATGGCAACACGGCCGGCCACCGTTGTTTGCAGTCGTATCGACGTCTTTAAACCTCTACCCGATACGATGAAATCTAAGCCTAAATTTTTTAAAAAAATCTATTTTCCTTTTATTATTATTATTATTATTATTATTATTATTATTATTATTATTACTACTACTACTTATTATCATTATTCTTATTATTATTGTACTAATTCATTTTTCTCATTTTTGCGCGGTACAATCCTACAAAGAGGAAGTCTTTGGCGAAGATGAATATTTATTGCTTATACAATTATTTGTACCTAAATTGTCTATTATAGTAGAGTTAATTTTGATTGACTTTAGTTTGAATCCCAATTATTTAATCCGGCCGGGAATCACACTTGGTGGAATCTGAGAGGTGCCTAACACCTTTTTCTTGGATTAATTTGAACCCTTACTTAGAATATCTGGTTCGTAGGTCAAGTTTCGGAGTTAACATTAAAATCGGCTAGAAATAAAGTAGGTGCCCTAATACGCCTAGTTAAAAAATATGTTAGGTGGGAACTCCAAGTCTTTACCCGTGAGTTCCAATAAGTCGAGCCCATTTTTCGAACTTTAACCGGTTTGGGGAAAAATAGGTGTCGACAGTGTTGCTAGTAGAGGAGGGATAAGGGAGACCCAAGTTGATGGTGATGCTACTCTTGGGCATTCAAGTTCTTTCTTGGATGCAAATCTACAAAATTTGGGTAGGTGTAGGTTCATTGTTGAGGTTAATAGGTATAGAGGAAACTTGCTCAAAATTGGTGATGTCGATGCCAATTATATTAGCACTTCTTTGGTTGATAGGCTAAGGATACCATGCCATGAGCTACAACATCCTTATGAGTATATGGAGTGCGGGTTTTCAAGGAAGCTTGGGTGCTCATAACTTATAGGAATTATAAGGGTTATGTTTGGTGTAATGTGTATCCAATGCAACTCTTTGATGTTTGGTTAGGTGAGCCTTGGTTGCACAACAAAGAGCTGCAATATAGTGCTACGAAGGATGTGTATCTTGTGGCCATTGGTCAAAGAGTTTATGACTTTGCACCTTACAAAACAAAAGGCAAGTTAACTGAGAAAGGAGCGAGAACTTCATTCCATGGTTGAAATGACGTATTCAAGAAGTCCTACAAACATAAGAGGAAGTGGGACAAATGCAAGTAAAGGGTTGACAAGTGTGAACAAGGTGAACCAAATACCGCAAGATTCAAAATCAAATGGCTCACCAAAGAAGAGTGGGACATCAAGTGATGATTCCCTAAGTTCTAGATTTCGGGTTGATGTTAAGGATCCACCTACTCCGGCTAAGAGCATTCTTGGGGCTTGTCCCAACTCGCCTGGACATGAGAGACAAAAGATTGAGAGGAGTAACAGAGTGTCCGGTGACAACTCTCGAGTGGAAAAAGGAGAGGTTGTGTTGAGTGATGTGAGTGGGTTGTCACCACCCCAATCTCCACCCGACCATGAAGAAAAATTGAGAGAAAAGAAATAGGAAAAATAAAAGAGTGGGGTGAGGATTTTCCTTATCCTTATGATTCTAACCTTTCTTGTTTCTCTAGTTGTTTTGTGTCTTTTGAATGTATGCTTGGAAGAGCTAAATTGGGGAATCCTTCTTTGGAAATGGTTCCATGCTTGAAGAAAAAGAGGAGATCAAAGTGAAGTCTCCAAGTGAAAAAGTGAGCTTAAATTTGAAAAGCCAAGGTAAAGAAGAATCTTTAGGTGTGCTACAAGGTAACAAAGCTAATCCTAACTCTTGTATTTCTTTGGGTGAGCTTGATAGAGACTTCAGTATGGTTGATAGCTTTACTTTTTATGAAATTAATGATCCTTTATCTTGCATTGCTAATAGTCAAAGTGAAAGTTGTGAGCATGCACTAGTTGGGCATACTTGTAAAAAGAAAAGTGATGTTTTTTATATGTGTGAATTGTTCCATACTAGTGGTGTGCAAATGGATGAACTTGAACAAAATGGCTTGTGTTATGACACCCCACCTTTGTTTGATAAATGTGAAAATGAATTGCTTGATCTTTATGAGATAACATTTGATAGCATTCTTGATTTTGGTGGCAGTTTGTGTCAAGGTCTTAAGGTGTTTGAGAATCCATTGTTTGTTGAAAATGAGCAAGAAGAAGTGTTGGAATGTGATTTTAGTATTGCCCATCCACTATTTGTTGAAAATGATTCTTGTGACTTGCTTAAGTGTAATAATTGTGTTGGTGTTAGCAAGCTATCCCTCAAAATGTTTGTTGAAAGCTTATCTAATGTTTGGAAGTCCTCCAAATATGAAGATTTCTCCTTAAAGAAGGAGGGAGGCACTAGTGATAGTAGTGGTAACGTAATAGATGCTTGCTAGCTTTAGTGTCAATTTCTTTACTTGCTCTATTCCTAGTCTTGAGCATACATTTGAAGTAGACTTTGCTAGAGCTTCCAATGTTAAAAGTGATAAATTGTAAATGGAGGCTTGGCATGAGTTGAATGAGCTTACAAATGAAGATTGTTTTGTGAATGAACTTGCTTGTTGTTTCTTTTCTAGCCTAGCTTGTAATGATGGAATTGGAAAAATATTTTTTATGGACGATTTTGATGCTTGACTATATCATAAGAGTGTGCTTTTTTAGCATGAGTATATGAGTTTTGTTTTATTCTCTTTGTTGTGTAGTGCTTGGAAAGTTATTGAGTTGTTACTTATTCGCGTCATGGTTTTGCAAAGTACAAATTCGAGGACGAATTCCTTTAAATAAGGAGGGAATGATGTGATCCGAATTAGTATGGAGGGTTCACGCCGGAGCTTGAAATGCTTTAAGAGGGCTTGGAAGCCAAGAATCGAGTCAAAGGATTGGCCAAACAAGCAACTGGGCGCTCACTGGAATATGTGTCCACGCGATCGTGAGGCAACAGGCACGATCGCGCAGAAGAAGTCCACTCAAGTGTGTAATCGCGAGATGCTTAATACTATCGCGAAGAAGCTTCAGCTCACATGGCGCGATCGCGACACCCTAGGCGTGATCGCGATGAAGGACGTCCTGGCAGCGTGGCAGAATCAGCATAAGGGGCTTTTTAGTCCATTTATTATTGTATTTAACTAGCTACTATAGATAGCCTAATCCTAGAGTTTAGTCATTTAGTTAGAGAATTGGATGATTGAGAATAATCTTATGAGAGTGTGTATGGATTTAATCCCTTTTCCTCTTCTTGGATCTCTTTTGGATTTTCTCGTGTGAGAGATCCATTGCTTGAGTTCAAGTCTCCTCCCCCTCGGATATTGGTCTTTGATTGTATTCGTCTAAATTAGGATATTATAGTTTGTTTGTAGTATTCTAATTTACTTACAATTTTGGAATTGATTTCTTTCTTTCTTCTATCCATTTCCCTTCTATCTTTTACATTATATCATTGTTTTTATCATTGGTTGCTTGATTTCCTATTCTTAGATTTTAGGATTATATCAATAACACTTGCAACTCTCTTGCTTGGCTCCTCGTGAAGGGTCCAGTCGTGGCTTGGGTTGCATCATTCTCCTCTTCTAGAAAAAAATTCGTCCACAAATTTACTTGCTCATCCATTTCAAAAGGAGACAAGTCGCACACATTAAATGTATTGTGAAACCTAATTTAAAGGACAAGTCGCACACATTAATAGTCATTAGACAAGTCAATCTTGTAGTCATTAGAAAAGTCGCACACATTAATAGTCATTAGACAAGTCAATCTTGTAGGCATTATCATTAAGGCGCTCAGGGACTTGAAAAGGACCATCACCTCTTGGAAAGACATCACGAATTTGTTTTTCCTCTTTTTTGGAAACCTTTCCTTTCATAAGTGTACCCAAACTTAATCACCCAGTTCAAACATCATCTTCTTCCTCCCTTTATTGGTGTTTTTTGGAAACCTCTTGATTCTTTTTCTCAAGTTGCTTCCTCACTTGTTCATGGAACTTCTTCATCTCTTAAGCCCTTGCTTTAACATCTAAACTTACAATCAAATCTTGAGGTAAAAGGGTAAGATCCAAAGGGGTTAGGTGGTTAAAACCATATACCACTTCAAAAGGAGTCATGCAAGTAGAAGTATGTACGGTTCTATTATATGCAAATTCAATCAATGGCAAATGATCTTCCCAAGATTCAAGCTTACCCTTAACTAAGGCCTTAAGCATGGTACCCAAGGTTATATTAACAACGTCTATTTGGCAAACGGTTTGGGGGTGACAAGAAGTAGAAAACAACAACTCAGTGCCAACCCTTCCCCACAATTCCTTCCAAAAGTGATTAAGGAATTTGGAATCCCTACACTAACAATAGTTCTAGAAACTCCTCGCAATTTAAACACATGCTCAACAAATAAGTTAGCAACATAAGATGCATCATCACTTTAATGACAAGGAATGAAATGTGTTATTTAAGAAAATCTATCAACTACCACAAAGATGCTATATTTTCTTCTTTTGGTCCTAGGCAAATCAAGTACAAAATCCATGGAAATGTCAAGCCAAGGACCCAAGGGAATGGGAAGAGGTGAGTACAAACCATGTGGAAGTAGTTTCGACTAAGCTTTTTTGCACTCCAAGCATTGGTCACACACCCTTGCGACATCCTCCCTCATCCTAGACCAATAAAATTGCACTTTGAGGATCTCAATAGTCTTGCCAATCCCAAAATGCCCCCATCAAACCTCTATCATGAGCTTCCTTCACAAATAACTCCCTCCAAGAAGAATTAGGCATACACAACTTGCCATTTCTAAACAAGAACCCCTCAAACTTGTGAAATCTATTTTTCTCTTAATCTTCATCCCTCTCCTCCTCACCACACATTTAGTGACCCTTCTTCCCCGTACTTCCAACTCACAAGAATCAAAGAGCTCTCCAAAATCTGGATCATTAGCATACATCTCTTTCATGCTTTCAAAATCCATGAGCTTAGACCCCTAATTATTCAACAACACATGTCTCCTTGATTATAGCACAAACTTCCTTGACAGAGCATCTGCCACTACATTTTCTTTCCCCTTCTGGTAATGGATGACATACTGAAATGTTTCAAGGAATTCCACCAATTTGACATGTCTCAAATTCAACTTCTCTTGATTTTTAAGATGTTTCAAGGATTGGTGGTCGATTTTGATAATGAACTCTTTGGACCAAAGGTAGTGTTGCCAATTAGCTAACACCCTCACCAAATCATACAACTCCTTATCATAGGTAAAGTACTTGGCGGTGGCGCCCTTAAGCTTCTCACTAAAGTAGGCAATGGGTTTTGATCTTGCATCAATACGGCTCCAATCCCCATTCCACTTGCATACTTCTCCACTTTAAAGAGTTTATCAAAGTTAGGCAATTGAAGAAGATGTGTAGAATTAAGCACGCCATTCAACTTCACAAAGGCTTCTTCTTGCTCTTTCCTCCACACAAATGACTTATCCTTCCTTATCACTTCGGTCAATGGTGCAGCTATGGTACTAATCCATTCACAAACTTCCTATAAAAAAGCTAGCCAACCCATGAAAACTTCTCACATCACCATTGTTTTTAGGAGTTGGTCAATTATTTATGGCCTCCACTTTAGTCTCATAAACTTCCAAACCATTTGCACTCATCACAAAACAAAGAAACACAACTTTATCAACAAAAAAAAAAAGCACTTTTTCGAATTAGCAAACAATTTTTCTTTTCTCAAGACATCAAACACTTGTTTCAAATGATCACATGCTCATCAAGAGACTTTCTATAGATAAGAATGTCATCAAAGTACACTACAATAAATTTCCCAATGAAATATTTAAGCACATGATTCATCAACCTCATAAAGGTTGAAGGAGCATTGTTCAAGCCAGAAGGCATGACAAGCCATTCATAAAGACCAAAATTGGTCTTGAAGGCCATCTTAAACTCATCATCCGGTTTTATCCAGATTTGGTGGTAATCACTCCTCAAGTCAATCTTAGAACACACACAAAAGCCACATAATTCATCAAGCATATCATCTAACCTAGGGATAGGATAACGATACTTCATAGTTATCTTATTGATGGCTCTACAATACACACACATGCGCCAAGTTGCATCTTTTTTTGGAATTAGAATGACCGGAACCGCACATAGACTCAAGCTTTTTTTCACAAGTCCTCTTTCAAACAAGTCCTCCACTTGTCTTAGAAGTTCTCTAGTGGCCTCCGGGTTGCTTCTATAAGCGGCTTTGTTGGGTAATTTTTTATCCTAGAACAAGCTAAATTTGATGTTTAATGCCTCTAAGTGGTGGCAACCCACTAGGCAACTCCTTGGGGAAGATAACTTTATAGCGTTGCAAAAAAAAAAAAAAAAAAAAAAAACAGAGCTAGACAAAAAAAGAGGTTAGTTCATTAGTAAGCAAAATATGATCCTTGTGCATGAGGAGGATAAAGGCATTCCTTCCTCCAATTCATCCCGACATTCCTTTCTTGATATAAGCACACTCACTCTTTCTTTTGTTTTCTCACTCTTTTGTGTGGTTGCTCCCACTTTTCTACTTCTCTCAACTCCCTCTTTCTTTTCTTTCTCTCTTTTTCTTTCAATTATTTCATCCTCCTATACCCCTCATTCATTTGAGTCGGAGTCAAAGGTTTAAGTATGAACTTTTGCCCCTCTAACTCCAAAGCATACTTGTGGGACTTCCCATCATGCTTTGCCATTCTATCATATTGTCAAGGCCTACCAAGCAAAAATGTGGCAAGCTTGCATTGGAACCACATCAAACAAGATCTCATCCCAGTAGTTCCCAATATTGAATTTGACCAAAGCTTGCTTGATCACCTTCAATTCTCTACATTCATTCAACCATTGTCGCTTATAGAGTTATTGGTGATTCCTAGTGGGAAGTTTGAATCGATCAATCAAATAAGCACCTGCAACAATCACACAACTCCCACTATCAATGATAAAAGAACAAATGACACCTTGGATTCTATAATTGGTATAAAACAAGTTCTCTCTTTGATCTGAATCCTCATTTACATGAGCCCCATTACCCTCCTTACAACATAAGCAAAGTTATCCCTGTTGTCATCTTTGACATCTTCACTTTCTCCTCCCCCGTTGAAGTCATTTTCACAAGGCATATCTCCATCTCTCTCCTCTCTATAACTATCATCCATTTAATAACCCCCATTAGCCAAAGCAAGAATGGCTCTCCGATTAGGAAAATCCTTCATCACATGACCTCGCCCATTATATCTAATACATTGAATTAAGGATAAACTTTTGGGTTTAACTTTGTTACCTCCCACCTTTGGTTCATCTTTGGGCTTGCCTTTGTCAACTTGGTTCTTGAAGTCTTCCATTGGTTCTCTAGCTTTGTCTTATTATGAAGAGGATTTCACATTGTCTTTTTCTTTGCTCCAATTAGAAGTGGTACCCTTGGACTTGTAAGCTTTGTCCACCTTGAGCCCTCTCTTTACCTTAAGTGTCGCTTAAAAAGCATCATACAAGGTCTCATACTTGTGCAATTCCATTGGAGAAGAGATATCTCTATTCAAACCCCCACAAGACCTTGAAATGAGAAGTCGATCCCTACCATGAATGTTGGCCCTTATTTTTGTCTTTTCAAACTCATCAAAATATTCCCAAACCCTTTTGTTTCCTTGCCTCAAAGTGTAGAACTTCTTGAGCAATTAATCTTCATAGTTCTTGGGTAGAAACCATTCTTCCATCATAGCCTTCAATGCAAGCCATCCACCATCTTCAAGTATCCTATAAGTTCCCATTTGTCTATGCTTGGATTCCCACCAAGTAGATGCATATATTTCAAATTGAGTAATGGCATACTTGACTTTTCTGGCTTCTTGCACATTGTTGGTTTGGAAGATCCTCTCCATTTTGACCACAAGCTCAAGATAATATTTGGGATCACTACCTCATTGAAAAGTTGGAAGGTTGATATTAATAGTATCCAACCCTCTATCTTTATTATCATGATATCTCTGATATCCCCCCTTGACCACCATAGTCTTAGTGGTTCTCTTCACAGATTAGTCCATTGATATCCCTTTCCAAATCGACCACGACGACCTCTATACCCTCCTTGTTGTGCTCCCATCGGATAACAGTATTGGTCATCATCACCAAGTGAATGATAAGACTCTTCAACATGTTGACGTCTCAATTGTTGGTGTGTCTCTGCTTCATGCCTTGGAGGGTCATGCCTTGGAGGATCACGAGAATAATCCTTCGCTTGAGGAGTAACATTTGGAGAGTAAGTATCTTGGACCATCATTTGAAAGTAATTACTACTAGCATAAAAGAGCTTACTAGGGCCATCACCCTGCACCCCTATGGTTAGAGGTGTGTCAACCACTTGCTTTCCGATTTCTTGGAGCTGAGCTTTACGTGTTAAATCCGTCACGATCTCCTTGATCCCGGTAAACTCACAATCTATCCATCCGAGCCATCAAGGCTTGAAACATGATTTTTGTTTCCATCTTCATTTCACCTTCTTTTTGTGGCATGGTACCTACAAAGACGAACAAGGTTAGTAATAAGTGTCCTCACTAATTCACTACGTTAGTGTTTACACTCATTTGGTTGCACTCAATCCATTTGTGTTTACACTCAATGATTGGCTTTTGCTTGCTCAAATATTCTCACCACACTTGCCTTTTACCTCTCTTGGCAAAGTTCAAGTTGCTCCTCACACTCAATCCAATCTTTGACAACTTAGCCAATCCAATTTGGGGTAGAGTGGAGTTGTTGTGAACAAAGAATGGACAAATAAAACTAACAGACTAGAATTTGGAAAGTCAATGAAGTTGAAAGGAGAAAATTTTAAATCGAATTGTCACGAAATGATGTTGGAATTGGATGACTCTTTGACTGTGATCTAGAATCTTACTGTAACTACTGGTGAGAATAAAGTTTTGGTGATTTGAAACTGATTAAGGGCTGTTTTCAGCTCTCTGTTATTTGGTCGGGCGCGATCGCGAGGGCAATTCATGACCGTGAAGAGGTACTTGGTGACCTGCTCATTCACGTAAAACAGTTCACGATCGTGGAGAGTAGTAGGGACAAGAGCACGTGATCTCATCCAGGAGCGTGCGCGCGTGTTATTCTGGGTTTATAAAGAACCCGAATTTCTAAAATATTTCTTCACTTGAATCTTCACTAATCAGCTTGTTTTTGCCCCAAATTTGAGATATAAGCTCCTTTTAAGTCCTGTAACAAAGCTCGAACACTTCAATCTTCAAAATCAACATCTAAATCAAAAGGCCCCAATTCTCATGTTCATGAACTTGAAGAACCCTAGTTTTTGGATCTTCGATTTGAAGCTTCAAACGATGTGTATTGTTCAATTCCTTCAAAACACAACTTCTAGCATCAACCAACTAACAACTTTCAACAATAATTTAATGCAAAGAAATCCTAAATCTACGACTCAATTTTTTTTTTTAATAAATTAAGGTTTGATAAATCGAATCTCACACAATATTTGTAAAAACAAACACTAATTCAAGCTCTGATATCAAATGATATGAACCTAAAAACTAGGAATTGATAAGAACAATAAAACAAGATAAAAAGTAATTAAAACAAGACATAATTTGGATGTATTAAGGCAATAATAAGGAGGTGTTTCATAATAAAAGATCCAAAAAACACCTATGCTATTTGACCCTCAATTGGATGATTCCAATTGCAAACAAGGATTAAGTGCTTAAGCAACGAGCTTAGCCAAATCTCACAATACCAACGTCAATTAATCAAAGTATAACCCTAGATAATAAGCATAATAAGGCTTACATATTAGCTTTCCTAATATGGCATAAAATGCCCTAATTGCCTCTAAAGTGAGCTACAAGTAAAAGTGATTAAACTCAAAATAGCATTTGGAACGCCATTAGCGCAACCGCGTCTGCAACCACGCGGTCACGCTGAATATCTCAGAAACACTTCGCGATCGCGGTCTAGGTTCCGCATTCGTGAAAAGCAATTCTTCATCCAGCCTCCAGCGCGGTCGCACTCTGATCTGGAATGGTCGCGCAAACTTGAATCCCTGATATGCTCGCGATTGCGCCTGTGTCATCGCGGTCGCGCTGAGCATTTTCAGTTCCAGAAACATAGAGTATGCAAACTTGCATTGCAGCACCCAGTGCGGTCGTGACCTAGGTCTCGCGTTCACGAAGAGCAATTCTTCAACCAGCCTCCAGTGCGGTCACGTTCTGATCTGGCGTGGTCGCGCAAGCTTGAATCCCTGGTAGGCTCGCGATGCGCCTGTGTCATTGCGGTCGTGCTGAGCGTTTTTAGTTCCAGAAACAGAGAGTACACAAACTTGCATTGCAATACCTAAAATAAGCTCCAGCAACTCCAATTTTAAGAATAAGCCTTGGAACTCTTGTAACTCACTTGCTTGGCTCCTCGTGAAGGGTCTAGTCGTGGTTCCGTTGCATCACAATGCTAGCACTCAAGCTATGCGTCGTCCATAAAGTTCCCTTACTTGTATGGGTACCTTAGACATTCCTTTGAGTAGCCGAAGCAATCCTTTGAGCATGCTCTCAAGGTATTTCATTTGGTGCAGCTTCCGAAAACACACATGGGAGGCCGTGTAATACTGTTACCACTCATAAAGCCCCTTTTATACATGTTTTAATAAAAAAAGACCAAGTAATCCATAATATATTTTTTTTTCCTCTATGAAGTTTCATCGCATTCCTTACCCGTGGAAAGAGGTATTGTCTTTAGAAGTTTTGGATAGTTCCAACTTCCAACAAACCACTGTCTCGTTGGCTAAGCAAGTCTATAAGTAAACCGTCTTGAAAGTACACC
Organism: Petunia x hybrida; assembly: GCA_037355625.1. Taxonomy (NCBI): domain Eukaryota; kingdom Viridiplantae; phylum Streptophyta; class Magnoliopsida; order Solanales; family Solanaceae; genus Petunia; species Petunia x hybrida. The sequence goes on from JBBBVM010000024.1 coordinate 11,438,988, forward strand.
AAACTTGGTACGAATAATCAATCCTCAACATCTTAGAAAAGGTGCTCTCACAAAAAATACAAGATTTATAACTCGAGAACATACGACTATGATACTTGTGGCATATACGGGGCTTTTGCCCTTAGATTAAGCCCTCGGTACTTTTAGGATATACAATTCAATATCTCTTCATGGTTCCCTCCTGCACTGACCATTTGTGACATGCTCCTTAAAAGTTCAATGGTAGCACGACCCACATGCATGGCTGACAGTTGTGTGACCTGCCCAAGCTCACAACATTATAAGCATTGCAGGGCAACGAAGGTAGCACGTACAGTTATCATGACATTTTTTTTGAAGGAAAAAAAAAATTGAAAAACTTGTTAGAGAAATTCTTTCATCGTCAAAGCTTTTGCAAAAACTGATTCTGCCTAAACATTAAGAAAGAAAAGTTTTTCAATTTTTGAGAAGTGTTTCGAAATTTCAGGGTTTGCAAAAATTGAAAAAGAAAATATGTGTTTGTTTTGCTTAGAATTGTTTGTTTTTAAAAAGATTGTAGCAACATATGACGTTTTCGAGGACCGTGAAAGCAACAAAGTTTATGTTTCTCAAAATATAACCATATGTACTTTTAATCTCACTTCCACCTTGCTTTTTAAGATAAAATCTCATGTTTCAACTTAAAACCCCTGCCTAGTCGAAGTACAACAGTTGAATTGGACAGCAGGACTACCTTCTGCTTACCATGCGATCATGCCCATTTGCCATTAGAAGATTTTCATTGAATTGTTCAGAAGTTGAAGCTCGCACTTCTACTTAAGAACTTAAAAAGTTCGATAATATTCAATAATGATTTAACTATAATACCTCCACAGGGGGGGGGGGGGAAAGTAACAAGGATCAAGTTTCAAATTGTAGTATGAACTTTTCAAGATGTTAGTTCACTAAAAGCATCACGCTCCATAACTTTCTTTCTACAAATTTCAGTTATAAAATTTAGGTGTAAAAGCTCTGCTCCCGTCAGCAACAGAAGGAGAATACAAGTATTCGGTTCATCTGAACCCAACATTTTTGACACTTAGTAGATATACATGTGAACCATCACTAAAAAATTTAAGGTCTTGTTTTCTGAACCAATAATTTAAAAGCGTGATAGGTTCAGTTGTAAGTACCTAAAGCTAGAACACATCAAATTAATTAAAAACATGAATCGACCCATAGGCCCTCCCATGACTGCATATACAAAATCTCATAATCCAGTATAAAAATGCGTGAACACATGCACACACAGTATAAATGGAAAATGTCAAAGCATGCAGAAAAGAAAATAGTGTATGACACATAAAAGTATACTTGATAACTTCACCAACTCCCAGTTATGGCATTATAATACCAGGCATTCAAATGGTAACAATTGAATGAGGGGAGCGACTACCCGTCTTCCTTAGGCCAAGGAAGGAACCAACCAAATCCAGCACATGGATAACCTTTGTTGTTTAAACTGCCTTGGAAAATATGGACATTGCACTTTTACAAAAGGAGTTGAGCTAACCTGCAAACCGAAATTACACTAAGCAATTTGGTACCTATTCCATCTCAACATCAACAGCTTCTATTTTTACCACTTGGCTTATATAAGTAAAGCAGGTTATGATGTCAAATTCCAGTGCAGGAACCGAAGACTAGATAGAATACATCCAACATGAAAAGAAATAAGGTAACAGAAGAATGTATCTCAAATCAGATAACACATTGGATTAATCATACTGAATTAATAAATATGCTGATGCAAACTTTCAGATGCAAGTAGAAAACATTGGGTTGCTTGCCATCATCCAGTGGTCCAAAAAGTCTAGTTACAGAATATGTGGAATAAGATGGCAATAGGCACACCAATAGAAATTTCCTAGAGGAAGTTTGACCTCACATAGCAAGATCAGGAACTTGTACTTGTAGCCTAAACACAACTAAAAGAACTTCTAGTATACGTACGCATCAGTTAACCTTTAATGTGTGGCAGAACTTATAAACTACATCTAGTCTTAGTCTCTGATTCCTTTAACATAAAATTTCTTTAGATTAAGCTGTACTATTAGATCATTTTTTCTAACGTTACAACTGTTCTTTAACAAGATTTACGTCATAACGCCTTGTATGAGATCAATTTGATTCAAGTAACTGAATTCCAGTTCCAGTTGCTATAGTTAATAAGTAAATCTTTATTGCAATTTAACACTTCATTACATGACATTTCTTTTCCTTTCACCATTTTCTTCATGTTTTCCTATTGTTGGCATTGCAGCTAGATGCTTGATTATATTCGTCATGCCATATGTAAAAAATTCCAGAGTTTATAGTCTGATGAGAGGAAAAGATTGGGACTTACATTAAAACAACAGTTATAGCAGTGTGCAAGTAGTAACTTCATTCTCCCCTTTTCAACCTGACTCTTGGTGTGGATGCTGCAAAGTGCCAAAAGCAGCAATTAAAAGGATATTTTGCTATATGTGAACTGAAGCAAGCTCAAACTCGGAGCATAAGCAGGACAGAGATCTAAATCTTCACGGCGAAAAATTTTCCAATCTCTAAATACTCAGCAATCAAAAGTTGCCTTCCAATACATACTGACGTGCAATAATCTAACGACAACACACCTTTCTTTAGAAAGAGAAATACTGATGGTTCTAGCTCATGAGCTCCTCAGAGTTCAGGACTTGAACAACCTCCAAAATCTTTGAAAGTCATGCCAAGGCCACCCAACTAATATTGCCAATGGCTCACAACTGAAAGTGTGAATGTCGTGTAGCTCCATCTCTTATTGAAAATATAATGTACAGGTCTTATAAGTGGGTGTTCTATAAACGACACTCAATCATCTATACAAACGGGAATCTCATGGGTGCACCAAAAAGAAACAAGGGATAACATGCTACTCCTGAACTGTACAAAGTTCCTCTATATACCCTCAAAAGCTCTTCTATTTCTTTCACTCCACAAAATAACACATTGGATTAATCATAAGTTAATCATAATACAGCTCCAGTTGCTATAGTTAATAAGTTAATCATTATTGCAATTTAATACTTCATTACATGTCTTTTCTTTTCCTTTCACCATTTTCTAAATTTTTTCCTATTGTTGGCAAGAGCAAGCAGTTTGAGTATATTCTGCATGCCATGAGTAACAGATTCCAGTGTTGATAGTCCAATCAGAGGAAAAGTTAGGACTTACAATTAAACAACAGTCATAGCAGTGTGCGAGTTGTCACTTCATTCTCCCTTTTTTCAACCTGACTCTTGTTTGGATGCTATAAAGTGCCAGAAGCAGCAATAAAGAGGATGTTTTGCTGTATGTAATCTGAAGCAAGCTCAAACTCGGAGCCTAAGCAGGATACAGATCTAAATCTTCACGGACAATTTTGCAATCTCTAAATACTCAGTAATCAACAAGTTTCCTTCCAATACATGCTGAGGTGCAATATTAATGAGCAACACACCTTTATTTAGAAAGAGAAGTCTTGATGGTTCTAGCTCATGAGCTCCTCAGAGTTGCCAACGACACGTCCAAAATCTTTGAACATTACATCAAGGCCACCAAACTAATATTGCCAATGGCTCACAACTGAAAGTGTGAATGTCCTGTAGCTCCATCTTTTATTGAAAATATAATGTACAGGTCTTATAAGTGGGTGTGACCAAGCAGTAAGGTTAGTTATCATCAGAAAGATCTTAATTAGGTAACCAATTACTAGTACGGCTTTTCACCAGAAATCTCTACAGGAACATATCCCATTCTTGAAATGGTGAAATCTTTTGGCATCTCTAACTATAATTTCTCTCTCTAGGAACTTTGAAACTAGCTTACTGAAAGCATGGCAATCACTACAAACCCGAAGGTTTTTTGTGATCCTAATGGGTCTTCTGTCAGTACTAGCAATTAAACCATACGCAATAGCCAGTCTTTCACTGTGTCCTTTAAGCAACTTGACTTTTTCTTTCTCCTCCACATTGTGCAAAACATATTTGGTTTGAGCCACATAACCTGCTTCCTTCTCCAATTTCTCAGTGAGAAGAGCTAATTTTTTATAAATCTTGTCACAGTCAGGGTGCGACCTGTCATGGGCAACAAATGTATGAACCATATCTCCTACCTCTATCCAACTGCATGCAGGATCTTTCTTCAGCCCTTTCCCTTTCATTGTTACTCTGACTTCTTCCACATCGTCCCATCTATCTATCGCAGCATAAACATTAGATACAAGAACGTAATTTCCTGGGTTCTTGGGCTCCAGTTCAAGAAGTTTCTTTGCGGCAATTTCTCCTAACTCTTCATTGGAGTATACCTGACAAGCACCAAGGAGAGCACACCAGACAGCAGGTATACCATCCAAGTTCATTTTTTTCACAATTTGGAATGCCTCTTCCAAGTGATTTGCACGGCCAAGCAAATCAACTAAACAAGCATAGTGTTCTGGCCAAGGCTCCAAAGCATACTTGCTTCGCATTATTTCGAAAATTCTTTTTCCATCTTCTACTAGTGCCGCATGGCTACATGCACGAAGAACAGCCAAGAAGGTTATGTGATCTGGGTGAATATTCTCCTTCTCCATCCTTGTGAATGTACGAATGGCTTCCCGACCACATCCATGTAATCCACAGGCATTTATCATGCTTGTCCAACATGTCAGATCTTTGCTCTTTCGATAATTAAACACCTTATATGAGTTCCCTAGAGTCCCACAGCAGGCATACATATCTATTAGTGAGCTTCTAATGGAATCTTGCAGGAGGCATTTTCTTGTTAAAAATCCATGAATCTCTTTTCCTTTCCTCAGGGAAGCTAAATCAGCAGCAGCAGTGAGCATGCTTAGGACTGCAATAGAATCTGCCTCAATTCCCAGTTCATTCATATAGAGCATGAGACCAAGAGCCTCATTTGCAAGTCCATTACGAACATAACTGCACATCATGCTTGTAAATGATACAACATCTTTGACCTCACAAAACCTAAAAATACTATTTGCATACTCCACGTTACCACAGTCTCCATAAACACTCACAAGAGTTTTCTGTATAATTGGATCATATAATCCTCTTTTAATCACGTAACAGTGAATTTCTTTTGCAAGTAAGTTGATCCTCAATTCAGTGCAAGCAAGGAGGACACTTCCAATCATAAGAGCATCAACATTGCTTCCTTCTGCCTGGACCTCGCGAAATGATTGCACGGCCTTCCACGGAAAACTATTCTGAGCATAAGCAGCAATAATTGTTGTCCAAGAGACATTATCTCTATGCAGCATCCTATCAAAGACGGAGCCCATGTAGTCTAACTTACCACACTTGGCATACATATCTATAAGAGTGTTGCTAACCAGCAAATCACTATCCAAACCATTTTTTAATGAAAAGGCATGAATTTCCATTCCATTCAATAGATTTCCCTGTCTTCCAGATGCAGACAGCATATTCATAAGCGAGACGTGGTCAGGTTTCTGACCCGCATTCTTCATCTCATGAAACAAATCAATCGCTTCATCGTAAAGTCCATTTTGTACACATCCTGATATCATGGAATTCCAAGAAATGTTGTCCTTTTCTTGCATACGGAAGAATACTTTAGCAGCTTCATCTAATCTATTGTTTTTAACGTACATCATTAGCAAAGCATTCACAACGTACATATCAAGAGCATAACCCAATTTCACAACAACACCATGAATCTCACTCCCAAAATTCCCAAATTTTGTCTCCTCACATGCCTGTAGAGCAGCAACAAAAGTATATGTGGTGAGCTCGACACTCACATTAAGCATTTCAGCAAAGAGACTTAGCGCTTCCTGACTCCTCCCACTTACAGTATAAGCAGAAATCATAGAATTCCAAGAAACGGTATCCTCTCGTTCACTCATCCCATTGAACAACAATGTCGCTGCCCTGATATCATTGCACTTGGTGTACATACTCACTAATGAATTCACCACAAAAGTATTAAAAACAAGACCAAGTTTTATTGCAAGACCGTGTATTTCACCTCCACAGTGCAACCACTCAAGCTGACCCGTCGCCTTTAACGTACTCGACAGCGTATGAGCATCTAAACAAACACCCAAAAGACGCATTTCCTCATACAACTCAAGTGCTTTAAAATATACACCATTTACAACACAAGCACCAATCATAGCATTCCAAGTGAAAATAGTTCGTTCAGACATTCTATCAAACACGTTGTAAGCATCACTAACTGACCCACATTTTCCATACATAAAAACTAACTTGGTGTTCAAGAAAACTGAATTCTCACACAGTAAACCCAATTTAAGTACCTGGGCATGGATTTGTTGGCCTTGTAGTAAGGCTTTTTCGGACGAACAAAGCTCGAAAAGCAACGAATAAGCTTCGAATAAAGATTTAGGTGGTGGGTTTTGTTGGGTAATTAAATTAGAAAGAGTTATAAATGAATCTTTGAAATTGCCTTGGCGGCAAATTTGTTTGAGAGAAGGGGTTATTATGGCGGGTTTTTGAAAATTGCGGGAGATTTTGAATGTTGGTACTTTTTGATTGTTTGTTGTTATGAGTTGTGCTGATGAGGAAGTTAAAGACATGTTTTGTGTTATTCCATTGGCAGCCATAATTTCTTGTAACAATCCCGTCCCCTGTTTGCTTGTAAAACTCAAAAATATGCTAAAACTAGTACAACTATACAAGTATACGTTATCTAATTTATATACTTTATTAGTTCATATGGGACAAAAGATTGAATAAATAATGGGACTTTTACAACTTATACTCGCCTAATCAAAACTAATTACCCGATCTAAGTATTTTAGATTTGAAACCTATTTTACTACTCCCTCCATTCCAAAATGAGTGTCTGGATTTGACTGGATACAGAGTTTAAAAAATAAGGAAGACTTTTAAATCATGTAGTTTAAAATGAAAAATGTGTGTAATGTGGGTCAAAGTCTTTAAATCCTGTGGTCCAAAGCAAATCTTAGATTTAAAGAGTTGTCATAAAAGTAAAGAGACTCATTTTAGGACAAACAAAAATAAAAAGGTAGACACTCATTTTGGAACGGAATGAGTAATAATTATCCGTCTACCCAATATTCCAAGCCCTTTAATAACTTCCTGTCTAATCTCTGTTTGTCTCTCTCCATCTTTTTCATTACCAGGCCTGATTTCCCCAATCTCTTCCTTATTTTCCATTTCTCAACCTTAAATTACCAAAATATGTATGTTCTTCTCAATTCATCATCCATTATTTTCTCAAATCTCTTCATTATTCTAAGAAAAGTAACTTCTTATTATGCATTTTAAAGCTCTCTAGGGTTCTTTAATGGAAGCAGCAATGTGAAATGTTCTATATTTCTTATTTTCATCAATTTTTACATTTGTTTATGTGGAACTATGAGTTGTTCTATTTGAAGAATTGATTAGTGTTGTGATGTTCAATTGCATCAAATATTGGGATTCTACAATAAATGATGGATCTTATCTTGGACACGCTAACACATCTATGCATACAAATATGTTATATCTGGATAAGTTTCTCTTTGAAAGATAATTAAAAGAATGCCACCGATTTATTTTTATTTTATATAATTTATTTTTATATAGTGATTCGGCAATTTTGGTTCTAAATTTAATTCAATTTTTAACCGAATTTGATGGAAGCAATGCTTATAGATGCGCGCCGCCTTCAACACCGTATACTCTTTTGGTATATGGTACCTTTTTATGTTTAGATCGAAGTGTTAGTTGCTATCGAACAAATTAATGTTTCGAATTTTGTTGTTTTGAATTCAGTATACCTTTTTGGTATATCATATACTCTTTTGGTATACACCTTTGCATTTTGGATCGAAGTGGCAATTTCTATCGAACAAATAATATTTCTAATTTTGTTGTTTTGAATTTAGTATACCTTTTTGGTATACACCTTTTTGTGTGTTGGGTAGAAGTGGGAGCTGCTATCGAACAAATTAATGCTTCAAAATTTGTTATTTTGAATTCAGTATACCATTTTGGTATACCGTATACTCTTTTGATACACACCTTTTTGTGTTTGTATCGAAGTGTGAATTGTTATTGAACAAATTAATGTTTTGAATTTTATTGTTTTGAATTCAATATACTTTTTTGGTATACTGTATACTTTTTTGGTATCCTTTGTTGTGGTTGGATCGAAGTGTGAGTTTCTATCGAACAAATTCATGTTTCAAATTTTGTTGTTAGGAATTCAGTATACCTTTTTGGTATATACCTTTACGTTTTGGATCAAAGTGTGAGTTGCTATCGAGCAAATAAATATTTCGAATTTTGTTGTTTTGAATTCAGTATACCTTTTTGGTATAGCATACTCTTTTGGTATACACTTTTTTTTGTGTTTGAATTGAAATGCGAGTTGCTATCGAAAAAATTAATGTTTCGAATTTTGTTGTTTTGAATTCAGCATACCTTTTTGGAATGCTCTTTTGGTATACACCTTTTTTGTATTGGATCAAAGTGTGAGTTGCTATCGAAAAAATTAGTGTTTCGAATTTTGTTGTTTTGAATTTAATATAGTTTTTTGGTGGTATACCCCTTTGTTGTATTTGGATCGAAGTGTGAGTTGCTATCAAACAAATTAATATTTTCAAATTTTGTTGTTATGAATTCGTATATCTTTTTGGTATACACCTTTCATTTTGGATCAAAGTTTGTTGTTTTAAATTCAGTATACCTTTTTGGTATACCATATACTCTTTTGGTATATACATTTTTCGTGTTTTGATCAAAATCTGAGTTGCTATAGAAAAAATTAATATTTCAAAATTTAGTATACACCTTTTTTCTATTTGGATCGAAGTGTGAGTTGCTATCGAACAAATTAGTGTTTCAAATTTTATTATTTTGAATTCAATATACTTTTTTGGTATACCCCTTTGTTGTGTTTGGATCGAAGTGTGAGCTACTATCGAACAAATTAGTGTTTCGAATTTTATTGTTATGAATTTAGCATACCTTTTTGGTATACTCTATTGGTATACATTTTTTTGGTATTTGGATCGAAGTGAGTTGCTATCGAACAAATAAATATTTCAAATTTTGTTGTTTTGAATTCAGCATACCTTTTTGGTATATTGTATACTCTTTTGATATACACCTTTACATTTTAAATCCAAGTGTGAGTTGCTATCAGACAAATTGATGTTTTACATTTTATTTTTTTGAAAAAAATATACCTTTTTTTATATACGCGTATTACTCTTTTGATATACCTTTTATTTCTTATTAAATATCTTGAATGGTATAGTAAAAAGGTCTATAGTATAACCAAAGATTATATATTATTGACGTATTACACAAATAAATTTATGGTATACAATATACCTTACTGATATACTATAGCGTTGAAGCCTAATATAATTATATACTCTTGTGGTATATAATACATTATACTAATATTATAAAGGTAAATTAAACAAGATACATAATATCAGTAACGTCTTTTCATAAGTAAAAAAGTTTTTTCACTTAAAAAATGAAAGATAGATACACTATATCAGGTATTTTTCATAAATCCTATGCAAAAAAAAAAAAATAGCAAATAAAAAATAAAAGGTATATTGTACCAATTATATTTTGTTATATCATTTTACACAAAAATAGAAAAAATAAAAGAAAGAAAAAAAGTTATACTATATCATTTATCTTTTATCACTTAATAATGAAATAAATAAAAAATAAAGAAGAAGAAGAAATTATTAAAAAAATAATATATTAACAAAAAAATTAAAGGAAAAGCATATATTGTCTTCATTTGTTTTCACTGGTATTAAAAATATAAAGACAAATGAAGCAAAAAAATATATGAAAATACATTAAGGAAAAAGAAATTACAAAAAAGAGAGGTTTTAGGAAATAATAAAATTGAATTAGAAAGGAAATAGAAAAAGAAATAAAAGAATAGTGGAAACGTTCTGGCCTACCGGGCTCAATTAACTGGACTATTGGGAGGTAGACAAGGGCCTGAAATGAAATGGATATGGTCTGTAATTAGTTTGTAGGTATTTTGTGTAGGGATTTTTACACAAATATACAAATTTTCACCCTATATTATAAAAAATAGCAATATTATACAAATTACAAGACCTAGCAATATTTTTACTTGCACCTTTCACACCAAATCAAAATAAAATAAAATAAACCAAAAAGTCAGTGGCCAATTTGGAAATGACTCACCAATCTCCTCTCCATCATCATTATTCCACTCCATCATCGCCGCCTCATCGCCGCCTTCATCCACCACAGCTCTGCCGCATTTCACCACTTCCCTCACCGTTTCAGTATCCGAAATTTTCCAAGAAATTTCCAAGTTCTTTGTCGTGCTAGTACTATTTATTGTTTCCTCTAAACAAAATCTACAAAGATTGAACAAAAATTAAAAACAACACCACCAGATAAAGATACTACGCCTAACACCTCTCCACGTCCAACCAAATAGCCCTTAAAACCTCCAGCTTTTTCAACTTCAGCCGAAACGACTTCGCTTTGATTAAGAAGGTATAGAAAGAGGAGAGAGGCTAATGAAACAAACAAATGAACCAGCTGAAGAGGAAATTAAGATGACTGAGGGGTTGTGAATTGGAGTTCCTTTAGTGTCACAGAAGAAGATAGAAACAAAGGAATAATATTGGACAAGATGAAGTCCATTAGTTACAAACTAAGCAACGATTGACCTGGACCTTGATTCTTAATGCTTGATAGCCGTGGAGCACACTTTCTTCTAGAACTATTATGAGGTGTGAAGTTTATATTTTATCATAATTATAAAGATAGCTGTACTTCATATAAAATAATAATTAGCATAGTTAAATTTTATATTTCAGCCAAATGTATATGCTTTTTAGAGGTTCAACAAATTTAATACCCCACACCCATTTATGTGTGAAAAAAGTTGGCTGAAACAATGTAGAAATAATCTTGATACAGTGCTGAAACGATGCAAAAACAGTTTGATACATCTGAAACAATGTTGAAACAGTACGATACGGTCTGAAACGGCATTGAAACAATCTTGAAACAGTCTGAAACGGAGTTTATACAGTCTGAAACGGGAGTTGATGCGGCACAGAAACAGTTAGATACGGTACTGCAGAAACAGTTGAAACGATGCTGCAGAAACAGATGAAACGGTGCAGAAACAGTTAGAAACAATTAAAACGGTGAAGAAACAGTTAGATACGGTGCTGCAGAAACAGTTGAAACGATACAGAAATAGTTGGAAACGGTTGAAACGGTGGAGAAACAGTTAGAAACGGTGCTGCAGAAACAGTTAGATACGGTGCTACAGAAACAGTTGAAACGGTGCAGAAACAGTTAGATACGGTGCAGAAATAGTTGATATGGTGCAGAAATAGTGAGATTCAACGAGATACATTGAGGATGGATGAGGAAAAGTGAAATTGAGGAAAATGAGAGGAGTTAAAGTGAAATTGGGGGGAAATGGTGGGAGGAAAAGTGAAATAGGGGGAAAATGGGAGGAGCAAAAGTGATAGTGGGGGAAATATAAGGAAGAATGTAAGGGTTTGGTATGTTATGGAAAAATATTGCTATGTTTTTGCTATGTTTGTAATTATCTTGTGTTTTCCTCTATATAGGGTAATTTTACTAAAATATTGCTATGTTTGGTAATTAAGCTCTAAAACTTGTACTTTTATGTAAAAAATCCTTTTGTGTAAGGACAAAGTTAATGTGTATGAGCAGGTAATATGTTTGGGTTCAATGGGTAGTTTTATAAACAGCTCATAAATAATAAGTAGTACTTACATTGTTAACACTTGGATTTTCCTTGGATATGACATATGAGTATCTAAAGAGAGAACGGTCCTACTATTGATTAACCCATAGATAACAATCCATGCATTATTTATTCACTTTATAATTATATATTACCCTCTTAGTTTTAGTTTATGTGAACTTTTCCGTTATTCGAGAGTCAAACTGCATGAACTTTTAAGATGCATTTTTTCATGATCTTTATATGAGAATGATTTGAAACCTATAGTAATTTTCGTATAGTTTTGAATATTTAAGTTTTTCATTTTAAAATAATAAAATAATATAATCTTATTTAAATTCAAAGACTGGTCAAATTGACTCTAGAAAAGTGAAAATGTACACATAAACTGAAATATATAGGGTATTTAATATTTGCATAACAATCTCGAAGTATTAATGCACAGGGACGGACCCACACAGGAGCAAGTGGGTTAATTGAACCCACTTTCTTAAAATATTATACTGTGTATATAGGAATATTTGGCCTGACTTTAAAAAAATGCATATAAATTTTAAATTTGAACCCACTGAAGCAAAATAGTGTGTGTGGCTTGGTGTCCTATTGGGTCCCAATCAAGCAAAAGGTCCAAGGTTTGAATCTATGCAACGTCATATATATTCTTATTAATTTTTTGAACCTACTTGGTGAAATTCATGGGTCCGCCACTTTAATGCACACATTAATAAATGTGGTAAATACATAAGTAGCAAGGTTAAAATTGCATATTCTATCTTGTTAGACATATCAAATTTTAGCCTTTTTTTTTACCTGAGGTAAAAAATAAAGACATGACGATAAAAGCTTGTCAGTTGTCACCTAAAATATAGGATTTTAGTAGTGAGATACTGATGTGCTGCATTAAAATGGGTAAGCACATCCTAACAACCACCCACCATTTTTGCTTAATATAGAATTTGAAGGTGAGAAACGCATACCCTTTCCCTTATTTATACTTCATAGAAACACTATTGGAGTATATATAAAATGCATACCAACAACATACACATATCAGGTGCATCTTAAGTGCATACAAGTGAATAATATATGCATACCAAGTGCATACATCATGAATACATAGTGAAAAATGTATGCATACCAAGTGCATACTTAATGAATAAATAGAAAATAGTGTATATTAGATATGTAATGAATAATATATACATACCATTGTTAATGATTAATGAATAAAATTATATAATCTATACCTACATAATTATCTTTTCCTTATCTTTTGCTCGAAAAACTTATTACTATAAATGGGAGTAAAGTCCTCAAAATCGTCGTCTTCATCTCTCAATATCAAACTAGATGTTGATTTAGGTCTCATTCTAAACAAACTAGTGAGTTGGTAAAAACCGTGATAAATGATGAATATGCAATGAATGGAGTTAATAAAGAATATAAATCGTGCAAAAGAATGATAGAATCCAGAGAAACGGAAGAGAAAGTAATTTGAAAAGTATTTGACTTCTAATGGTTTAAAATAACAACCGATTCTAATCCCTTAAATTAAGACATCTACATCACTTATCCCTTAATAAATTAGTTAAAATATCACCTTGTAAAAAAAAGTATTAGCTAGAACATAAGATAAAAAAATTATATTTATTTATAGAGCTATATTTAAGAAAAATGTGTTTAGAATTTGAAGAAAAAATTATAGATGTTCATTTAGTGTCATTTTCCCCTAATAAATTGTATATTGCAACCCATCAAACCAATCTGCACATAAGAGTTTAACGTATTTATCGTGTCAAGGTAAAGAATTTGTGTACTTGCAAGTAATAAAAAGATTTTATACCATCATATCATTCAAATGATATTTATAAGTAAACAAGTAATATCTGCAATCGTAATAATAAAGTACACTAGATAACTTGACCTGATAGAGAAAGTTATCTTTACACAGTTGATGTATAAACCTAATGGCAGTGTAGCTAAAAGTTTAATCTACTACACTTAAATCCTTTATTTTCGTTTATTTAATTACAGATCTAGGTAGCTGAAATTTTAGTTTCATTAAATATAAATTAATATTAAAGAGAGACTACTATCAACAAATCCGTTATCGTCCAGCGGTTAGGATATCTGGCTTTCACCCAGGAGACCCGGGTTCGATTCCCGGTAACGGAAATTTTATTTTTAAGATTAATAGACAGAATTCAGTTATACACCTCGAATAAATGCTTTTTATCAAATCATATTATTATATATTGTTTCTATTCAATAGTTCTTGCCTTATTTCACTACTTAATGAGTTAATGGCGTCGGTTTGACCAGTTTTCAATTTATATTCAGTATTCACTATTTAATATTTTCAATTCAAGTGATTTTCAGCCTTAAATAAATGAGACCCAGTTTATTTGAATTGTCAATATATAACTCCATCTTACAATGACATCTACATTCTGAAACTTTCGCAGATAAATAAAGAATATAAATTTGAAAATGTCTTCAAAATCTGTTCATGAACTATCAGCAAGATGCACTACAGAATGCTACTCATTGTTATTTCTTTTGCAATGTTACAACTTTCGACATGAAAATATATGTTAGGACTTGGGTCAAATGTCATGCTAAAAGGTTACTGCGGTATCAAGATAAGATATAGTATGACACTAGCACGTTGTCTAAATTACCATTTATGCGCTAGTAGCAGTATGCTTTTGACAAGTTTGGCGAATTTTATGTAGAGTTCTGCATCTTTTCGAGATATGAAAAACAGCTTGTTTGAAGTTGTCCAAAGCACAGGATGACAGATAGGAACAAGTACTTAAGAACCTAAAACCTCTTAAGAATTGACTTCTTCAGAACCAGCTCTAATTTCCGACTCTCTTTACTGATGCTCAACACCGACTATAGTGCATTGCCAAAGCTTACTCTAAAGCTATGAATCTCTATTGCAGATAAAATCTATTGGAAGGGCGAAATAATCCGCATTCAGGCAGCATTTATAACTTCAAAAAAGCTGCCATTTACACTACACCACAACCAATCGAAGCTCTTAAGACATTCAGATTTTGACTAAATGCTAGAGACCAACAAAGAAGACTTGATGTGAGAGAGAGAGAGAGCAGCAACCCCTTCTAACAGGAAAACCAAGGAGCATATGAGCCCAATTCAATTTCTATAAATAACTTTGGGAGAAATTTTTTTACAAAGCAAAACCAGGCCTGCAACTTCCCTTGCAATCATTAAATGAAGTGAAGCCAAAACGAACTGCTACATCTGTCACTCACCTGTCCCTAAAGTTAGCTGGATCAAATTTCAGCCAACATGCTGTTCCTGGCAAAAAAACTTTGCACATTTACAAACTCATTATACACTGTCAATATACCGTCCTATGTACAACAGCTTGAAGAGACCCAGTCTCCCCATCCCAAAAGCCAAAATCCCTCTACAATGACCAACAACATATGTGACCCGAGTCCAACATCTGGAGCCACCAGGCACTTGCACAGGAAGATCATATGCTTCATGTCTTCCAGGAACCGTCAATACACGTATCTTACCTCTTGCCTTTATTGGATCTGTTCCACGCCAGCAATCTTATCAGCAGTTTCAGTGTAACGTGGTAGACATCATGAACCCATGCTTTTCTCCGAGCGGAGTGAAACCATTCGGGCCGTCCTTGCCCCAACGAAGCCAGTATGTTTTTAGAATACAAAACACTCCTTGCTAATCCACTATCACCCCTGACTAATTGTGGTTTTCAAGCTCTCTTCAGACAGTGTCCACGAAAGCAAATGTCCTCCAGAATCTCCACTTAACAACTGTTTCAGATCACTAGTAAGGTGGAGGGCAGTTACAGGATGCTTGTGGAACTTTAGTACCTTGTGAAGGATCAACCTATACTCTGGTACTCTTTCCCCGAGTCCTAACCCTCCTGTAGGATTCACACTTGATTTGCTCTGGGCACTCTCCTCACAAGAACAATGCACCATTTTCCAAATCTTAATGGCTCCACTCTGGTGGCCTGAGATATACCAACTAGTTTCCAGCCAATCAGAGAATGTGCAACCGGCAAGTGAAAGGATAAAGTCTGATGGAAGCTGTGATGTGTTGATGACAGCAAGGCACTCCCCATTGATGCTCCAAACAGCAAGCATTACACCGGCAGCAGTAATAATTTCCCCACTCAGGTCATTCACGTAAATTGCTGAAACGGGAGCAGGAAACTCAGGGAGCTGCCTAACAAAAACCATGGAGCTAAGATCCCACAAAATAACAGTGCAATCGTCTGATCCACTCACGATCAACATGTAAGGCTGGCTAACTTGTAGGCATGTGATTTTGCCTGTATGAGCACATAGAGCCTTCTCCAACAGCAAACGCCTTACAGAACGGGGTGCCTCCTTACCGATCCTCCAAACACAAACCAATCCCTCGTCAGCCCCTGTAACTAGAATGTGACCGTCATGGCTAGCACTGGCACACTGTATCTGGTTCCCTCCATGAAGATTCTCATGAGTGGAAAGAAGCCTATCTTGATCATAGCTCATAAATCTCAAACTGCGGTCAGGAAAACCCCAGGCGACATATTTAGTGAATGTTCTGGGCTTCACCAAGGTGTTTGCTCCGGCCACGAGAATTTTGTCACCGAAAGTGACAATCTGAGATACAGAAGAAGAGATTTTACGAATCTCGTGTGGAACAAGATGCTGAGAGTGCTTCAATGGGTGAGGAGGACGCTTTCTATTAGTTCGCCTCTTCGCATGGGATTTGAGGAATAGCTGTTTTGGTGTTTGCCCAAAGTGATTAATTTGAGCAAGAATAGAGGCTTTCATGGCTGGATCACTAACCGAGTCAATGTCAACACTGCCTTCATAGGTGTAGTGATAGAACACATTAACTGCTTCTTCAGCTGCCTGTCAACAACAAAACAATTGAGGCTTAGTTTTCCCTTCAAGAGAGAGAGTATATCAGAAGGGGTGAAATATCATTCAACTAATAGAACACATTTGAGATTGGTAAAAAGGATGGCATACTTTATCCGGGAAAGGCAATCACTTGAAACAGAAATACGAATATATTGAAAGTGAAAGAATTGTCGTACTCGAGTGATATGTCATTTTGTGATTGTAAAGTACACAAAGCCAATCAAAACTGAAATCTAACAAGCAAGCATAACGAAAACCTCATTTTCACATACGCATGAAAGCAAGATGCACATACAGAATAAAAGAAAGACACTTACTTTCCCTCTCTGCTTGTAACCAAAGATTAGGTCTATCCAGTGATGCAGATTCTCTGAAACATAATCAGACTCCAGTGCTTCTCTGTGCTTTTTAATAAACTCTCTAACACTGCCTTTAGCCCATGGAGGTAATACAACATCGCCAACCTGGTGAAGAACCATAAGCAATTAGGATTTAAAAGATTAACTGGATTAAAATGGCAGTTATTCTTCTATTTAGACAAGCTCCTTCTCATAAAGGAGGAATATCCAGACAGAAAATGGAGAAGCAAGACAAACCTTCTCTCCCGACTGTTTCTCACCCAGGTCAAGATTGAACATATTCTCCAGAAACTCTGGCATATAAAAGAACTCCGGAATTAATTCTTTAACATCTGAAGTATTGCCTTTTCCTGCAGCACTCAGCCATGTGTCCTTTATACTATTGAAAAGACGATCAGCATGATCAAATTGGCCTCCCTGCAGCTTCTGATTCTCAACACTGAAAGGCGGAAGACGAATGAGGTAAAAGAGGACAATTCCTGCGCTAGAGTAGTGAGAACCATAATGGAATTTGGGAACCTCGGGATCATCCCAGCTCTCATATCTGAAACATGAACAAATATAACTGATAACAGTCAAGGCAAAAGGTAAACGTTCAAGAAAGCTATACGACTCCAAAGAAATGCAAATTTAACAAAATGGGTAATTGAGTGGTAACTGCACCAACCTTTTTCTGAACTCCTCTTCACCTTCCGCTGTTTGACAACCCATTGGTTTATCAAGCCTTCGGAAAGTTTGGGGATCTGAGAAGTTCAGATCCTCACTCTCATAATCTGCTAAAACCCAGGGGAACACAGGATACTGAGTGAGATCACTGTAACCGCGCCCTGCGAGTGTGTTGAGGTGCATGAGGTACTGGAAATTGCTAATTTCACCATTTTGCCATCTCTTAGAGAAGGAATTTGCCATAACCTTGAAAAGACGGCTTCCTTCATTGCCATCTGGTTTTACCGACCCTGATATTGTAGTGTCCAACCTGTAAAATAGGCAGAAAGTTCCTTGAAGTTCAAAAATCTGCCGCGCTTAAGAAAGGACTCATGTTGGTTTGCAGCTATTTATAATTAATCTTCGGTGACCTTATTGACAATTTAACAAAATAAGAGTGGAACTAGAAATACCAATTGCAGATGAAAAAGCAAAAAACTTGACCAAATCAAAATCAAAACATACATGGTGTTTCTGGGAAGATTCATGGCCACCAAATTCTTGAACACTTCTTCTCTCTCCTTTTTGTGGAAAACCAGAAGATCATTGCAGCCGTCCATGCTAAAAATCTCAATGGCAACAGGGCGAAGTTGATAATCACGCTTTAAAATTTCATGAACACTATCAAGCTTCCACATATGCCAAAGATGGGGCACATTACCACTAGTACAAACCTTTTCCTTTCCCCATGCACCACCATTATATGCCCATGCCCGTCCCCCAACATAGGCCTTTGTCGTTGCAGCCCAAGAGGAGCTTGACTTCGACTGGGAATCCATGCTACAAGAGAAGTCCTTTTTTACACCCAAAGCCTGATCAATGACAGACAGATCATCTTCACACTCTTTTTCACATATGCACAAAGAGTCATCAATGTAAAAATTCTCAATGATGTACAATGATAGTTCTCCTATCAGAAATATGCCATCATGTTTATCAAGACCAACCACTCTCTCGCAGTTATATTTGTACTTGATTCTCTCAGAAGGTTCCAAATAAGGTCTAATCAAGTATTCACCATTATCACTTAGTTCCTTCTCCGGTTTGTCATCCGCCACTCTTGTCTCATCAGCTTTTAGAGAGGAAGATTGCCGGGGTGAGCCTAGATCAGACTTTCTTTGAACACTCTCAGCTTTTTGAATGGAAGCACTGCTGGACTTGGGGCCAAGTTCAAGAGCAGAGCTGAGACTTGTTTCGTTGATGCTACTATCATGGTCATCATTCCATCCAGTTCTGCTAGAAGCTGCATCTCTGACATCATCAGAGTCTTTGAAAATTGATCCATCATAAAGTTCACTACTGAAAGAGTCCTGTTGTGGATTATCATTCATGAGATTGAAAAAGATATCAGACTCAGTATCAGAGGCATTAGTTTCATTCTCCGTCCTCTCTTTTGAAAGTTCTAGCCTTCCCAACTCAAATTGCCCGGTCAGAACATTTTGGATAGTGTCAATTGTTAACTTGCACCGTTCGAGCTTCTTACGCATCCTATATGGACCTTCAATGGGGCAAAGCTGCCAATCTGGTTCTTCACTCTGAGAGGACTTGGTCAACGGAAAAATTCCTCGCTCATGGACAAGTTGTTGGAGATGAGTCTGCCACTCGCTCTCTGCATGAAGTACCCAGCCATACTTATCCTGCCGAATAACTCTTAGTTCAGTAGCCACTGCATCGCGAACCAAATCAAGAGCAATCCTTCGTTCATTTATCTGCTCCCAATGTCTTGCATCTAACTTTGAAATCTCCTTTAGTTTCCTCCCCATTTCTCTCTTACGTCGACCATCCATGCCTTTAATCCTCACCCCAGGAAACTTAGTTGACCCAGTAATGTACTGAACCCACATGATGGCAGCACACTGTTCCAACACTTTATTAACCTCATGTTCAGAACTATGAAGCCACTCAAAAAATGCAGGTAATTTTCCAGTTAAGAGCTTGTCAAAACCACCATGAAGAACATCCAAGGGGGGTCCTTGATTTGGTTTAGAGACGAGAAAGTCTTCGAGTGCAGCCCTTCGGTGTACTAGGAGATACTTGAGAATATCAACAGCCATGTTCTGTGCATGACGCCTATGATCTCGAAGAAGAGAAATTAGATTTATGCAAAGACAGCAACTTAGATCAGTGTCAATGTTGCTGGGACAAAATATTATCCTTCTATTAGCGACCAACAACTGTAACACTGTGCAAACATCAATTCCACTATCCTCCGAGGATGGGTTCAAGGACACTCTTTTCTTTGGCTCCGCTTGCAAACCTAAAGAAGAAAGTAGTTCATCTTCTCCGATGGTTATCAAGAATGACGGGAGGAAAGAGAACAAAACCATTCTGTTGGTGTTCTTCAGAATTGCATGGACATAAGCATCCAGTTGCTTATTTCCTCTACCAATGGATAAGAGTCCTTTCCCAGTTGGAGCAGCCTCTTCAACACGCCCATCCTTATTTGCCAGCTGTAACATTGACAACAAGAACTCCAGAGTCTTCAGTACACCAGCAGGCCGAGGAAAAGCACCCATATAGACTCTATCCACTATCAGCCAGCATAATGCTTCCAAGTTAAGGGACCAACGGCCCTTATCAAGCCTTTTCTCATTTTCCTCATCATCCCGCAAAAGACGCCTTTCGAGATAGTTCATTAGTCTACTGAGGCACAGTCCCTGAAATACCAAAACAGATTCAGCATCAACATACAAAGGAGCACTCTCCAAAATACCCTCGATAACAGGTATCGCCTTCACTTGTTCAGTCACCAAACCAGATAAAACTTCTGCCATAAAATCAAGAACGGCTGTAGCTCCAGCAGAGCAGGGACCTCCACCATACCCACAGTCATCTACTTCAAGAAGCAAATTTGAACCGATCATAAACATTGTGTTTGCAGCAGATTGTCCTTGAGAAGTGGATTTCATCTCAGGAGAGGAATCTAATTCACTGATAGATGCAGCAGACTCCATCAAGGGGGTTGATGCTATGTGACCTTTTGATTCACTGTGGACGGAACCTCCCAGCCAGGATGTCAATGCTACTACTGGAGATGTGGAAGAGGTATGCGGAGTTCTGGAGTAGGATCTCTCGGACAATATAGGAGATTCAAACATATTAAAGGATGCCGAACTCTGTGAATCAGTTTGCTGGACAGGATCTACTGGGCTTTTCATTTCACTGAAGCTAAGATCATTGTTGTTGGATGTTGCAGCAGAGACATGGTCAACGACGTCATTGTCTACTGTTGCAACAGCTTGCGCTTCTTCCTGTACTGATTTGTTAAAATCAGGCTGGGATGAAGTAACACCAATATCTGCTACATTGTTCGACATGACTGGCATATCTTCAGAACTAGTACTAGTCTGTCCCTGAGGAAAGCTTCCCATACTTATAGAGGTCTTGACTGACTGTTCTTGTTCATGAGGCAAACTAGAGAAAGTATTTTGGGAGCTGCAAGTTTCATCAGCATCATTAAAGTTCTTCTCTTCCACCGTTACGGATAGCTGTTTGGCCATTTTCACAGCTTGTGCAGCCCTACATGTCAGAAATCATAAAAATAAAAGGCAGGCAGAGAGTCCTTCAGTATAGTCAAACATAAAATAACTATATGCACAAAGGGAAGAAAATTTGGAACAAACCTGACACAAGAAAAATAAAGGTCAATGCAACTTTCAAGAAATTCTACTCTCCGGCAGACAGCTGAGAAAGGAAGACACATTTTCGCAAGATCAACCATGAATCTAAGGACAGCGGTAGCAGCAGCAGGTGCCGAAGCATCGCCTCCCATCAGCCGTGCTGCATAAGTTTTGTGCATAAGAGCTTCACCTTGCAGCTCTCCTGCTATGTCTGTATTTTCTTCTGCCAGCTCTGCAACAACTCCAGCACTGATCTGAGAAAGATTTCCAGTTTGATGGGCAAGCATTGACTGCATAGACAACCTATCAAAAGTTGCTTTTGCCATAGCAATCACAGATTCCAACAGCTCGGTAAATTTCAAATCTCCATAAATGCCATCACTTGGCATAAGAGCATGAAAATCTAGCATCCGTACTTCAGGCAGTCTTGGGTATACAGGCTTGCCAAAAATAAGACAAAACAGGATATAGTATATATCGGGAGAGTCATAGAAACTTGGAAGCACTCTCGCCAAACCTTGATAGCCTCCACTTGAGCGAAATTTAAGTGCAAATGTTGGAGAAGACGCAAGGCACACGCCAAGAAGAGTCATGACCCACCTCATACTTGTTGGATGTACAGCTTCATCAAGAAAATAAGTTATCAATTTTGATGAAACAATTTTATGCCACTGCTCAAGCAGATCCTCTGATCTTATCGTCACTTGTAGATCAATCAGCATCTCAAGCAACATGTTCCTTACAATAACATGCTTGCCCATAGACTCTCTCATAATTTGATGCCGTGATGTTAACTCTGGTGGATCAAATGTCATGATCACAAACCTAACCACTTGCTCCAACTCAGAGGGTAAGAATCCATCTTCCAATATTACGCCTAACAAAACAACTAATTTTTCTAACACAGGTACTTCCACATCACCTCTTTGTAAAGTTACAAGTAAATGTTGAACTAGGTTAATTCTGCGTAAAATTGTCAGATTATGATTCCTATACCAATGCATTGAAACCAAATGCTCAAGAAAGCCCAGTAGAGCAATCTGTATCGGAATTTGGGCTTTTACCCAAACTGTCCAATCCAACAAGACATGCTCGACCATATCAGCATTTGAAAGAACAATGCAATTAGATGTTTCAGTCGGCATTTCAGTATTTTCAAGCTCAGAAATATGACTCAAGGTATCTTTCGGTGCAGAAAAATCATCCATGTCTCCATGAGATCCAACTGAAGAAAATTCTTCCCGGAATTTAGACAAAGTAAGATCTTCAATGCTTCCCTCATTGAGGGCCATGGCAGGTGGCAGTATCTTCTGGGAACTATGGAACTTCTTTGGTTCAGCAAAAGAAGCCTCACATGCAGCAATCTGGAAAAAGATTTCAAGTGATTGCATATCAAATAATGGCATTCTCCGGTGCAAAAACAGAGCAAGCAAATGGTATCCCCTATATTTCTGCATGTCTCTAACATTCTGTGGATTTTGATGAAGAGCACATGCAAGTAATGTCAAAGCCATGTGCAGCATGTCTCTCGTTTCAGCTGCTTCTACAAGAGCAAGAATAACAGCCATACCACCAATGGGACGGATTGTCTCACCGATAACACAATGCTTGCAAACATAGACATCCCCAATAAGTCGTCCAAAGCGTGGTATACCTGTGGATAATCAGGATTAGGAAACCAAAGCGAGAATTGATGAAAGCAACTGCAATTGGTCAGTTTGATTCGTCGCCTTTACCAACAGAAAGTACCAAAATAAAAGATAGAACTAATCTACTAACCTCCAATAGGAGAGGCAGCAGCTGACATTGGATCAACCAGATTGAGCACAGAGAAAGTTCCAGAAGCTCGAAGTAACTCAGTACTCGTTCCATCAAATGCAAATATGAGCTTCTTACCAGAAAGTTGAAGGGAGAGGTTCCCTAATTTATCCAAATCCCAAACAAATCCACTCCGGTCATACTGAACACTCCCTGACTTTCCTGCATTATCTGGCTTTTGTGGGTTGGAAGCCAGAGGCAAGTCAGCATCCAAAGAATCTAAAATCGCCATGCTCCCACCTCCGCAGGCCTGATTAGGAACAAATTGCAGCAAATCTGTGTCCTGGAAGAGGCCCCTATACCCTCGTCCAAGAATATACATAAAGCAGATTGAACCAGGAGAAAGAACTTCTTCGAAAAGATAGCAAGATCTAAGCTTCCATGACAAGTCACTAGTTCGTGCACAAGCAACCGGGGTGCCAACAATCACCTGCAAAGACTTGCCTGCTGGAGAAGGAGAATATCCTAATCTTCCCGTGTGTCTTAACTTTCCATTGAGGTACACATACGCAAAACTGGATTGAAAGAGGCCAGCCAGAGCATTTGGTTTGCTATGCACAACAGCAAGGTGATGCCACCTCCCTTCCTCCATTTCTAATCCAGAAAATGACAGAGAGGAAGAATTGCTAGTTGCAAGGGTGAGAACACCATCCTCCTGAAGCCGAAGTTCGGCATAGAAAGTGTTTGAACTGTCTACTGCTCCAACAGAAAATATCCTTAGCGCATGTGGCCCCTTACTGAATCCAGCTTTTGAAGCATCATTCTCCTTCGCCTGTGATTTGAACAAATTTCGGAACTGAAACCAACAAACAAAAGAATAACCAGCAGCAGGTGGCCAAGATCTTTCTCCCAAGGGCACTTGGATCGAAGCATGCCCAACCTTGCTCATGTTCATCTCAACAAATGGTGCAAGGGAAACATCTTCTGAGGCCATATCCTCGGT
Organism: Petunia x hybrida; assembly: GCA_037355625.1. Taxonomy (NCBI): domain Eukaryota; kingdom Viridiplantae; phylum Streptophyta; class Magnoliopsida; order Solanales; family Solanaceae; genus Petunia; species Petunia x hybrida. The sequence continues at coordinate 11,463,118 of JBBBVM010000024.1, forward strand.
AAGAATCAACCTTTCCATCATATCAACTAGATAACGACCAGAAGTGGCCAGTCGCATCTGCAGAATGTATCTAACTAGGACTCGAAGTTCAGATGCCGATAACCTGTCAACAATGATATTATTATTTTATTTTTTTTTGAAGATGGTAACATTAATGATATTATTATTTTATGACTCTGGATGCTTAAGAAAACAATTATTGCCAGCAATGTAGGAAGCATGGACATAACTTTAGATAGCAAAGGTATTACATATTTGAGGGCAAACACAGAAAGAGTCTGAAAACAACCTAGGCATGTATCTTCTTGAAGTGTTTTACATTCAGAACCTCAGCTCACTCATTTTGAATACCCTCTTTCTACTAGAGAGCAAAGAGAAGCTAACTCCCAACACTCAGTTAGCTTTCTCAGCTTCATTCCTTGTTGCTGTACACTCTCTGATTGATCATCCAATTTTGCTTAAGCAAGAACGGAAAGCTAGACTTGGCCATTATATTTTATGTTGTATTGATGGTAAGTACTATTTTGAATATTTTCTTACCTTTGTATTCAAGATTAATGACCGATACCGCTACCTATGATGCAATAGATGAAATATATCAAGTATGTTGTTTACACCTATGCAGTGATAATAATTAAATTTCTGTTGAAATACATGAAAATATATGGAGTATGTTCTTTACGCCACTGGTGTGATATAATTCTTTGTTAATTTGAGGAGAAATTACATGTGCAAAAGAAACTCGTTTAGTCATAATGATGATTTTGCATTGACCCCATAAATTTCTGTGTCCAACACAAGACTGTTACATCTTCACTACTTAGATCAACAGCAGTCGAGTGTACCTGTATGCCCCAAGAACTTCGATGATTTTCAGTGCGTGAGAAACTATCGGTGATGACCCTGATAGGAAGGGGTATATTGTTTCAAGTAGAAGTTCCACGCAACCTGACGAACAACAACTATAAATATGGTTTGACTTGAAAGATTGAAAGAAAGTAAAATCTCATCTTCTTACCGACAGATGTAAGGTTTTCCTGGTTATAGGCGCTAGCACGAGCAAGCTTATCAACAAGGTTTAGTACCTCTAATTGCAGCTTCGGAGTAAACAGCAATAAAGCACGCAAGAGGACCCTAACAGCACTAGCATTATAGACACGTTCCTTGTCAGGGACAAAAGTACCAGACTGGGTAACTAGAGTAAATCCAGTTGATTCCTCTTCAGAGGCATTAGGTAATGTGGCACTTTCTGACATCAAGAAGGGAGGAAGCACTATCTCAAGAGCAAGCTCCAACAATAGCTGTACAACTTGCCTTTCACAATCAACACTTATCAAACCAGATTCAGACAGAAGATCATAGAATGTCTGAGAAGATATGACTGCATGTAACTTTGTCCTGTTTATAGTGTTATCACAAACAGCTGCTGTCATTAGGCGCAACAAGTATGTGAACACTTTAAAGTAAATTGACAAACTTGACTGATTTGTAGGTTCTCCATCATTTTGAAAACCATGAAGTGTGGTCAATAAAAGAGAGAACCCAGTTGCTTCACCAAAGACCCTCTGAGCTGAATTATTAACTCCTAGGATGCGCCATAAAGCTCCGAAAGTGTCACATTTAGCATCATCATGAAGTGCGTACTGAGTTCCCAAATCACTAGTAATCATCCCACTTTTTGAGATGTCAACTAGTGCTCCTAATTCCTCCGGATGAGCCTGACAAGAACATATATCATCAACTTTTTGTACAGCAACTGTTCAAGCAAGGGATGATCTAGGATCCAGAATATGCAGGGGAACCAATCTGACTAATCTTATATGAGTAATAAAAGATCCATCAATTCTAGGGTGCAATTGAAAGTTTACTATCTCTTAGGTTAGTAACTCACGGAACTGGGAGTTCCAAGAAAAGTAAATCTAAAAAATTTGATTAGTATTTCATCAAATGCCAGGCACAAAAATCACATGAGCACTTTTGATAAAGGGTGATCAGCATACAAAATAAACATTTAAAATTGTTCTCTTTGCTTGGAAAACCAAAAAAGTGACCGACAATGCAGGAGGGAGGACTATATTTACAGAATGAGCTGAGGTAACCAGCCCTACTTCTGAAAGGAGGAACTTTTTGGTTCTTTTCCATTTTGAACAGGGTGGAAGAAGATTACCTCATAAAGAAATTACTAAAAACCTAATCCCAGAAGAAAGAGAAAGCTAGCTATATTGAAAGAAGAAAATGAAAGCTCACGAACCTGTGCAACATCTTCAATAATTAAGCAGGACAACACCCTAAGGACGCCTGGACGATGAATGTCAGATGCCAAGAGAGGGAGTATAATAGTCACCCCACTAGCTGATCGGAATGACGCTTGATTTACTTCTGCTTTCTTCAGCAGTGAGACCATACAGTCCCAGGCAACTGCTACAGTGCCTTCAACTTCAAAAAGTCGGAACTTCCCTGAATCGGATTCCGCTAGTTTGGGTGAAGAAAGTATAGCATTCTTACTGTCCAAATGTTTCTTAAAGCTGCTTGAACTTGAATTTGATTTCCTCTCTAAATGATCAGGGTCATCGATAGGCTGCTCTGAACCACAAAGAAACTTGTGTTTTTTCAGATCATCCAGCAGAACCTCCAATACACCAACTTCCCTAAGAACTTTCTTGTATTGTTGATCGAAGGATAAGAGCTTTACAAAGAAAGATAAAATTGTATGCTTCAAATCGGGTGTGATTGGTTGCTGTAACAAACAACAAAGTGAGAGTAACTCTTGCTCAGGTATGCAATTTACAACAGTCACCGCATATTCAAGTATCTTCAAAATTATCTCTTGCAAGGATGGTGGGAAGCCAGCCATGTTAAGGATCAACAGGGGCACGGTCCGTAACTGCTGACAAAGCTTGTAATTGTCAAGATGGCTTGAGAATATTTTAAACATCCTGTTGAGTACTTCACCCTGCAGCGCCCTACTATCAGCCTTCAGAAAAATGTCTTGCAACATCTGAACAGCTTCCAGGTCTTTCACTTTGTCATTATCCTTATCCCATACCTCATCCATGATTCTGTCAGATGATGAAGTACGACTTCTGCCATGCCCACTAGGCTTAACATGAGAAGCTTTTGAAGCTTTTGAGATGGGTGCTCCAGAAGAACCAGTTTGAGCAAGATTAACAAGTACATCAAGTAACCTAGCGAGTGTAGGGGAGAGATCTTGTGATGGAGCATCCCCTCCTTTTCCCTCCAAATCGTTTTTACCCACATGATTAGCCAAATGTGGATAATCTGAAGCAGCTCCTTGATCAGGAAGTAACTTAGGGTGGGAATTCTGATCACCTTGACCCTTTGCGAGAACTAAAGCAAACTGAACCAAGAACTGATAACCATGAGCATTGTGGATATCCTCCCTAAGTCTGATACCACCAGCCTCTACAAGTCAAAGATTTATAGAATCAGCAACAAACAGGGGATTATAATATGGCTATAAACAGATGCAGAAAGCAACAGTATTTTCAGAAAATAATCTGCAGAATCATACAACAGTAGTCCAAACGGAAGTTTCAAACCCTCAATAGACACACAAGAACATTAGCTACGAGAAGAGAGGAAAGAGAGTTACCTGGCCTATACGACAATTCAACACATTCAAGAAGCAAGTCCACAATACTCATCGTGTAGGCAGAATCTCCACAATCAGGGTTAAAATCCTTAACAGCCAAGAGAAGAACTTTTATCTGGGGCACCAAAGATGATGAGCATCAGCAAAGAAGTGCAAAGAATATCATACCTGAAGTACAAACATCGTAGTGCTAATAGCCCTGTAAACAACGAATCAACGATGTATACACCAGCTCCACAATATTCAAACATCAATTTTACAAATGGTAAGTATATTCAGCAAGTCATTGGAAAACAACAAATAAATCCTGACTCAAAAAAAATGAAAAGGAGGCACGTTGCTTATGTAACTTATTCATAGATCCACTAGTCCGCACCAAAAGGCAAATAAAAAGAACTCCACAAGATTATAGTAATCTAGCTAAAGTCCGAAACACATTACAAGAGTACAAGTTAGAAAGGCATACCAGCTGATGCTTCCGAATATACTTGGCAGTGCTACCATTGTCGTTACCCAGAAGAAGACCGAGTATCTGGGGATAAAACAATATATAACAAAAACATGATTAAAAACTGAAATTTCATCCTATAATTGACAAGGGACTACTCCCACTGCCTCGGCATTGTGCATCTCTTTACAGCAGCAAGATAAGCATTACCTGCATAGCATGTCTGTGTAGCTGAATGGTATGCAGTGGCACAAGACCTTCTTTATACTGAGAAAAAGCAACTAAAGAACCATTGGCAACCATTTGAAAAAGTAACTGAAGGGAGTTGTCCTCTATCAGACTTTGTGCAGCAGAAGAGTGTGCGGCCAAAGCCTTCATAATATGTACCACACTTCCCTCAACCTGCATTGATGAAATAATGACTTTTGAGAATTTCAAAAAGTTTAGCAAATGAAGTGACAATATTGAGAATATGGCTTCAGGAAGCATTGATTATCCTCAAGCATACACAATTCCTGGTGACATAATGCGAATGTACCTTACAGAACAGCTCTGTGCCTATAAAAGGATTAGTTGAACAACAGGGACTGGAAAAAAGTTCACAAAGTTATAACGGCGAAAAAACATTCAAGGGAAGTACCTCAAGCCGGCGACTCGATTCCATGCCGTCCTGATTTTCCTCCGTCAGTGACAGCTCCTCATTATTGCTAACTTTTGGCTTCGGACATCCCTCATTAGGACCAAGAAGCGAATTGAGAATATGAATGAGACAGCACAAGATTCCAGAATCAAGAAGAGATTGTTTGTCGACAGGCTGTAGACACATATATACTTGTTATAATGGGAAAAGTCGAATTTACACGAAGAACAACATTTCAGAATTTTTCTATCCTCCCATGAACCTTAAGCAGCACTCAATCCATATTTTGACTGAATTATAGACTGCAATACTGAGTCACAAATTTACTAGCTTGATAGAAGTGTATTTATATTAAACAATACGCCAATGACATTTAAAGAAACAATACCTAGAGTCCCAAATACTATGAAAAATAATAGCATGAACTAAGGGGTTAATCAAGATACTAAGAACTAAAGAGGCTAGAGGACATACACCAGACACAAGGACCTCTATAGCATACAACAAATTTGCACCAGGACGGATGCCATCCTGCATAATCAAAACAGACAACCATAAAAAGTTAAATCAAACCACGGATATTAGGCTCAGTAGGAAACATAAGTTTCAGATAAAAACTGAAAGGTAAACGACCTTGATAGTTTCAGAGAAAAAGTTTAACACTCTTTCAACTTCCAAAGATCTTGTTTTGCTGCTAAGTTTCAACTTTTCAATATCTGTTACAAAAGCTCTTCCAACAACAAAAGAAAATATGTGCGTCTCTACTAACCTGTAAAAAGGAACAAGTTACAGATTAACAACCATACACTAACAACAGAATAAAGTATAAAAGAAAATATCTATAGTGCCCGAATGCATTTGATGGGTAGGACTAAATAATAACTAAATAGAAAATGAAGAAATGTATATAAGTCAAAAGAAGTTCTATAAAGAATTGAACCTCCAACAGCTGCCCCCCTGCCACAATCCAAGGAAGACGGAAATGGAAAGACAAACATAATAACCAGTTTAATTGTTGTGAGGAATGGATCAGTTTAATTGTCTATCATGGTTTTTTTTTCTTTATCAAAAAAATAACCATGTTGGACAATTAAACTGATCCACTCCTCATAACCATTGACAGCTTTAATATTCATTTCTTTCTTTCAGTGTCGGAGAAAGGGATGCATTATCAGCGGTTCAAATTGAGATGCAGAGTGGAAAAAGCAAATTAAAAACAAATAGCAAAAACAGATAAAAACTACTGCTTCCATACATAGTAATCAATTGTGCTACATTTGCCTGTTGCTTCACTAATCTACAGAAAACATCAACAGTCAAGTTCAAGGCCTTTTCCTTCTCCTGCAACAAAGAAAGAAAAAACTCATTAACTACTTTGATGAAAAGAGCATGCGTTACTGTGTTTCATATCTGTATGAAAATCACCTTTTCCGAGCTTGAGGAGCGGAACTCTTCCCAATATCTCTTAAAATCCAACTCCAGTTCATGTTTGTCACTGCTTTTAATAACAGAAGAAAAAAGGGTAATAGAAGGTTAAAAGTAGAACTCCGTAAACATTTTTCAAAAGGTAGCTTATTTCTTATGAGAGAATCACTTAAAGTCAACATGCAAAATCATAGTACCATCTCAAAAGCCAAAATGTCCACATGAAATGGAGTAACTTACAACAGGTTGAACACAACAGCTGAAGGAAGTAACTAATGTGGTGCAATATAGGTATGGCAAATATCATTCAACTTGGACTTACACTGGTATATGCAAAATTTACAATCTGCAATTACCAGTCTTTCAGTTCAATAGCGCAACTAGAAACAGGCAAGACACTCAACAAAATGTCCAATTTCCTACTCTACTTCCTGTGTATAATATTATTAAGGCCAGACACAATGGCAGAATCATTCAACTAGAAAACACTGGAGACTTGGCAAATGTTCTTCAAAAGTAACACATAGTCCAGGCCATAAAGCCAATATTTCAATTTTACAGATCCACTCAGTTCTCACACTGTCATTTTATTCAACGAGGCCTAGAAATTTATTTTTTTTTAGATAGGCAACAAGACCTATAAATTCAAGTCATAAGGACGATAACTCCCAACGGTAGACGTCTTTTTCGCTTTATTTTTTATATCAAACACTGGTATTTTACCACATAGACTCCATACTATAACAGTCAAGCCTCCTTTCCATCAGTTGGTTAGACACAGCGACGGAATGTTCCCCATAGGAAACTTCTCTATTCTAGTTAGCAAACCTAAAAGCCAATAGCGCAACTAATCCCATGTAAAATCGTCTATCATATACCGAAGAAAAAAATAGCTCCCCACGGCTCAGTTGAGGGCTAAGCTATTTTCAGTAGACCAAAGGGCATATTTGAGCTCTTTTTTTTTTTTTTTTGAATCAGGAACCGTGGATGTACTTTACTATCATCAATATGAAAATCATTTAAATTCAAGTGAAAAGTCTTTGATTTAATTGCATTAGTCTCATAAGGATAGAGAGCATGATTGAAGAAGTGCCAAAGTGCAGCTTGATCTTGGCAGCAGAACCCTTGGGTCAAACTAAAATAGGTTTTTACAGTTTAAATTAAAGCAAACATGAATCCAAAGTATAAAGACATACTGTTACTGCCCTGTGTATAAATGTAATGCTAAATTGAGTAGGTGTGTTTGAAGATATATTAGGATGTGATTAAAGAAAAAAATGAATAGAAATAAAGGGGACAAACCTGGAGGGGGAGTAGGTGAAGTCATGGATGGGAAAAGAAGAAACATTGGTAGTTTCGCGAAAAGGGGAAGAAGCTGAAGAAGAAGAAGGAGAAGAGGGTGCAGCTGAAGGAGAGTGTGTGAGGCCGACTTTTTCTTTCAAGTCTTTAAGCAATGTTGCCCATTTCATCGTTTATTTCTTCTTAAACCTATTAGTAATTATATACCATGAACGGCCGATTAGATCCAGATAGATCTCCTTAGCTCAATCACACACAAAATGTGTGATCGCTGATTGAACTAATTGATCCAAAGTTTACAAAACTCAAAGCAACAAGATCTATCTAATTAATTTACGAGGAGAGAGATAATGATATTATTTGGGTGCCCTAGAACAAAGGAAGGGAAAAGAGGAAAAAGGATCAAAAATGGTTTTTTCTCTCTCTTGTTTCTTCTCTCGCTTGATTTTGGACGCCCACTCCGCGCCTTGTTTCTCGCTCTATATTCTTCTTCTGCTCCTCTCTTTCTAAATACAACCATTATTTAGAAATTCTAAAACCCTTTTCTTTCCTTAAATCTTCTTAACACGTCAGCTTGTGGGATCCACGTTTACCAGTTCTCCACGTGGCTTCCTGCCATGATTAACTCCCAACGTGACTTCCTCTCACCTCTCACACCCTCACTTTTAAATTTTGAAAATTAAACCCTTACCTTATTTTTTATCACCTCTAATAATTCAAACAGTTCAGTATATTTTAAATTACGAAAATATACCTACGCAATGTATTGAAAAATTAATTTTAAGAAAAACAACATCTCATTCACTTTTGACTTGACATGTGGTTCGTCTTGTTAATCTCACTAATTTGAGATCAAGTCATACTTGATTTGTTGAAAGTATATTTTTTTTAAGCTAATGGAATAGAACAACTTTACTGGACAATTGCTAGGACTTACAGTAAATTCGAAATTGTGATAATTTGGTTCATGTGTAGCTGAGTTCGCTAAACAGTTCTGATAATGAAAAGGTTACAAAAATAGTAGTATTATTTAAAGCATACAACTGACTATATGTAAAATATATATTTTGCAAACTGACTGTATTCTTTTGAGTAGTTCTTTTTCGCTTTTTCACATGGAAAAGTACTCATTTGTGTCGTCTTTTAGCAAATGGATTTGTTTACCTGCGTCTGCGTTCGTTTTGCTTTTTGGGGTACGATTCAATAAATGATGCTTCAAAAAGGAGGAATTAGGAAGCCGTCAATAGAGATAGCAGTTGATTCTTGTCTTAGTTTTCAATAATTTTATGAGACGGTGCCCATATTGTACATGTAGCTCTAACTGCTAACATTGCCTAATTATTCCCACGGATTAAGGCATATCAACAGATTTCAATTCAGACAATAAGCAATTATCAAATCTTGGTTATGTGTTGTCCTTGCCTTTTTGGTGTCATTGAAACAAGTCTTTGGAAACGTACAATCTACTTCAGTGAATAGTTTACACTAAAGAATTTAATTAAAAAGCTCAAAACTAAATTTTACTTTTACTTACTCACGAGAGAAATTTTACAAGTATATTATGGGCTTTCTTTTCTGTATCTCTACTTGCACGGCCATTAAGTGCATAATATGCATGGTATTTTCCAAAATTATAAGAGGAAAGAAAAGATAGGGATATCATATAAATAATTTTTCATGTGTCACCTGTCAAGAGCAAAAGGAAAACTCGCTATATATGCTACTAGTTCCTTTTAAAGGCAAGGAAAATATCCTATTTATTGAAATTGTGTATTACCCTTTTAAAGGCGGAGAAAATTGTCCTGCTGAATGATAACGTAACAAGAGTTTATATAGCACCTCTTAGATACATGGCCTAATAATGTATTTGTTTTGGATGTGATGCCGATATTTTTCTTGTTTTGCTTTTACATACATACACATTCTTGGAGAGATATTGATTGCATGCTATTAGATTTGATATGAATCCATTTCGTTCAATTTGGCAAATCTGTATGTCTCCGCTCTATTTCGCTTTACGTGGCAAAGTTTAAAATAGAAGGGCCAAAAAATTTTAAGTTTGGTCATTAATTTAGACATAAATTCTTCGAACTCTAAAAAAATTATATTTGAAAAATATAATTCAAGTACTTAAAAGATATTTAAAAATATGATCAAAGAAGAACCACTTTAACTCCTAGAATAATAATGTTGTCATATAAGTTAGAAACCTAAATATTACACAGTTGGACTTAAGGAAGTTGAATTCATGTGTCATTTGGAGAAATTTGAGCAAATTAAACCGCACGAATAAGCTAATTGGAACTAATTAAACCGCACGAATAAGCTAATTGGAACTATATATAAGAGCATAAGCTTATGAGTTTACTGAGTCTATAATCTTCCAAGTGATGAATTCACAACAGTTAATAGTGCAAATTTGCCCAGCGGTAATTATAGTTTTTTTGTTAACAAAGTTATTCAAATAGTACCCTAAGAAATTTAACAAATTGTGAACACTGCCACTAGTTATTCTTTAGGAAAAACTTAAATATTATGCACTAGGAGAAAGACAAGCCAAAAAAGTCTATCGTCCCAAACTAAAGTAGTCATTGCCATTTTATTTAATCATTAATCAAAGTACTTGGGCACCCCTTTGAGATTTCAAAAAATCAAAACCGCCATTAGGGAAGTCAAAATCAAAGCGGACGTCGTATACTTGACATAGTCCATTAGTGGACATTGACCTGAGATCTAATCCAAGTTTTCCACAACACGAAACCAAACACTTGTATCCACAAAGCACTCGATCTAGTTGAAGTGGATCAGGTCAATTAACAAAGCTGCATGTTGTTGTATTTTTTTTTTTTTAACAAAAAATAAATAAATAAACTTAATGCTGAAGTGATGACGATGTTTAGTAAGTGACTATAAACCTGAATATTTCAACTAGAAGACTTGGTGTATAATGGTGTGAACGACACTATGTTCACATTAACTCACCATTGAGTTGCTGTAAAGCAAACACTTTTAATGTCCCAGTATCCAACTGCCCTCCGTCGTTATCCTAAACCAATATTTGCAACAGTAATTCGCATTCTCGTCTTCTTCGTATTTTTGTTCTTGATATAGCTCATAAGTCGTAACATTAAGAAGTATATACTGATTCTTATAAGATTTAGTTTATATACGCTCTAAATCGCCGACACTGTTATTCCTGCAAGCAAATAAATCAGAAAAGACAGAAAAACCGAAGTATATTATCAGTTTGTTATGGGACGATCCCGAGCCCACAATTTACTTGTGTCTCCTTAAGAAATCTAACCCCCTCACAGTTGCCCAAGGTTCACGGGTTAATTTCTCCCAGGATGGAACGGGATAACAGTTCTACTGTAGCGGCACTTCAAACAGTAGAACACTGCGAACTCAAAGAAACGGAGCAAATCACACGACTTACTAAGACTTACTTAGTATGCAGAAAAGAGAGGGTATGCAGTAAGATGTTTTATATTTCTGTGTTTTCAGTGTATGTTCAAATGTTGAAGACTGACCAGTTTATATAGCCATGGGAAATGGAAGGAAGAGTCACCACTAATGGCTGAATTCATTGCCACTAACAATCTGAATTCATCACCACTAATGGCTAAATTTACTGCCACTAACACCTGAATTTACTGCCATTAATGGCTGAATTCACTAAATGTTAGTGATTAATTTTTTAGTTAATGGGAAAACGTGGGAGAGTGGGAGAACGTGGAGGAATAATTACTTTGGATTAATCAGATTAATCCATTCAGATTTCTGTTACACAAACAGATTAAATATTAAATATTAATAATAAATTATTAATTAATTAATATTTTTAGTTTTGTTGGTCCAAAAAATTAAGTCAATCAATCAATTGACCGAAATCCGAAATCCGAAATCCGAATCCGAATCCGAATCCGAATCCGAAGCCGAGACGAGCGAGCGACGACGACGGCGCGAGGCTTCCCTTCTTCTCAACCCTTTTAAGAGCTAAGAGAAGTGAATTTGTATTTAAACCCAACAAAAGTCTTTTCCTCTACCAATATGGGAGAAGGTGCATTTCCTTACAAAAAGGAACCTTTTCACCTTCCCACCCATTTCCCATTCACACTCTATTTATTCCAAAACCCCAACAATCCCCCACATGAATGGGGAATGGCTATATTGGAAATATGCATGACAGACTTGTGTGATTTGCAAGAAAGAATTAGTTGCATCGGGATAAGTAGGTTTCCCTTTGAACTTTCCGTAGTGAACATACATCGGATATACTCGGTCAATCGGTAGATTTGATATCTTTGAACCGTTGAGCTTTGGTGTATACCTAGACAACGTAAGTCACACAACTAACCCTTAACCGTCTTTGGTTCTCACTGTTGTGTTCGTTTCAGCCATGAATACCGCCTGGTTTCATAAGTACTTAGAGAACTTGCCATACCGAATTCTCCTTGAAGCGGCTTCCACTTCACACTTACATAGGTGATTTCTAAACGTGTAATCCTATAGATGTACACTGTTTGATAATTAAAATATCAAACTTAGACAATCATTAAAAAATGCCTCTAGCACTTTACCCTTGGTACTTGAACATTGTCTAATCATGAGAATGGACCAAACATTAACTGACAATGTTGAACCGTCAAACACGACTTTGTATTCTCCTTGAACCTAGTTCTTGGGATCTCCAGTCTCCTAGGTAGAGTTACCCCCATGATGACTTGTCCTTGGCCATAGTCCCATTCCCTTCGATGAACACTCAACCGCCTCTATAGTTAAGCCTTTTGTAAGCGGATCCGCTACATTATCCCTTGACTTCACGTAGTCAATGGTGATAATTCCTCTAGAGCCTACGTCCCTAACGGTTTTATGCCTTCGTCGTATGTGACGATTCTTACCGTTATACATGACATTCCTAGCTCGTCCTATAGCCGATTGACTATCACAATGTATACAAATTGGTGTCAACGGTTTAGGCCAGAACGGAATGTCTTCCAAAAAATTCCGAAGCCATTCAGCTTCTTCACCGGCTTTATCTAAGGCTATGAATTCAGCTTCCATAGTAGAACGGGCAATGCACGTTTGCTTGGACGATTTCCAAGACACCGCTCCTCCACCAAGTGCGAAAATATATCCACTTGTGGACTTAGAATCAGTTGTTCCGGTGATCCAATTGGCATCACAATATCCTTCAATGACTGCAGGATACTTGTTATAATGCAATGCAAAGTCTTAAGTGTATTTTAAATACCCCAAAACACGTTTCATTGCCATCCAATGGGTCTGATTGGGATTACTCGTGTATCGACTTAGTTTACTTATAGCACAAGCTATATCTGGTCGAGTACAATTCATGACGTACATCAAACTTCCCAAAACACGCGCATAATCCCGTTGCGACGTGCTTTGACCTTTGTTTTTCTTAAGAGCAAGGTTTACATCAATAGGAGTCTTTGAAATTTTAAAATCCAAATATTTAAATTTTTCAAGAACACTATTGATGTAGTGAGTGAGACAACGCCAGACCTTGAGGAGTTCTATGGATCTAAACACCCAGAATTAAGTCCGCAACTCCTAAGTCTTTCATATCAAATTTGCTAGTCAACATGCGTTTCGTAGCATTTATATTGGCAATGTTATTGCTCATTATTAACATGTCGTCCGCATATAAGCAAACAATGACTATAAAATTAGGAGTGTTCTTAATGTAGACACATTTGTCACACTCGTTAATTTTAAAGCCATTTGACAACATTGTATGATCAAATTTCGCATGCCATTGTTTAGGTGCGTGTTTCAGTCCATAAAGTGACTTAACAAGTTTACACACCATCTTTTCTTTACCTGGAACCACGAACCCTTCAGGTTGTGCCATGTAAATTTCTTCTTCCAGATCTCCATTTAAGAACGCTGTCTTAACGTCCATTTGATGGATTTTCAGACCATACACGGCGGCTAACGCTATTAACATACGAATGGATGTAATTCTGTCTACCGGCGAGTATGTATCAAAGTAGTCAAGACCTTCTTGTTGTCTATATCCTTTAACAACAAGCCTTGCCTTGTACTTGTCAGTAGTGCCATCAGCTTTCATTTTCCTTTTGAAAATCCACTTAGAACCTAATGGTTTGTTTCCAGGAGGAAGATCAACCAACTCCCAAGTATGGTTGCTCAAAATAGATTCTATTTCACTATTGACTGCCTCTTTCCAAAATGGAGAGTCTGAAGAAGACATTGCTTCTTTAAACGTCCGAGGCTCATTTTCCAACAGGAAAGTGACAAAGTCATCTCCAAACGAAGTAGAAGTTCTTTGACGCTTGCTTCGTCTTGGTTCTTCCTCATTTGGTGAATTTCCTTTGGTTCCTTCTCGAGGTCGTTTGGATCTTTCACCAACTGACTCACATTCCTTCTTATACGGATATATAGTTTCAAAGAATTCAGCATTATCTGATTCCATCACCGTATTAACATGAATGTCGGGATTTTCTGATTTATGAACCAGAAACCGATATGCTTTACTGTTTATAGCATACCCAATGAAAACACAATCAACTGTTTTCGGTCCAATCTTAACCCTTTTGGGTTTTGGGACTTGCACTTTTGCCAAACACCCCCACACTTTGAAGTAATTCAAGTTGGGCTTCCTTCCTTTCCACTTTTCATATGGAATGGAAAGTGTTTTGCTATGGGGAACTCGATTGAGTATTTGATTAGCCGTGAATATAGCTTCCCCCCACAAGTTCTGGGGTAGACCCGAACTGATTAACAAGGCATTCATCATCTCCTTTAATGTCCGATTTTTTCTTTCCGCAATCCCATTGGATTGAGGCGTGTAAGGGGCGGTTGTTTGATGAATAATGCCATATTCCAAACATATTTGTTCAAAAGGAGATTCATATTCTCCACCCCTATCACTTCTTATCATTTTGATCTTTTTGTTAAGTTGCGTTTCAACTTCATTTTTGTATTGCTTGAATGCGTGAATTGCCTCATCTTTACTACTAAGTAAATAAACATAGCAGTAACGAGTGCTATCGTCAATAAAAGTTATGAAATACTTCTTTCCACCGCGAGATGGTATTGACTTCATGTCACAAATATCTGTATGAATTAAGTCTAGTGGTTCAGAATCCCTTTCAATTGACTTGTAAGGGTGTTTAGCATATTTATACTCAACACATATTTGACATTTTGACTTAGCGCAATCAAATTTAGGCAATACTTCCAAATTGATCATTTTTCGCAAGGTTTTATAATTGACATGTCCCAAACGAGAATGCCATAAATTATTTGACTCAAGTAAGTAAGAAGAAGCTGCAATTTTATTCATAGTGTCAACGACCATTACATTGAGTTTGAAAAGGCCCTCAGTCAAGTAACCTTTTCCTACATACAACTCATTCTTAGTTATTACAACTTTGTCAGAAACAAACACACACTTAAACCCGTTTTTCACAAGAAGTGCAGTAGACACCAAGTTCTTCCTTATTTCAGGAACGTGAAGAACATTGGTCAGAGTCACAACCTTGCCAGACGTCATCTTGAGGAATATCTTCTCATATCCTTCAATTTTGGCCGTTGCAGAATTGCCCATAGAGAGCGCCTCATCAGGTCCAGCGGGAGCATATGAAGCAAAGGCTTCCTTCACAGCACAAACATGGCGGGTGGCTCCTGAATCAATCCACCATTCCTTAGGATTTCCAACTAAGTTGCATTCAGAAATCATAGCACATAAATCAATGTCTTGCACTCCTTGGGCCAATTTTGTCTCTTCAACCATGTTTGCTTGACCTTTTTCCTTTTTCCTGTCCTTCTTTGCAGCACGACAGTCTGCGGACTTATGTCCACTCTTGCCACAGTTGTAGCAATTTCCCTTGAACTTTTTCTTGTTGGGGTTGGTCTTCCCTCCAGAAGGCTTCTTTCTCTTATTTTGATTTGGAGTATGCTCAACAATATTTGCTCCCGCTATTGCAGCACTTCCACGAGCCTTCTTTTCAGCAGATTTGTTGTCCTCTTCAATCCTCAAGCGTACAATCAAATCTTCAAGGGTCATCTCCTTGCGCTTCTGTTTCAAGTAATTTTTAAAGTCCTTCCATGATGGAGGTAACTTTTCAATCATGGCTGCAACTTGAAACGCCTCATTAATCTTCAAACCTTCAAAGAAAAGTTTGTTAGCAACAACATAAATAATACTCTTAACATAAGTATTAATCAGGATCAAACCTTCAGCAAGGAGATCATGGATAAGGACTTGAAGTTCTTGGACTTGGGACACAACAGATTTGTTATCCACCATTTTATAATCCAGAAATTTGGCAGCCACAAATTTCTTCAGTCCAGCGTCTTCAGTCTTATATTTCTTTTCTAGAACATCCCACAGTTTCTTAGACGTTTCAACATTACTGTAAACATTGTACAGGTCATCTTCCAAGCCACTTAGAATGTAATTCTTGCATAGGAAGTCAGAATGCTTCCAAGCCTCAATCACAAGGAAGCATTCGTTTTCAGGTGTTTCATCAGTCAGGACTGGAGCATCCTCCTTGATAAACCTTTGCAGGCTTAAGGTGGTCAGATAAAAGAATATCTTTTGCTGCCACCTTTTAAAGTCCACACCAGAAAACTTCCCCGGCTTTTCTGCAGGTGGCATAACCGTTGCAGCAGCACGGCTAGGCCCAGCAGCACCAGAAACTGCGGTAGCATTAGTATTCACAGCAGGGACAGTTTGTTCCACTCCGTTAGTCATCTCTGTCAAGTGACACAAGCAGAAACAATATTAATAAACTGTTTAAACAATAGGAGTAGAAAAAACCACGAAGGCTTTTAGTCCCCACAAACAGATTATTTCACAATAATTAGGAGTAGAAAAACCACGAAGGTTTTAGTCTCCACAACAGATTAATATATTATATACGAGTAGAAAACCATAAAGGTTTTAGTCTCCTTAACCAGTATTTATTTAAGTGCAGAAAATAAATAACAATAGATTTCTTAAGCTTGTTATTCCTGCAAGCAAATAAATCAGAAAAGACAGAAAAACCGAAGTATATTATCAGTTTGTTATGGGACGATCCCGAGTCCACAATTTACTTGTGTCTCCTTAAGAAATCTAACCCCCTCACAGTTGCCCAAGGTTCACGGGTTAATTTCTCCCAGGATGGAACGGGATAACAGTTCTACTGTAGCGGCACTTCAAACAGTAGAACACTGCGAACTCAAAGAAACGGAGCAAATCACACGACTTACTAAGACTTACTTAGTATGCAGAAAAGAGAGGGTATGCAGTAAGATGTTTTATATTTCTGTGTTTTCAGTGTATGTTCAAATGTTGAAGACTGACCAGTTTATATAGCCATGGGAAATGGAAGGAAGAGTCGCCACTAATGGCTGAATTCATTGCCACTAACAATCTGAATTCATATCAATTGACCGAAATCCGAAATCCGAATCCGAATCCGAAGCCGAAGCCGAAGCCGAAGCCAAGACGAGCGAGCGACGACGACGGCGCGAGGCTTCCCTTCTTCTCAACCCTTTTAAGAGCTAAGAGAAGTGAATTTGTATTTAAACCCAACAAAAGTCTTTTCCTCTACCAATATGGGAGAAGATGCATTTCCTTACAAAAAGGAACATTTTCACCTTCCCACCCATTTCCCATTCACACTCTATTTATTCCAAAACCCCAACAGACACATGGGTGGTTACGCAAAGAGAAAAATAGAAAGGATACTGTTGCTCCCAAACGCACACGCAAGTATACGCGGTCGACAAGTAATAAAGTGATAAGTAGAGTATCGTTCCCACGAGGACTATTCAGACTGAATTCTAGCAAACAATTTATATAAACTATTCAGGGATTTTTTTCTTTGAAGGGGAGAGTTTTTATTAACTAAAGAACAGTAATTAAATGGTAAAAATAAATTCAAACAATGGAGCAAAACTTGGGTGTTATCAGTAATAAGGAGACGGTCCAGGGTCAGAGTTACGAACAATCCAGTTGAGTTTTCCAATTGATTCCACTTCTTAAATCCCGGGTTACTAACTGACAGATTAAATGTAACCGTGAAAACCTTTCGATTCTTCACGGTCTATGCAGGCTACTCCAATCCCTATATGTCTATGGGTTGAATCACGTGCACGCATTAACGAATTCTGTAATGAGTTAAACTAGGCAAGCAAGTATATGTCTATCCTACTCACAAATTGGTTCCCCGATGCCCGGGTTCACAAACTAGTTCTATTCTTTCTTATTACGTAATTAAATTCCCTCTTTCGAGTTCAATCTAAAAACCATAGATAATGCGTAATAATCGGGCCCTGACAATTATACAAGTGAAATCAAGAAAGAATAAGCAACCCGTTATGGGATTCAATTAATGGAAATCAATCTTCAAACATCAACCTTCATGTAATACTCTAACCCTAGAACGATAGAATTAGCTACGTATACTCATAATAACAACACAAAGATTTGATGAAATAATGAAGTAATGATGTAATAAATTAATGGAAAAAAGAAAAACCCTTGTTCTTGATGTTATGAGCTCTCCAATTTGCTCCAAAGTCTGAACTCCCTTAAAAAACTAAGTAAAAGTCTATTTATAGAGTTTACAAACACCTAGTAATAAGTTAGACCCAATCCTAGACGAAATAGGAAGTGAAAAACCGCACACGGGGCGCTATAACGGGCGCCCCGCGCCTCGGAAAGCGCCCAAACAACCAGTAGCGTCAGATTTTGAGCGCCTTTGGCACGTGGCGTGCAAGGAATAGCGCAGGGGCATTGGGCGCGGTGGGTGGCGCGCCACGTGCCCTACAGCGCCAGGCCAATTTCGTATTTTCTTGCTCCTTTGCTCGCTTCGTGTCGTGCCTTCGTGTGCTCAACCCAATCCTCAATCAAAATCCAATCTTTTCTTGCTCAATCATGCTCTTAAAAGCTCCAATTGCACTGCATAACAACCTACATACACACGACATAAAATTAGTGCAAAACCACATTCATAAACCATAAAACGAGCGAATAAGGTACTAAAACGTGAGGAAATATTAAGGAAATATAGGCATAAAATGCCAAACATCACCACCCCACACTTGAACCTTTGCTCGTCCTCGAGCAATCACAAATAACTTCCCAACCTAGGTAAAACAGGTCTGCCTATGACTATGGTTGATACCGATCATTGAACAAATGCGCACATGACTACTATAAATCCACAAACATGCCAACAATTTACCAAAACCAAAAATATGAGAACAACCACCCCAAAATAGCTCAAATGCACAAACTCAACTCAATGCAACCATGCTCCCACAAAATCACACCTATCTACTCAACCAAGAACCATCAACTTCACCTATTTCATGCAAACTATGTGCCCTCACCAATATGAAGCAAAAGAGTGTCCCCCAAATATCACACACAACAATAAATATCAAGAATAGAACGGGGACAATACAAATAAATTCACTCACTCTCATGAAAAGCTCACATGTCACACACAATGTACCATAGGCTTGCCCGTAGTGTAGGACTCCACTAATGTAAGCTCACTCCAATCGGGATTAACTAGGACTTTAAAAAGGTTGTAATGTAGGCTAAGGGGCGGGTAGGATACATATGGTAATAGTGACTACCTCCCTAAGCACTTTAATACATCACATTCAAATTAAGCACAATTCTCATCAAGCCACCCAATCAACAACTTTCACACACACCTTCACACAAGTAGCATTTTTCTATTAAGCACACACTAGCAAGGAATGGATATTCTTTTCTCTTTTTATTTCTTTTTCCGCAACTTTTTTTTTCTTTTCTATTTTTTTCTTTTCAATTTCATCCAACCTTGCCAATGCTTTTCACTACTTCACAATTTTAACAATTATTCCCCTTCATTAGCTCCACTCAAAAACCTTCCAAAATCCAACCACAACTCCAACATAGTAACACAATATCAATAAAGCGCTTAAGGAGTAAAGGCCAAAAGAGAACAATTAAGAACAAATGGGTAGGCTCGGGGTGTGGGTGCCAACAAAAAGGATCAAAGAACTCACAACAACAATTTTTTTTTCCAAGGTATATATGTAAGGGTAGGCAACTCAAAAGAAGGCCTTGTATCATTTCCCAACTAGAGCAAACCTAGGATTTCGCTTTGCACACACACGGGGCAAGTTCTAGACATTAATATGCAAACATGGAGCAAACAAGATTATGCCTCACAACTCACATTGCACACGATCCACACAAAAAGGTTCCATCAACAACTCTCAATCAAGCATCTAGAGTGCAACTTGTGGAAATTTAAGCACTCATGCACAAAGGTTAACAACAAAGTCAAGTGAGTGGACTCAAGCATCTCAAGGGGGTCGTTCCAATTTTTTTCCTAGGCATGCATCAAATTAAAACCCAAGGACACCACAAATAGTACATGCAATCAAGTTCAAGTCCACCGGTATCAAACAAATCAAAGGCACCTAGCATTCTACCTCTTTCCTTCGTCTAGGGTCATCTATACTAACTATTCTAATCCTAAAAAAAATAAAAACTTCCTGGTTCAAAGGCCTCCCCGTGGAAAAGAACCGAGGCCATAAGAAAAACCACAGGGTGGATGACATGTACCACTAATAAAGACTAAAAAGAAAATCTTTTTGGAATCTTTCATTGGTTTTCTAATTTTTTTTCCATATATTAAAGCAAGAAACAAATAAAAATAAAGTCAAGTGACAAAAGAAAAATCCTATGGTACATGCATCCTAACCTCAAAAATAGATAAAGGGTAGTTCCCCACCCCACACTTAAACTAAGCACTGTCCTCAGTGCTAAAAATAAGAAAGTGCAAGGTAAAGAAAACTTCCCTGAAGACTCTAGTCCTTGGTGCTAGCATCCTCCAAGCTTCCATATAGTATGAGGTACTCAGACTTCCCTCATCAGGTCATCAATATTAGGCAAGGGTGAGGACACCCCACACTTAGCCTCGACATTACATGAACCTGCAATCCAAGGAAAAACACAAACTATGTGACACTATAAATAAAATAATACAAGTACAAACTCGGGTTGCCTCCCGAAAAGCGCCTTAGTTAACGTCGTGGCACGACGACACTTCTAGCTCACTTCCAGCATTTACGTCTTCTCTTCTTACGCCGAACCTTTGCTTTCTTCCTATCTTTGAGAGAACCCGTCTTCAACTTCACATGTGGTTTACTTCCATCTTCTTGTCTGACACATTCAATCATAGAGCACTCTTCAACCTTAGCTATGTGCTCCTTCCCATTATAAACCTTGAAAGTAACCTTTTCTCCATGCGCTCTAACAGTCATCTCACCCAGCTCCATGTCAATAATTGCCTTCGAGGTGACTAAGAATGGTCTCCCCAAAATAATTAGAGCTTCTCGGTCCTCTTCATAATCTAGGACTACAAAATCAGCAGAGAATGTAAACTTACCAACTTTTAGCAACACATCCTCCAACTTACCATCAGGGTGAGTGAGAGATCCATCCGCCATCTTAAGAGTAACTGAAGAGGGCTTGATTGCTCCTAGCCCTAACCTTTTGCAAACAGACAGAGGCATGAGATTTATGCTCGCACCCAAATCACACAATGCACCAGTGATATTATGCTCTCCAATTGTGCAAGGAATAGTAAACCTCCCAGGATCTTGAAGTTTTGGAGGTGGCTTGCTCAAGATTGTGCTACACTCCTCAACTAACTCAACTGTATCTATCTCTTAAGGCTTTTTCTTCTTGACTAAAATTTCTTTTAAGAACTTCACAAAGGATGGCATCACTTCAAACACATCAGTCAAAGGAATATTAACTTGAAGTTCTTTCAACATACTCACAAATTTTTGATACTGGACCAGATCCTTCGATGGTATAAGTCTCTGTGGGAATGGTGGAGGTGGCATAGGTGCCTCTTTTCTCTCTTCTTTCTTCTTTACCTTCTCCACTTTTTCAACTTTTTCTATTGCAGCTCTCTCCTCGGACTTGGCCATCAGCTCTCCACCTTCTATTAAAGTCACTGCAAGACATTGTTCAGGCTCTTTTTTCACAGTGCTTATTTCTCCCACCAACTGCCCCAACTGGTGCTCTAGGTTCTTGTGAGCATTGGCAATATCTTGTATGGCCACTGCATGGGCTGCAGTGTCAGCTATCATTCTCTGCTGGTCCGCCATCAACTGCTTTAACATCTCTTCAACTGAATAGCTAACCTGCTGTAGTGGAGGTGGAAGTGGGTGGTAATTATTCGGGGCTCTTGTATTACCTTGATAATAACCATTACCAAACTGATTTTGACCCTGCAGCCTGTTTTGATTACCCACATAATAAACTGACTCTGGATTAGAGGAGCAAACCTCTGTAGCATGGTCTTGACCACAAACCTCATAAAAACTCTGGAGTTGTTGCACTGGAGCCACTGGTTGCTGAGCCTTTGGTAGAGCTAGCTTGCTAATTTGATTGGAAATAGCATCCATCCTCGCCCTTAGCTCTGAAACTGCATCTAACTGAAGTACCCCTGCAGGTTTCTGCGTAATAGCTCTACCATCTCCCTGCCAATCAGGATTGCTCTGCGAAAACTTATCTAGCAAATCATAAATTTGATTAAAATTTAAGGCCAGTACTTGGCCTCCAGCAGCAGCATCAACCACGATCTTAGTGTGTTGGTTCAGCCCCTCAACAAAAGTGTGTGCAACAACTTCATTGGATTGGTTGTGGTGTGGACAATCTCTCAATAGAGCTTTGAATCGCTCCCAGGCTGAATACAAGGATTCTCCTTATAACTGTCTGAAGGACATAATTTCGCTCCTCAGCCGGGTTGTCTTGGCAGACGGATAAAATTTAGCCAAGAACTTCTTAGCCAAATTCTCCCAAGTAGTGATAGACCCAGACTTTTCAGCCTTTAACCACTTCCTTACTGCCCCAATCAGTGAAAACGGGAACAACGTCAAGCGAACATAATCAGTAGGAACACCCGCTGGTGTATAAGTATCACTGATCTCCAGAAAGTTCTGAATGTGTTGCTGCGGATCCTCATGAAGTAATCCACCATATTGTCCAGTCACATGCAGCAACTGAATCATGCCGGACTTAATCTCAAAGTGCCTGGTGATAGCGGGCTTAACTATGCTAGACGCTACCCCCTCCAGGCTGGGGAGAGCAACATCTCGCACAGCTAAAGCTTGTTCTTCTGCCATTCCTGTAGGTAAAGATCAAGCAGGACCTAATACCTGAAACAGCACAAAACTCAAAACAAAAATTAAACCTGAATAGAAAGTAATAAACTGTTCAAAAAAAAATCAGTCCCCGGCAACGACGCCAAAAACTTGTTGCTCCCAAACGCACACGCAAGTATACGCGGTCGACAAGTAATAAAGTGATAAGTAGAGTATCGTTCCCACGAGGACTATTCAGACTGAATTCTAGCAAAAAATTTATATAAACTATTCAGGGATCTTTTTCTTTGAAGGGGAGATTTTTTATTAACTAAAGAACAGTAATTAAATGGTAAAAATAAATTCAAACAATGGAGCAAAACTTGGGTGTTATCAGTAATAAGGAGACGGTCCAGGGTCAGAGTTACGAACAATCCAGTTGAGTTTTCCAATTGATTCCACTTCTTAAATCCCGGGTTACTAACTGACAGATTAAATGTAACCGTGAAAACCTTTCGATTCTTCACGGTCTATGCAGGCTACTCCAATCCCTATATGTCTATGGGTTGAATCACGTGCACGCATTAACGAATTCTGTAATGAGTTAAACTAGGCAAGCAAGTATATGTCTATCCTACTCACAAATTGGTTCCACGATACCCCGGTTCACAAACTAGTTCTATTCTTTCTTATTACGTAATTAAATTCCCTCTTTCGAGTTCAATATAAAAACCATAGATAATGCGTAATAATCGGGCCCTGACAATTACACAAGTGAAATCAAGAAAGAATTAGCAACCCGTTATGGGATTCAATTAATGGAAATCAATCTTCAAACATCAACCTTCATGTAATACTCTAACCCTAGAACGATAGAATTAGCTACGCATACTCATAATAACAACACAAAGATTTGATGAAATAATGAAGTAATGATGTAATAAATTAATGGAAAGAAGAAAAACCCTTGTTCTTGATGTTATGAGCTCTCCAATTTGCTCCAAAGTCTGAACTCCCTTCAAAAACTAAGTAAAAGACTATTTATAGAGTTTACAAACACCTAGTAATAAGTTAGACCCAATCCTAGACGAAATAGGAAGTGAAAAACCGTACACGGGGCGCTATAACGGGCGCCCTGCACCTCGGAAAGCGCCCAAACAACCAGTAGCGTCAGATTTTGAGCGCCTTTGGCACGTGGCGCGCAAGGAATAGCGCTGGGGCACTGGGCGCGGTGGGTGGCGCGCCACGTGCCCTACAGCGCCAGGCCAATTTCGTGTTTTCTTGCTCCTTTGCTCGCTTCGTGTCGTGCCTTCGTGTGCTCAACCCAATCCTCAATCAAAATCCAATCTTTTCTTGCTCAATCATGCTCTTAAAGCTCCAATTGCACTGCATAACAACCTACATACACACGACATAAAATTAGTGCAAAACCACATTCATAAACCATAAAACGAGCAAATAAGGTACTAAAACGTGAGGAAATATTAAGGAAATATAGGCATAAAATGCCAAACATCAGATACCACATTTTCCAGATTTGATTTGGTTTCGGTTTTTAATATTGAAATTGAAAAATGATGAAAAATAGTATGGTTCTGATCTTTTAAGTAAATAAATTAAAAAAAAAAAAAAACCGAACACTATCGGCTATATAAATACCTACTAAACTTATATATACACATATATAGATATGTGTTCAGGAATGAAGATATATGGGACAAGGTGGCAGTGGCCTACGTGGTGGACAAATTGCGAGAAGCGAGGCTGAGATAGTTCCAGCATATGAAAAGGAATACTACATGTGCGCTAGTAAGGAGGTGCAGGAGGTTAGTAGTGATAGATCTTATGAGAAGTAGGGGTAGACCGAGAAAGAATTGAGGAATTTGATTGGATGGGACATGGCATATCTATAGCTCGCCGAGGACATGACCCTAAGATCGAGGATTAGGGTAGAAGATTAGTAGGTAGTCAAGCGTTTTCATCCCTATTTTCGAGCATAGTTCTAAGAAAATAGTCTTAGTTATTAGGAGTAGAGTCTTCTAGTGATAAGGATTTTCAGGTACCTTATCTACTTCCTCTTCTCTTAAACGGTGTTGTTGTTACTAATCTAACTCTTATTCTTCGACTTGTATTACATTGTTATTTGTTTTCCATTATTATTTTTACTGACAATTGTCAAACTTTTCCTTTCCTCATTGTTTTCATCTTAGTTTTCTAAAATGCTTTTCATGAGTCGAGGTCTATCGAATCTAGCTCTCTATCTATTACAAAGAGAGGAGTGGGGTTTGCGGACACTACCTCACCCTCACATTAAGTTTTTAAAATTTACAGTATAAGTTAATTTTTCACAGCCTTGAATTTTAGTCTAGTCCTTTGTCGTTACAGTAATCAAGTCACTTCCTTTTCTTCCTTTGATTTGTGGTCTTTATTTTAATAAGTCCTACAAACTATGATATTTCATGTTAAAAATAACAGTTGACTGAACCTTTCGTCATTATTTTATTCAATTATCATCTAGATATCTTGCTAATTGATAGCTCTTCAATTTTTCGCACAAGATATAAACTCGTTATAAGAAGTTATATGAAGTTACTTGAAAATTGTTAAATGTTTAGACAAAGAATGCGATTTTGAAATATATATGAAGCTATATATGTAGCTTAATTACATATATTGTTTCTTTTTTCTTAAAGAGCAAGTGACTTAGGAGTGATATTGTAGAATATAGTTGCTAGACTTTTTGCTTGGATCTTTACAGTGTATGTCATATATTTAGAGAAAAAGATCAATAAAAAATTGAACAACATGACCAAAAGTGAACCAATTAATAAAAATAGAGCTTGATTAGTGTTTTCTCTAAGAAGCAATCTGGTTCAAGCTGGACCGTGAGCACCCCTTAACTGACATGATAGTAGCTTAATCTATACATGTTCATTACATAAAATTTTACATGGATTATTTGGTTTGGGGACAAGTTATACAAATTAATATGCAAGGATCATAAAGTTGGGATTATTTGTAATTGATGAATTGTTATGAATGAATTGTATTTTGTGGATTGAAATATGTATTCTAGTTTATCTAGTTAAAAAACTAGATGAGCATTATTTTATAGTTTTTAAATATACTAAGCATTCTGAACCTGGTATTAGGTCTCATTTGTTTGCACTTAATGAATATCTGAATTTGAATGGTTCAGACCTTGGAGCATTAAGTGCATTTGTTTTTGTTAATATTTAACCACTTAATGGCTCTTAATAACTCTGTATTATTCAGATTATCAATAAAGTCTTAATATTATTAAGAGGTTCATCACCACTCCATATATTATGACAACTAGCACCTGCAATACTACAATTGGTAACCATCACTATCACCACTGTTGCCAACCACCACCCCCACTATCAACCACCAAAACTAGCCACCACTAACCACCAACCACAACCACTTACTACCTATACCATCATAACACGTTGCTACAGCCTACCACCACCAACCACTAACTATCACTACCACATTACCCACCTCCACCATCACAACTACCATTATCTCTATCAATCACCGCCACCTCTGCCACCACAACTCCTTAACAACCACCACCTTCCACCAACGACAATTGCTAACCACCACTACAACGACCAACCACCTCCACCATCACAACGACCACCATCACTATCCATCACCACTATTACCATCATCATTAGCACAAACGATCACCACCATTGCTGTCAACCACTAATACCAACTATCTCCACAAACACAGTTTCCTTCACTACCAACCACCACGACCGCCACCATTACCTACCAGCACCAACACTGCTAGTAACTACCACCAACCACCTCTACCATTAAACCGCCACTATCATACAACAACCACCAACATTACAACTACCAACGATTACTGCTACCAGACACCAGCGACTACCAACCATCACCTTACAATCTAATAACTCGTGGATATAATATCTAAAGTATCTTATAATATGTATAAACATTAATAAGGACATATTATAAGCATTCAGATGTTCGAAAAACAAACGGTCTTAATCATTCAGTGTTCAGTTCTTAATACCACATCTTAATATTAAGATGTATATTCAGATTCAGACCTCTTAATCTTAATAAAAACAAATGGCCCCTTAGTATACCCACTTTGTATTATACATATAAGAATATAAGTTTCTGCATAATTTGCTAGCTAAATTTATAATGAGTCACAGGCATTTATAATGAGTCACAGGCAGGTGCGGAGTTAGGAGTTTTAACAAGGGGGTTCAAAAGGACAACTGTTCAAAAATAAATGAGGAAAATTCGAAAATATTTGTTGCAACCCAGATTCGATCCTAGGTGGTGAGCACAGCATTGACACCCCTTCGCCATTGAACTAATGCCAACACTTATGCCAAGGGGGTTCAACACATAGTATATATCCAATCTAAACCGATTTTATCAAATATATGCAGTGTAAATTTTGCGCAAAGGGGGTTCAATCAACACCCATTTGCACCATGTAGCTCCACCACAGGTCACATGCAATAATGTAATAACGGAGAACAAAAGTAATAAAGTAAAAAAGTAGGAGTTGTATTACTTGAATAAGAGAGGATTCTAGTCGAATCTCGAAGATACTTATAATGATAGAGAGAGGTATATTTAGGCTTAGGTTTACCTCAGTCCTAATTATGGTAAAGTTCTAATTCTATAGGTCTTTTGGCCCATTACATAAGGCGGTTATACGAGGTACAACATAACTAAGAGATTAATGCGGCTAGATATGTGCCCTTTGACTCTAGGTCTGGTAATGGAGCGTGTGTGGGCAAAAATACACTACATATGATTACGGGGAGACAAGTCCAGCTGGCGAGACTAGCCTTAGCTTACAAGTCACAGAGCGTATAGGATACACACCTGCTCCTCAAGCCACGGTTGCTCAACCGGTGCAGACATAGGACGCAAGGTATACATCCCACCATCTTAGGGTTTATAGTCTCCTAGTTAGGGTTTCGTATATACCACCGCCTTGAGTATACAGGCCCATGACCTTATTAGTCTTTGTATTTTACCATAATTAGGACTGGATAAATCTTTACTATAAATACCCCTCCTTACATTGTATTGTATATCAAGCGATTCACACAGAATCCAGCTATTCTCAAGGAATAAAACTCTTTACTCTTTTGTCAATTATTTCTCTCTAAGTTTCACTTACATTTCCTGCGTATTTACTGTATTGCTTGTGACCCTCCAACAACTTTACTTATTTTACCTAAATGACCAAATTTATGCCTAAACAGTTTGGCGCCCACCGTGGAGCCCAGGCAATTGTAGGTTTTACGAAGGAAAAAACGCATCCATGGTGAACTGCAACAATAATGCTTCACACCACACCACCATTCACATTTGGCAGACGTCTCGTAACTTGGCCAACATGGATGAAACTATGAGCAGATATCTAGATGTGCTGTCTCTTTGCTCGTTACTGAGGCCATCATCCCATCGAGAATCCATGCCCCCTAGCGACTCCAACAGAGCATCACATAAAGGCCGAGGTACCTCAAGATCCGTCAACACGATCTTTGGGGGACCCGAGGTTGACAACAACAGGGCCAGAACCGTTATGGTTTGCGAAGCTCACCATGAGGTGACTAAAAATCCATGTATCAACACTATCAAATTTAATGCTAAAGATGTGCAGCAGGTCCTTTACCCGTACACCGATGCCTTGATCATCACCTTACAGGTGCATGATGTACAAGTCAAACGCGTGTTGGTAGATCCGGACTGTGAATATCCTTCACTGGAAAGCTATTTGCCAGATGGAGGTGCAACACCAGATTGTTCCCAGCCCATACACAATAACCAGCTTCAACAGCTCCAGCGAGAAGTCTGTGGGAGAAGTCCTCTTGGCAGTACACCTCCCCGAAATAACGAAGATAACGTCCTTCTAGGTAATGACATGCGATTTCTCATATAATATTATCCTGGGAAGGCCCTGGATTCACAAAGTACGTGTGGTGCCATCTACACTCCATCAAGTCATCAAGTACCCTACCCCCTAGGGGGTAAGAGAGATTCGACAAGAGCAGAAGTTATCCAGAAGCTGTTATGTCGCTGTCGTGACGTGCGCGGTAAAGAAAGAGGTGAAGAACCAGCGGAAGGTGTTGGATAAGATACTCGGCCCCTGTCTAGTCACCAATATACCATTTGAGCCCAAAGGGCTCGAAGGAACTGGACCCCGAGAGCTAACCATCGTGCCCCAAGACTCGGATGACTAGGAGAAGGCCACCACGGCCATTGTCGACAATCTCGACCAAGTAATCAACGACGAAAGTTTCCCAGATAAGAGATTCTACGTGGGGGCAAAACTCTCAGCCGAAGCCAAGCAAGAGTTTTCCAGTTTTCGACATGCTCGATCAGGTATATTCGCCTGGACACATACCGACGTGCCTAGAATTTCGACCAGTGCTTCACACATAATTTGAACATTGATCCCAACTTCAAACCAGTCAAGCAAAAGAAACAGTCGATCAACAGTGAAAGAGGGTTGGCCGTCCATGAGGAGGTAAAGAATTGCTAAACAGTGGGTCCATTCGCGAGGTCCAGTACCCTGATTGGTTGTCCAATATCGTAGTGGTCCCGAAGAAGAATGAAAAGTAGAGAATGTGCATCGACTTTGCAGATCTGAATAAAGCATGCCCTAAGGACTCTTTCTCGTTGACCAACATCGATCAACTCATCAATTCAACGGCGAGTCATGAGGCTCTTAATTTCTTGGATTCATACTCGGGATACAATCAGATCCTCATGAACTCGGATGATCAGAAGAAGACCTCTTTCATTATGAACAGAGAGACTTACTATTACCGAGTAATGCCTTTTTTGTTTGAAAAATGCAGAAACAACATATCAAAGAATGGTGAACCTGCTGTTCAAGGAGCGGATCAGCAAGACTATGGAGTTCTATATCGACGATATGTTGGTCAATCAGAATTTGCTAAAGATCACGTCATCTACTTGGGGATAACACTCGACATCCTAGACAAGTTTGGCATGAAGCTCAATCCAGAAAAGTGTGCCCTCAGCGTGTCTTCATGGATTTTTCTTGGGTTCATCATCTCTAACATAGGCATAGAGGCAAACCCCGCCAAGATCGAAGCAATCGAGGTCATACCGGAGGTGCTGAAGAGTGAAGTAGAGGTGAAGAAGCTCAACAGTCCGATAGCCGTACTTAGCCGGTTTATCTCACGATCCTCAGGGAGGTGTCACCAGTTCTTCAATGTTCTGAAGAAGAATAAAATCTTCGAGTGGACAGAGCAATGCAGACAGGCGCTCCGAGAGCTAAAGCAGTATTTGGCCAATCCCCCCTTGCTAACTAAGCCACGTGAGGGAGAGCCTTTGTTACTATACCTCGCAGCGTCCGAGGTCGTTGTCAGTGTCGTTCTTGTATGGGAAAAGAAGGGGTGCAATCTCCAATTTACTATGTTAGTAAGTCAGTCATGGACGCAGAAACATGTTATCAACACCTTGAAAAACTGGCGCTTGCGCTAGTTATGGCAGCAAGGAAATTGCGACCGTATTTTAAGAGTCATACGATCATCGTAGTCTCTTTCTTCCCTTTGCAGACTATCTTGCACAGACCCGAACTCTCAGGCGGGGTAGTAAAATGGGCCGTAGAGTTAGAAGAGTACGATATCATCTATCAGCTGCGTATGGCGATGAAGTCACAAGTCCTCACAGATTTTGTTGCCGACTTCAATGCCGACATGATGCCGAAGGCCGGAGAAAGTCAAAGTCGGATGGGACTATTGATCACTACAAGGCTCGCGTGAATTGAAAACAAGATGGTGCAAGGCGTTACTCCTAGAGAGTAGGTGATTCACACCGATGGAGCTTCAAATGTCAAGGGAGCCGGTCTTAGTCTCATGATCAAATCCCTAACCAACAACACATTTCGGAAGGCCGTCAGCTGGCCACCGATCACGAACAACAAAGCAGAATATGAAGCCGTAATTTAAGCATTTGAATTAGCCTACATATTGAGGGCTAGGGAGATCAGTCTTTTTAGTGACTCCCAGCTAGTAGTCAACCAGATAACTGGAGCCTTCGCCACAAAAGATGCTCGCATGCAAGAGTATCTAGCCAAGGCGGAGAAGCGTTTTAAAAATTTTCAAAGACGGAAGATTGATCAAATACCAAGAGAAGAAAACACGGAGAGTGATGACCTAGCCAGTCTAGCGGCCCCTGCGAATATGAACGCAGACAGCTCGGGAACTGTCATTAAGCTAACCTATATAGAAGTCAAGCACCATGAGGTCAATGTGACAGAATTTGTCTGGGATTGGTGACGTTCGATCATACAATACTTGGAAAAGGGAACACTCATTGATGACAAGAAAGAAAGCAGGAGGCTAAGAGCCCAAGCAGCCCCCTATTGCTTGATCGACAGGGAGCTATACCATCAGACGTTTAGCGGCCCTTTGGCCAAATGTCTAGGATCCATTCAAGTTGATTCCGTGTTAAGAGAAATCCATAATGGGCAATGCGGAAACTACACCGGTGGGCGATCTTTAGCTCGGAAGCTGATCAGGGCGGGCTATTTCTGGCCACGGACGGAAGATGACGCGAGCAAATTCGTCCCAACGTATGACAGTTGCCAGAGATTCTCCCATATACTTCATCAGCCGGTAGAGCTCATACATTCATTTTAGCCCCATGGGCTTTCATGAAATGGGGAATGGATAATGTAGGGCCTATGCCCAAAGCAGCGGGAGGTGTGAAATTCTTTCTTATCATGACAGACTATTTTACTAAATGGGTCGAAGCAGCAGCTTACTCTCGAATCCAAGAACATGAGGTGATACAGTTCATCTGGAAGAACATCGTGTGCCGCTTCGGCATCCCAATAGAAATCACCTGTGACAACGGGCCTCAGTTCATAGGAGACAGAATCACTACTTTCTAGGAAGAGTGGGAGATAAAGAGGATTACCTCTACGCCTTACCACCCGGCTGCCAATAGGCAAGCAGAGTCTTCTAGTAAAACCATACTGGAGAGTTTGAAGAAGTGGCTCAAGAAGGCCAAAGGTAAGTGGTCAGAAGAACTGCACGGAGTTCTGTGGGCCTATCGCACTACCTCAAAAGTGAGCAGTGGTGAAACCCCATTCTCACTAACATACGGTACGGAAATGATCTCGTGGAAATTGGAGAATCTAGTTTGTGACGGTCATTCACCAAAGAAGAGTCAAACAACGAGGCTCTAGTAGCCTTACTCGATGCCCTGGACGAGCGCTGAGAGCTAGCAGCCCAGAAGCAACGAGTGGAGCAATACTACAACGCGCGAACCAACTTGCGTTCCCTCAGTGTAGGGGACCTAGTCCTTCGCAAAGTAACTCAAAGCACCAAGGAAGCCAGTGCCGGCAAGTTAACCCCAAACTGGGAAGGACCCTACAAGGTTCGAGGCATAGCCGGAAAAGGTCCGTACGTTCTTGAAGACATGGAAGGGACTACCATTCTAAACTAGAACATCTCTTGGCTTAAGAAGTACTACTCTTGAAAGGTCGACTAGACTTACATACTCGAGACATCTATTTTCTTCTTTCTTGTTCTTCATTTTTATCATTACTTTATATGGGCACTTAGCCCCGTCTTTTGGTTAAGTTCTTATTTAGCTTCGTGCCTCTTCAATCAATCAAACTGCTATTCTATCTAGTCAGTTTTACAATCATATCTATCTACAATCCAAATATTTATAGTCCTGGCATAATCCAAATATTCATAGTCCTGGCATAACTTAAGTTGAAGTAATACACTCACTTTTCACCATAGAAAGTAGGGTAAACTACTCGCTTAAAGCTAGATCACTTCTAGTTCAGCCGCCAGGCATTATTTGTAAGCTGAAATCATCAATTTAATAATTGCACCTACGTGTCAGTGGGGTCGTCCACTTGTATAGTGCCAGAAAGTCTTAAAATACTCGAGTAAACAAGCAAAGACGTTCTAACTTGAATGCAGAAATTCCATGTTACAAACAATGGGCTAAAGACGTCTCGTTGTGGGCGCAATCTAAAGTCGTCATTACTGACGCAAATGAAGCGTCCAATAGTGCGCTCACTCGTCTTTAAAAGACACTAGCCCAGAAAGGCACCAACAAACATGCTGTTTGACTACACTACAAGTAACTATGCAAGTACGCATAAAAATATTGATGAACGGCTGTTTTATTAATATCAACAGCCCGTAGGCTCACAATATACAATTGAATTTATTTGAATACAACACTATTCATTACATGCATTCTTAAGAAACAA
The DNA here is from genome assembly GCA_037355625.1 of Petunia x hybrida. Classification (NCBI taxonomy): domain Eukaryota; kingdom Viridiplantae; phylum Streptophyta; class Magnoliopsida; order Solanales; family Solanaceae; genus Petunia; species Petunia x hybrida. Next base: position 11,495,993 of record JBBBVM010000024.1, read on the forward strand.
GAAAACTAAAGAATTGCAAGTTCCTCTGAATTTGCACAAAAGGAGACTCTTCATCTGGATTGTAGCTCTTGCATCAAAGTTTCTCCAGGCGTATAGAAGAGGATTTTTCCAACAAAATACCCCGCGCAACAACATCTTTGTAGCACTGCACCATGGGAGTTGGAAAATCAGTCCAACTGAGGAATCCCTCAGTAGAACGGCAGAGAAATAGCACGCGTGCCAAAAGTTTCATCTGGAATCACTTGGAGAGACACCAAAATGGAAACCATCAACAGCTGTAGGAACACCATGTTCCCCTTGTACTCGAGACGATCGGAAGCAGATGTAACCTCCGAACCGCAGAATAAGGCAGAGCTATATGGCCACCCTGAATGCCACAGTTTTGGAGAAATTTGTTGAACATCAATCGCCTGGAGAAGGAGAGAATACCATCATAGACTCACTCCTTGTTCAAATGGAACTACCTCAGGATTGTTTGTCTCGTAGAACCAAAAGACGAGTAGATGCAGAGGTCCTACTGGGTTGGCGTTCCTCTGCTGTAAAGCCCCGCATGACTAGATGAATATCACAGCACCCGTTGTGTTAGAAGATGAGCACATCATAACCAGTGTGCATGCCACATCGAAAACATTCGGAAGAACGTCATTAGAATCCTGATCAAACCTCATGACTCGGTGGACTCCGTTCATCCAATCAAAGATGGAGAAACAGAGAAAGTAAACTGTGGAAGATCTTTTGCCTACAGTTTTCTCATGCACCATCCACTCCAAATGAAGGAGTTGTCCTAGGAATATCAAACCAGGACCAAAGATGAACATTTTTTAAGAAGAACAACTACTATTTCATAAGGAAACTTTGAAAGAAGTAATGTATTTCTCTGAAGAAAGGTCTGGAATTTTTCATCCATCTTGAAGCCCCAATTTATAGGGGGAATGAGATTAGGATGAAGTGTGAAATGGTCAAGCATAATTATGGCCTGAAGATATGAAATGATTTGGTGCAGGAAAAGGCGTCCTTGGAAAGGTACATGGAATCGACATCAAACAATCAGATGAAGACACATAAGGTTCTTGAAGAAATCTAGTGTCGGGCTCAGTTAAGGAGACTACGAGTTTCAAGAAGTCAGTGAGATATCTTCTCACATCCATTTTGCATACCTCTTTCACTTCCTGACTACTTACGACAGTACTCAGTAAGTGGAAGGACTGATTGTGTGGGCAAACATACGGCACCAATGATTACGGGGATACAAGTCCAGCTAGCGAGGCTAGACTTAGCTTACAAATTATCGAGCATAGAGGATACACTCCTGCTCCTCAAGCCATGGCCGCTCAGCCGGTGCAGGCATAGGACGCAAGGTATACATTTCGTCGTCTTAGGGTTTACAATCTCTTAGTTAGGATTTTGTATATACCACCGCCTTGAGTTTACAGGCCCATGGCCTTATTAGTCTTTGTATTTTACCATAATTAGGACTGGGTAAATCTCTACTATAAATACCCCTGTTTACAATGTATTGTACATCAAGCGATTTACATAGAATCCGGCTATCCTCAAGGAATAAAACTCTATACTTTCTTATCTAAATTTCTCTCTAAGTTTCACTTATTTTTCCTGCGTATTTACTGTATTGCTTACAAATTTAATTATTTTACCGAAACGACCAAATTTAGGCCTAAACAAAGCGAGCATGTGTCCTTAGCATCACTTAGCTCGTAGGGCAAGTCTGGTCCTCACCAGCTGGCCTCATACTCATGTAATTATATTACCCACACAATCAGCTCCTCCCCCACTATCTAAGCGTTGCCGTAAACAGTCAGGAAGGGAAAAAAGTGCGAAAAGAGTTGAAAAGATCTGAGCAGGCACATTTCACGCCCTCTGACGCTCTATATTCGGCGCTCATCAGATCACACTCAAGTACGCCTACGTGTTATCTTCTTATTGGTGAGTTGCACTTGCATCTTTCCAGTGCTACTGTTCTTCTACCATACCCCGTCATTAGCGTGACATCCCACGTCTACCATAATAATCACGTTCACACGTCTCCTAATCAATGTGCTTGCCTTTCAAATTTCCTCTATGCTTTATATATACATATACTTTGTTACTATTTATCTTCATCCTCGTTCTTCATCGTTGTTTCACTTGTACTTACTGCAACCAATTTCCCCATTTTTCTCAACTCTCATTTATTTGCAATGGCAATTGCTCCAAATTTCCTTCCCCGCAACTTTAGGTCTCAGGATTACATTTCTATGAACCTTAATTTGACAATGACAAAAAAATGCTTTTGCAAATTGAAAACCAAGAGAATATTAATAACCTGACCATTGAAGCTTATCCATCTATCGTACAAGTGGGAGGCCTTCAATTGGTCAGACTTAATTGCGGTTGGAGCCCCGATGTTGAAATCATCATCCCAGCCATAGATGAAAGGATCTCCCGCCGCCGTGAAGGTTATTCCTTCGTTCATACATACCTTTTCAATATTGGGCTAAGTCTTCCAGTACACCCCATTGTTGAAGAAATATGTCTCCAATATAACATATGTCTGGGCCACCTTGGCCTTTCTGTACGGCGTCAGATTGCCATCCTGGAGCATCTTGTCGTTAAGGCTGGACTTGAATTTATTTTCTAGCATTTTCATCCTTTTTACTCTCCCTGGCTGATTAGACCGGGAACTCCAAAAGGTGGAGCACGAAAGCCATTGCCTCTAACAGTAAAGACGTCGGTGATCACGGATGGTATTACCTCTACGTTGCCCTTTGAACCACCGAGTTAGTCTCGTCCATTCCTTTTCCATAAGTTTTTAACAAAAAGTGTAAGTTGTCTCTGTAATTTTACTTCTTAATTCATGCTTGTTGATAAGCTTTTTATTGACCCTTTATTTTTGACTCTCACAGTGCTCCTTTTGACTCATTCTCTCCCTACTCCCATAATGACATAGGCGAATGGTAGGAGACTTTTCACTGCCAACCTTTCGACTATGATGATGTTTAGAGCCATGGCTACTATTAAGTAGTGGCGAGCAAAGGATCATGGTACATTTTTCTCCTTTGGTGATGATTAATTCTTCCTTCTCTTCTGCATGATATCTCCCTGCTCCCTTAGGCCTCTTCCCCCGTAATGACGCTTGGATCGCTCTTGTAGAGATTAAGATTGTTGAGCCACATATGAAAGACTTGCCTGATTTATCGACTATTGCTAAGCAGGCTAGCAGTTCTCGGTCCTCGAATAAGGGAAGAACGGTTGGGCTTTTGGGGGGCTGCCTTCAACCATCCTGCTCCTGATTTTCAGGGTACTGAAGTCCCCTGAGCGACCGAGTCGTTGGTCGCGGGAACTCATTCTGAACTTAATCCATCTAGCCTTGTTGTTACTCCTTCTTCCGCTACCGTTTCGAAAAGGCGGAGGCATGTTATTTAGGTGAGCTCTGAAGCTGAAAAGGAACTTGATGAAGATGATGCCAATGTGGTACTTTCATTCTTTCTCCAGGTTGGCCGTATTTGCTTAGTAGTTGCTCTCTGTATTTCAAGCTTTTCTCTTAATTGACTAGTGTCTCCCTTATTTTCTACTTGCTAATTTGCTATTCTACTCTGATATATCAAACTCCTATACCAGCGAACCAAACTCCTATACCATCCAGTCTCTCGTTCAGGCGCCATCCGGGGAAGGAAGTGGTTGGGTACAACGTCGCAGTCATTGGATATGAAACCGTCGAGGCGAATGCTGGGGCAGCGACAATTGAGAAAGCCATATGTGGGGATGCTCATAATATTGTGATATCTATCCCCAGTACTCTGACATCATTGTCGAAGGTCTTAAGGGCCTAGTTGGACCAGAGGAGAACCAACACTTTGCAAATTTTGACTCTCGAGAGCTGCTGGATAACCTTGTTGACTTTACAACAATGGTAAGCTCCTAACCATTGTGCCTTTCCTGACCAGCTCTAAATGTTTGAATAACACATACTTATTTTGTTTCTTAGGAGTTTGTCGCTTTCTGGAGGCTTTCCGCTAATTTGACTGCTATGGGAGGCAAAGAAGCGCCTGCAAGAGGAAAAAAAAACATTTTGAAGGCCACTGTAGAGAGTTTGCGTCCCTGACAGATGAAGTTAAATGGATGGAAGGTTTGAAGAAGACCTTACAAATTGATGCCTATTGACACTTGCTCCACAAGAAGAAACTAGAAAAAGTGACTGAAGAGATGGTCCAAAAACATAGAGAGTAGGTCGATGAGCTTGAGACGTCACTCAAGGAGAAAGAGGTGATTGAGCCTATTGCAATGTTGGTCAGAGGAAAAGGTTGCTAGGTCTGAGCAGGAATTATCTAAGTTTCGATGTGTTGCTCAACACTTGTAGGATGAAAACGACCGGCTGCGAAACAAAGTCGCATCTCTTGAGCGGATATGTGATACCCCTTGTTACCAACTTCACTTTGTGGCCAAGAAGAACAGGGTTAGAATCCACCGCACAACCTTAGCAACAGGACTTTCCACTTTTCAAAAGGTGAGTGACAGTCCTAACCTTAATTTAGCGACTCAGATCAAGAGGTTGCATGCTTTGGTAGTTGCAGCGGATGCTCAACTGGCCTCCGACACTGAAGAGGTTGAACTTAGTAGTGATGGTGACGTCCTTCTTGAGGACTAAGCTGGTGATGAGGCGAGATGCCCTCGGATGCTGCTGGGTAAGCAAACCCCCTTCCTGACTGGAATTAGTGTCTTGAGCTGACCAACTCTTTTTTCTGTCGTTTGTTTTTCAAAATACTTGTAGCCTTTGGGCACTGGGAACAATTTTCATTCCCCCTTCAATGTAAACATAATATTTGTTTAATTTTGCTTCGAGTGTTTGAGCTCTTTGCAAAAACTACCTCTTTTTATTTCTTCGTCTGTTGAAACGAGTGCTTCGCATAAAGAATAAGCTTGCGTTCGTATTTTTTACAAGAGCCTTATAATTATGCAGGTTATTTGAACTTGTTGCCTGATGAAGGCCTAATTTGAGGCCATATAAAAGCGTCCTTTATTTTATTTACTAGAAATAATTTGCGACCGTGAGAGGACATCTTTATGTTCTACCTAATGGCAGTTTTTTATGCGCCCCCGAAGGACGTGTTTTTTAGAAAGGCATAGCCTCCGCCCACTAAGGGACGTCTTTAGTCCGTCATTTTAGACAAGATATTTTTGCACCCATAAAGGATGTCTTCGCTCGTGCACTCGAGTGTGCAAGTTTTTTCGGTACTGTGTAGGTGAGCGTCCTCCTCTCACATAGGTAGAAGTGTTGAATTGATGATTTCAATATATGTCGTAGCCTAGAAGCTTAACTAGAGTTTATCAAGTTTAGTTGAGTAAACGATTGCAACTTAAGATATGGTGCAAGGCTAATTTTGAGTAAGATCTATATGATCGAAAAAACTGACTAGAATTGAAATAGTAGCTTTATTAAAATGAGGATGCAGGGTCCGAATATGAAAAGAGGCACTGGGTCTATACATCCTGAAAAGGGGTGCTGAAGTTGTAAAGTTATTGCAAAGAAAAAAATAAAAAGGCGCAAAAAGAGATTAAAGTAAAGCAAAAACTACAAGACGCTGTGTCCCAAAATTGTTAGCTTTACTTTCCTCTCTTTGTCATCTGGAAGCATCCAAGTCTGTGTGATGGCGGACTTAGATGTTAATGCTCAGGGTTCTTCCGCTGCTTTTTGGGGGCTTGACACTTCACGCTGGCTTACCTCGACTACCCCTAAGAGAGTCTTTGTGTAGCATTCCTCTTCAATTTGTTGCTCTCCTCGAATCTCATTTATCCCCCATTTAGTTGGATACTTCATCTTCTGGTGTAGAGTAGATGGTATCACCAGCATCTCATGTATCCAAGGTTGCCCTACGATGGTATTGTATGGGATATCACCCCCTCATCACCTGAAAAGACACTGCCTTGGTTGCACCAGGCATACAAACTGGCAGAGTAATTTCTCTGACTGATTTTCACTCGAGTTGTTAAAATCCGACAATGTGTATAAGCTTGGGAATATTTGGTCTGTAATCCCTATGGTCTGTATAATTTTCCACTTGATGAGGTTTACAGCACTGCCAGCGCCGACTAGGACTCGCTTCACGTTTGTATCTCTGATCTGTAAAGTAATGACCAAAGTGCCCTGATGTTGGAAGAAAAAACTATTGAAGTCTCCATCTTCAAAGAAATCGTGGCTAGTTTGTCTTCTTCCCTTCCTCATCGGCTTCGCACACCATCGCCCTGCTCTCTGCACTGTCTTATATCTTAGGCGCCTACTATCGTATTGATGGATCTATTTGCCTTTGGGGTCTATCCCTATCTCTGCTCTTGGCATATGTTTGCTTAACTTTATACATAAATAGTTCCTTCAAGCGCCCGTTGTTGAGAAGGTGTGCTACTTCCAATATCAGGGCCCTACAATTATTAGTGTCATAACCGTGATCTCTTTGAAACTCGCAGTACAGATTTGAATCTCTTCTCCCTGGTTATGTTCTCACGTCTTTGGGCTAATGGATCTGTGTATTCTTTAGGCGATCTTTAACAAATTCAACTGCATTTACTCATAATCCTAGGTCTTAAACGTGTGAGGTGCTCTCTCGGTGTATGAGGAGCCTTTGTGACTGTAAGAAGTCGTCTTACGGGTGTTTTCACACTTATCCATTAGCCTTGGCATATCCATTCGAAAGTCTCTCTTATTCCTCTTCCTCGGTCCTCAGCCTTGGATCCCTCAATTGATTCACGCTTGTGACTCTTATGTTGCTTTCCTCTGATGTTCGAAACATATTCGACTCGATTCTAAGCTTATAGTTGTACCATTGGTGTAATGCATCCCACATCTTTGTTGGGTGCTTCTGCAAGCTTTTCTGAAGTTCTCATGTGGCTACCAAACCTCGAAGGTTCAAGCTTTTGGTGAAATCCACCATCGCTATACTATCGGGTACTCGTGGAAGTGTCATCCACTCCTTCTGGAACCTTTGCAGGTAGTCCTTCAGCAACTCTCCCTCTTGCTGCTTGATTTCGAAGTAACTTTCATGCTCTTCTCGCGCTTTTGAGCACTAGAGTGCGCCCTTTTAAATTGGGAACGCAAAAGAATATGTCGACACCCTCGGGAAACTTAGTGTACCAAGTCAGGGCCCTTTTAGATAAGATGGAGCCGAACTTCTTCACCAGTACTGATCGGATCTTTTCCGTAGTCATATCATTATTTTTTGGCATACAAACACATAATCCTCAAGGTCTGTGGTGCCATCATACTTTAGTGACTTCGGTAAATGGAAAGTCTTTAAGTCTGCCAGCGGCACTGATCTTGTAAGGCTGTTGAGAGAACTTGTGCTCATCCACCTTTGTTATTACGGGTGGAGCGCTCGGTATTTGATTTTCGTTAATTGGTTTCCCTAACTTCTTGGAATGTGCATGTATGATGGCAGATTCTGTAGATGTTGAAGCGTTGGTTGCATTGGAGCTTCCTAAGGCCGTACTCATGTTTATACTCTGCACAATGGAGGCTGGGTATTCCCGAGGGCCTCGAGGGTATTCTGGCAGAGGAGTCCATTTCGTAAAGAATTCCTCTAGGCGCTTGGCTAGCGTGTCGACCATCATCAACGAGTTTTGTAGTGATTGTTGCTGTTGAGCCTCGAGAAGTTTATCAAACGCCTTATCAATCTTGTCTTTGGCTCTGATTGGGCTTCATCCTTGTGTAGGGTCCCCCTACTGGGACCGTGACCCGCTGTGGTCACTTTCTTCTTCCAGATTCACCGGATCCTTGACTGGATATGTTTCATGAACCGATAGGATTGTTGGGATCCTTCGCTACATCCTGGGCTGCATTTCGCGGGAGTCCATTGTTGTCTTGTGACATGATCGATATGTTTTCGTAAAAAATAAGGAATTATCTGGGCCCACAGTAGGCGCTAAATTGTTTATCCCTAAAACTTACGCTCTATGTTAAGCAGATAAATTTATATTGGGTCATATACAATAATGTAATAACGAAGAATAAAAGGAATAAAGCAAAAAAGTAGGAGTTGCATTCCCCGTGAATAAGTGAGGATTCTAGTCGAATCTTGATGAAGAATTACAATGATGTAGAGGGGGTATATATAGGCTTCGATTTGCCTCAGTCCTGATTATGGTAAAATACTAATTCTATAGGCCTTTGGCCGATCACATAAGGTGGTTATACGAGGTAAAATCTACGTAGGGGACTAAATCATAATCATGTACTCCTAACTTTTAGCGTAACAATTTCACCGTAAAAATGAGTCAAATTTGCTACACTATTCTTCAACAGGCTCGGTGAAACAAAAGTAAAAGTTGAAGTCCTTAATGTGCATGGACTATATGCCCATTGAGGCGGGGGTTTTAGAAGGTGTTTGGTTAAGCTTATAAGCTTGTCAAATTATTTTATAAATAATTTTTAGTTTATCTACGTGTTTGGTAAAGATTAAAAATAATTATAAGTAAAGTGTTTATAAGCCAAAATCAGTCATAAGCCATAAGTTGGGACCAACTTATGATGTTTTAGCTTATACACTTTTAGTTTGATCAAGTATTTACTGTTTTGCTCTTAAATTATTTTGTAATCCATGAAATATTATTTACCAAACAAAATTTTGAACTCTCTTTTCATTCTATAGTCGTCATTTTTTATTTTTAATATAAAACTAATTTTAAATTTATATTTTTTGTAAATAATTTGAAGGACATTTGGAGTCATTTTAATATAAAAAAGTACTTGTGGGCACTTTTTATCCAAGCACGCCAGCTGCTTATTACTAAATCCAGCACTTTCATCCAAACACGTAACTTTACGTATATTTATAAAATCAGTTTCAACACCTAAAAATATTTTTCAGCTCTTAATGCTTATCAACTACTATAAATTAGCTAACCTAAACGAGCTCTTAGTGCTTCGGCACAAATTCTACTAAATTCAATATTTTAGATGCAGAATACATTTACATTTGAAATGTTAAATATCAAATCCGTAAAATTAAAATTGTAGTCGTAATATCTGCCTTGCATGAAGCATCGGCAACGGCGGAGTTGAATTCGTCACTTTATCTTTTTAAGAAGTATATAAATGCTTACAAGTCTCTCCAATAGGTGATTTGCACAAGATGCATGATTTAAAGTTTGAAAATAAAAGTCGATTGACTTCATATCATGTAGTAAACTGTATTGGTCGATTTTCGTTCTTCAAACGAAGATGGTGTGTTCGGGTTTGGTTATTGCTTTCGAGGGCATTTGCCGGTTGATTCGCTTCAACAACTTGATAAGATGACCACGAAGGCGCTGGCTTTAGCGGATAAGCTTTAATGAACTTATCCCACTTTTATCGGAACCGACTTAGCGTATTTGAAGGGACGTGGGCAGTTGTGGAGAAAGAGACGTGGGAAAGGAAGAATCCCTCTAGGGTTGGAAAAGGCTCATTGTCAGCCTAAAATACTGTCTTCATCTTCTATTTTGGGGCACGTTCATCTGAGAAAAATATTACTCTATTCCTCAAACCACTACTCTCTTGTTAAGAAAATATTCAACAGTATCGTTTACCTTTGTCAATTTGTTACGTCAAAGATCATCATTGTATTTAAAGCTTCGATCGTGATTTGGTTCAAACGTGGAGGGAGATCTGTTCTTTCCATTGAAGCAACATCCATCGATCCATCAAATACAATAAGCCTTTACTGCTTTGATTATTTAATTGTTGCTTGCTTCGTTTAGATCTGCATCTATCTTGATCGTAACATCTTTTGCCTGTTAATCTGTGTTTAATTTGGACAATCTGTTATCGTCACTCATTTGGCAACTATTTGATTTGTTCATCGGATCTGTTGTCGATTACGTTTGTTTATTCGTTATTGTTTTACGTTTATTCATTTCATTTAGTTGTCATCGTATTGCTGTTATTTTCATTGATTCGAGTATCATAATCGTGTTCGGATAATTGCGCATCTTGATAAAACGAAGTCACTTCATCGTATATCACTGTCCTTTCACTTAGTTCGAACTTGTTAGACAGCATTTATATCCTTGCCTGACATCGGATTTAATTGACGTCGAATTCACTTGATACCGAATCTACTTGACATCGATTTTAGAATTACTTCTGCATCAAACTCTTGAGGTCGATTAATTCGTTCACGTAAATTATCTATCAAACGATCAAATTGAGATATAAAACGGTCGCCTAAGACTCAACTAAATATAAATCTAATTGTAAAACCTGATATATTTTTTGGGAAATACAGTTTGGCGCCCACCGTGGGTTCTAGGCCATCGATTTATTCCGAAATTTGAACCGCTTGATACTACTTACGTTTGCCTTCTTGTCTTGAAATGGCAGATGAACGTAACATTGACGCTTTGAACGGTCAGCAGCAGCTCAATCCCAATGACGGGGTTCATGTTCCGGCCCGTGCTGAAGCGGTCGATGAATCTACCAACAACGAGCAGGATCCAACTCACGACAACATTCCTACTGGTTCACAGCTGAACGCACGCCAAGCGCGGCGTTCAGGCGAAGAGCCCGCAGTCGAAACTGATTCAGGAAGCGCAAACGCGGCACTGTTTGCGTACCTGAAGCGGCATGATGCTCAGTTCGAAATGATACAAGAGCAGTTAAAGGCATTATCTAATTCTATCGGAAGTAAAGCACCTACCTCTCCGATCACACCCCCAGCAAGCATTCCGACTTCGGTTCCTCAGGGCGCCGTAACAGGGGGACTTGCAGCGGGGGTCGGATCAGGGGGATCGGGTACAGCCGCCGAAGCCATGGGAGCTCCGGCCTCGGTCACAGCAGAAGTAAGAATGATGGCAACGATGCAGACCATGTTGAATGATAATATCGATAAGAAGTTCAACGAAATCAAGTCATTTATGGAGAAATTGCCAGGCGTTCCGAAATTGGCTGACAAAGGCATTACAAAATCGATCTCAAAGCGTCCTTTTCCAGCAAGTGCAGCCCCACTACCTATTCCAAAGACTTTCAAATTACCGGAAAGCTTGAGATACGATGGAACCACAGATCCAAGGGATCACATTGATATGTTTTCGGTTGCGGTTCAGGCAAACGACTTGACCTCGGAGGAGATCAATTCGGTCAGCCTTAAGAAGTTTTGTGAGACATTGAAGGGGGCAGCGCTGAAATGGTATTTACAGCTGCCCGAAAACGAAATACTGAGTTTCGATGACATGTCGGCGAAATTCATTCGTTCACATACGGGAGCAAAAAGATAGCACCAAGGGTCGAAGACATCTTGAACGTAAGGCAGCGACCCGGGGAAACTATCAAGCAGTTTCTAAAAAGATTTAACGATGAGAAAATTCATATACCAAATCTCGAAGAAAGGTGGGCATGTTTGACCTTTGCTAACAACTTGCGCACTGATTCAATTGAGGCATGGAAACTGAAAGATCGTCTTAGGGAGATTGATGCATGGACTTTCGATGTATTGTACCTCGAGTGCGAGACACGGATCAGGGCCGAAGAGGAAGAATTGCAGCTAGCCCGAAATAATTATCATTATGATCGGCCGGCAAGAAGAGTTGATAATGACAGAAGAGACTACAGGGACCAACGATGGGGGCCCTACAGTTTCCATCGGATGGGGAGCAACAACCACGAAGCTGGTAGCTCCAAAAATCAATCAAAGAAAACCCAGCCAAACACATCCTCGGCTCCAAAAGATCGACCACTGCCTCCAAAAGTAACGGAATACAATTTTTGCATATCGACACCGAATCTGGTGAATCACTTGAAAGGGATGGGTGACAAAGTTGTAAAATTCCCAGGTCGCATAAAGTCAAGTCCAAATACTAGGGACGAAGCTCTGTGGTGTGCATTTCACCATGATTTCGGCCATACAACGGAAGAATGTAAGGCGCTGAGGTATGAAGTGGCCAGCCTGCTGGAAAAAGGGTCACTTGGTCGAATTTTTGACTGAGAGAGGACGAAACAATTTCAATAGGAAGAAAGATGATGAACCACCAAAACCTCCTGCTCCCAGGAAAACGGTGAATGTCATTACCGGAGGAGATGGTGTTTGTGGGGTAACCTACACTACGAAGAAATATGCAAAGGTCTCTTTCACACGAGACAAACGAACACGCGACGACATGACCGATGAGATCGTGTTCGGAGATTCCGATTTCGATGGAAGGATTCATCCCCATCATGATGCACTTGTAGTAACAACAAGGATCGATGACGCCGATATGAAAAGGGTGCTAATCGATGCTGGCAGTTCGGTTAACATCATACATGCAAGGGTGGTTGAACAATTGCAGTTGAGCGATAAGATTGTGCCTCGCTCAACGGTCCTGTCAGGTTTCAACAATTCAAGTGAGGTGACCGTTGGGGAGATTACAATCAAAACCTATGCAGAAGGAGTGGAGAGTGAGACGTCGTTTCAGGTGATGAAGGGCGAAATGGCATATAACGTGATTTTGGGTCGACCATGGATCCATGCTATGGGAGCAGTTCCATCGACTTTACATCAAGTTGTGAAGTTCCCTACCCCATGGGGAATTCGCGAAATCAGAGGCGAGCAACAGGCTTCACGAGACTGTTACTCAGTAGCTGTCAAGGAAGGCTTCCGATTGTAGCAATCACAGCTAGTGGATCCTGTGGCCGGAAGCTTCACTTCAGTTCCGTCGTGCGATCAAACGCAGCTACCGGAATCCGAAGTCGAAGGCGACTTCGCACAGGTTTCACCATGTAAGCTAGTGGGACCCGTGAACGAAAGCTTCACTTCGGTTCTGTTGTGCGATCAAACGCAGCTACCGGAATCCGAAGTCGAAGGCGACTTCGCACAGGTTCCACCATGTGTGAGAGAACCGCATAGACAAGAAGCTGGAGACTCTACGATAGAAGAACTTGAGGAAGTAATATTGTTCGATGATAATCCTGATCGGAAAGTTTATGTTGGAGCTGAACTGGACATCGACGTAAAAGCAAAAATCGTATCCTTCCTCAAGGACAACTCTGATTGTTTTGCTTGGTCCCATGCAGATATGGTGGGGATCGATCCAAAAGTCGCCACGCACAAGTTAAATGTCGACCCGAAACATCGACCGGTGAAGCAAAAGAAACGACCAAATGGAGGATTCCGAAGGAAGGTGATCAATGATGAGGTGGAAAGGCTGTTAGCAAATGGATTCATTAAAGAAGTAAAATATCCAGAATGGCTTGCGAACACGGTCGTAGTACCTAAGAAAAATGGCAAATAGAGGGTATGCGTCGACTATACCGATCTCAACAAAGCTTGCCCAAAAGATTCGTTCCCACTGCCTCACATCGATAGATTGATCGATTCGACGGCAGGTCACGAGATGTTGAGTTTTTTGGATGCCTATTCAGGTTATAATCAAATATCGATGGATCCATTAGATCAGGAGAAGACATCGTTTATTACAGACATGGGGACTTATTGCTACACGGTCATGCCTTTTGGTCTAAAGAATGCCGGCGCTACTTATCAGCGTCTGGTCACTACTATGTTCAGAAATTTGATCGGGAAAACCATGGAAGTCTATATCGATGACATGTTGGTCAAATCTCTTGAGAAGGGAAATCATCTGAGTCATTTGGAAGAAACTTTTACAATACTAAGACAATTCAACATGAGATTGAATCCAGAGAAATGTGCGTTCGGGGTTGGATCCGGTAAGTTCTTGGGATTCATCATATCGCAAAGAGGAATCGAAGCAAATCCAGACAAGATCAAGGCGATCGAAAATATCCCTGAGAACCTGACAACGGAGAAAGAAGTTCAACAGCTGACCGGTCGAGTAGCCTATCTCAGCAGGTTCATCTCGAGGTCATCTGAACGGTGTCACAAGTTCTTTTCAGTATTGAGAAAGAGCAAAGGTTTCGAATGGACACCAGAATGCAAAAGAGCTCTTCGGGAACTGAAGCAGTACCTTTCAAATCCACCGCTTCTGTCAAAACCAATTGAAGGAGAAATGCTGCTGGTCTATTTGGCTGTTTCCGATGTCGCTGTAAGTGCTGTCCTCGTTCGCGAAGATGGAGGTAACCAATTTCCTATCTACTATGTTAGTAAAACACTGTTAGATGCCGAAACAAGGTACCCACATCTAGAAAAACTAGCACTTGCACTAGTCACTGCTGCACGCAAATTAAGGCCTTATTTCCAATGTCATTCAATATCTGTGATAACTACGTTCCCATTGCGAAATATTTTACATCGGCCAGATCTCTCTGGTCGATTAATGAAATGGGCGGTCGAGCTGAGTGAGTATGATATCACTTACCAGCCTCGTACCGCCATAAAATCTCAAGTTTTAGCTGATTTTGTAGCGGACTTCAGCGCTAATATTTTACCGGAGGCAAAGAAGGAAGAGTTGATGATGAGAGATCCAGACCCCGGGATCTGGGTAATGTACACCGATGGAGCTTCCAACGTCAAAGGAACTGGCCTCGGAATTCTATTGATTGCGCCTTCGGGTGAAAAGCTCAGGTACGCGATCAAATTACACGCAAAAACTAACAACGAGGCCGAATATGAGGCCCTCGCTGCAGGCTTAAAGATCGCAAAGGATTTGAAAATCGAACGAATAGATATCAAAAGTGATTCCCAACTGGTGGTAAATCAAATCCAAGGCGATTTCTGTGTTCGAGATCCAAGGATGCAACAGCTGCTCGAAAAGGTACAAAATTTTCTAACTTCTTTTCAGGAGTGGAAAATAGCCCAGATACCAAGGGAAGAGAACATCGAAGCAGACGCTTTAGCAAACCTTGCATCGGCAGCAGCCATCGATGAAAAACTCGATGAGACTGTGGTTCACTAGTTCGAATCTCCATTATGTCGGAGCATTAAAGAGGTAAACAATGTTAATCGAACTTGGGATTGGAGAAGCAAATATTTGTCCTACTTGCAGGCAGGTACTGTTCCCGATGACAAGAAGTCTGCCCGATCACTTAAAGCCAAAGCAGCAAGATATTGCCTCCTTGAAAATCAACTCTACAGGAGAATGTTTGGCGGCCCTTTGGCGAAATGTGTTGGGCCAGATGGAACAAATTATGTGCTGAAAGAGGTTCACGAAGGCGAATGCGGCAATCATTCCGGCAGCAAGTCATTGGTTCGGAAGATCATAAGAGCTGGGTACTATTGGCCAACGATCGCAGATGATGCCAAGGAATTCGTCCGCAAATGTGACAAGTGCCAACGATTTGGAAATCTCATACATCAACAGGCAGAACCACTTCATTCGGTCACGTCACCGTGGCCATTCATGAAGTGGGGAATGGACTTGGTCGGGCCGCTTCCAACAGCGCCCGGTGGGGTAAAGTTTATTTTAATTCTCACAGATTATTTCTCTAAATGGGTGGAAGCTATTGCCTTGGCTAAAATTCGTGAACAGGAAATTATCAAATTCATTCATCAGAATATCATTTGTCGTTTTGGGATCCCGAAAGAGATCACATGCGACAATGGTAAACAGTTCGTGGGGAGACGAATCACAGCCTTCTTCGAAAAGTGGGGGATCAAGCGAATTGCATCAACACCTTATCACCCCAGCGCAAATGGACAGGCTGAATCTTCCAACAAAACAATACTC
The DNA here is from genome assembly GCA_037355625.1 of Petunia x hybrida. Classification (NCBI taxonomy): domain Eukaryota; kingdom Viridiplantae; phylum Streptophyta; class Magnoliopsida; order Solanales; family Solanaceae; genus Petunia; species Petunia x hybrida. Next base: position 11,511,575 of record JBBBVM010000024.1, read on the forward strand.
GAGTACTTGAAGAAAAGGATGGATGATTCAAAGGGCAACTGGCCGAACGAACTCCCCGGAGCACTGTGGGCTCATCGGACAACGGTAAAACACAGTACCGGGGAGACACCGTTCTCACTTGTCTACGGAACAGAAGCGCTGATACCGGTGGAAGTGGGGGAGCCCAGCCTTCGGTTCGCCCACTCCACCGAAGAAGCTAACAAAGAGACCATGCTGGTAGATCTGAACCTGGTCGAAGCAAAAAGGGATATGGCATTTGTTCGGATACAAGCACAAAAGCAAAGGGCAGAAAACTACGTCAACAAAAAACTCAGGTATCGATCTTTTAATGTAGGTGATTATGTGCTAAAAATCAAAAGACCAAAGAAGGATGAACCCAACGAAGGGAAGCTAGGAGCAAATTGGGAGGGACCTTTCCGCGTCAAGGCAGTGATCGGAAAAGGTTCATACCAACTCGAAACAATGGACTCCAAACCGGTGGACTTCAATTGGAATGTCACACAACTGAAGAAATACTATTTTTGAGGTTCTGCGGTATCAATCTTCACCCTTTACTTCCACTTCGCAATTTTTATTATTCCTCCATCGGAAGATGCTTTTATTATTTGGTACTAACATTTTTAGATGATAGGCATAGTTGGAGTCGAATGATGACAAACATCACCCGCGAACACTCGAGCTCAAAATGCTCCGATCGGGGTCGATAAATCTGACGAACACTCTAACGTGGTCTTCATCTATAACGAGTTTCTTGGTTTTGGTCTCCCAATGATTCTGTTTCAGGTAACGAAGTCGAAGGACCAGTGTTCGCCTACTCATTTTTCGCACCCAAACACTGGGGGGGATGAAGGTAGCATGAGGGTCATCGGCAGATACTGGGGACTCGTTCGAATTCGACAGAAGTTCCAACGTTCACTCGAACTGGGGACTCGTTCAAAATTCGACAGAAGTTCCAACGTTCACTCGAACTGGGGACTCGTTCAAAATTCGACAGAAGTTCCAACATTCACTCGAACTGGGGACTCGTTCAAACTTCGGCAAAAGCTCCAAGTCATCCGAATTGGCGGCTCGTTTGAAATCAAGCGTCATCAGTCTCATGTAAACGATCCAATAGTGATCAATGTCTGTGCCTTACGGCTACATCTTGTAATCGATCGAATCATACGATCCCGAATGTATCAAAGACCCATTAGCGGTCTACTTCAATAATACAACACTGGTTATACTCATTCTTTACATTTGTTCGATTTCAGAGATCGTTCCAAATTTTAATCAGATTTTACATCTAAGTTGTTCACCAAGTGTTAAATTCTTCATTCCGAACTCATGAAAATGTTCGAAGAGTGCATTACGTGAAAATGAGACGTCATTCTTTACTACGCACTAAAACATTGGGCCCCAATCATTTCATTTGACGAACATCGTTATAAACTTCAAAATTTTCGAACAGATACATCAAACTATCTTCGGAAAGCAATACAACGATAAAAACAACGAACTTTCCATTGATAGAAATATGTACATGACTTCATTACAATATGTCACAAAAAGTTGAAAACGAGTTCACTCATCTCCATCTGATCCCTCATCGGAAGAATCTGGAGAGAGGCCAAGTGCCTCACGAGTCATCCTCACAACTTGTATCGCCTCTTCAAGCTCCTTAGCCACATCGACTTCACGCTCAGTCATCTCCCTCAGCAAGTCCCGCCTCGACTCCGCTAAAATGAGCTCCCTCCTGTCTTCGAAGTCACTCTCCATCGAATGCCTTTGAGTAATCAACTCTTTCTGAAGAAGCGAGTTTCTCTCCGACCAAGCATTGTTCTGAGCCGTCAGATCGTCGTAAGAACCTCTTAGAGTACGAAGCTCTTCGTTCAAACGAATTATTTCCGACTCTTTGGTCTTCGACTCAGCTTCCAGTTTGGCACACTTGTCACCCATGCTACTCTCAAGCTGACCGAGCTGGTCGTTCAAAGCTCGAACTTGGGATTCCAGCTCTGATTCTCGAAGAGCATGGGCGGTGGCCTTTTTAGCTGATTCAGCTTCAAGCTCAGAATACTTTACTTTCAAGATCTTCAAGTTGTTATGCCACCCATCACCGGCAGAGGCAAGGAGAGCAACTCTCTCGTTCAGATGAGCTATTTCGGCTTCGAGCTGGCGAATCCGATCGGCTGACTCGATGGCCATGATTGTGTTCTGAAAATAAGAAACAAAACGATCCCATAAGGTAAAAAGTAGAAAAGGTTCAAACTAACAGAAACTGGAAGGAAGCGTTACCCGAAAAGCACTAAAAGCGATTTGGGAGGACAAGCTCACATCGCTGTAACAATTCAATCGAGCCTTTTCCATCGGCCCCATCACATCAAAAAAGTAATTGGCAAGATGCTTTGGGCATCTGAGCAGATCAACTTCTCCGGGGATGGTTATAGCCAGTGATCGGGTGTTAGCCTCCCCCGCAGCCTTGGCTCTTTTGTAAGCTGCAAACGCAGCAGCTTCCTCGTATCGAGGAAGGCGAACGATAGGCTCTTCATGATCCGATGCGTAGAAAGACGAGCCAGAGCTTTCCGTGTGCCTCGACCTCGTCGTTGTCGTGGGACGATCAAGGGGGAGCTTACCCTTCCTGGGATCCCTTTCCCTCGGTATATCGCTCGAAGGGGCACCATCGACGCCCCCGGCAGACAACATCCCAAGGGTTGGGGTAGTGATCATCTCTTTTCCCCCCGAACCAGAAGTGACGTCGATCAAGTCCTCCTCCGCTATCGGAGGAAGGATGGGCCGCCCATCACCACTGAAATCGCCAACATTAACCCGGTCGTACTCCTCGGCCGCCTTGAGCTGCTCAGCCACTTCAAGCATTCTCTCTTTCATTGGCCTTTTCGGCCGTTCCAACGGTTGCTCAGACCCAGATTCCTCATCTTCCCCGGAGGGAATCCGAACGAGAGTTCCCCCTTCGGAGGCTTTTGCCGCTTCAACCGCTGAAACGGCCCCCTTAACAATCTGCTCGATCGGCTTGGGATCAGCCGACGAGCCAGCTCCCTGCGGAGCGCTCTTAACAAGCAGCCTTGCCCTAAGGTCTTGATAAGAGGTTTTCTTCTTCTTTTTTGGAGGAGTTCCACTTACGTTCTCCTCCCTAACCTCCTCCTCCTCCTCGACAATCACGTCTTCAACCGGCCCAGCACCAGCACCAGTGATACCTGTCGATGGCGATCCGTTAAAATATAACAAAAGGCACGGTATGATCAAAGGCAAAACTAAACTTACCATGATTTTTTGCCTTCACTTGCAAAAGAGCCGCGATCGGCTTCCATGCCCTTTGATCGTTGGTGGTCTCCTTCAAAACCTTCTTCAGCCAGTCAACGATGTCGGGAACCAGTTCGAACAAAACTTTGCTGGCTGCACATACAAGAGAGTAAGAGCGTGGAAGAACATAAGACCAATCGAAATTACAAACTTACGTGTTCGGTTCCACCCAACCGGAAGGCGTTCAGCCCCTGGGGCCACAAGCTGCTCCGTGGGGATGTAAACGAAGCGTTGATCCCACGCCCTAAGGTCGTCATCGTTGTCGGAAATTAAGGCTCGACTACCTCGCTTTTGCACGGTAATGATGCCCGCCTTATAAACTCGAGGGGAATACAAGTGAAGGATATGCCTAAGTGTCACCTCCACCCCCACCTTCTTGCCAATCCATCGATACATGGCGACCAAGCGCCATACCATCGGAGAAATCTGCGCCAAACACACCTTGTACATGCGACAGAATTCCTCGATCATTGGGTCGATCGGCAAAGTAAACCCGATCGTAAAGGGGTATGTCAAAACGGCAGAGTGACCCCCGTAAAAGGTGGTCAGAGTCGATCTCCTTGGAGGGCACACTACGTCGATCTCACCCTCTTTCCAACCACAATCTTCCCTAATCCGTGGTATTGACTCCTCGGTAACGGCACAAAAAACTGAGTCTACTGGAATATTTTTCTTTTTGGCCAGTTGAACGTCGTTTTGAGTACTAACCTTGCAGTCATCATCGTAAGTGAACTTCTTCGGGAGAATATCGGTGTAGAGTTTTTCTGGCCCAAAATCTTTGGGCTTCCTCTCCCTTTTCTTCCCTCTTTTGTCTGTAACTGCCATGGCCTGCGGTGGCGCCATGGCGGGTGCCGTGGCGGCAACGGCGGCGGAGGGAACATTTTCAACATCAGTCATGTTGTGAGAAGACATTGATAAGTTAAGATGAGTGAACAAAATAAAATGGGTAACCAAGATTGATCAACGCAAGTTACTAAAGATGTTTTGAAGGGTTTAAAGAAAGTGAGAGATTAAAAGTTGCAAGAGACGTAAAAATCATGAAATCAAAATGGAGCTGGTACTTATAGAGGAGAAGTCATCATGATCTTGGGAATTGGCGAAAACCGCCGTCCGCACGATCTCTGACACGCGCAGTGATTTGAAGTGGAAGCGACAGTTGGCGTTTCAAAATGAAGGGACACGAGCGAGCCACGTGTTTTCCCGCTTTAACTTTCAAGCCACTTGCGAAGTGTTACGATCACAGGACTTCGCAAGTGGGGGGACTATCTGTATTGGTCGATTTTCGTTCTTCAAACGAAGATGGTGTGTTCGGGTTTGGTTATTGCTTTCGAGGGCATTTGCCGGTTGATTCGCTTCAACAACTTGATAAGATGACCACGAAGGCGCTGGCTTTAGCGGATAAGCTTTAATGAACTTATCCCACTTTTATCGGAACCGACTTAGCGTATTTGAAGGGACGTGGGCAGTTGTGGAGAAAGAGACGTGGGAAAGGAAGAATCCCTCTAGGGTTGGAAAAGGCTCATTGTCAGCCTAAAATACTGTCTTCATCTTCTATTTTGGGGCACGTTCATCTGAGAAAAATATTACTCTATTCCTCAAACCACTACTCTCTTGTTAAGAAAATATTCAACAGTATCGTTTACCTTTGTCAATTTGTTACGTCAAAGATCATCATTGTATTTAAAGCTTCGATCGTGATTTGGTTCAAACGTGGAGGGAGATCTGTTCTTTCCATTGAAGCAACATCCATCGATCCATCAAATACAATAAGCCTTTACTGCTTTGATTATTTAATTGTTGCTTGCTTCGTTTAGATCTGCATCTATCTTGATCGTAACATCTTTTGCCTGTTAATCTGTGTTTAATTTGGACAATCTGTTATCGTCACTCATTTGGCAACTATTTGATTTGTTCATCGGATCTGTTGTCGATTACGTTTGTTTATTCGTTATTGTTTTACGTTTATTCATTTCATTTAGTTGTCATCGTATTGCTGTTATTTTCATTGATTCGAGTATCATAATCGTGTTCGGATAATTGCGCATCTTGATAAAACGAAGTCACTTCATCGTATATCACTGTCCTTTCACTTAGTTCGAACTTGTTAGACAGCATTTATATCCTTGCCTGACATCGGATTTAATTGACGTCGAATTCACTTGATACCGAATCTACTTGACATCGATTTTAGAATTACTTCTGCATCAAACTCTTGAGGTCGATTAATTCGTTCACGTAAACTATCTATCAAACGATCAAATTGAGATATAAAACGGTCGCCTAAGACTCAACTAAATATAAATCTAATTGTAAAACCTGATATATTTTTTGGGAAATACATAAACAAAACGGTATATTGTTCTTACTTTGGGCCCTCGTGAGATTCTAGTTTATGAATGGCGTGTATTTTGCTAACTTAATCGCGATCATTTCCATTATGTTGTTAACTTATTTGTCAACTATGTACGGATCTCGAAACATTTCATACAGGGACTTTATTAAACCTGGCGGAGGTTGGATCTATATTCTTTGTCCTGCTTAAAAAACTTCTATATCGTTATTTCCTTTCAATTATGGAAAATGAATATTCCACGCCAGTAATATTTTTTCTAATTTCCCTTAAGTAATGATTTTGTGAGATATGGTTGGCAAAGGTAAGAGAATAATATTTGGTGAATTGGTGTGATTGGCCCCATTTATCATCTACAGATTTTTATCTAATCTAATGAAGAAAAGCTTGAATATGGTTGCCAGAGGATCATTAAATTGAATTTTCTTCTTCTTTTACAGGATATATGCAATTTTTCTCCACGACCATATTGTTTGGGCATAGATTCGAATAACCAAAACGCGTGGGGCAGCGAAAGTCACGGAGCAATGCATTCATACTAAATAACTTTTCTGCCGTGGGTGGTTCTGTTCTTTTTCTTTTTCCTTGGCAAGGATCCAAGTTTACCCATGAACGTTGCAAATTAATTGATTTGTCATCCGTTAACAGTCAAAGTCGAATTTATCATTACAATTACAAGAATGGGATAGATTTTATTTAGTTTATTAACGATAAAAAAATTTCATAAATACACATTATTTTATATTTTTTAATGAGAATCGAACATTTTAGGATATGATATTAAGTGTTGAACAATTTTTTCAAGGTATTGAAATAATAAATATTTTTATTTTTACCTCAAAAAAAAATTTTTTTTTACCCTAAATCCTCAATTGAGTTCTCGCCATCACCTCCACCGCCTCAGTTGAGACGATTATTCAGATTATTGCAGCTCCAAACTCCAATCATCTACAATCTTCATCTCTTCATTAATTAACTTCTTAGGTTGTGAGAATCATTGTTCTTATTTTTTTGGTAGGCTAGGTTATGATGATGATACGGGTTAGAAAATAATAAAAGTAACATGCAACTTTGTTGACAGTTGAATACATAGTGTTTCTGAATATATTTTGCAAATATGGTTAATCCTATAAGACGATTTACATAATTATATAAACTAACATTTTTTATACAAAAATATTAATATTATCTCATTTTCAAAATATAACAATATATATATTTTTTCAATACATAGCAAATACATATAAAAGATGATAAGATCCTAGATCCCCTCCACTATTCCCCCAGCCGACGACCCATAGCTGCCACTGTAACACAGCCGCCTCCGTTCGCCGTCCATTGTTCGCCGAAAAAATCATTTTAATTTTTTTTTTTTTTTTTTGTAATTTTTTTGTATGTGTTGTGTATTTTCATTTGATGCAAAATAATACACTTTGCATATAATGAAAATATAGTAGACATACATAAAATACAGTTGTGGTGTGTTGTTTGTATATTCTTTATATAGCTAGTATATATACAATGCGTACATGTGCGTACATAGGCCATACACAACATACACATGGATAAACAAACATACATTTATATGTATTGTATATAAAGTGTATACCCATTGTATGTCTGGTGACATACACCCGACATGCATGAGGTATGCGCTTGACATACACTTTCTTTGCCTCCAACCACCACCAACCATCGTAGCCACCGGAGGAAACCACAAAAAAGAAAAAGAGAAAAAAGAGAGAGAAACCATATCTGCCGGCGCCAGAATAGAGCAGCGGGGGCACCGACGACGGAAGAGGACCGAATCTGGTACAACCAGCGTCAGAGGGACAACGACGGAGCCACCGGAGCTCCGTCGCCGGCCTATAACAACAACAGAAAACACAGCAGTCAAAGAGCAGTAACCACATAACCGCCGGCGACGACGGGGGATAGGCGAGGGACGCCGGCGACTGGGGAGGGGGGAGGGGTAGTGGCCGGAATCTGTGGGGTGGGTAGAGAGAAGAGAGAACTAGGGTTTTGTTTGTTTTTTTCTTTTTTTTTTTTTTTTGCTATGTTTGGTAGCATAGTTAAAAAATATTGCTATGTTTGGTAAAGTGGTAAAATGTTGCTATGTTTTTTTTTTAAAAAAAAAGTCTTACAATGACATATGGTGTAATTTTTCCAATTATATATCACCGAGGGTGTATTTTTCTTTCTCTTTCTCTGCAAAAGAAAAGCTTACTTTCCTCCTCCCCTTCTCCATATCTATTCTTCTTCTTATTCTTCCTCTTCTTCTTCTTCTTCTTCTTCTTCTTCTTCTTCTAATTCTTAAGCTTTTGTGGAAGTGGAAACGATGACAACAAGCTTTGAGACAACATATTTTCTCAGACAATTGTAGGTTTTTACAAAGGAAAAGCACTATCATGACAAAAATGGCAACAACGATTCCCCGAAGAACACCACTCGCGGTCAACGATATTCCTAAGGATCCCACTGACCTTGGAAGACAGGCTAAAGATGCCCTTCGTGAAGGACAACCGACTTATAACTCAGCAAACATGGCTGAAACTATGACGAGACGTCAGGAAATATCGCTTTCAAGATTGCTACAAAGGCCAACGTCCCATCGAGGATCCATGCCCAATAGCAATCCCTTGAAAATGGTAACCCTAGACCAAGAAACCCGACATATTATTAACATAACCTTCGCAGGTCCATAGGTCGATATGGATTAGGCCAGAACCATTATGTTGCACTTGGTGCACCTTTAACAGACACTAGAAGAGGGATGAATAGTGTTTTCCAATTTTCGCCTTTTGAAGAACCTTGCTCGTGCCCGCAAGGACCTGGTTCTTGAAGAGTTTTTCCAAATACTGTGCTAACAATAATGCAGAAATAAACTTGCACAGGAATTTTTACATGGAAAACTCCTTCCTCAAGGGAGAAAAACCACGACCCACACTCTGGGATTTTGAAAACTCTTTCACTAACACAACGAACAAGTTTTAGGTTACAAACTCTATAACCAAGGGACTAAACTCTAGTACCTAAGACTGCCTACAATCAACTCAATTGTATCAAACACACCTAGGAATCCTCCTAAGTACAAGACGCTTACGATCCACGACCGTAGCATTTCCTTTAAGCTAACTCTAGCCTAATAGAAGTTTTTTTCTGAATACAATACCTAAACAATGCTTCTCAAATAAGCGTAATAGGTTGCAATTCAAAGCCCTAATACATATGAACTAGACCAAGACAGAAACTCAATACAGCTTGATGAAGAACCACTTGTCCAGTCAGTTCCTTCTACACGTTCTTGTTGGACTGTTAATTAACTATGCTTGATGAAGAACCTATCGTCCAGTTAATTCCTTCTATGCGTTCTCTTCAGAATTATCATCCTTTTGAGCACTCAATCTCTCTCTATGTGGCTGAAGAGAGTGCATCACTCTTGAAGTCTTCATAATTATATTTATATAGTGTGCATAAGAGTTTTTGATGGACAAGGAAAATAATTATTCTCCAATTAGGACTCAATAAATACTTTCCTTATACACTTTTACCTCCAACACACTTTTTCCATTCTTGGAGATCTTCCAAGATACTTCCAGCTGGCACCCAAGGCAATTAGAGTTTATTAGCCGCCTTTTAGGCTTTTATATTCGTGCCCAAGAGACTCCTAATCCCATTAGGATTAAACTCAGCAGTGCTTCGCAGAACCTTCATGCGCAAGGTTCTCTTAGTTTTACTAGGATTCTGCTTCCTTTCCTATACTGCTTCGTAGAACCTTCCTGTGTGGCTCCTATTCTAATTCGGATTGTAAAACTATTGTGTCCAGGTTCTTTCCAATTCCATCTCGGACTGAGAACGTATCTGTGCATCTTTTCATTATCAGTAGAACCTGTCATAAAACAAGGTCCTTCGCCAGGTTCTTCCCATTTGTCAATCATCAAAACTCAAACTTTAACAAATTCCCCCTTTTTGATGATGACAAACAAATGTTGCCTGGATGAGTATAAGTCCCTATTCAAACAAACACACAAGCAGTGAAACAGTTATAAGAATTAATAACAGCACGAAACTGGATCACAAACACCTCCAACATTTCTTCTTACCCCTTTTGACATCATAAAAAATATCACAGTACACCTGCCAAAGAACCAATTAATTAATGTCGAAAATATAGCCTAGACGACAACAAACCAATCATATGGAGAACCTATCAAACTTCAATCTAAGATGCTTAGTTAAAACCATAAGATAAGAGAGTTGATCAGTAATGAATCAAGCAAAATATCCAAATAAAATCCAGAACATTATGATTAAGACCATAAAGATTGTCTGAAATAGAACATCACAGAGAAATTGAGGAAATATGGATTATAGGGTAGGAACTGGTTCTTTTCTGGAAAGTGGATGGAACAAAGATTTTGAAAGAGCAATCATCGCCGCAATGTTCCTTGAGTTTCCTTGTTTCGTATCTCCAACACCAGTTCACCTTCCATAAGCTTCTACCGGCTGATTCCGATTACCTATACGAGAACATTTATTATTTTCATGCTCTATAGGTTCTTCTGTAGGTTCTCCCTCCAAATGGTGATCACAACTCTTTAGGATACTCCTTTCAAAGCCATCATGATAATCAAGTTTTGTACATTTGTCTAAAGATATACTAAAGAGTTCCATGATCTATGTAAGAAGTAACCCATAAGCTAATACATGCTCTCCTAGTTCCACATCAGCTATCCTCTCCATATGCTGTATCATTACTCATGGCAGATTGATAGGAACCTCCATATCCAATAGGTCCATATAAGTTACATCGAAAAAGTTCACCTCACTACGATACTAGGACCTCTGGAACAGGTTCTTTAGCAAAAAATCGAACAGCCATGGATCGAAGGATGCCATAACTTTTTTATGATCTAGGTGGCTCTGGTAAACTTTGGTTTCCCTAAGAATTTTTGTATAGAACTCTCTAATGCTCAAGGGTGTACAACTTTCTTGACTCTTCATGAACCGAGTTCTTCCAGCTTTGAGCATTCAACTTTGTAACCAGCTGTACTATCCTCTTGTCTTCAGTATCAGCGAGAATTCTACTTTTCACAATTAGAAGCTTCTTGAATCAACAACTCAGTCCACCTCATTCTTTTTCTCAGTAACCTCTTTCCTTCTGCACAAGGACCAGGTTCATCAGGAGATTCTGCAGGCCTCACCTCTTCTCCAGTTACTTTTGCAATTTTTTTCTCTTCTTTTTCATCACTTGAAGAATACACTCAGTAGCATTTCTTCTTAATTGGATTAGGGGTGCGTCATTATCACGTTCCTCTTGAACTTGAGAAGATGGTTCATTGGCCTCTGCATTACCTACTTCTTTACCAGGTTCTTTGTGCAAATCTTCCTCCTTTCCAGGTTCTACTACATGGGTCTCCATTGCTTCAGCTTATTTCACTCAAGAGAACAACTTCCTCATCCTAATCACTATCACCATATAAATCTTTAGGAAGTTGCTGAATTTTATTTTCAACCATCAATCTTGGATCCTTTAAACACATACTAAGATCATCTACAGATAAAGAGTCAGCCATATCCAAAGACACAACCTCTTTTCCGAGCATTCATCATTAGGAAGCATCAAATCTGCTTCATCAACAGTCAAGGAACCAGTGGGTAAACTAGATTCTTCCACTGTATCCTTTGCTGTTTCAGCAATTCCATCAAATTCAACAATATCTTTCCCATTCTTCTTTTCCTTTCATGTACCATCGAGGGAGCAGCCTTTAAACTACGTTCATTGATTTGGAGCTTACATGGTTGATACTCAAACACAACCCCACTTTCTCGAACCAATTCAGAAACACAATCACGTAATATCGTACTAGTTATGAAATCAGATTTCTCGCACAAAACAGTAATTTACCTCGATTTTAGCCAAAGTAAATGCTGAATTTTCTTGGACCAGTTCTGTCATTCCCTTACTCTGAGAAGCTTGTTTCTGATAAGGTTCCCCCTGAGTTTTAGCCTCTACCATTTGAGCGGTTCTTTCTCAACTGGATTTATCTTACTAACAGACATCACTTCATCCTCATCATCCTCTTTCTCATCCTTAGCACCAAACATCCTTTTATTTTTATTTTTTTTCGCAAACATTTCTAAATTCTGTGTCTCCACTTTTTCCTCCACTTCACCTCCTAGTTCTCCTGATCAGACTCAGTCTAGTCAAGTTCTGCATCATCAGTTGTTTCAAGAACTAAGGAAGGACCATGTCCTTTCTCAAATCCTTTGACAACTTTAGCAGATTTTTGACTAATCTTGACTGGACCACCAAACACCCACACTCTCCTTCACAATCTCTGAAGGAACAGCCTTCGAACTACGCTCGTCGGCCGTGCCTATTTGAGAACCCACAGACTCAACAACTTTAATTGATTCTATAGCAACTTACACAGGCTTTACACTAGCAACACCAGCTTATACATCCACAACATTCCTCTTTCTTCTATACCACGAGAACTATCACCATATACTTACTTTACAAGTTCATCTAACCCTGTTACTTATCCTTAGTAGCAACTTTCTCATGGCTCAAAATTGACTCATGCATAATGGAACTTGTTCTACTGGATTCATGTCTTACCTCTGAAGGAACATTGTCAGACCCAATAACATTCAATTTCTGCATCATCAGTAGTCAAAGTAATTGAGGTAGAACCAGGTTCTTGAAACAGTTTCTTCGACTTCCTTAGCAGGTTCTTTCTATTTATCCCACTCTAACAAACTTCAAGCCAAAATCATAGAAGGATTCATCGTAGCTTGCTTTGCTCCCTTGTTTCCTTTAGGTTTAACAATTTAGGGTTCGGGTGAAACATGGGTTTTGGAAGGGTTTTGAGTATTTGATGTGATTCTTTTGGGAGATGAAAAAGATAAAGGAATTGAAGTGATTCATATTTAAAGGTGCTTGGGAACTGACGCCTAGTCATCAAATAGGTTTTGAATTTCAAATATGGCTTAAAAAGTGGCGCCAATTTAAGGTAGTTACAAAAGGAATAGATGAATCAGTTAAGAAAAAAATTATGGGAAGTTTCTAACATAGATGAAATGCTTACTTGTTACAACATACAACTAGAAATGACATTCTGATGTATTCCTAGACAAGTAATATAAAAGATACTTCACTAGCCAATCATCGAGGGAACCAGATTCTGGATCGTTCAGTGTATTTTGGTCATCCCCAGTTCCAACCTGTTCCTTTCAGCTTATTCCCTGTTTCATGCCTTGGTGAAGATATCTGCTATCTTGTCATCAATCCTGTAAGAATTCATTGTAATTAGGCTTTTTCAACATTATCTCTCAAGAAGTGATAATGAGTGGGGTCCTTCTGGGTTGGACCGGGTTCTTGGCAAGGTCCTTCAGGTTCTTCGTTATCTACAAGAGATATGAACAATCAAGAAACAGTTGCTAATACTCAGCTTCAGATGTGGAGAGAAACACATAATATTATCTCTTTGTAGCCCATGAAACTATGTAAGAACCTAGAAGGTGTGCCATTTTAAATATACTTTTCCGATCCACAAGATGGCCAAAATTATCTCCATCAGCATAACCAGTAGGATCAAAAGTTCTTCCTCGAGGATACCACAACCACATAAGTCATGAGGACCTTTCCACTATATCAAGATTCTTTCCTAGTTGACATAAGAGACTTTCTTTGATTTTGACTGGAATCTTGCATGTATACACATATCAACACAATGACTAGCCTACTAGCAGTAAGGTATTGAAGAAAATCAATAAATCCTCCAATTTTGTGTGTTCAATACGAGAACCAGTTTCTTCCAGATTCAATTTTGTTCCTTATGATATTGGTACGTCCAAGGTTTAGCACTCTTTATCTCAAACTGCGAAGTCCTTACACAAGAATTCATTAGTAGCACAACAATAATGCCATCTACATAGGCTTGAACAGTGAGCAGGTCCTTGGCTTTCTTCCTTAGAAATAATGTGTTGTCTATTTTTCCTCTAATGAAACTATTCATACCAAATCCTAGGATCTAGTTTCAACCCATACACTGCCTTTTCAAGTTTGTAGATATGATTAGAAAAGTCGGTGCTATCAAGTTCTGGTGGTTGAACTACATACACCTCTTCATTTAGATAACCACTAAGGAATGCACTCTTCACATCCATTTCATACAAGGTGAATTCCACATAAATAGAAAAAGCAATCAACATCCTAATTGCTTCCATTCTTGCAATAGGTGCAAAGGTTTCATCGTAGATGAGTCTCTCTTCTTGAGCCTTGAACCACCAATTTTGCCTTGTTCCTTGTGACAATGCAAAGCTCATCCAGCTTGTTTCTAAACATCCACTTGGTACCAATGAGGGACATGTCCTTACGTCAAAGGAACTAGTGCAAGACTTCGTTCTTTTCAAAATGATACAATTCCTCCTGCATAGCAATTACCCAATCTGCCTCCTCAAAGGTTTCTCATACATTCTTTTGGTTTCATAGATGAGAGAAACACAAAGAATACACAGAAGTTCTTCAAAGCTCCTCTAGCAATAATTCCAGACTTTAGATCAGATATGAGGTTCTCCAGTGGATGTGAACTTTGATACTTCCAAGGTTTACACTTGATCTGATGAGAGGTTTCTCCAGAGAGACCTTGCGAAGAACTAGGTTCTTTTAAGTTCTCATATTTTTCATCCATTGTTCCCCCTATCAAATTGCTTCCTTGTTCCCCCTGAATGTGACAGGTGTCTCTCGTCTGATCTTCTTCACGATTCAATCTGGTTTTATGAATCTCCAGTAGGTGCTTCATGATCAACTTCATCATTTTGAGAACCAATTCCCACTACTTGATTGAATCCATGCCTTGGGGTGAGCATGTGTTTCAGCAACTTGCCATTTCCTGCTATCAACATCGGGTCCAATTTCTCTGTGCTACGCCTGATTTATGTGTTGGTTCTTCAATAATAACCAGTTCAGCCTGTGAACGAGTTCCTCCTGAATCACTGAATTCATGACGGGCGAAGCAATTTTTTAGTTATTTGATTTGATCCTCCATCAGCTTAAGATTTTTCTCCACCCTGAAGAACCTGGTTCTTGGACAACTTTGTCTCATGTCGGTATTCCTGCATTCCTTTCTCAGCCACATTGTTAGTTTCATAAAAAGAATGATAAGCATGCCTTCAACATATATAGTTCATTTAATTTACACTTTGTAAGCTTTTCTATGTGGTGAATTTCCTAGGAAGAGTTCCCTCATCAATTCATGTATCAGACTTGCCTAGATCTTCTTTACCTTTATATGATACATATACAACCAGAGGGCTCTTAGGTGAGTGATGCTTGGCTTTCTACCCCAAAGTGAGTCATAAGAAAACTTCCCAACAAGGGACCTACCATGTACATACAAAATCATATGAAATTTGTAATTCACAATTTGCAACCAATGGACCAAAGTTCATTTTTATTTTATGCTCAAGAATCACAAGTTGTCAAATACTCAACCAGTTATAATGTAAACTAACCAAATACCAATAGTCTATGGTGTGGGAGAGTGACTTGCATTCCTTACAATATAAGTAATTTTCTTACCAATGTCCCACTCCTTCCGATGAAGGCTGCAAGTGAGAGGATTTGATTTGTCTCTATTCATGTACCTCGAGCAACCACAGTCTAAATACTCATTTTGGTTGCTTCCTCTCACCTTAGCCTGCAAAACTCAATCAAGGGTTAGTTTTAGGAAGCTAGACAAGCTTGGTCCCTTCTTATGATGGAATGAATGAATCATATTTCTTTTAGCCCAACTAGGTAAAACAATTTTTTTGTTCTTTTCAATTGCCTTGAATAGAGCTGTGCAACTATCTCTATAATGCCCAATTTTACCACAACGAGTGCACAGTCTATTCTTGACCACTCCAATATACATGCTCTTTGGCTCTAATTGTGACAAGGGTTTCTTATATTTCGAACCACTTTATTTTGTCTTGTGATTCTCATGAAGCTTGTTTAGAGCATCAACGGACCTATTGCTCTGAGTAGTTCTAGTGAGCTCAAACTTGGTCTTGTCTAGATTCTCTTGAAGCAGTTTGTTCTTTTCAATTTCACAATACAAACTTTCTTTAGTGATTTTCAGATCTGCTTCAAGGGACACTTGACCCTCACTAAGAACCTGCTTACCATGAGTTTCTTTTAACTGCGTATTTTCCTGTTTAAGTGTTGTAATGTTGCTTTCATTCAGGTTCTTGAGTTTTTCAAAATCAGCTTCAAGTTCAGAATTTCTTTCTTTCAGACTTAAATTTTCAAATTTCAAGCTTTTAAAACCAGACAATATTTGTTCTGTGCCAGCACTTAAACTTTCAAATTTATCAATTAAGAGAAGTAAGAAATTAGCAAGCTTCTTTTTAGAGAAAGATGAGATATTTCTTCTTAGGGCAGAGAAACTTACCTCAGGGATGTCCCCTTTGATCTTTTCATCACTCAATGCCATGAGAGCGAAGGTTGCTTGCTTACTTTGTTCTTCTGATTCGGAATTCCTTTTGGTCATCAAAGTAAGTTTGGCACTCTTACTTTTACTTTTCTAATCACCAATAGAAAGGTCTCATGGAGGTGCAACCATCAGGGCCTTTTTGAAGGCTTTGGAAAATATCTTCTGCCTCCTCTTCGAATAGTTCCTTGGTCCTTCCTTCTTCTCAAGAACCAGTTCCTTCACTTTTTAAGAACCTTTCTTATTCGTATCTCCCAAAGTCTCCATGTAGGCTTGCTTTGCATCTTCCTTTGATGGTCTCCTTTTATTAGATGAATTATATTGCTTCTTGAAACAGGTTCTGGCACTATTTTTCACCTGTTCCTTCTCTGGTACATCACTGTAGGCAGCCTCTAATGAATCCCAAATTTCCTTGGCAGTTGAGCATGTTGAGATTCGTTTGTACACATTAAATCTAATGCCACAATGAAGTATTTTCATCGCCTCAGTATTCATCTAAAGTATTTTGAGATCATCTTCATTTAGTTCCTCTTCAGATCTTTGTTTCTTGTTTCCAGAACTATCAATTAATGTAGGAACCGAAGGACCACGAATAGTAATTTGCCACAAATGATAGTTTCTTTCTTATAGGAAGACCTCCATCCGATCTTTCCACCAATTATAGTATTGACTGTTGAATAGTGGTGGAAGAGTGATGCATTGGCCCTCCATGATGCTGGGTGGTGCACTCATATTTAACTTCTTCTCTAGGTGTTAGCCAAGTAGCAAGAAGACTTGCTCTGATACCACTTGGTGCACCTTTAACAGACACTAGAGAAGGGTGAATAATGTCTTCTGATTTTCGCCTTCCGAAGAACCTTGCTAGTGTCCGCAAGAACCTGGTTCTTGAAGATTTTCTCCAAAATACTGTGCTAACAACAATAATGCAAAAATAAACTTGCACAGGAATTTTTACATGGAAAACTCCTTGCTCAAGGGAGAAAAATCAAGACCCACACTCTGGGATTTTGAAAACTCTTTCACTAGCACAACGAGCAAGTTTTAGGTTACAAACTCTATAACTAAGGTACTAAACTCTAGTACCTAAGACTTCCTACAATCAACTCAATTGTAGCAAACACACCTAGGAATCCTCTTAAGTACAAAACGCCTACGATCCACGACCGTAGCAACTCCTTTAAGCTAACTCTAGCCTAATAGAAGTTTTTCTCTAAATACAATACCTAAACAATGCTTCTCAAATAAGCATAATAGGTTACAATTCAAAGCCCTAATACATATGAACTAGACCAAGACAGAAACTCAATACAACTTGATAAAGAATCATTTGTCTAGTCAGTTCATTCTGCACGTTCTTGTTGGACTGTTAATTGATTATGCCTGATGAAGAACCTATCGTCAAGTTAATTCCTTCTGCGCGTTCTCTTCAGAATTATCAACCTTTTAAGCTCTCAATATCTCTTTATGTGGCTGAAGAGATAATATGTCATGCATCACTCTTGAAGTCTTCATAATTATGTTTATATAGTGTGCATAAGACTTCTTGATGGACAAGGAAAATAATCATTCTCCAATTAGGACTCAATAAATACTTTCCTTGTACACTTTTACCTCCAACACACTTTTTCCATTCTTGGACTCTTTGAAAAATATTCCCCATTATTACGTAGATCTTCCAAGATACTTCCAGCTGTCACCCAAGGTAATAAGGGTTTATTAGCCGCCTTTTAGAATTTTATATTCGCGCCCAAGAGACTCCTAATCCATTAGGATTAAACTCAGCACTGCTTCGTAGAACCTTCATGCGCAAGGTTCTCTTAGTTTTACTAGGACTCTGCTTCCTTTCCTATACTCCTTCGTAGAACCTTCCTGCGCAGCTCCTAATCTAATTCGGATTGTAAAGCGGCTGTGTCCAGGTTCTTTCTAATTCCATCTCGGACTGAGAATGTATCTGTGCGTCTTTTCATTACTAGTAGAACTTGTCAGAGAACAAGGTCCTTCGCCAGGTTCTTCCCATTTGTCAATCATCAAAACTCAAAATTCAACACATTATGGTTTATGAAACCCACCAAACGCTAGCAAAGAAACCTCGCATCAATGGGAATGGCAGAAGAGGGATCCTCTGCCTGTACCACGATGCCTTGATCATCACTCTCAAGGTACTTGACGTGCAGGTTAAGCGCGTACTGGTATACCCGGGTAGTGCTGTAAACATCATTCACGGGGAGGTCGTTTGTAAGATAGAAGTACAACACCAGATAATCCTCAGCCCATACACCATAACTAGCTTCAACAGCTCTAGTGGATAGCTCGTCCTTCCGGTTCTCATCCTGGGAGTTACGAGGCTAACATTCTTCCAGGTGATGACATGCGATCTCTCCTATAATATAATCTT
Organism: Petunia x hybrida; assembly: GCA_037355625.1. Classification (NCBI taxonomy): domain Eukaryota; kingdom Viridiplantae; phylum Streptophyta; class Magnoliopsida; order Solanales; family Solanaceae; genus Petunia; species Petunia x hybrida. Next base: position 11,530,098 of record JBBBVM010000024.1, read on the forward strand.
AGGAAGATCATGGATCTACAAAGTACACACAGTACCATCAACGCTCCATCAAGTCCTTCAATACCCTACCTCGTGGGGGTGGAGGAGATACACATAGAGTAGAAGCTATTCAGGAGATGTTATGTGCCCGACGTCATGTGTGCAGTAAAGTGGGAAGTTAAGAACCAGCGAAAGCTGTTGGACAAATTACTCAGGCCATATGTAGTAACCAGCATCCAGTTCGAGCTGGAGAAGCTTAAGGCGTCAGATCCTGAGAACCGTATGTGATATCACAAGATTCAGACGAAGAAGAAAATACTGGAAAGGCTACCGTAGATGACATGGCTCCCTTTATATTTAATGAGAAGTCCTCGGATAAGAAAATTTATGTAGGGACTACACTCTCGGCCGAAACCAAGAAAGATTTCTTTGACCTACTGTGTGCTCGGTCAGGCACATTCGCCTAAAAACACACTGACATGCCTGGAATCTCATCTGATGGTATAATGCACCGACGACCGAAGCCTTGAATGTTGACCTCGGCTTCAAGCCAGTCAATTAGATGAAGTGGTCGATCAGTCAGGAGAAGGGCTACGCATTCCATGAAGAAGTGGAAAAGCTATTAAACAACATATCAATTCACGAGGTTTACTACCCTGATCTATTGTCAAATGATAAAGTCATCTCGAAAGAAAATGGCAAGTGGAGAAAACGTGTCCACAAAACTCTTTTCCGCTGCCCAACATCGATCAACTCATTGATTCAACGGCAGGGCATAAAGCTCTCCATTTCTTGGATGCATATTCAGGATACAATCAAATCTTTATGAAACCGAATGATCAAGAGAACTCTTTCACTACGGATAGGGGCACCTATTGTTATCGGGTAATGCCCTTCGGTCTGAAGAACGTGGGGGAAACATACTAGAGATTGGTAAACCTGATGTTTAAGGACCAGATCGGCAAGACCATGTATGTTTACATCGATGACAAGTTGATCAAAGCAATTCTGCTTTATTCTATCTTAGAAGAAGTTCCCCTTCTCCGAATATACCCAGTGAGAGTGTCGCGTGGGCGAATAGGCAATACATAGAGCTTGCTCCACTTCCTATTGATTGTTTAAGCACCTGGAAATAACATTCGACATATTAGACATTTATGGTATGAAGCTCAGCCCAGAAAATTGTGCCTTGGGCATGTCATTAGGAAATATTTCTCTAATACATTGTCTCGAACAGAGGAATAGAAGCAAACCCAGTGAAAATCGAAGGGTTCGAAGTCATATCGAAGGCGCTGAAGAGCGAGGTGGAAGTAAAAAGGCTCAATGGTCGGATCGCCACACTTAGCCGAATCATCTCCCGATCCTCATAAAAATGCCACCAATTTTTCAACGTGCTGAAGAAAAATAAAAGTTTTGAGTGGACAGAGCAGTGCAGTCAGGCGCTCCAGGATTTGAAGCAGTATCGCTCCGATGCTCCGCTATTGACTAAGCCACACGAGGGAGAACTGTTGTTGCTGTATTTTGCGGTATCAAAAGTAGAAATAAGCACAGTTCTCATATGAGAACAGAAAGGGGTGTGGTCTCCAATATTCTACGTCAACAAATTCCTCTTGGACGCAGAAACACACTATCAACACTTGAAAAAGCTCGCGCTCGTGCTGGTGCTTGTAGCCAGGAAGTTACGGTCGTATTTCCAAAGCCACACAATTATCGTGGTCTCATCCTTCCCATTGCAGACCATCTCGCACAAACCCGAGCTCTCGGGAAGGCTAGCAAAATGGGTCGTGGAATTGGGGGAATATGATATTATTTATTAGCCACGCATAACCATTAAATCACAGGTCCTCCTAGACTTTATGGATGACTTCAGCACCGACATGATCCAAGGCCGAGGTTGAGTTCAAGATGATGGAAGGTGTCAAAATAGATAATGGGTGATCCACACAGATGGGGCATCGAATGTTAAAGGAACGGGCTTCAAATGGGTGATCAAGTCTCAATCCGAAAAGGTTTTCCGAAAGGTCGTTAGCTGCCTACTGATTACGAACAACGAAGTAGAATATGAAGTTATAATTAAATCCCTTGGATTAGCTTATATATTGAGGGCCAGGGAGGTTAGTCTCTACAGTGGCTCCCAGCTAGTGGTTAATCAAATAAACGAAGTCTTCACAGTCAAAGACGCTCACATGCAAGCGTATGTAGCTAAAGTAGAGGCACCTTTGAAATTTTTTCAAAAATGTAAGATCAATCAAGTACCAAGAGAAGAAAATACAGAAGCTAATTCGCTAGCCAATCTAGCAGCCGCCGCAGATTTGAATGCATGCACTCTCAAAATGGTGATTAAACTAATTTACTCGAACGTAAAGTGCATTGAAGTTAATAGAACATGACTCGTCTAGGATTGGCAGCACCCACTAATTGAATACCTGGATAAGGGAACACTCCCCGAAGACACCAAAGAAAGCAAGTGGCTAAGGGTGCAAGCAACCCGATACTGCCTAATCAACGGAGAATTATACCACCGGATGTTCAGCAGCCCATTGGCTAAATGCCTAGGTCCAGCACAAGCTGACTACGTACTGAGAGAGATCCACGAAGGACAATAGGGAAATCACTCCGGTGGAAGGGCCTTAGCCCGAAAGGTAATCGAAGCAGGCTATTTTTGGCCTCGAATGGAAGACGATGCGAACAAATTCGTCAGAGCATGCGAAAGTTGCTAGCAATTCTCCCATGCACTTCATCAACCAACAGAGCCTTTACATTCAGTAACTGCGCCATGGCCTTTTCATGAAATGAGGGATGGACATCGTGGGACCCATGGCCAAAGCACCCGGAGGAGTTAAGTTCGTCCTCATAATGACTGACTATTTCACCAGGCAGGTTGAAGCAGTGTCTACGCTCGGGTTCAAAAGCAGGAGGTGATATAGTTTATCTAGAATAACATCATGTGCTGATTTGTTATACCTGCCGTGATCACCTATGACCTCAACTCGTAAGGGCCGAAGTCACTGCATTTTTTAAAGAATGAGAGATCAAAAGGAAAACATTAATGCCTTATCATCCCACGGCTAACGGTTAGGGTGAATCTTCCAACAAGACTATTTTAGATAGCTTGAAGAAGCGACTCAAGGAGGCTAAAGGCAAGTGGCCGGAAGAACTACCAGGAGTCTTGTGGGCCAATCGCACCACAACAAAAGCTAGCATAGGAGAAACACCATTTTCACTGGCATATGAGGTTTTGGCAGCTTCACCTGACTTGTTGGATGAGCATCGGGAATTAGCAGTTGTATGCCTAGCATCCTAGAAACAACGGGTGGAGAAGTACTACAACGCACAGACCAACTTGTTCTCCTTCTGCATAGGGGACCTGGTCCTCCACAAAGATCTCAAAGCACCAAAGAGGCCAACGCAGGTAAGCTAGCCCCGAACTAGGAAGGGTTGTACGAGATCTGAGGCATTGCCGGAAAAGGTGCATGCACCCTTGAGGAAATAGAAGGAACAGTCATTTCAAACAACTGGAACATTATTTGGCTTATGAAGTACTACTCTTGAAAGGTCAAAAGGCCAACATACTCGAGACATATATTTCTCTTTCTTGTTTTTTTTTTTAATTTCTTAAAGGGCATCTAGCCCCTATAATTGTTATCTAGATTTACTATGACTTTTATCGGCCTCACGCCTCTATTTTATTTTGATAAAACTACTATTCTACTTTTGTCAGTTTTATATTCAGATTCATCAACGATCCAGCTATTCATAGCCCCAACCATATTTGAGTTGAAGTAATTCGCTCACCTTCTACTACAAGGTAGAGTAAACTATTCGCTCAAAGCTATATCACTTCTAGTTAAGCCACCATACATTATCGTACGTTGAAATCGTCAATTCAATAAATTGTACTAGCATGTCGGAGGAGACGCCCGCCCGCATAGTGCCAGTAAAGACTTGAGCACTCGAATGGACAAGCACGGTCGTTCTAGCTTGAACGCAAAAATGCCTCATTGAATATAACGGGGCTAAAGTCGTTCCCTTGAGGATGCAGATCTTGCCCTAACTAAAAGACGTCTATTAACATGCGTAATTTTAATCCATCACTTGCTGATGCATAAAACAACGTCCAATAAGCGCCTAAACATCTTTAAAAGACAAACGCCTAGAAAGGCACCAAAACTGCTACTTGACTACGGGCCGCGCAAGGTCAAACAGTCCCGCAGGACCTTTTAGTTTCTTAGGAACATCTATTATTAACAATATTGTATTAAAAAAGTACTTGATTGCATATGACATTGAACGGCAATAAGATAAGTCAACGTTCAATCTATGACAGCGCTGAGCACCCCATTCTGCAGCGGAGTATGAACACACGACAGCTCACCTTTGATTCCTATCTTCAGGAGCATGAAATCAAAGACCCTTGACACGTATTCTCCGCCGGAGTTCAGACCTCAACCTCTTGATCGGCCTTAGATATTAATGAAAACAAACATTCATCAATATTTTATAGGTACTTGACTACATTACAAGTACATACGCAAGTTCATACAAAATATTGATGACCGTCTGTTTTCATTAATATCTAAGGCCTTTGGCAATAATATACAATCAAGTACTTTTTTTAATACAATATTGTTCATAATAGATGTTCCTAAGAAACTAAAAGTTCCCGGGGGACTATTTGTCCTTGCACGACCGAAGTACTTCATTTAGATTGTTTTCTAGTCAAGCGAACGCTCCAAATATCTCTCAGCATATAGAAGACGAAAATTTCCAACATAACGCCTCGAGCAGGTGTCAAAAAACCATTCCTACTGAGGAGTCCCTCATTAGAACGGCGGTAGGAGCATGAACATTCCCGGTAATTTCAGCTGGCGCCAGATGGAGAGACACCAACATGGAATGACCAACAGCCGTTGGAGTATTATGGCAGCCCTCTTCTCCTAACGATTGGAAGTTGATGCAAACTTCAATCCGCAAGCATTGGCAGAGGTGCGCGACTGCCCTACGAACGTCAGGGTCTTGAAGACAATTTGCGTATTGATCACTTGGAGAAATGAGATAATGCCATAACAAGGTCCTGATTGCATCAATGGCGCTACCTCTGGGCTTTTTGTCCTATGGAGCCAAAAGAAGAGAAGATGCAGAAGCCTTGCTTGGTGGCCTACCTCTCGAGGGAAAGTCCTGTATGATAAGAGGAATATCACATCAACCACAGTGGGCGTCGAAAGAAATTGACCAAAGGTTCTTTATTTTCAGTCTTCTCAAACACTATCCGCTCCGAATGAGAGAAGTCTTCTGGGAATATCAAACCATGATCAAAGGCAAATTTTTTAAAGAACAAGCAGAATTATTTTCTCAAAAGAAGTTCTTTTAGGAAGACAATGTGTTTCTGAAGAAGTTTTTGATCCACATCTATTAAGAAGCCCGTTTTACAGGCGAAAGGAGATAAGAATAGAGCACGAAGCGGTCAAAACATTTATGGCATGGAGATATGATATGATTCGATGCGGTTACAATATTTATGAAAAAAGTGCATGGAATCGACAGGAACCAATCAAGTGAAGACGCGTGGAACTCTAGAAGAAATCAGGCGTCTATTTCGGTTAAAGAGACTGCGAGCTTCAAGGAGTCAGTGAGATATCTTTTTACACACCTCTTTTTGCATGCCTCTTGCACTTTGTGACCGCTTACGTCAGCACTCACTAAGTGGGGGGATTGACTGTGTAGTTTAATATACACCACCAATAATTACGGGGATACGTGTCCAGCTGGTGAAGACTAGACTTAGCCTACAACTCACCGGGCACAGAACATACATTCCTGCTCCACAAGCCACGACCGCATAGCAGGCACATGCCATGGGATACAAGACATACATCTCACCGCCTTAGGGTTTATAGTCTCCTAGTTAGGGTTAATTTGTGTTACCATCTTGAGTAAACAGGCCCACAACCTATAAGCCTTTGTATTTTACTATAATTAGAACAGTGGTAAATCTCAACTATAAATACCCTCTTCACATGGTATTGTACATCAATTGATTCTCCTAGAATCAAACTTTGCTCAAAGAATACAACTATTATTTCTCGGCTCATTTCTCTGTTAATTACTTTTTCTTTGTATTTACCATATTGTTTGTGACCCTTTTATAAATTCTATCTGTTTTACATACTAAGAAAATTTTAGGCATTTTTTGCTTTGAACTTTTGTATATGGGCAAAATGATGACGATTTGATGTCATTTGCTTGTCAAAATAGACATAATTTTGGCTCACTTGTCAGTAAATGCAGACGAATTATCTTGATTTTATTTTTACTTTGAATTTTTATATATGGGCAAACTGATGAAGATTTGGTGTCATTTACTTGTAAAATAGACATAGTAGTTTGACTCACTTGTAAATAAATGCAGATGGATTGTCTTGATTTAATATTTTCATATTTATTTTTGTGAATGAATAAAATAAATACGATTTTGCATTATTTATTTACAAAATAAACATGATTTTTTCTCATTTTATGAAGAAATGATGTCAGATTGATCTTATATTATGTTTCACTTTGATTTTTGTATATGAGAGACACGATGACGATTTGGCCTCATTTAATCACAAAATGGACGTGATTTTTGGCTCACTATATGAATAAATAACCACAGATTGATATTGTTTTCTGCTTTATAGGAGCGGTGTCATTTTGAAATTACATCTTCAAAAAGGTGCAGTGTCGTTTTTGTAATTACGACTTCAGAAAGGTGCGGTGATATTTTATAATTACGGGAAGCGCTCTATTAGTAGAGGTATTTCTGTACTTTGGCTTCATTAAATATAAAATGCTCAATTTTTAAAGACTGCCTTTAAAGTGCTCAGCATTTCAAGTCACCCTTATGTTTAGCTATTTGTTATATTTAACCATTTTTCACAAGAAAATAGCTCAAATCGTCCTTTAACTATGCAACTTAATATAGAGTTGGCCCCGAACTTTACAATGTGGCAAATTGTTTCGCTGTCCCCCATCTCTCTAAATCGATGATCACAATAACAATTACTTTAATCTACTCTAAAAGATACCATTTGAAATCATTGTTACTCAACTGCCCTAACCTATAATGTCTCAAAACAAGAAGGCCACAGAGAAATATTTTTAAATGATCTCCCCCACAGCTTTATGTTTACCACTTTAATTTCCTAGTTACCATTTTACCTTCGATAGAAGATGACCGACTCTCAACAATTCCATAGTATTTTTCAATGTACAATAATATGCTTGGTAAATTTGAAGTCTATATACACTCAATTGCACATTGAAAAGTTGGTACGCCTTTGTCCAGCCACCGAAGAAAGTAAGGTGAAAGTTATAAAAATAAGAACAATCATTATGGTGTGGTTTGAACTTTTGATCTCGCTAAACAAAATCTTAAGCTGAAGTAATGTCTATAAGGTAGGAGTTCTAGGCGTTTCATAAGTTATAGATAGTGAAGATAGTTAAATTTGCTGTCCATTGGTCACCGATCAGGATCAACTAATTTAAATATATACTTAATGGGAAACAAATATCATTAAAATTAGGTGGAATATATAACCAGCCCCATGAACTTTCCACTTCTTCCCATTTAGACACCACAACTAAGCCTAGTCCCCACTAGACACCTGAAATCATTCAAATATGTGTTATTTAGACACAACTTCATGACATGACACTTCGCCTGTAAAAAGGCGTGTGAATATGAGAATAACTTGCTGAAGTGTCAGTGTAACAACAAAAGTATCCATTTTTATGTACATATCCCAATACAATATTTGCATCTCTAATTTAACCATGATCATTCGCAACTACTTTATTTCTCTCTTTCTCTCCTATCGGGAATCCACTTCGTCTCATCTTCAGTTGCACCAAAATATTACTCTCTCCGTCCCAATTTATGTGGCACCATTTCCTTTTTTGTTTGTCCCAAAATAAGTGGCACCTTTCCTTATTTGACAACTATTTAATGCAACATCTCTATTTTACCATTGTTGGGCCCTACATACTTTTAAACCTACCAACAACTTTTTTATTACTCAAATCTTCTCTCTCTTACTTTTTCAAGGTAAAATTGATATTTAACAAGGTCAACCTCTATTTTCTTAAACTCCGTGCCCGGTCAAATGGTGCCACATAAATTGGGACGGAGGGAGTAACTTTCTGGTGGTCTCCATCACTTCTATTTCTCTATTTATTCCCTTAAAGGTGATAATTTCAAGTGGTCATCATCTCCTCTAATTCTCTGGTCTAATGGAATATTTAATTTTTTTATTATCTTTGATTTATGTGAAAGTCAATGTTTTATACCAAAATGACTACCTCTACAATGCCGAATATATGAAATTCACCTTGCAATAAAGTTGATTTTGTAATTGTGGGAATTATGCAAAATTAAATAATTCTTGGACCCAAGCAAATCCAGGTCGCACGTTTTATAAGATACGAGATCAAGCAAAGAGGGTGATATGGGATTTATTAAATAGAGTTAAACATTTTGAAGAGAAAAAAAATTGTCCCAAAAATTACAAGAAGGTTGTCGTTGATGTAGTGATGTTGATAACGCTCTAGAAATTCTTCTTTGGTGATGTTGATGGTGGTCTGGGAATTGTTCTCTGATTCATGTGCATTTTGGCTTACTGGAATGAGTAATAGAAGTTTTTTAGTTTGTTTACTATGGTTAAGCTGCATTAAGTTTTTTCAGCAAAAACCAACTAAAATCCCATCCATCTATGTTTATTATGCTTCACCAAAAACCAACCAAAATCGAAGGAAACAACAACAAATACGATGAAGAGCAGTAACAGATGACTGAGATTCAATTAAAATCGAGTGAAAATGGAAGACAAATCGAAGATATCTCAGGTGGGAAGCTGGCCCCACATTGCCAACAGCCGATAGCCAAACAATATTTAAGGAGAACAGAACGGTTTGTTTCTTTTGGGTATAAGTTTTGGTCATTAAAACTGAGGTATATAATTGAATAATGGAATGTTTTAATTGGATTATTTTTATACGTTGGCAGTGCTTGTTATCACGCCCTAAGTTTTTTGCAGCGAGGTTTGAGCTGTGTTTATATGACACATATTTGAGTGAGTTCAGGTGTCTAACAGGGGCTAGGCTTAGTTGAGGTGTCTAAATGAGAAAAAGTGACAAGTTCAAGGGGATGGTTATGTATTTTTCCTTAACATTAATATGCCTACGAGGGTATTTTTAAATACTTTATTAAGTGGAGGAAAAAGTCCTAACAATTGCCTTATATGTCATATTTTTAATTCTCCCTAATATAAGAAAGAGATTCACTAATTTTGGTGGATCAATACTATACATGGCTTAATTATTGTCCACTGATTTACACAACTAGGTGCAAATAATTTTGTTCTTGAAATTCTAAATACTTTATAGGTGATCTTTAAAAATTGAGCACTTTTTACAAAAATATCGAAAGATCTTTTTGAGTTAAATGAAGCCGTAATTACAAAAATGTCACCTCACCTTTCATATTTTATAAAATTGTAACTACAAAAATACCACTGCTACCTACAAAGCAGCACACACGATCGATATAATTTACCAAATCTGCCTCAATTCACACATCTACAAAAACATCACTTCAAGTGCTAAAATTATGAAATAGCGACAATTTAGACATACTTGTTCATACAATGAGCAAAATATTATATACATTTAGCAAATAAATAATGCCAAATTATCCTCACTTCATTCATCCACAATACATATGAAGACATAAAAGTAAGATAATCAGCCATATTTATTCATAAGTGATCCTAAATATTCTATTTATTTTCAATAAAATAAATGATACCAAATTGTCATTGCTTTGCTCGACATAATAATCCAAAGGAAAACATAACAATATATCAATCATGCATCATTTATTCAAAGTGTTAAGTAAAATACTCTTATATTTTACAAATACATGAGGCAAAATCATTATCACTTCCATTTTATAGACATAATCACAATAACCCATTATCAACACTATCTTGTACCTTAGTTGTTCCACTACCTGATCGGTAGGTTTCTTGGTTCATTTTGTACCTATTTTTAGAGAATTGACACCCTTACTATTATTTACAGGTGGGGCTGTCGATCGTGAATAAGCTTCTTTGATAGAACGCTGCTTGTTGTTAACAGATAGAGAGCTAGCTTCTGATTTTTCATCTCTACCTATTGACGATGATGTAGAACAAATATCGGCGATTACTACGGTACTTCTGATCCGTCAACAGAAAGAGAGCTAATTTTTTATTCGTCATCTCCACCTATTGATGGCGACATAGAAGAAATATTGGAGATGGTGACGGTGCTTCTGATTCAACAACGGAAAGAGAGCTAACTTTTGATTCGTTAGCTCTACCTATTGACACACGTAGAACAAATATTAGAGACCGCAATGGTGACTTCACTGGCGAGGGACAGGAAGGAAGTGGAGTCCTTATCGTCGTCGATGACCTCAACACCATCATCGTTGTAGAAGCCATGGGAGTTGGGAAGCAGTCAAATGCTGGATCTGCCACAATACTATTTTTTTATTAATAAAAAAATGTATAATACTTCAAGACATGTCCAAAGTGCTCAACTCGCACGACAAAATGAATATTGTTCACCTTTTTTTTCTAACACAAATAAAATTAATCTTTGCATTTGTTGCGATAAATATATAAATATGTATTTATTAGTTAGGCGATACATATTAAAATGATGACTTCAGATATCAAGATTATGTATGAAAAAAATGCACATCACATGTGAAGAGACAAAGTAACTCGCTAAGATGTTAAATTGTGGACAGATAATTCAGCATCTAAGTACATGCATAAGGAGAGATTTAGAGAAATAGGGGACTTCAACGCCACTGTTACCTTTATGGCCTCCATTTAAATTCTTAACTTTAAATCCTCATCGACAGAATTCAAAGCACTCTCGGTCCCGGCGGATCGCTATAAGTGATCAAAAATCAAGCATTATTTCTCTGGGCTTAAAATCTTAACCTTGCTATGCGTCAGGGATACTAGGCAAAATATTTTGGTAATTTACATAACTATACAAACATACATTTTACTTTACACAAAAATGTCAACACTACCCTATTTTCAAAACATAGCAACATATTTTTGTTAAAAAACATAAAAAATACATATAAAAGGGTGGATAAACTCTAGAAGTCCCTCCAACAACCCATTGCCAACCTTCTAGGCGTCCCCTTTAATTTCCCTATGACGCCCCTGGCCGCCGGAAAATTATTTTTTCATTTATTTTTTTGTTTAATTTTGCATGACATTCGTATATATTGTGTATCCTTGATGTATTTTCATTGTATAGACGTTCAAACATTGGACATAAATTGTATATAAAATGCACATTCAAGTTAAAGTGTTTATACGTATGATGTATGTAAAGTGTATACTCATTGTATGTCTATTATATATCCATTGTATGTCTACTCTATATCCAGGTTACACACCACACGTACAATGTGTATACACATGTCATACATTCCGTACAATCAACTACCACCAAACATACACCACAACCACCATAGATCCGTCATATCCACATAAGAAACTAAAAAAAATTATGTAACAATGCCGAAAAAAGCCTAGAGAAGACAAAGTTGCATAACTTCCAATCACTATATGATGCATTCTTTGCTGCCATGGAAGCCGAGAAAACGCTTAGAAAAGACAAGGCAGTCCGCTATAGAAGAAGCTCTAATTCTACACCCATGAGTCGAAACAAAGAGTAGAGAACACCAAGCTCGGGAGGAGCTAATGTGAGCTGTGAGGTGAAGAAAACAATGGAAAAACTGACGTCTAAAGTTGACTCTAAGGGGCCGCGAGGTACTTCTAAAACTCAGCTTAATACTCCTAGTGCTTCTTCTTTTAAATGTCACAAATGTCAAGGCTATGGGCACTTTGCCAAGGATTGTCCTACGCGAAAGACTATGCTTATCCTTGATGATGGTACTATTTGTGAGGTGGATAGTGATGAGAAAATTGAAGAAGATGGGGGGGCTGATCGGGTTGAGTGTGAGGAAGAGGTAGCGGAGGATGAAGGAGTGAACATGTTTCTAATGGTGCGTAGGAATTTGAGCGCCATGAGTGTGGAAAAGGAGGGAGATGTGCAACGTGAGAACTTGTTTCATGCTAGGTGTAAGGTGAGGGGAAAGATATGCTCAGGGGGAAGATATGCTCTATGATAATTGATTCGGGTAGTTGCACTAATGTAGTGAGTCAAACGTTGGTGACTCAACTAAAGCTGCCTACACTAAAACATCCCCATTCCTATAGGTTGCAGTGGTTGAGTGAGTGTGGTGAGTTGAGAGTAGTGAAGCAAGCGCTTACCAAGTTTAAAGTGGAAGCTTATCAGGATGAGCTCATGTTTGATGTGGTGCCTATGCAGGACTGCCATTTGTTCTTGGGCAGGACTTGGCAATTTGATTGGGGTGTTGTTCATGATGGCAAGGCCAATACTTATACAACTAAGCTAGAGGGAAAGAGTTATACACTCAAGCCCTTGACACCCAAGCAAGTTAGTGATGATTATAAGCGCATGCAAGAGCTGAAAGAGGCGGCTAAAGCTAAGTCTCCTATGGGGACCAAGCCAAAGGTCGTAGATGATGCTATTACACCAGCCTAGCTAAGTAATGTATGTGCAATAATACAACCAGGTGAGTATTCATGAGGTAATGATAGTTCTAAACTGTTAATTTTCCTAGTTCATAAAGGTGTTTATTTTAGTTCTAATGATGAAGTTTCTACTAATATTCACCCCTTGCCTAGTGTTGTTGATGATGTTTTGCAGGGATATGTGGACATGTTTCTCGAGGAGATGTTGAGTGGGCTGCCTCCATTGTGGGGGATAGAACACCAAATTTACTTCGTCCCGGGGTCACAAATTCCTAACAAACCAGCCTACCAGAGCAAAGGGAGGACGCCAATGAGCTGCAGCATCAAGTGGATGAGCTGCTAACCAAGGGGCTAGTTTGCGAGAGTCTAAGCCCGTGTGTCGTGCCGGTGATCCTTGTTCCAAAGAAGGACGATACATGGAGGATGTATGTTGATTGTTAGGCAGTCAAAAAAATAACGGTGAAGTATCGTCATCTCATTCCAAGAATAGATGACATGCTATATGAGTTAAGTTGTTCGAATGTGTTCTCAAAATTGATCTTAGGTCCGGTTACCACCAAATCTGTATGGAACCGGGTGATGAGTGGAAAACCGAATTAAAGACCAAACCAATTTTGGTCTCTATGAATGTTGGTGATGTCATTTGGCCTCTCCAATGCACCTAACACATTTATGAGGCTAATGAACCATGTACTTAATCCGTTTATCAATAAATTTGTGGTTGTCTACTTTGATGATATTCTGATTTATAGTAAAAATATAGATGATCATGTTAATCACTTAAGGCAAGTACTTGATGTGTTGAGGGCTGAAAGGCTCTATGCTAATTATAAAAAGAGTGTCTTTTGAGTGGAGAGAGCTGTTTTTCTAGGGATTGTAGCTTGTGCTAATGGTGTTGAGGTAGATGAGTCTAAGGTTGAGGCTATAAGAGATTGGCCTACTCCTACTACTGTGTTGCATGCTATGAGTTTCCATGGTCTAGCTAGTTTCTATAGACAATTTGTGAGGGATTTTAGCACCATAGCAGCACCACTCACTGAGTTGGTGAAGAAAGATCAACCTTTTGTTTGAGGAGAACCTCAAGAGAAGGCTTTTTAAGAGTTGAAATATAGGTTCAGTTCTGCCCCATTATTACAATTACCTGATTTTAGCAAGGCGTTTGTAATTGAGTGTGACGCCTCGGGGGTTGGAATTGGAGGTGTTCTCATGTAAGATGGGAAAACTATTGCCTATTTTAGTGAGAAGTTGAAGGGGGCTGCCTTGAATTACTCCACGTATGACAATGAGTTGTATGCCCTCGTGAGAGCTCTAGCTCATTGGCAGCATGATCTATGGCCTAGGGATTTTGTCATTAGGAGTAATCATGAGTCGCTCAAATATCTCAGGGGCCAAGAGAAGCTGAACAAAAGACATGCCAAATGGGTTGAGTTCATGAGAGTTTCTGTTACGTAATTCCTTACAAAAAGGGAAAGGAGAATGTAGTGGCTGATGCACTTTCTAGGAAGTTTGTCTTGGCTACCACTTTAGCATCTAGGCAAATGGGTTTTGGGAGTATTAAGTATATGTATATGTATGACCCTAAGCTTAAGAGTGTGTGTGTGTGATGCCATAGCTAGTGGGCAGCGAGTAGAGAAGTATCAATGGCATGATGGGTACCATTTTAAGAAGGGGAGAGTTTATATACCCGAGTCTTCATGGCGTGAGTTGCCGGTGCGTGAGTCACATTGTGGGGGCTTGATGGGTCACTTTGGGATAAATAAGACCTTGGCTATACTAGGGGAGCAGTTTCCTTGGTTAAGATGAGGTGTGATGTTGAGCGTGTTTTTGGTGCTTGTTCAGACTAGAAACGGGCTAAGTCTAGGTCTAGTAAACAATAGGTTATATACTTCCTTGCCCGTTCCTACTAATCTTTGGGTAGACATCTCTATGGATTTTGTGATGGGTTTGACTCATTCTAGGGGTGGTCATGATAGTCTATATGTGTTTGTTGATAGGTTCTCTAAGATGACTCATTTTATTCCTTGTATAAAATGTGATGATGCAAAAAATATTGCTTCCTTGTTTATTTTTAATGTGTTAAAGTTGCATTGTGTGCCTCGTACAATTGTTAGTGATAGGGATTCGAAATTTTTGAGTTACTTCTAGAAGTGTTTGTGGGGTGCTCTTAGCACCAAATTGTTGTTTTCTAGGTCTCATCACCCTCAGACGGATAGTCAGACTGAGGTTGTTAACCGAACTTTAGGAGCTCTTCTTAGAGCTATGACCAAAGGTAAGACTAGGACGTGGGCTGATAGGTTACCTATTATGAAATTTTCTTATAGTATTATTATGCATAGAATGACTAGTATGACTCCATTTGAATGTGTTTATGGCTTTAACCCCTTGATTCCACTTACTCCTTTGCCTAGAGATGCAACTATTAGTGTTGAAGGTGAAAATCGGGCAGCCGCGTTGCTTGAGTTGTATGCTAAGGTAAGGAAGAATTTGGAGGATGTCTATGAGAAGGTGGCATCCAGGAAGAATAAGGGGCAGAAAAATCTGGATGTGAAGAAGGGTGATTGAGCTTGGGTGCACTTTTGAAAAGAGAGGTTCCCGAACCAAAGGAAGGGGAAGCTAGCCCTGAGGGGAGATGGTCTATTCCAAGTGCTGCAAAAGATCAACAATAACGCCTATATTATAGACCTGCCTGGTAAGTATAATGTTTCTAATACTTTCAATGTTTCTGACTTAACTCCTTGTGTTGCAGGCAGTGCTGCTTTGAGAGATGAAGATGATGGCTCGATTTCGAGGGAAAAATCTTCTCAAGAAGGGGAGAATGATGCAGTCTAGCCTGATCAAGACAAGTTCGTGCCTTCAAGACCATTCATGATGAGTCAAGCTATGGAGTTTCATAATGTCCACTTGATGATGATGAAGAGCCATGATTGTGCAAGAATGGAGGAAGCAGGCAACATGCTAGAGGCGACAAAGAACTCATTGGTTAACATTAGAGAAAGAGGGACATTGGTTGATGGATGAGGTGGAGAGCTTTGGAGCTCAACGAGCACCTCAACAAGCGGATTAGTTAGGCGCTTAAACACTTAGTAATTTTCAGCATTTTGATGCTTGTGCATAGCTAGACATAATTTAATTCGATGACACTTTATTGGCCCTGCATGGTCACTTGACATCTAGCCTAATTTGTGGCTAATTCCTAGATGGTCCAGGCATGAGGGGTTGTCCCTATATAAGCCTCAACACTTAGTTTATTTCAATTTACACAATCCAGAATATTAAATGAAACTTTATGTTTTTCCCACAGAAACTTGGAAAGTTGTTCCTTTTGAGTGAAATCGAAATTGAACATCTTTTCCACCAATTGGTCATTCAATTTGCAAGACACATGGTTGTCTTGAGGATTGTTGCATAGTCTAGGTGTTCTTTAACTTCTAACAAGGAGGGTGAATAGACTAGTGATGTTTGGCGTATATCTTATGTCTCGACATTGATTTCTTATAGCTCTTGAGTTATTTTCAGTGTCTTATGTGTCCAACAATGTGTGATTTATAGTAAAATTCTAACTTGGGGTGTTTGGATGTATTAGGAGCGAATTGAAGAAAATTGGAGCGTGATTTATACAAGAACAAGGAAGAAGCGATGGGTACAGCCATGGATGCTTGGCATGCTAGGCTGTATTATTACGTACTTTTTGGAGGCAAGAACTATAGGAGAGGCTAGAGAACCAAGATTCATCAATTGAGTTGTAATTCTTCTTTCTTCTTTATTGTTTCATGAATTCTAAATTATTTTGCGAGAAGGCTAACTTGTCTATGAGTAGCTAAACTCTCTTATCCTAGGGTTATGGGTTAACTATTAAATTTGTACTCTAAAGTTGGTTGAATTCTATTAAATTTATCAGATTGAGTTGTTTATTTACTTCTGCTCTGAATTACTTGATTTCCTGGCCAGTTATTAAGTACTATCCATGAACCTAAGGTTGAACTCGAACGTGGGAACCGTAGGCAGCAATAGAATTAAGTAAAGCGTGTTCTTGAACTCGGGCATCGGGGAATGGTTTCACAGTTAGGATTGAAATATACCTAACAGTCACGCTTAATCTGCTTACAGGAGAAGCACATGCATTCTTGTTAATTATAATTCCATAGACATATAGGCGTTAGGTTGGCTTGAATTGGTGAGCAGGGTATCGAAAGAGCTCTGTGAGTATAATTAACCCTGTGATTAGCAACTCAGATAAATAAAGTTAATTCAATTAGCAGATGAGTGCAATTGGATTGGTGATCGTCCCATAATCCTGGAATATTTCTTCTCACTGATATCTAAAACTCTTGAATTGTCTTGCATTCCATTTACTTCAATTACTTTTAGTTAATTAAATACACTCGAAATCTGGTTAAACTCTCTTGAACAATATTTGAATTAAAGTTTGTCTAGTTAATAGTTAATCAATAGTCCTCGTGCGAACGATACTTTCTTATCACTTTATTACTTGATCGACCGCGTATACTTGCATGTGCGTTTGGAGCGACAAGTTTTTGGCGCCGTTGCCGGAGCCTAAGATTTAGTTAGTTTCTAGATTAGTTTTTATTTATTATTTGTTCAAGATTAATTTTTGTTTTAGTTGTCTTTGGGAGTTTCAGGTATTGGCTTGAATGCGAAAGTAGCAAGAGTGGTGATAAACTCTACACTTTTGACCCGAACCCTGAAAGACTTTTTTACAGGCTAAGGAAGGAGGCCAGACTCAAAGCAAAGCTAGAGAAAGCTCCTATTTCTGAACCTGCAGAGATGGTTGAAAATCAAAACCGTGTCATACTGGATGTGGCCAGACCTACTCTTGATAACATGGCCAAGGCCATTGTGAGGCCCACCATTACTGGAAAATTTGAGCTGAAAGAGAGTATGATCCGACTCTTCCAGTCTAACGGTCAGTTCGCGGGATTGTCACATGAAGATCCTCAACAGCATATGAAGAATTTTCAGGAGATCAGCGACACTTACAAATATGTTGATGTGTCGGATGAATATATACGGCTGACTATGTTTCCATTCACCTTGCTGGGTGAAGCAAAGAAGTGGCTCTTGGTCCAACCACCGAACTCCATTAACTCTTGGGACGAATTGGCAAAGAAGTTTCTGATCAAACTTTTTCCATCGGGCAAAACTGCAAAGATCAGAGGTGAGATAGTGTCATTCAGTCAGAATTCATCAGAGGACATAGGTGAAGCATGGGAAAGGTTCAAGGCATTGTTGAGAAGCTGCCCACACCATGGTCAATCAAAGGAGGTGTTGAGACATATTTTTGTTGAGGGACTGCAGTCACATAGTAAAATCTTGCTGGATGCTTATTGTGGCGAACCAAGTTTAGAAAAGCAGTATGATGAGCTAGAGATCATTCTTAACAAAATTTCAGAAGGCGATCAACATTATCATGGTGACTCAGGCAGAGGTAAAAATCTCAAGCTAGGTAGAAAGGTGGAAGTTGATCTATTGACAGCTATGAAAGCTGAAATAGCAGCAATGCAACACTCTGTTAAGCAGCAACTTGATGCAGTACTAGTCCAGGTAAGCAAGTCACAGCCACCGGACCCACCCCAGGTTCAACAAGTACAAGCAACTCCATACTGTGAGGTGTGTGGTGCATCTGATCATATAAGTAATGTTTGCACAAACAACCCAGAGTCTACGTTTTACGTGGGTCAGCAGGGCAGGGGTTTTAACCAAAATGCTCAGTATGGCAACACTTACCCGCCTAACTTTCGCAACCATCCTGAATTCTCAAGGTAGCAGATATATCAAGGCGGACAAGGAAGCAGATAATCTCAAGGTAATACTCAGCAAATGCAGAATCCACCTCAGCAGCAACAGCCTGAGACGTCAAAAATAGAGGCAATGATACAACAATTGGCTGCTGATCTTAATCAGAAAATTTCAACTCTCCAGCAGAACCAAGACAGTGCCATTCGCTCTCTAGAAAAACAAATGGGACAGCTTGTTAGTAATCAAAAGATAAGACCACTTGGTGTTTTCCCTAGAAATACCGATCCCAATCCCAATGAACAGGTGCAAGCAGTCTAATTAAGAAAATAGAGAGAACTGGAAGAATTGCCAAAGAAACAAAAGCAGTCTTACCTTGACAAAGAAAAAGAACCAGAGCCAGTAGTCGAAGTCAAGAAGGAGGCAGTGATTACTGCTAAACCACCACCTCCCTTTCCTCGAAGGTTGCAAAAGAATCTGCAAGATCCTGCAGTTACGAAGATCTTGGGCATACTCAGTCAGACTAGTATCAATATTCCATTAGTAGATGTGCTCCGAGGAATTCCAAAGTATGCCAAGTACATCAAAGACATAGTATCATCAAAGAGGAAACTCAATGAATTTGAAACTATGGCACTTACTGAAGAGTGCACATCCAGAGTTCAGAACAAACTCCCTTAGAAGTTGAAGGTTCCAGGTAGTTTCACCATTCCAATTCGTGTTGGCAATGTAGCAGTTGGTAGAGCCCTATGTGATCTACGGGCTAGCATAAATCTTATGTCATTATCTGTATGCAACCAACTGGGTCTCGGTAATCCAAAGCCAACAACGATCTCACTTCAGTTAGCTGATCGGTCTACTACTTATCCTGAGGAGGTGATTGAAGACGTACTAGTTCAGATTGGTCAATTTATTTTGCCCGCTGATTTTGTTATCCTGGACTATGAGGCAGATAAGGAAGTTCCTATCATCTTGGGACGGCCTTTCTTAGCTACTGGTGATGCTGCGATCCGTGTCCGAGAGGGAAAGATGACAATGAAGGTGGATGATCAGGAAGCAGTTTTTAATGTGTACAAGTTTTTGGCGCGATCACAGTGAATGACCCGGAGGAGAAGTCGACTGATCCAACTGATTATGTCAATGATGATTTGCAGCGAGCAATAATGTTGGGAGAAGAAACTAGTGAAGATGCTGATATAGAGGAGATGTTGCAACTCTTAGACTGCTCTTGTGACTTTATTACGGGGTTTCCCAAGTTTGAGGCTCTACATAGACCGCCAGCGCCACCACCCAAGCCATCTATTGAAGAGGCACCCAAACTTGAGCTCAAACCTTTACCTGCTCATCTTCGTTTTGATTATTTGGGGCAATCTGATACTTTACCTGTGATTATTTCTTCTCTGTTGTCTGAGCTGCGGGTAGAAAAGCTGTTGAGAGTGCTACGAGAGCATAGAGTGCTATTGGCTGGACCATAGCTGATATCAAGAGAATAAGCCCGGATATTTGCATGCACAAGATCTTTATGGAGAACGGATAGAAGCCAAGTGTGGAGCATCAGTGTTGCCTCAATCCAATCATGAAAGATGTGGTAAAGAAAGAGGTGATTAAATGGTTAGACGCAGGTATAATTTTTCATATCTCTGACAGCAAGTGGGTAAGTCCAGTGCAATGTGTCCCTAAAAGGAAGGGATGACATTGGTGCAAAATGAGAATAATGAACTTATCCCCACAAGAATTGTTACGGGGTGGAGGGTGTGCATTGATTATCGAAAATTGAATAAAGCCACCGAAAGGATCACTTTCCCCTCCCTTTATTGATCAGATGTTAGATAGGCTAGCTGGCCAAAAATATTACTGTTTCCTAGACGGTTACTCAAGCTACAACCAAATATGGATTGCTCTCGAGGACCAAGAGAAAACTACTTTTACATGCCCTTACGGTACCTATGGCTATAGGAGGATGCCGTTCGGGCTATGTAATACACCTGCGACTTTTCAAAGGTGTATGATGACTATTTTCACTCATATGGTGGAAAAGTTTGTCGAAGTGTTTATGGATGACTTTTCTGTCTTCGGATCTTCTTTTGATGCTTCTCTAACTAACCTTGGTTTAGTGCTTGCTAGATGTGAAGAAACTAACCTTGTTTTAAACTGGAAAAAGTGTCATTTCATGGTTCGTGAAGGTATAGTTTTGGGACACAAGGTGTCCAGTGCTGGAATTGAGGTTGACAAGGCGAAGGTGGAAGCGGTTGAAAAATTACCTCCGCCCACGTCTGTGAAAGGAGTCTGAAGTTTTCTCGGGCATGCTGGTTTCTATAGGAGGTTTATTCAAGATTTTTCTAGGATTTCTACTCCTTTGTGCAGGTTGCTTGAGAAAGAAGCAGCATTTGCATTCGATGAGGCCTGTCTGAGGGCCTTTAATGAGCTAAACGAGAAATTGGTCTCTGCGCCAATAATAGTGGCTCCTGATTGGACTGCACAGTTTGAATTAATGTGTGATGCTAGCGATGTCAGTATTGGTGCAGTCCTGGGGCAAAGGAGGAACAAGGTGTTCCATTCCATTTACTACGCCAGCAAAACTCTTAATCCTGCCCAATTGAATTACAGTTACTGAAAAATAGTTGCTCACGGTAGTGTATGCCTTTGATAAGTTTCGGGCGTATTTGGTTGGAATCAAAGTTATTGTCTACACAGACCATGCAGCAATCAGGTACTTAATTGATAAAAAGGATGCTAAGCCTCGACTAATTCGTTGGGTATTATTGCTGCAGGAATTTGACTTGGAAGTCCGAGACCGTAAAGGAACGAAAAATCAAGTAGCTGACCACCTATCTAGGTTGGAGAACCACAAGCATGTGGATGGGGGAGGTTTGATCAAATAAACCTTCCCGGATGAGCAACTTTTTGCCATCACCAATCACTCGGACCCATAGTATGCTGATTATGTCAACTATTTGGTAAGCGAGGCAGTGCCACCACATCTGACTGCAGAAGGTAAGCGTCGGTTCTTTCATGATGTGAGATTTTATATTTGGGATGAGCTGTTTTTGTTTAGAGTGTGTGCAGATCAGTTGGTGAGAAGATGCATTCCTGAGGAAGACACGGAGGCTGTTCTGCAAGAGTGCCATGCATCTCCTTATGGGGGTCATCATGGTGGTGATAGAACAGCCGCCAAAGTACTTCATTCTGGTTTCTATTGGCCGACACTGTTCAAAGATGCTCACGCTTTTGTAAAGAAGTGTGATCGGTGTCAAAGGACTGGTACAATCACCAAGAAGCAAGAGATGCCTCTATAAGGCATTCTAGAGGTGGAGATTTTTTATGTGTGGGGGATCGACTTCATGGGTCCCTTCCCCTCGTCGAATGGTAACAAGTATATTTTACTGGCAGTGGATTACGTGTCTAAATGGGTAGAGGTTGTTGCTCTTCCTACTAATGATGCGAAGGTGTTGGTGAGTTTCGTCAAGAAGAATATTTTCACCAGGTTTGGAACCCCGCGGGCTTTGATTAGTGATGAAGGTACACACTTTTGTAACAAGTTGTTAAACAACCTTCTAGCTAAATATGGGGTCAAGCATAAGGTCGCCACCGCCTATCATCCACAAACTAGTGGACAGGCTGAGGTATCAAATGGAGAGGTGAAGCAAATTCTTGAGAAGACTGTCAGTACGAATAGAAAGGATTGGGCTACCAAGCTCGATGATGCACTCTGGGCATATATGACAGCTTATAAGACTCCAATTGGTACTTCACTGTACAAGCTGGTATATGGGAAAGCGTGCCACTTGCCAGTCGAGCTTGAGCACAAGGCCTATTGGGTGATAAAGAAGCTAAATTTTGATATGGGATTGGCGGGTGAGAAGATATTGTTACAACTCAATGAACTTGATGAGTTTAGGTTGCACGCGTATGAAAACACCAAGTTATATAAGGAGAAGACTAAGCGGTGGCATGATAAGCGTATTCAGCATCGTAACTTTGAGCCGGGCCAACTAGTTCTTTTATTTAACTCCAGGTTGAAGCTCTTCCCTGGTAAGCTCAAGTCGAGGTGGTCTGGTCCATTTGAAATTGTTAAGGTGATGCCCCATGGAGCGATTGTATTGCGAGCCTCGGGTTCGGATAAGTCGTTTCTAGTGAATGGGGCAAAGAGTGAAGCGCTATTGGGGAGGTGAAGTCGATAGGCTTAAATCTTCCATTTCTTTGGTCGACCCTTGAAAAAGGGTTGTGCTCGTCGTGCCGCGACGTTAAATCAAGCGCTTCATGGGAGGCAACCCATATTTTATCATTTTTAGAGTTAGTTGATCCGCATTTTTATTTAAAATAAAAATAAAACAAAATAAAACAAAATAAAAATAGAAAAGAACAAAAGAATGGAAACTTGATGTGATTAACGTGTTTGTGTAGTTTTTTTTCCAAGATCCCGAGGCTCGAAAACAGTTGGAGCAATGAAATTGGCCGGCCCCAGAAAACAAAGTAGCAAAATTTTCAATTTTTTGTTCCAAACAGGCCAGCATGCGTTGCATGCCTGGTTGTATGCAGTGAAAATTTTGTGAAAAAAATGCAGTAACATAGGTTGTGTTATGGCTCGAAAACACGGAAGGCTGTTTTGATTTTTTTCTCTCCAGAACAGCACCCTGCCTGACGCGCCAAGGGTTGTTTGCAGCAGCTGAGTTGTTGAAAGAAAAAAATAGCACGGAGGCAGTGTTGCACAGGTAAAACGCTGAAGGTTGTTCCATCATGTAAGATTGTTTAAAAAATCCCTTAAACACACAACACACATAACATACTACAAAACAAAAGAAACAAAAATAGAGAACTACATCAGAACCTGTTTCTCCCTATCCCTCTCCACATGACAGAAACTGATCTGCAGCTGCTCCAGGTATGAGTTTTCTATTCTCTCTCGATCTCTCTCCCATCTCTGTCCTCTCCACTCGCAATCACTGTTGCGACGAGTTGCAGCAGCCCGTTTCCCCACCCCTGTTTCCCTGCACTTTAAGTTAAACTTCAAGTTTTGTTTTAGGTGAAAAGTGGTGTAAATTCTATAGTTTTTGATTGGTGTTTGTTGTGGGGGGTGCGGTGATGCACCGGGGTGCGTATATATGTAAGCTCCCGGAGTTGGGAGGTCCAAACAATAACAAAAAGCTCATACACAAGCTGTCCAAAATTCTACACGTAAGGTGTTTATTGAAATTCCCCAATGACAAATTTGAAGTATTTGGCAAAGTATGAGTAGCCGAATCAATTAGGGGGTATAATTTGAACATATATTAGTTAGAATTAGGGTGTGGGGCTTAGTTTAAAGTGTTTTCACTAGAGCGACACTCATGCACATTATTCACACACTAGGAGTGTCATTTTGCACCTTAATTGAGCGAGCCAATGCCCCGTTGTGCAATTCACGGGCTGCTCTTATTGTTTTGCTTAAGATAATATTTTTCCATATTTTTGAGATGAAGTACAGCATAAGTATGGGGTGTGGAGACCCCGTTTGCACACTTTGGTGAATTTTAACCATGAGAATTGTTTCGAATAAAGAAGTGCGCGTCGAGGGAAGTCTGATTACCTCGCGAATGTTACCATGAGCGTACTATGAGCATAACTTGATTAATCGTAGATTACACTTGAGCTTTAAGTGTGGGGTGCATGCACACCAATGAGAAGTTAAGACAAGCTTGAATTGACTTAGTTTCTAGCTATACTTTAAAGAGCTCGGGAGCACTTCATTGACTAATTTCACATTGTTTGGATGCAGGTATTCTATTGCAAAATGGCGATTGCAAAGTAAATATCAAAGAGTGGTGGAAGCGGGGACGGTGGCCAACCACCACGGAATCAACCCGAGGGCAAGAAAAAAAGGGAGCAACGCTCCAAGAAGAAACAAGATACACCTGCTCCGGATATGACCATTCCCGCTCCTCAGGCAGCCACGGGCAAGAGGAAATCAACCATTGCGAAGGAAAAGCCGGTGTTAATCCATGAAGGCGGTGCTTCTAGACCACCGGCCAAGAAAAGGAGAGCAGTTCAGGGCAACAGAAAGAAACTAATGGAACAGGATGATGAGCAGGTTGATAATGATGCTGAGAATGAGTACACTCCTATTCCAGTGCCTGAGGACATTCCATCTACCAGTAGCCCGATTGACAGGGCATTGTGGGAGGACATATTTGAGAGCGAGAGTGCATACTTGGCGTATCAGTGGATCATTAAGAAGCAGATTACGCAAGAACGACCACTAAACTATCATGCTTGTGAGAATGCTTGTCCGACTATTTTTGAGGTTGTGAAAGATAGGAAGTGGGACAGATTTATGCAGGGACCCAAGTGCAAGGGCAATATTACTGTTGTTCAAGAATTATATGCAGACTGGGAGAATCCGAGGAGCAACATAGTGTGGGTTAAAGAGGTTGATGTTGATATTTCTGCCAGAGCCATCAATGCATATTACAGGGTGCATGAAGTGACCATGGATGATTGCAAAAAGATGCTAGCACAGCCAGATTTTGAGGATGTCATTGAGGTATTGTGTGATCCACCAGGTGTTATGGATGATCGTGAATCTTCGAAGCCTGCGTGGTTACACAACACGCAGAGAAAATATGCCACTTTGCCTTAGAGGTTTATGTCTAGGGAGAGTCGATCTTGGCTAAATTGGGTGTCTAACAGAATAATGCATCCATCAGATAAATGTCCTTCGGGAGCAGGTGCTTCTTATTTATGCTCTAATGAATGGGATAGTTCTGAACTTGGGAGAGCTTATGTACGAGCAGATGACGCGGATTCGTAAGGAGAAGACATTGAAGCTGTATTTTATGCACACTCTGACGGCTTTGATGAGGAAGCACGGGGTCCCTTTCTATACGGATGATGATCTTTTAGAGGTACCCATTGCCCATGACATTACTTCAGTGCATGACCCGGTCGCAGTCAAAGGAGACAAGAGAACTACATCAGAGCGACTTATAGGATTTGAAGTCGAGCTAGCTAAGCTGAGAGAGGGGCAGCAGGCAGAGCTGACCCAGCTGAGATAGGAGCAGGCAGCTCGAGACACCCTGATGCAGAGCACCCTGGCAAAGATCCTTGCCGCTATTCAGAGTACTAGAGTGACGCGTTCTATTGGCGTCCAAACTAATGCAGGGTCCAGTCATGAGGTTGTGGATTTGTGTGCTACTGATGGCACTGCTGCAGAGCCAGCTCCGGCTACTGCCACTACTATGGAGGGGTCGCTGATTGATGCGATAGATGCAGCTGGCACTACCTTGCTAGACCCCTCCACTGCTCAGACCGCCGATTCAGACCGGTCTGCAGCACCTCCAGACTCTGCGGTTTAAGGGAGCTTTCTTGATACCCACTCTTTTTATTATTTTTGTATTTGTGCAGTGGAGACCATGCATTATTTTAAGTGTGGGGTGAGGTATCATGATTTGTACTTGTATATTTTTACTGCGTTTAATTTTTTTTAGATTAGTGGCATAATCCTTGGGTTTTCTTCAAGCCACGGTTCTTTCCCGAGGATGCCTTTTGTTTTGAACCGGGTGTTTTTAGATAATAAAATAAAAAATAGATATTTAAAATACAAAAAAAAAAATTAGGAAATAGGAGTAGCTAAGTGGTAAGGACCTGTGCCTTCTCTGTGAATTATTTGATACTGTCATATTTAGTCCTTTACATGCAAGTTGAACTTCCCTAAAGATTTTTGGTGCGAGTTATATATTGGATTGATAGTCAGTCGTGTTAGTGACTCTTCGGCTCAGGTTTCTGACTCTGAGTGCTGACCGAATAACATAACTTGTCTCGCTTGTTTTTGTTAGGTGTTGGAATTGTTCCGCCTTGAGTAGTTCATGTGCCATGAGTGGTGATGTGCTTTTCTTTCTTCTCATGCTTGCATTATTGGTCTAGAACTTGCCCTGCGTGTGTTCAAAGCGAAATCCTAGGTTTGCTCTAGTCGGAAAATGATACAGGCTTTCTTTGATAAACCCTTTTTTTGCAGCCTTGATGAGCCTACCCATTTATATATATCCCTTGTAGCCCTTTTTGAGCCTATTAGTTTTTTTTTTTTTTGTTGACACCCACATTACAAGCATATTCCCTTTGTTCTTATTTACCCTCTTTTTGAACATGTACTCCTTAGAGCACTTTAATTGAAAATACTTTTGTTAGTAGAGTTGTGGCTGGTGGAAATTGATGGCTTTTGAGTGGAGTCAATAAGAAAAAAATTTATGATGGTATTTTTGAGGAAAAGTACATTGGCAAGGTTGAGGAAAAATTGACAAATGTTAAAAAAAAAAAAAAAAAGGAAAGAAAAAAATTGAGAAAAAATGAAAAGTGAAAAATAAAAAGAAAGCAAAAGAGAAAAAATTCTCAATCCTTGCTAGTGTTGTGCACATTGATAAAAAAATACTTAAAGGGAGGGGAGTGTTTGAGTTGATGTTCGGATAGTAGCTCGGTTGTTTTTGTGAAGAATTAAGCTATAAAAAAGTGGAAGTGATGTATTAAAGTGCTTAGGGAGGTAGTCACTACTAACCATTACCCGTCCTTCGGCCTACATTACAACCGTTAAAGTCCTAGTTAATTCCGAACAAGAGCGAGCTTACATTAGTGGAGTCCTACACCACGGGCAAGCCTATGGTACCATTGTGTGGCACTTGAGATTCTTTTTTTGAGTGTGATAGAATTCTTCCTATCTTGAAAGTCCCGTATAATTCAGTTGATATATTTTTGTGTGATTGGGACTAGACTTTGATTGGTGAGGGCACATGGATTATGAGAGGTTGGAGCTTTTATTAGACCCTAATCTTGAGCGAGTGGGCATGTCGTGAGTAAGTTGGTGTGAAGAGTCGTTTCTTGAGGCTTGGTTGTTGCTACTTGACTGCTTTGATAATCCTTGTTTTCTAAATATGTGGTGTGCAAATATGGAGAGTTGTGTGCTTGTATGTCTAGTGGCTAATTATTGGTATCAACCTATTTCATAGGTGCGCTTCCTTGAAGTTCTTGAGTTGGGTAGTTGAGATCTATTGAGTATAAGTATGTTGGGTTTGTTTGTTCGAGAACGAACAAAGTTTAAGTGTGGGATGTTGATGTTGGGCGTATATCTTATGTCTCGGCATTGATTTCTTATAACTTTTGAGTTATTTTTAGTGTCTTATATGCCCAATAATGCGTGATTTATAGTAAAATGCTAACTTGAGGTGTTTGGATGTTTTAGGAGCGAATTGAAGGAAATTTGAGCGTGATTTATACAAGAACAAGGAAGAAGCGATGGGTACAACCATGGATGCTTGGCATGCTAGGCTGTATGGTCCGGGAAGAGTGCAAATATTGAAGAAATTGAGAGAAGTAGCGCATACAGCCACGGATGCTTGCCATGCTCCGGTGTATGCGATGGTAAATAGTCCCAGAGCTGCCAGGACTAGCTAAAAACATAGGCCACTAGCATATTTCCTATTATTAAACCCTTGTAACGTTTTTCTCTGGATTATTACGTACTTTTTGGAGCAAGAACTATAGGAGAGGCTAGAGAACCAAGATTCATCAATTGAGTTGTAATTCTTCTTTCTTCTTTGTTGTTTCATGAATTCTAGATTATTTTGTGAGAAAGCTAACTTGTCTATGAGTAGCTAAACTCTATTATTCTAGGGTTATGGGTTAACCATGAAAATTGTACTCTAAAGTTGGTTGAATTCTATTAAATTTATCAGATTGAGTTGTTTATTTAATTCTGCTCTGAATTACTTGATTTCCTAGCCAATTATTAAGCACTATCCATGAACCTAAGGTTGAACTCGAAAGTGGGAACCGTAGGTTGCAATAGAATCCAGTAAAGTGTGTTCCTGAACCCGGGCATCGGGGAATGGTTTCGCGGTTAGGATAGAAATATACCTAACAGTCACGCTTAATCTGCTTACAGGAGAAGCACATGCATTCTTATTAATTCTAATTCCATAGACATATAGGCGTTAGGTTGGCTTGAATAGGCGAGCAGGGTATCGAAAGAGCACTGTGAGTATAATTAACCATGTGATTAGCAACTCAGATAAATAAAGTTAATTCAATTAGCAGACGAGTGCAACTGGATTGGTGATCGTCCCATAATCCTGGAATATTTCTTCTCACTGATATCTAAAACTCTTGAATTGTCTTGCATTCTATTTACTTCAATTACGTTTAGTTAATTAGTTAATTAAACACACTCGAAATCTGATTAAACTCTCTTGAACAATATTTGAATTAAAGTTTATCTAGTTAATAGTTAATCAATAGTCCTCGTGGGAACGATACTTTCTTATCACTTTATTACTTGATCGACCGCGTATACTTGCGTGTGCGTTTGGAGAGACAACTAGTTCCTACTAAATCCCTTGTGTGGTTCGAACCACGTCTAGTTTTTTATCTTGTTCTTCTTGTTCTTAATCTTGCCTGTATAAAAAATCTAACAAATCACTAGGAATTTCTCAATAATCTAGCAATGGAGCTAAAATTTAAACAATACAAATTTCTACTTAAAATTTGATGTGCCCCCAGCCACTAGGCACAAAAACCTAAATTTGACAAATCAAGAATTCAGAAATATTTACAGAATATAACATTTCTGGCACCCTATCACACTTCCGGTCTCTATAAAAGAATAATTTTAGCTTATAGCTCTAGTCTCTAGAAGTCATTAAATACTTCTGGTGTGTCGCCAGGTGTAAGCTAGGAATTCAGTACAAGCAGTTTCTGTCGAGACTGGTTATTCGATGAAAGTTCTGACAATTTATGACGACTCGGCTTAAAAGGTTACATATTTCTTATGGATGTCTGAACGGTTAGAGCATCAGTTGAAGGCCACTGGGTGCAAAATTTCGATGAATTCATGATGTTGTTGGGCCGTAACTGGTCGAGAACCCGATAATGAAGTTTGTCATTAGGCTTTGTACTTCTTCTTTTCATAGTTGGGTGCGTAAGGAACAAAGTGTATAGACAGAGGATTTTTACATATAGAGACACTCGATCCATGAAAATTACCAAAATGGGACCTTATTTCCCAACCATACCCAACCTGTCAACCCCCTTCTTTTTTTAATTTTTTCTTTCACTCATAGCACCCCTTTTTTAAAGAAACAAAAAAATCCTAGCCCCCATTTTTCCTCTCTTCTTCTTCCCTCCTTCCACAACCGTCGCCGTCTCCCCATCCCTTTCACCACAGAATCACCTTAATCCCCTATCCTCCAAGCCACCGCCGCCCGTGCCGTCACTGACCGCCCGTGTTACTGCCGCCACTGTCTTCTTCATCATCTTCTTCTTCTTTTTTTTTTTTTTTTGAAGAATAATATCGATTTTCTGATGTAAATTCTGGTCAAAGGTCCCGTGAGGATTTGTTTATCACGTTTCTTCTTCTTTTTTCAATTTTGTCATAAAAATCCAGTAAGATCTAATAGTTTTTTGTTAAAAAAAAAATTTTCGTGTATAAATCTGGTTTTTGTCAAGCTTTTGTGTAAAGTTGTCCAAAACTATAATTTTTTTACGAGTTTATACAACTTTATATATATGTTATATAAGTTTATACACTTTTGTAAACGTGTATAAAGCTGTATAAATCTGTATATATGTGTATGTACAATGGATACACATAATTTATACACTAATCTGTATACGCATATATGAATAATGAATAAAATTTTATAAATTTTATATTTCAGCACTATTATGGATGTTTGTATAAAGTTTATGTTTTGTTATGTATATTTTTGTATTTTTTTCTTGCATACGCATTTTTCTATATATATATATTTATAATTTATTATTTTTTGATAGATTTGTGCATAGAAAATCATCAAAAAATAATGATTTAAAAAAAACTAGCAATAATAAAGCTCAGGTGATATAAAATAATTAATTCCGACGAGAACCCGATAAATTTTCAGTTTTCCGGCCACCAGCCACTGCCGGTCTGTGGCTGCAGGTGGTCGCCAACAGGTTAGTGGCGGGGGAGGGGGAAGTGGCACCTAAGGTTTTTTATTTTGAGGGAGAGTTTAAAGAGAGGGGGGGGAGAGTGTTATGTTATTTAAATTTTAAAATAATGGAGGTGCTATGCCATGTAAGAAAAAAATATGGTCCTTCATTTGTAAATTCCTTGCTTTGAGGTGCTACTTCTAAAAAAAACCATTGTCTTTTAGTATCATTTAAGGTGCAATTTCTTTTAACGCATATTTGCAGAATGCAACCACTTAAATCAAAGTGAGTCACAGGGACATGAAATTGGAATCCTATTACAAAAAAAATTTGGTTTTGGCATAGGATTTTTGTGACGGATGACCTTTGCAACAATGATATTATCGACGAAAATAGCGATAGAAATCATGTTTGGCGATGTTCATATGTTACTATTTCTAGTTTTTTTAGTAGTAAGTCTAACTTTAGTTCTTCAGTTTGAAAGTCGTTTTTTTGGTTCTGAATTGGCCCATACGATTGAAGTGCTCAACTTCGGAGCAAAAGTTCTCAACCTGATGTTGACTGAACTGCAATCGCAACAGATTTCTTAAAAAGTCAAGTTATTATGTCCGCAACAATTGTAAAAATAATTGTGTTTTAAATGACACTACACAATTAAACTTGGGATAATTATATTAATAGACATACATCCCATGAAAATTACCAAAAAAGACGCCTATTTTATCCATTTACCCGACTTAGCACCCCCTTCCCCTTCTTTTTTTTAAATTTTTTTTTTCTTTCACTCATAGCACCTCCCTATTTAAAGGAAAAAAAAAAACCCCTAGCCCCTATCTTTTTCTCTTCTCTGTCCCTCCTTCCCATTTTTCCTCTATTCTCTTCCCCCTTACAATATCACCGCCGCCCCCTTCCACCACTGCATCACCTTTATTCTCTCTCCTCCAAGCCACTGCCGCCGCCGCCGTCGTCGTCACTGCCACCGCCGCCGCTGTTTCCTCTTCTTTTTTCTTTTTCTTTTTTTGCTTTTTAAATAACAATGTCAATTTTTCGATGTATATTTCGGTCAAAACTCTGGCGAAGGGTTTGTTTATCATGTTTCTTCTTCTTTTTTCACATTTTTCATAAGTATCAGGTGAGATCTATTAGTTTTTTGTTAAAACTTTTTTCTAATGTTTAGATCTAGTGTTCTTCTTGTATAACTATACAAATCTTGTATATTTGTTAAGATTTTGTGTAGAAGCTGTCCGAAACAGTGTATAAAAT
Source organism: Petunia x hybrida (assembly GCA_037355625.1). Classification (NCBI taxonomy): domain Eukaryota; kingdom Viridiplantae; phylum Streptophyta; class Magnoliopsida; order Solanales; family Solanaceae; genus Petunia; species Petunia x hybrida. The sequence goes on from JBBBVM010000024.1 coordinate 11,561,696, forward strand.
TATTTTGCGAGTTTATACAATTTTATATTTTTTTTATACAAGTTTATACACTTCTATAAATGTGTATAAAAATGTATAAATCTGTATATGTGTGTATATACAGTGAATAAATATATTCTATGCACTTTTGTAAATTTGTATAAAGCTGTATATCCGTGTATGAATAATGAAAAAAGTTGTATAAATTTCAGATTTGTGCACTATCTATGGATGTTTGTGTAAAATTTTTGTTCTTTTGTGTATAGTTTTATATTTTCTTTCTTGCATACACATTTTTCTATGTATTTACATGTATAAATTATTATTTTGATAGATTTAGGTGTATAAAATTATCTAAAAATAATTATTTAAAAATATCCACCAATAAAATAAGCAATCCGATGAGATCCGCTGAATTTTTAATTTCGGCCACTGGCCCGCGACATCAAGTTAGTGGCGGGGGAGGGTGGGGGAATGGCTCCTAGGGTTTTTAGTTCAAATGGATGCTATGTTATGTAATTTAAAAATAAGGGGGTGTTATGTTATGTAATTTAAAAATAAGGGGTACTATGAATGAAATATGGTCCCTCATTTGTAATATTGGGTAGTGGGCTGCCTATTTCTGAAAATTTTCAGTTAAACTTTCAAGGAATTTTTACATAAAAGTACAATTTTTAGAACTTAATTATCAAACATAGCAATATTTTAGCAAAATTACCCTATATAAAAGAAAACACAAGTTAATTAAAAATATAGCAACAACATAGCAATAACATAGCAATATTTTTCCATAACATAACATACCAAACCCTTACATTCTTCCTCCTATTTCCCCCACTATCACTTTTATTCCTCTCATTCCCTCCTATTTCACTTTTTCTCCCACCATTTCCCACTTTTACTCCTCCTATTTCACTTTTACTCCCGTTTCAGACTGTATCAACTCCGTTTTAGACTGTATCAGACTGTTTTAAACTGTATCAAGTCCCATTTCAAACTGTATCAACTTTGTTTCAGACTGTATCAGACTGTTACAAACTGTATCAAGTCCCGTTTCAGACTGTATCATACTATTTTAAACTGTATCAACTCCCGTTTCAGACTGTATCAACTCCGTTTCAGACTGTTTTAAACTGTATCAACTCCCATTTCAGACTGTACCAACTCTGTTTCAGACTGTATCAGACTGTTTTAAACTGTATCAAGTCCCGTTTCAGACTGTATCAGCTCCGTTTCAGACTGTATCAGCTCCGTATCAGACTGTATCAAGTCCATTTCAGACTGTATCAAGTCCTGTTTTAGACTATATCATACTGTTTTAAACTGTATCAACTCATGTTTCAGACCGTATCAGAATGTTTCAACAGTTATTCCAGACTGTTTCAATGTCGTTTCAGACCGTATCATACTGTTTCAACATCGTTTCAGATGTATCAAACTGTTACAATGTTTCAACGATGTTTCAAACCGTATCATATTGTTTCAACGCCATCAGTCGTGAGAAATAGAAAATAAGATTTCAAATTTATTAATCTAACAAATCTGTATAAATAGGGACAAACAGAGACGAAATCTGAACAATTCTGAAGAAAAAAATGGAACAAAAATGAAAAAAATCTAAAGAAACAGAAACGGTTGAGAGCAGATTCCCAATCCTTTCAAATCCGACGACGATAGTGGCGCCTGAAAAATCCCCATCAGTGTTAGAGCAACAGAATTGTAATATAAATGTTGCTATTTTGACACTGATTTGTCACCTAAACTATTTGCTCGGGAGCTTGATTATTAGTAATATTACAACAAACAGTGAAGCTATGAAGCTGCAGCCAAGGGAGGTCGATGAGCTGATGCCCAATTCGAATAACAACGCCTCTTTTATTTGTTCTTCCTTCCCTCATTTTCGTTCTCATCTTCAGCATCCCACAAATTAGATCAAAAAACGATGAAGAAACCCTCAATCTGACCAAGCCATCAATCCAAATCGGGACAGTCATTTTTTGTGAAAACAGAGTAGACGAAGTAAAAGAGGAGGGAAAGACGAGTCCATCCATGTACGATTTCGCCGGAGAAAGTGAGGTAGTCGCCGGGGTCCAACTTTCAAAACTTGATCTACTCCAAACCAAAAAGAATTTGGGAAAATGAACTCCATATATGGAAAGAGGAGGTATGTGCGGTTCTATTGATGTAAAATTTGTGGGTCGCCGGCGGCCCACCGGCGGAGCGGTGGCGGTTAACGGTGAGGCGATTTCTTGTAGGTAGGGAACAAAATTGGTTCTGTTAAACTGTTAACTGTGTTTTTTTATATTTGTGAAATATGCTAGGAAAAATATTGCCATGTCTTGTAATTTTAAAAATATTGCTATTTTTGTGTAATTAGGGGTGTATATTTGTATATATGTGTAAAAAACCCAACTTTCAAAGACAAAAGTTTTCCTTCAAATGCCCGTTGTGCGGCCTAGCGAGTGGCCAGTCTACTATATAGGGTTTTCCATATAAATAGCCCTCAATATACCATATTAACAAGTCACCTAGCACTAACATAATCTAGCCACAATATGTATATTTAAAATTTGACTTATAAAATATTAAATATAATAGATTGATATTTTGTATATATATAGCTTCTACACACACACACACACACACACACACACACACACACACACACACACACATATATATATATATATATATATATATATATATATATATATATATATATATTTGTCTTATATTTTTTAAATATTTTATATCATCAAATTATATTTAATAAATATGCTACGAAAAGAAATAAAAGACAAAATATGATTACAAAAAATGGATAAGGGCTGAGAATAGTTATGTGGGGGTAATAATCCCTACTATATATATTAAACAACGGGGGATTTATATATAAAACCTAGTTTGCTCTTCTTATTATAAAATTTTGGGGAATTTTCAAAAACAGGCAGCCCACTACCTAAAATTACAAACAGGACGCCATATTTTTTTTTTATGCATAGCACCCATCCCTAAATTACAAATTTTAGCACTGCTTCATAAAAAACACCCTAGCTACCAAATTTTCCCTTCCCCAGCCCTTAAGCCACCGGCAAACACCTTCCCCCACCAATGATGTCATTACTTTTTTGTATTTTATTGAATTTATCTTGTTTATTGCGTTTAAATCATTGCTTTGACCAAGTTTATACACACAAATCTCCCTCTAAAAATTATATTATACATGAATTTACATATATAAATATGTAGCAATGATAGAAATACAAAAATATACACAAAAAAAGTAAAAAATCATATAAATATCTTTAATATACAGATTTATTCACTCGTATATACATACTTATACTATACAATTTTATACACGTGTATAAATTTGTATAAAATTGTATAAACTTATATAAACTTGCGGCAGTCTGCAATTTCAGGAAAAAGGTGACAACTCGGGTAAGATCCGGAAATATGGGCCATTTTTGGTAATTTTCGTCTTTTGCTTGTCTTTTAGTGTAATTATCCTAAAATTTTAGCTAGCTATTCAAATCATTGGGGAAGTGCACAAATAGCCTATTTTATGTACTTCATTTAGGTTTTAGTCAATATTTGAGAATTATATAGGTTTTAGCCACTAATTTGAACTTCATACATTTGTGTGTTAACTTCAAACCGTTAGGTTGAATTTTAGACATTCAAGTTTTAACTTCTTAAAGTTCAATGTAGTGATTAATAACTAAATAATTTTTAAGAACTGACTAAAACTTAAATAGCATACCAAAATTAGGCTCCCATATGAAATTCTTATAGATCATTTAAATCGCATTTCAATCCATATTAAGCTAACTTCAATCTTTGTTGGGGTGAAGTTGAAGTCCATGGGTACCAAAAGATTTTAAAGTTGAGACAAACATTACACTTTCGATCTAAATTTGGCTGTAAATTAAACTGAATTAACTTCACACATGGGTTGAAGTTGAATGCATAACTCCAGCATCATAGTTTGAAAGTGAGTGGCTACACTTGTAAATAGTTTTTAAATATGGCTAAAACATAAATGGGGGGCGAAATTTTACCTAAACAAGAAGCATCGGTATTTTGTGAAGCAGAGCAAGTAGCAGTGTAAAAATGGTGGAAGAGAATTTAGGAATTGAGACATTCACCGAAATTCCGTCGGCGGAGATATTTACTTGTCAGATTGAACCTAAAAACGTGCCGGCGGTAACTTCTCCAACACATATAGCACATATAATATGTTTGGGGCGCGTGCTAACAAATGTAATTATTTTTATTTGTTAGGTCTTTAAAGGATGCATAAAGAATTGGAAAGCTTTCTCTAAATGGAATCCATCCGACGCTGGCTTAATCTACTTACAGGTTTTCTTATTTGCTTTACATATAAAATTATCTAATTTAAGCATGTATACTAATGCCTAAGGTTTATGATCAATTCAATTCATTAACTCATTTAGTCTGTGGTTCGTATTATCTAATCTTTTAAAAAAAGATAACTGACTTATCTCCCTTAGGTGCTTGTGGATTGGAAGTTAAATGCTTAAGTTGATTCATTGTTACTTATGTGGGAGCAGACTTAATAAGAACCAACAACATTCAGTTAACAAGTGATTAATTGACATGCTTCAATGACATTTTGGAACAGTTACGCTGAAAGAGTGAAGATAGATGATTCATTTGGACCGTAGAAGAGTTATTTGTAATCAACTTTCTAGTCTAGGTTTTGCTTCTTCGCCTCAGAGATTCTTCTTTAGGAGTGTCTTCATTCTCATACAAAGATCTCTTCTTTTCTCAGCAAACACGTTTTGGAGTCTCCGGTGCTTCTTTTCTCCTTTTTCCTGTTGTATGTGGTATCTGTTATATCTCATATGTGAACGTTCCATTTGTCCTGGAAGGTAATTACTTGAAATTTTTTACATTACGAAAGAAAAATAAAGGAAGGTAATAACTAGAAATAGCCATTCTCCCTTGGAGATTCATGAATTAGATGCTAGTGATGCTTACCGTTAGTCTGATTAAGTTAATAATTTCACACACACTAATTATATGACTTTTAACAGATTTCATGCTCACACAGTTTTGGTACAGGATAATAACATGTAATCATATGATTGAAAAATAGTATTTATTGAAAACATATATTCCACATATTTGTCTAAGATTTTGGAGCTTTTGTTTACTTATACTTGCCTGTAGGAACGTGTAGGCTTAGTAGTCGTGGAAGCTATGTTGTCCAGATCAGCACCAGTATTTTATGGTGATATTAGAAGCCATGAAAGGGTAACTTGTTTGATTTGAGATACTTTTAAGAGCATGAAATGCAAATTATCTGCTCTCCGTTGAATTCGTTCAGCCGACGCTTTAACTTATATCACCTTTTACTTTAGGTCCCGTTGTGCTTCTCGACTTTTATTAGGTATTGCTTGTGCCTACTGGAAAAGAGGAATGGAAGTCAAGATGTTTCTTTGGAATCTCAGAAGCATACTCTTGCTGTATCTGACACTGAGCAAACTGATTTACTTTTTGGAGAAGCTCCTCAACAATTTTATTTAGCACAGGTAGTAATTTCATTGGCGATGGGATGTTGAGATGTGTCCATGGCTTGTGTTTTTTGTATTTCTGGCTCTAGTGATCTTGTATACGGCCGTTTGTTTTTGGGCCAAACATGACACTAATTTACGTGATGAAAAAAGTTCTTGCTCTAATGATGACTTGAGCCGAGGGTCATCTGGTATTTTGTTTCCCTTTCCTTTTCCAAACCCGTTATCAAAACTGTTTTGTTTGAGCCTAGGGTCTATCAGAAACAACCTCTCTACCTCACTCGAGATAGGGGTAAGGTCTGCGTACAACTCACCCTCCCCATACCCAACTTGTGGGATCAAATTTGGTATGTTTTTGTTGTTGTTGTTGTTGTTGTTGTTGTTGTTGTTGTTGTTGTCGTCTAATGATGACTTGAGAGGTATGTTGGCTTTATCCGCCTATTGGAATGCTACTAATGCTGTATACAATCTTACTTGTTTAGGTACCAATTCTGAATTTTGAGAACAAGGAACACATGCAGCTGGAGTGCCTTGGTGAAGATATTCAAACGGTGTGAGAATGACTGCATTCCCTCCGCCTGATCAACCCTTTGCTTTCTGGGTGCATAATTTCAGTTTGACTGACATGTAAATCTCTACCTTGCAGCCTGTGCCTTTGGAGACAAAAAGCCTGGCTTCGGTTAATTTGTGGATGAACAGCATGAAAGCTAGATCTAGCACACACTATGATCCGCACCACAACCTCTTATGCATAGTATCTGGGTGCAAGGAAGGTTAGACATATGCTTTTTACAGGAAAAACTCCCTTCTTGTGCCATGTAATTCTTTCTTATGGGAGGGTGTGGGGAGCAATTCCAGCATTGTACATTCAGATGGACCAGAAGAACATGGGATAGATAGACAGTTGTGTGTGTGTGTGTTTATATATATGTATCTCTTCGCTGATTGTTCATGGATTGGGAAGGAAACACGGTAGCTATTACTTCTTGGTGTAATCAATATGTGGCACCTTGATTTCTGAAAGTTTATGTTTCAAAGATGAAAACGATTTTATCCATCCCAGGAGCTGTTTTTTTAAGATTATTTGGAAGGAAAGAAATGCTAGAATTTTCGAGGACAAGAAGGATTCTGCTCTAAAGCTCAAGTCTAAATGTATATTTCTGCTTATTTTTTGGTGCAAGTTGGTGGTGGCAAATTTGTTAGAGCCCGAGACCATACTAGATTTTATTAGTTCATTACATGATATGTAGTGATTTCTCCTCTTTTTTGTTTGTAAATATGTACAGCTTACTGCTGACACATCAATAAACATTACCTTATCCAAAAAAGAAGAAGATGAAAATGAAGTAAAGGGGAGGATAATGGACTTTTTGGCTATACAAAGGTCTCAGATGCAGTTGTGTGGGTCGTTTGGAAGGAAAGAAATATGAGAGCTTTTGAAGGTGTAGAAATGAACTTTGTCAGTAGGAAGTAGCATGTTTTCCCTTATTTCTTTTTGGTGCACGCATTAGATTCCAATTTGTATAGATGATTGGTTGACCTATGTAGAAAACCATCTTTTTTTGTAGGTTTTCTACTTTTTTTCTTTTTCCTGTGTGTGTGTGTACTTGTATACGGGCTTTCTTATCCCAAAGATTAATAAAATTATTGGTACTTTATAAAAAGATAGGCTTTATGACTATAATATTTCTAAAATAAAGAAATACCTCGGCTGCTTATTCTTGCATGCTAGGTCAGTCACAATTATCAGTTTGATACATCGCATTGTGATTTTACAAACAACAACTACGTCACAATTCCAAGCAAGTTGGGGTTGGATGTATGGATCTTAACTTTACCATTCAAAAATAATGTATGGATCTTAACTTTCCATGCCACTCCATCGAAGCTCATTTCAACCAATATTATATAAATAAAATAAAGAATAAAAAATAAAGATATAATCTCTCGGGATTCTCTATATAATAGCATAAAAAATATTCGACCTAAAGTAAACATATTAAAATGACAAAAAGTTAATCCCAACTAATTAATATCTCCTATATAGATGTTTCTTCAACTGTGACTAGGTCTACATGAATTCCAAGAGATTGTAGGTCTTTTGAGACATGTCTACCCCGTCCCTGTTAATACCTCCACTCAACTTTTTTCACATCTATGGACTGCTGCCTTTGGAGGTCGACATTTGACATGACCAAACCACCTCAAACGACCATCTCTCATTTATTTTTTACGTTTGCTACCTCTACCTTCAGCCGTATGTGGTCATATTTGGATATGTTAGACTTAAGAGGCCCAACATTCACTCTCATAGAACATTGTTGGTCTTATAATCGTTGTATAGAACTTGTAGTATCTTTCTATCACGTAACACTTGGTAGCATACTCCATTTCAACCATCCTATTTGATTCTGTGTAACATCTTTATCTGTAATACTATTCTTGTGGAATGTCGAGCCTAAATATCTGAATTTCTTGTAGGCACCGTAATCCCGTCTAATCTTACCTCAATTTCATTCTTTTTATACTGGTTAAACTTGCAGTGCATATATCCAGTTTTACTGCTACTTATCTAAAACGCTTACTTTCTAGAGTGTTTATTAATTGTTCAGCTTGGGTTGATACTATCATTGGTTCCGTCAAATCAATTAGCACGTCATAGTTTGCAAGTAGCATACCCCTTGAGACCTCATCCTGTATCGAGTTAGTTAGCTCATCCAAAACTATAAATTCCTTTTGGTTCATATTATGGTAGCAGTATGAATATTTTTGGTTGAAATCGTTTCATGCACCAAGCTTGGAAAATTTTTGGTTGAGTATATTAAGTTACCTGTTTAACAATGTTCTTATTGAAAACAAATTAGGATTATTTGTCCAACTCAATTTAAACTTATATAGAAATCCAAAAAAAAGAAAAAAAAAAAAAAGAAAAAAAGAAAACGAATGTTTAGTTATATTTAAGAGTAAAGTGTCCTCAAGAAATCTTAACTCCTAAACATTGGGATTCTTTGTGGCTTGGCAGATTTATCCTAACGTGAGAATATTTACTTGAATAATCTTTTAGGTATATAAAAACATATATTAACTAAAATAAATGTAATAAATAAAGTAAAAGATTATAGTAAATGACAATTTTGTGTATTGTAGAATCTTTTAATGAAGGGCAAAAAGTTCAACCCTGGTGTAAACCCACGGGTATGAGTAACTCCTTTATCTCCTACTTCTATTCTCGCATTAGTGACGGCTCCTGCATAAAATTATTTTATGACATTTATATCTAGTTTGGATTTTATGGCTGGTACTTATCCAAAATAGAGGATTACCTTGGGCTGTCTGTTCTGGGCTACTGGGTGAAATTACTAGGCAGTTATCAGTTTTCAATAGATATGGTCATGGTCCATTCACAATGAACTAGTCATTTTCTGGCCTCTTGTCTGTTTATTTATCAACGACAATCAGCTACTCCAAAACATTCCCCTTCTGAAACTTTGTTGGACCATTCAAACTTTCTTAATCTTCTATTTGATTGACTGCAGTTACTTTATGGCCACCTTCTGCAACTCCTTACTTATATCCGCTACCTTTGTATGGGGAGGCTTCAAACCACAGGTATTTCACTTCCCATATGTAATCTATAAGTACTTTTTGAACTCCTCTTCATTTATGGATTAGACTGAACCATATGTAATTTATATTACTTCATACATGCTATGTTGTTCACTTTTCTTCTTTGTTTCCTTGCAGCTCTGTTACTTTAGAAGAACCAAATCTTTCAGTCTACCCAAGGGCGGCATGCCTGAATGACTTTTCGCAAAAGGTTGTTCTTCAGGCTGGTGATGCTCTGTTCATTCCTGAAGGATGGTAAAATATTACATTTATTTGTCTCTTGAGTAAATATGCATGATCTGTTTGGTTTCCTCCTTTTTCTTCTCCTCTCTAAACATTGTACTCCCTGAATTTCAATATAGATTATCTAATAAAGAAAGTTTTTCATGCTCCTTTACTGGTCAAGAGAATGATGTATGCTTTAAGTCTTTGGCATAAGTTGTGAGGCAATATTTGGAGCTGTTGGTTTGCAGATTACTAGTGCAGAAAACACACACTTTTGACACAACTCATAAGATAATAATTTTTGTTATATATGCTTCAATTCTTGGTTATTCATTTTTCAATAATTGTCGTTGCACCAGCCTCCAATGTCCTGTACTGCTGCCTTAGATTTGTGTCTGTCTTTAGGTTCCAATTCATTAGTTTGTACCTAATGAAGCTGTCAATTAAGCGTATACGAAGTTGATCTGTCAATTAAGAATTGAAAACATCAATAGTACAATGTGGTTGAACTTGAAAGTACTGGGGTATTAAATCTATTGGAGTGCTTTTGTATAGAAGCATAAGTTGCACGAAATGTCGGTTATCAATTACAATTAACAAGCCCTCATTGCTTCTCGGAGTGTTCTTGTAAATTAGTTTCAACAGTTATATTTATATTCTGGTCGACTATTGGCAGATGCTTTTGATTTTAACTTAGAATAAAAATGTTCTTCAAGACTAGGTATAATGGCTTTTATTTACACTATTGTTGGAGATGGAAGCAATATGTACTGTGGGAAACCCTCTGACTTAACCATGTCTTAATGTCGGAAGCAATGGCGTAGCCAGAAATTTCTCCAAGGGTGTTCAAGCTTTAAAGAAGCAATTTTTTTTTTCCAAAATGTATAAGATATGATTTGATCCTAGGTTGTTCAGCAAAATTTGAACACACTATGCCACTGCACTAGCACCATCAGTTGTGTCAAGGGTGTTCAAAACGTAATATTTAGCCATAAGTAATTAAATTTAATCTATCTACACGGTGTAATTTTTTAGCGAAGGGTGGTCGCCTGACCACCCTTCCACCAAGGTGGCTCTGCCACTGGTCAGAAACTAGATCTAGAAACTCATTCTGGATGATGCATCCATGCTTGTTTACAGTCACTTTTTATATGCTAATCATAGTGTTGATATTCTAGGTTTCATCAAGTGGATAGCGAAGCTTTAACCATTGCGGTTAACTATTGGTGGCGGTCCACGACAATGTCTGGTATGCTAGAGCATATGGATGCATATTATCTGCGTAGAATACTGAAAAGGTAGTTTTGTCCTTCTTGTCTTCTACAACATTTTTTCTTGGCGTTTTTTGTGTTGTTCATGAAGAGACTAATAATTTTGCTCATTGGTGCTATTCTGCCTCTGCTCTGGAAATTGAAGATTGACCGACAAGGAAATGGTTAGTTTTCCTAATCTCAATTCATCGTCATTGGATTATGTGAAACATCTCATTTATAAGTTTAAGATTTTCGTGAGATAACTTATTTACACTATTCTTCAATATGTCCCTTCATGTGTGGGCTAAACTATTTTGCTTTGACCTAGCACGTGGAATGATGGCGGTATGACTCATAAATGGACCTTTACCTGCATTCATAGCATATTGAATTGTTGGAAGTACATGAGGAAATATCATTTATCTATAACCTCTTTGAAGGCCTTCTTGTCGGGATGTTTCTTTGCTTCATTTCTAGGGTGGAGAATAGTCCTTATGTCCTTTCATATATCTGCGCTCTGAATTAGAAGAGTCATATATCTTTGCGATTGACATCCATTCCTGTCGGCAATTTGATTGCCATGAAAAAGATTGAGTACCATATATTAGTAAATTAAACAGGTTGGAATTGGTCAAACAAAGGATTAACTAAACCAGAAAAATGGATGGGATTTTGGTGATTAAGGCTAAAAAAGTATTCAAGCATTAACGAGCCATCATGATACATATGAAATGCATGGAGGATAGAATAAGTAAAAGAATCCTTTGTTGAGTTAGAAGATGGTAGAGTGGTGAATTTTAATGTATATAGAGTAATGGAACTGTCTTGAGTTAGAAGATGGTAGTGTGGTGACGTTTAATATATATAGAGTAATGGAACTGTCTAGAAAATAGACCTTGCGCGTAATTCAACCCATGAAGGTACCTTATAAGGTAAAGATTGTTCAAAACCATATAAAGATTCTACAACTCATACCATAAACTTTATTGCACGCCCTGGATATCTGGAGTGTGGATAACATAACACGGGGGTAAAAATCGGGTAGCCAAACATGAAGGATAACGTTAGCTCTAATACCATGTTAAGATAATGGACTTTGAGCCTAACTTAATACTGAAAGTTAGCTCATGAGATGGGAATTGTCCGAAATGATGTAAAAATATTACGACCAATATTTTCAACGAATGTGGGGCACTAACAAACACGAAGAAGTGTTTTAGTTCGGAAGAACGATTTGCTAAAATTTAATTGCAATTAGTGATGATAGAGGCTGGTAAATACTACGATTAATAAGGATTTAGGGAAGTCGTTCTCTCGGCTTGTATGACAAGTGATGAAGTGTATTATTTCTTCTAAGAAAAGGCCATTTACCTTAGCAGAAATTGGCTTGTACTTTTAATTGAACTGATTTGTTAAATATTAATTCAAACGATCAATTTTCCATGTTTTGGAAACTATAACATGCATATTTTCGTTTCTCCTTCTTTTGTAACCAGGGCAGAGTAAGATGTTACATTTTCCTTCAAGTAGTATGGCTGAAACTTTGACTTGCACGTCTTCTCAGCCTAATAATGCACATAGAGGTAATTAATTTTCTCACTTCATCAGTTTGGGTATTAACCGGTTTTCAGTTATGGGTCTTTTTTAATACCTAAATAGGAGAAGGTTTTGACATGTATATAGGCCAGTCCTGTGCTCTGAGTACTGATATTCTGCTTACTAGATCACGGAGACCAGGGAATCAGCACAAATTGTGGCAACGGAAGTTCAAATGATAAGCTTAGGTCAAAAGTGATGCTGCAAGATTTGGAGCCCTTCGCATCACAGTCTCTAAATGAACTTATTTCTTTGGTCCATGACCTTCTCAATCCAAGCAAGATGACGGGATTGGGATCTACAGATAATTCATCTGTTGAGGAGAATGATGGGACAAATAATAGAAAAGAGGTCTTATGTAGCATCAACAATGATCCAGTTGCTAATCTTATTTTGACTCTTCATCCACTTACAGTTCAGAGTGTCTTTCTTGCAATGGTGGTGAGTTCAAACTGAACAATAGTTTTAATGAATCTTGGTTATCTTGGTCCCATTTTTATTCTGAACTTCTTCTCTTTGCATTTGGCATGATTATATTTATGTTTTATCTGCATCTTTTAATTCTCAAAGGAGATACATGCATTATAGTCCAACTGGATAAGAAAAAAAAAGGTTGAGAAGGTGTTCTGTCTCTTTGGGGTGAAAAGTAGGGGGGAGGTTTATAAATATGAACATCTTATTTGGGGATATGTGATTATTGCTAGTATATGATAAACTGTGATTCAATTTCCTCATTAGGACACGATAGTTTTCAATGCTAAAAGTTCTATAGTTGACAATAATGCATGCTCAAGTGTCCTTGCATTCAATTCTTGACCTTTCTATGGGTTTGGTTTTAAATCTTCCATAATTGTAGTGTGGAATCCCCACTGTATTAGCATTTGTAAAAGTAAAATTGGTAGAATCTCTGTTTAGCTATGTTGGACAAATATTTCTTGGCAATACTTGAGTGAGCCCTTATCCCCCAAATGCTTTAGCATCTGAGAGGCTGGACACTTTTGGAGTATGTGATTTGTTTTCTCATGGGTTGTTTTATCTTCCTCCTTTTTCCCTGAGACCACTTTGTTTTTTCTAGAGTCAGCTATTGTTTTATTAAGGGCTTCCCCGTGTGTTTTTCATTCCAATCCATTTAGCTCTCCGTGGTAGTTTCCTTTTCTCCTTTCATTGCTTATACAAGCTAATTTCTCATTTCCAGAACAATTTTCCAAGAACATTAGAGGCCTTAGTATTGCATGCACTTACTCCTGTTGGAATAGAGATCCTCACTCGAAAATTTGAAGAGATGGATCAGCTTATTTCAGGAGATGACCGGTACGTTTCGTCTGCATGCAATTCTGTGGACTTGAAAATTTTGAATTGCTTTTAATGTCCAGATATGATGATGTGTACAGGAACCAATTCTACCGGATCTTTTATGGTGTGTTTGATGACCAGTGTGCGGCAATGGATGCACTTTTGAATGGCAAGGAGTTATTTGCTCGTCAGGTGCGACTTAGATCCTTATGGTTATGTGCAACTTATCTTCTATTCAACTCTTACATGCACACTGTCACTCCGATTATAATGCTGGTATCTGTATTTCCTGGTGAAATGAACGAAATGTATATTTATTTTTATCTGTTGTTTTTTCTTTGTGATATGAATTAATATCATCATTGTACTGGTGGTAGAAACATTTGACTGATGACCAATCTACTTAATCTCTGGTCCAAAATGAGCATGGGACATGTGTCCAGCTTATTTGTTGTTTTAATTTAAGTGTTCATGGAGCGTTGTACTACGGTTCTTCGATCTATTAATAGCATTTCCTGTATGTTGATTAACCTACCACGCTCTAAACATTGGTTTTATTTGATTCGATTCTTTTCATGCTTGTGATATTTATTTGTGCAATTATACAAACTGCATGGTGCAAAATGTATTCTCTAGCATCAACTTCATTTTTCTCTTAACTGTGTGTTTGTATGTGATGTCAATGGTTATGGCTGGATCTACTTCATTTAAATTCTCGTCATTAATCCTTATTGGAGCATGAGGAAGACCAGAATGACTTAGCCTTACTTATTATGGCATTACAGGTATTTGAAATTGTGCTCGATCAATACCTAGGAGTTAATCTTGATGGGCCAAAACCACCAACCCAATAGATACCAACTGGCACTTCAGTAAGAATATCAGTCCCTTTTGAATTGGATTCAGGGCAGACTCCTTCCATCTCCACCTTTTTCGTCTGGCATATACATATGAAGCTGCTGTAACCTATATATTACTGAGGTCCCTACTAAATTTAGCTGCCATTTTGTTGCATGTTTTGTGGATTCTCGACATAATTTTATATTCGAGTGCAAAAATATTTCTTTTTATATTGTATAAAGTACTTAAAATATTTTGGATTTGATAGTTGTGTTATTTAGAAGCTATTTTTGTTAAGGGAATTTCTTGATATGACAAGGCTATTTTTATTAAGGGAATTTCTTGATATGACAATCTGTTTTTTCTTGATTGTAAGATCGTCTTCAGTAGTATCATTTAACCGTGGGAGTTTAGGAGGGAAGCTTTACATAGGTGAACAGTAAGTGGCTTAAAGGTAGCTAATTACCAATTCACCCGCGTCACTGAGCTAACAAAGCTGACAGGGTGTTAAGTTAAAGCTAAGATAGTTTAAAGATAATAATGACCGTGAACATTCATAATCTTTCATGATAGAGACGACTTTTGTCCAATTCATGCGAAAGTTGAAATAGAGGTCACTATGATTACCTAGAACTTTTTTGGTAATCTGTGGAGAAACTAGTATCTTTTGTCCCAAGTTATTTTGTTTTATATTAAATCTTTAGCAGTACTAATAGAAAAGAAACTTAAGGATCATGCAGAATCTGCATCTAGGAAAGACCAAGTTGGAATTAGCCATTGAAATATGCCTTGATCTTTTCTTTGGAAGCATGTGTCATAGACCTTTAGCTTTTGCATGGTACTTAACTATTAGGGTTGTCAAGTAAAAGAAGCACTTGCATGGGGATTCGAAGCTGAATGGTAAAGAAACTATTGCATGTGAAAGAAGGTTTGGTAATTATTGGTTTTGTAAGAAAGGACGAAAGGAATAAAAGGTAAAATGTTTAAAGAGGAGATTCCTCGACGATTGATGACATAATGCTAGTCTTGTATAGAGGAAAGTTGAAATGGGTAGGGTGGGATAGAATAGAAGCTTTTATATCTGGCTGTGATTCAGAGTAAAAGATGAAAAAGAGAGTATTTTTTTAGTAGGCAAATGGTATATTATGTACCTTAGGCCTGCAACTTATATAACTTTCTAAAAGCTTGGATATACCATAATGCCCTGTCATAACTTTTATTAATTCCTTAAGGCCCACTAATATCTCTCTAGCTCTATATGCCTTTGGATGCTGAATATACTTTTGCTGTGACTAAGGGTTATTCTCATACTTTGTGTGCCCCGAAGGGCTTTGGTCTAGTGGTAGGAGTTCAATTATGATGTGCAAGTTAGGTGCATGTCATAGGTTTAAACCCTACCACAGATAAAATTGGGGTATCTAAATGGAGAAAGGTAAACAGTTTGACTCATTACCAAGTTTCGAATCATACGCCCCTCTTGGGATTTCTCGGTTTTAAAAGAGGGAGTGGAGGTTGTTCTCTTATGGAATGTGATTCTTTCTGTCTTTTCTTTTGTGATGCTCATGTTTCTTTCCTGGGTATGTCTTATTATCGAGAGTTTGCGTTTTTTACGTTAATATTTGCAGTTGTATTATTAAACATGTGTCAGTGGAATATCTAGCTTTTCTATTCTTAAACAAAGATGATGCACTTAGCAAAAGAGCAAATATAATATATTCCCTGGATTTGGATTAGAATATAGCAAGAGATAAAATGCTACGAGGCACTTGCTTAAAATTTGGATTCCATTTTGATTGAGATATAGTCCTGCCCATAAATGACTAATTTTGCTTCGACTTGCATTGAATGCTTTTCTTCTCCTCTATTGGTATAGTAGAATCTTCTCCTCTATATGGCCTCAATCATCACTCTTGGGGAACGATGGACTTAAAATTTGAAACAAATATAATGTATCTTATTATCATATTGTCATCAAATTTGTTCATTGTATCATTTTGAGTGTAAACTACATTTATTGTTCTTTTGGTCTTGATGTTGCTACAAAGGAAAGAGAAAACGAAAAAAGGGAAAAGAGAAAGAGGTCACAGTTTTGGATCTTTTCCTTGCATGATTTCGAAGTTATTGTTGAAGTGGTCATAGAAAACGTAATAATTTTCTTGTCAGGACTGCGGAGATAACTAGAAAGGGTTGTTAGCGTGGTGCACAAAAATAAAGAAAAAGAGTCTTCAATGGAAAAAGAAAGAATACTAATGGAATTAATGTGCCCACAATTTGCTTCAAAGGGTTTTGTGAAGACAGCATCTTTATGAAAACCGTTGACATTGTTCTCTTCTTTTTGATTTAACAATTCTCTCTCTCTCTCTGTGTATATTTTTATCTCTATCTATCTTTAGTTTTAACCTTTTTTTTTTTTTAAATTTTTTTTTATGTTCTTTTCTTTATCTTTTGGTCTTTGTTTGTACCACTAATTTTCGGACCACCACTCTTGCGCGCACACAGAGAATCAACTTAGTGGTCTTTTATACTCACGCTTATACGGAGGGTTTTACAGCTCTCTACTTACCCTTTAGAAAAGGGCTACGTCTTGCTTCGATTTCATAAATCTTTTTTTCTGGGATAGTTGCAGTTGTAGTTCTTGTAATTACTTAGTACTCGTACTTTATAACGATGCATGGGAATTCTACTTTTAAACAAAAAGATGCATGCATGGATTTAGGAAATTTATAATAATTCCCTGAACTCAAAAGGGAGGGACCGCAATTCCACCCCAATGATATCCTAATTCGCACTAGTACGTAGTATAACTTGTACCATTTGAAGATCGGTTTCGTCATCTCTCTCCTCTCTCTTAGGCAAACAGCTTTGTTTATATTTTTGCTTTCTTTTTGGTTTAGAGGAAATTTCTTCATTTTCCAATTAAAGAATTGTTCTAGCAACTCAGTTAAAGATACTAACCTATTGTAGTAAGTCGTCTTGTCAGAAAAACTCAGGCTAAAAGAAAAACATAAAAGTAACAAGGTTTTGAAAGAAAGATGAGCCTTAAGGCAACTAAAGTTAAGACATTGATTACTGAACTTTCTTATCCAAATGCAAGCAAGCCAACATGTTTTAGGCACTCAATAGTTTAGTGAGAGGTGTCCCTGCAGTATGTTCTTCCGGAACTAATTAATTAGGTTAAGAAAAATATGAGGCGACACTATTAAAGAGAGCATGAAGGATATATTTTAGTCTTAGATTTCATGGCATGGTTAGACTTGAGCATATCCGAAAAAGACATGAATTGTTGCTTTGGAATATCTAGTGCAAAGATTGCTGCTCCCAAATCGAATCGATAAAATGATAAATTCCATGAAGAATATCATCTATGTTCTTTTGCAGCGTGATGCTACAGCATAGTTTACCCTTATCGAATCTAATCTACAACACAAGAGTTACAACATACAGCTAAAAGAACATTTTCCTAGCCATTGGCTAACTTGGCTTGCTATTACAGTCAAATTTAGGGACGGGTCTCATGCACCATCAATTTTGTGGCCGATTCTCTGACATTCCCATATATCTTGTCGAAGCGATATGCCGTATTGTCCTAAAAAAATTAATCCCCAATTTAATAATTTTTTAAAAATATTTTATTTGTTTACGTTGGAGATAAAATCCACGAGTTAAACCAGAAAAAGAGCTGAGCATGTACGCAGTCTTCTAACCATATTATCTTATGTACGTGTATATGGCAGGACAAAATAAATATTCGTTCTAAAATTGGACCTCGAACTTTTTTGAATGTGGTAAATCTTATAACTTCAACAGAAAAAGTGAAAAGTTGAGGGATAAACCAAAAGTATACAGCATGCGGAGTACAAATGCTTTTCCTCAACGAGTCATCTGTTACCAAGAGGCCCTAGTCCTGGATCACTGTTTCCTCTGTGAATTAAGACTATTCATCTCCAAAAGCATTTTGGCTCCTCCCTCATTTTTGTGGTGTTTTAGGGTGGACAAAAAATTATCTCCACCAGGTGTTTACAAAAAGTTATTACAAGGTTAAACGATTAATTGTATTGTATGGGCCTAAACCAGTTTTAGGATCACAAATCGAATTTGGGTTTGAATATAAGCAAAACTTCGTATCAAAGCTAAATAAATACGAGAAGTAAGCGTAAATGCAAAAGAATAACTTGATTTCAATATATTGTAGTGAGTACAAATTTGAGCAGAGTTTCAGTATGTATTTCTGGATGCCTATCATACAAAATGAGATACTATTTATAGGCCTACGGGCCTTGCCCACGTCTTCCACTGTCAATCATGCTGTGACCCACGTTATTGGCGTTAATGGGAGAAGTTAGTGGGCTGAAATCGTGGGCTGCAAAGCCGCTGGAACCGAGGTGCATCACCGAAGTTCGATCACATGACTTCGGTGGCGTGACCTTGCTGTTCGGTTGGAAGGGTCGATCACCGAAGCTCAGCTCGCGGCTCGCCTTCGGTAGTGACATTGAGGTTCACCTTTGGTAACTTGATCGATATTCTTCTTCGGAGCATCGGCTCGTTTTCTCTTCGGTTCATCATACCGATGTGCTAACCGGGCACGTCAATTTTTACCCAATACAGATAGTCCCCCCACTCCTCGGATGAACGCCGAGGTTGCCGAGGAGTGGAACGAGTTTGAGCGGGAAGCCGACGTGGCGCAACCCTATCCAAGAATTTCAAAAAGTTGCACGTCTTTCGGATTACTGTTCCACATTATGTGGCGGCCGTTGGTTGGCCACTGAACGGTCGCGCCGACTTTCGCTTTCTCCAATGTTACAGTCATCATTACTTCTCCAACTTGCACGTGTACATCTCCTATAAATACCTCACTTCACGTTCTTCTTCTTCACTTGAAAACTTCTGATATACAGTGGAATTTACAGAGAAAATCCCTAATCTTCAAGCCATTTTCTCAATCTTAATTTTCCTTCCAATCTGACTATCGTCATGTCTGCTACGAATTCTGGCCACGGTTCTAGTGATTCCGGTGAAAGGGCGGAGCGTTTTGCTGCCGCGGCTATGAGTGGAGACCTCATAGCCCCTGTGCCTCCGCTGCACGTAGTCGGAGCGGAGGGCGGCATCGAGGTCACGTCAGCGGCCGCTATCCCTAAGCGGCGCAAAGCGAGGGCTGGCCGTGATACAGCGGAGATTAGTTACGATGTCGAAGTTGACGTTGGTGGTGACGACCACGATGATGACAAGGGTGACGTCTAAGGGGATGACGTCACCAGTGTCAAGGAGGTTGGTGGCTCGGCAGGCGGAACAGAAGTGAGTGGAGGGGCCAGTGGCCAAAGGGCCGAAGCCGAAGCCAGCAGGGGGGAAATCCTAACCGAGGCTGGCACATCGAAGAAGTCGAAGAGGAAGATTCCTCTCGAAGTGGAGATTGACCCCCAGTTAGTTATCCCTTCAAGTTTCAATAATGACAAGGACTTGAAGATCCACGTTCAGTCCGATGCTCAGAAAGGGAAGAAAAGGAATATACCGGTTCATGTTACCCCGAGAATCATAACCGAAGACATGCTTGAAGTGGTTCGGGCTGACTGCCACTGGGGGCCCGAAGTGGAGATTAGAGTTCCAGCTCCGGATGCAGCTATTTCTACTCATGTTGAAGGGTACTCTTTGGTTTTCACATACCCATACACCATAGGATTCAGCCTGCCGTCCACCCCATTATTGACACATTTTGTAGATCTTACAACTTGTGTTTGGCTCAATTGAGGCCCGGGGTTTGGAGAGTCATTCAAGTCCTCGAATATTTGAGTGACATAGCTGGATTGCCCTTTACTTTCCAACATTTGATCTCTCTATACTACCCCTACTTTTATAAAGCCGGGGTGGTGGCTCTTCTACCCCGGGGATCTTACGCTATCTTAAGCAAAAGCGAAGACCATGAAGACCGAGGATGGAATGACCGGTATGTGCTCATCCCTACAAGGCTACTATCAACCGAACCCGGCTTCCCCAAAGTGTGGAATGCTCATCGTAAGTGTTTACTTTTGTTTCTCCTTCGGCTTTCAACTATTGTAGCTGACACTTGTTTTCTTACCTATGTCTTGCAGCTGAAAAGGTTCCAGTTAACCCACCGAAGAATCTGCTTGAGTGGGTTACCGAGGTTATGCAGTCGGAGACACGTCCATGCCAGCAATGGGTGATTTTAGCCGGCTTGAAGGGGAACCGATGGGTATGCAAGAGGCATGGTGAGTTGTGTATCTACGTCGATTCCTCAAGTTCGCTTCGAACTGCTATGCCCTGATATTCTCCCCTTTCATGCAGGTTTCCCCAACAGGGCTGTGAAGGATGCCGAGGAGGAGGAGGAGACCGAGGCGAAGGGGGATGGGAAGAACAAGAGAGAGAGAGAGAGTAAGAAAGAGAAGAAAAAGAGAGAGAAAATAGTGCTTGACATCACCGATGGTGTCGCTAAGATGGCGAGTATGGCAAGGCGGATCGTCGAAGAAAAGAAGGCCAAAAGTTTACCAGGCCAAGGGACATCGCAAGGTGATGAAATTTTCTTAGGTCGATTCGTACATCTCCACTCTTACCTATTCCCATGTTAAGAAAATTGCTCCTCTTCCTTCCCCAGGTTCCAAAAGAAAAAGAGCTGAATCAAAGCGAGCAGCGAAGGCGAAAGGACCTCGGGTTGAGGAGACTACTGCTCCTGCTGCCGAAGCAACGATTGTAAAACGCCGAGGCCTTGTCGACGAGCCTAGTGATGAAGAGATTCCTCCCATGGCTCCGAAGGTAATGCCAGAGCCGGCCTCTGAGACGATTTCAGAGCCGAGGGCCGAGGTCGCTAGGGCGACCGAGGTAATAAATGTGGAAGAGTTTGACCAAGAGGCTGCGAGGCGAAAGGGCAAGGCCAGAGTGGGCGAGGGTTTGATTAAGAGCACGGTTAAAGCATCTCGAGCTCTGCCGAAGTCTTCTAGCACCGCACCTCGGGCATTTGAGATATTTCCCGACGCCAACTTGTTAGATGCTACCAAAGAGGATGTTGCCGCCCTTGATGGCATGCTTGGCCCTACCGAGGCTCACGCCCTTTGGAATCTTAGCCCTATGAGTTTGATGGGTGTCTCCGCCGCTTCTGCCCTTCGGGTAAGTCTTAATGTACTTCATTCGCATAGCTCGTCCTGTCTCTCTTCTGACATTAATACTTTGTTTAAATGCAGAGTTTGGTTCTTGCTTTGCAAGCTGTTCACCTCGAGCGCGAGCGTGCCGAACAGATCCAAGCGGCAGCCGCTGCTTGGGATGAGCAGAAGAGAGGGCTTAGAGGAAAAGTCACCGAGCTATAAGCAAAGTTTTCCATCTTAAATGAAGAGCTGGAGCATGCTAATGAAGCTTCGGCCAAGGCTGAAGCTGATCTCTGTGGGGTCATGGAGTCCGCCAAAGCTAGGGTGCAAGCTGCGACGAACGAGTTTACCGCTGAACGTTCGAGGTTGAGCCTTGAAAATTCTCGCCTTAAGGCTGAGCTCTTCAGGGCCAATACCAAAGTGCTTGAAGCAGGCGAAAAGTATCACAGTAAACTTGGTGAATATAACGCCAAGCTCGTTGGGCTGCAGGGCCAAGTGGACCAGGTGCCATCCCTTCGGGGCCAGATCTCCGAGCTCGAGGGCAGAGTTGCTTACCTCAATGAGCGGGCCGAAGTCAAGGCGACGAGGGCGAAGTTTGAAGAAGCATGGGCCGTCGTCAGGACTAGGCTTAGCACACTTGAGCAAGTCCAAGCTGGGCAAATCGTACTCGAAGAGAAGATTGCCAAAGCAAGGGAGGCTGTTGCCGAGGCCCAAAAGATTGTGGATGAACTTCCTTCGAGCGAGGGCTCAGACGAAGGCGGACCCGAAGGTGATGAAGAGGGCGAAAGTGCCGAAGAGGGTAGCGAAGATGCCGATGGGGAGAAGCCTTAGTAGTAGGAAAAAACAAGTTTTTGATGTACTATTTTTGTTTAGGCCTCGGTGCCTTTTTGATGTCAGCCTTCGGGCTTTTATATGTATATATGACTTTGACCTTCGGGTCGTTTCGTTCAATGAATGCAATTAGCCTTCGGGCCTTCTGATATGATTTTTATTCTTAAGTGTTGGTTTTTGCATGTACCGAACATCTTAGAATAAATAACTTGCTTGCAGGACTTGATTGAATTTAATCGATGCAAACTTAGAACGACGTCTCATCCTCGAGTCGATGCATTTAAAGTGCAACTTCGGAGTGCAGATTTATAGAGACATAAAGTTATGGAATGAAGCCCATTCCATTGATAATATTAATAAGCCGAAATTGGCTTTTACAAGAGACCAAGTCGAGGCGGACCTTGGGAAAAAACATGAAAATACAAATTAATAATGTGCCACTACCAGGTGGAATTACAATGTACTAAATCTATTCCTCGGGTATCAGTCCCCGGTTGTCGGATAGATGGTCTTCGGTTGGGAGGCGCATTTTTGACCTCGGTTGCAACTTGTCCCTCACTCCCCCCAGTGTTCGGGTGCGAATCTTGATGAAGACCCGGGCACTGGAGATCGTTTAATCTGCTTCCTGAAAAGGTCAAGCAAAATAAAACGAGGAGCAAGTTAGTACATTTCTACCGAAGCCTTTAGGAGCATTGTTCTGCTCGAGGCTGTGGGTAAGGATTTAAAAATGAATGAGGGATATTTAACTCGATTAGAAGTAGTACGTACCGCTTTAAATTGGAGGCATTCCAATTTAAGGGTTCGGGTACGCCTTGTAGGTCTTCGATTTGATAAGATCTTTTCCCAAAAATTGCTTTGACTCTGTAAGGTCATTACCAATTCACAGCAAGCTTTCCCCCGTTTTCTTCCTTCGTTGACTGATTTGTGGCTTTTAGCACATAGTAGCAAACCTTGAAATCTCTAAGTTTGGCTTTCTAATAGGCTTCAGGTGATAACTGTTTTGCAAGGGTGATGGGAGATATTTATATTTTATTTTTTTCTAATTATAACTCCATTAAGGTTATGTTTATGGCCTATGGGGTAGGAAATAAGATCAAAATATAAAATCTGAAATATGATGAAGACTTCAATTGGAGTTATTACTATAGTAACTGCTCTTTTATCCCAAAAATATGGGATAGGAAATCAGATCAGTAGTAGGTATTTATGGTTATGGACTCGTATGGAATTTATTGACCCCACTCTCAGTTTGTCAGTCTCATTCGGACTTATACATTTCAAGAAGAAGAGATCCAATGAATGAATAATAGAATCCAAAAATTGCATCGACCAATAGATTACACATTTGTTTAATGGTTCATCTAAAGAAAGTAAAAGCATCTAGTTAAAGGAAAGAAATAACATAAACCAATAACTTTAGACAAAATTGTTTCTCTTTTAACATACATCAGAAGCCAAAATTAATCTTCTAAGACTACTTCATAACATATCCTACCGGTAAATACTTCACACTTAGGCAACAATTGTAGGGAATTTTTTAAATTTGAATTTTTATGTTGAACTTGAACATAGCGTATTAGTCTAAATCAGATTTAGGAATAAAATTAAATTTATTTTGGGTTACAAGCAATATTATGTATCAAAATCGCTAAAAGCAAGGAAATAACGAAAGCTAATTAATGAGCAATAGAAACACGGTGAATGATTTAATTATGAGTAATTTTGAGAGTACAATTGACAGAGTTTTTCCTTTATTTATGAATGCCTTTACATCAATCCTTATGTGCTATTTATAACAAATAAACTACAAAAAATCATTGGTATTAATTAGCACACCTTCCGCACTTAGACCACGGGGTGATCCACAATCTCTCCCATTAAATGCTGGGAGATCATGGGACATCAATCAAGCTGAAGCCAAATTGCCTGTCCCGAGGCTTGCTCTTGTCCGCCTTGGGACCTCATGCTACTCGTCTGGGCACTGCTAACTTCTCGCCTCGGGACTTGCCCCCGGTGCTCCTAGCTCAACTCCTCGTGGCTGTGATATATCTCCCATGGTCAACGCCTGGAGCATTACGCCTCGGTTGCTACGTGTTTAATTTATATTTTTACCAATACAGATAGTCTCCCCACTCCTCGAGCAACTGCCAGAGTTCTCGAGAAGTGGAATGATAATAGGCGGGAAAGGTGACGTTACCGTACGTGCGCCTAGTAATTCAAAAAAGGCTACTATCACTTCAACTTCTCATCCATTACATGCAGCGATCGCTGAACGATTGCGACGTTTCATCCTCATTCCTAAGACAATGATGGCTTCTTTCACTATAAATAGTCCGCTTGATCACTCTTTCATCTCCACTTTCAATCTTGAACAACTGTAGCAACCCAACATCAATATAAAACTCTCATATTTTCTTCTTGGTTCATATCCGAGATCACCAGTGAAGCTATCAATTTCTCGCAAAAATGTCTGCAGCCCATTCTACATAAAACTCTTCCGGTCACTCTGGTGACGACGCTGCTGATGCCACCACTGTGAATATTGGTGGTGAAATAGTTAATATCGCAGATCCCTTAAGCATAGTTTTGTCGGTAGCGGCTGGTAGTGAAATAGTTAATGTGGCGGCGGATTTAGTTCCAAGGCAGTGTAAAGCTGTCGCCTGCCGTATTTAATCTGAAGAAGCGGGCGATGAAGAAGATGACGCCAGTGAGGCTGAAGAGGGCTAGGAGGAATCGTCAAAATCAAAAGAGATTCCCTCTAGAGGGAGCTCGAACCTTACCATATTATCCCCTCGAGCTTTGACACCAAGAAGGACTTCACGATTCACGGTCAGTCTGCAATTTAATAAGAAAAGAACAGAAATGTTCCCCTGCAGACCACTCCATCATTAATCACACAGGCTCATGTGCCATTAGTTCGGGAGGATTTCCATTGGAGCCCCGAGGTTCAAGTTACCATCCCGGACCCAAATAGCAGCAGCTCATCATGTAGCCGAGCTTTATTTCGTATACACTTACCCGCTGACAATGGGTTTTACTCTTCTGGTGCACGAGGAAATTGACTCCTTCTGCCGAACATACAATTTATGTTTGGCCCAACTTGGCCCCGTGATATGGAAAGTTATCGAGTGCCTTGATTTTCTATGCAAGAAATCCAGGGTGCCATTCATTCTCCAGCATCTAACTTCACTTTAATACCTTTTTTTTACACATGGGTGGTACAGTGGCCTTGAACAACTGAGGCAAATATGCTTTGATAACAAAGAGCGATGATACCAAAGACCGTAGATGGACTGACTGCTATATTTTTCTCCCGACCACTCAAATTTCCACCAAACTGGGGTTCCCCGAGGTGTGGAACATCAAGCGTAAGTCATTCCTCCTTCAACTCAATTATTTTTATACCAACCCCGAACTTATTCCTTATCCCATGTTTTTATTTCTTCAGCAAGCAAAGTTTCTAGCAACCACCCAGCCGATTTGACAGACTAGGTTTGGGCTATGATTATGAACCGCAACCGGCCCGACAGGACTTGAGAGAGCATCGCTGCCGACAATGGCTGGGAGTGCAAGAGACACGGTGAGTTTCTTTTCATAGTTTGGTCTCTTCAGGGAATGTTCGAGGTTTCTCTTTTATTGACACTTTATTCTTTCCATCACTCGTTTCTCTTGCAATGCATCCACTGCCAAGCTCAAAGAGAAAAAGAGCAAGAGAGAGAAAACAAAAAGAAAGAGGTTCCCGATGTCGGTGCGAGCTTGGCTGGCACTATTAAAAAATCCAAAGCCCCAAAGGGTTCTTCTGGCCAAGAGCCCTCTTTACGAGGTGATGATGATATTCACCTCGGTCGCCACAAATCAATCACCAAGTCATCCACTGCCATTCCTAAACCTCCAACTGCTATCCCCGCAGATCTAATGAGTAAAAGAGGGGCACTGGAGAAATCGACTCGAGCTGTGCACCCTCGGGTTGAAGCAAAGTCTGGCTCGGGCACCAAGCCTATTTTCGAGTCCAAGTTTGGTTTGAGGGATGAGCCAAGTAATAAGGATCCCAAGGCCCCTTTGAATGTCTTGATAGTAGACCTCGAGGGTTTTGACTATGTTGCTGCTAAAGCCAAGGGCTAAGCTAAGGTTGGCGAGGTCGAGCCTGCTCACCCTCCTGCTGA
Organism: Petunia x hybrida; assembly: GCA_037355625.1. Classification (NCBI taxonomy): domain Eukaryota; kingdom Viridiplantae; phylum Streptophyta; class Magnoliopsida; order Solanales; family Solanaceae; genus Petunia; species Petunia x hybrida. Next base: position 11,588,113 of record JBBBVM010000024.1, read on the forward strand.
GGAGAGGATGGCTGCGAGCGCTGCACGCGCCAACTCCAAACCTCCCAGCGCCTCGGTTTCTGAAAGAATCATGAAAAGGGTTGAGGTCCCCTCCGATTTGAACTTTTTCACTGGTTCAGCTGATGTTCCTTTGAACCTTATTCAACTGTTCTGGACGCTCGAAGAGGACCATGCCAGGACATTGTCTATGGGGAAAATGATGGTTCGTTTTGCCGCCACCATGGTTCGGGTAAGCTATTGTGATTGCAACTTCCCTTTTACTTAGTATTCAGTTCTAACCCTTCATTCTCTTTTGCAGAGCCTTATGTATTCGCTCAAGTCAATGCATCATGAGCCTTTTTAAATAAAAGATCTGCGACGGCTGAAGGCCGCTTGGGAAGATAAAAAGGCCAAGTGTAAGTCTTGAATTTCCACTCTGAAGACTTGGTTGACCGAGGCTGATGCTAAGCTCGAGCAGATGCACGAGGCTACTGCTGCTTTTGAGGCTCAAGTTCAAACCTTGAAGCAAAGCCACGAGGCTGAAAGCTCGAAGTTGGCTAATGAGGTCCAAGAGCTGTGAGGTCAGATGGGTCAAGCCAACGCTAAATTTATCGAAGCTTCCCTAGGTAATCATAACAAGTTGGCCGAGCACATGCTTAAGATGAAGGGATTGGAAGGCCAAGTGGAGCGAATCCCAGCACTTGAGGTTGAAGCCATTCGTCTCCAGGGCGAGGTTGCTGCCTTGGATGAGAAGGCTAAAGTGAAAGCCACGAGGGCTAAATTGGATAAGAATTGGGCCGCGATTCAAAGTCGCTAAAAGCATTCGAGCAGCGCAAAGTCGAGGAGATAAAATTAGATGAGGAAATTTCCAAGACCCAAGAGAACGTGCTCAAGCTCAAGCTATCATGGATGAGTTCCCTTCAAGTGAAGATTTTGGCGATGATGAGGCCGAGGATGAAGAAGAAGAAAATGAAGATGGGGCATCCGAGGGCGAAAATGGTTCCCCTCGGGAAGATGACCTCGATGCTTAGCAATTTTCTATTCTTTTGTTTTGTTATGGCCTTCGGGCACAACTTTTGGGGCCTTCGAGCATGGTTTAATGAAGTTTGAATTTCTTTCTAAGTGTTTGCTTTTTATCTCATCGGGATGTGCAATTCAACACTGATCATGCCCAACTACGCCCTATAAAAGGGACTAACTAGTCACGATAAATATAGCTCGTTATTTAAAGTCCCGAGGTCGAATTCTACAGAGAAAACAACTCTTAGCAGTTAATCTAGCTAAATTATCTACTCAACCAACTTCAAGTTTATATCTTTGATTTGATTTTATACTAACACTACTAAACAAGAAAGTAAATAACAAGTGTAGAAGGATAGATTTGATTCAAGATATGGAAGAACTAGGATTGATTTCTCCAACTCCTAACTTGTGCTAAAGTATTGTGCTATCAATTTCCCCTAACTGAACAAGTGTTCCAAGTTTACAACTACCCACTTCCGTTAAGTAATTATAACTTTCATTAATTAACTATTCCAATTAACTAATGAAGATAGGGAGGACTACACTTATGGTTTACAGTAAGGATCAATATTCCTAATTCACCATTTTGACAACCTAAAGCAATGCCTTTGTTTTAGGTTGAAATACTGCTATGTTTTTAACCCTAACTCATGAATCTATTCCTAGTAATCACAAATAAAGGAGACAATTAATTGGGGATATTACCAATTAATAGAAAATAATTCGTAAACAACATAGATAGGAAAAATTAACAAAGTTCATTAATAACACAACAATTATCATCACACAAGTATGTGGAGTGGGTTAATCAACCCTAGAATGGGTGATTTAGCCACTCATAGTCATGTTCTAAGACAAGAAATAACTAAAAGCATACAAAACCACAAGAATATGGATAGATGGATGAAGTAGAGTCTTGAATCTTGATCTCCTCTCTTCCTTGTCTCCTTTGGATTTGGAATAGGTAAAAATTTATGCTTTGAGCGTGTTGGATATCTTTTATAACGTCTCCATAGACCCACACAAGTCGGGAATCCAAAATAAACTCGAATTCAAAACGTCAAGAAATTAAGCCTACGCGCCGCGCAACACATTGCGTAACGCGGTGCGGTAGGGCTTTTTCTGTAGGTTTTTCGAAATTCCAATTCTATGAAACTCGACCTTGTCGCATTGTGCCACATGGCGCCCAACTCGGTACAATAGGCATAATTTACTGCTCTTCTATTTTTTTTTATCATTTTTCGACCACGCCTTCATTCGCTCGACCCTCGGGATTCTACTCAGACTTCAAAACCCTTATTTTCACTAAACTTTGCTTCACGAATGCCTCATATCATCAAAATAATTTCTACAACATAAAACACACCAACTGAGAGAAATTTAGCTCAAAGTGCTAACAAATATGACAAATAGAAGCAGGAATACGAGGCGAAAGTATAGGAAATATAGTAATATCTAGCCTCATATCAAACACTTAAGATATTTTTGCTCGCAAGACTTAAGTAAACTTTTAATAAACCGATGCTAGCTGGAGTGACGTCTCGTTCTTATGCCGAGGCATAACAAACAATCTTAATTGTACAATATATCTTCGTGAGTTAAATATTGAGACAAAGAGATATTGAATCAAGTCCATTTCATTTATAATAATAAGCCGTAGCTGGCATTACATTGATCCTAGTCGTAGTGAGACTTAGGCAAATTTCAGAAAATAGCTGCTATCGGGCGCTAAATACATAATACTAAGCTAGTCTTTGGGCGACAGTCCCCGGTGTAAAGATTACTAGTCTTCGGGTCCGTTGGCAGTCCCCGGTATGAGAGGCTTCGAGTCGCGTCAGAGAACTAAATCTACCGCTATTTCATCCTCGATTACTTTTCTTTTAATACCAGCGTATGGTCTTTTCTTCCGCTTCACCAGAGTGTGGCGAGGATCCACGTTAAGCTTATCCATCATAATCTCTGGGTCGATCCCAACCATATCGACATGGGACTAAGAAAAACAATCATTGTTGGACTTCAACAATGCAACAATAGCTCTTTTTAACTCTAGGTCCAACTCTGAGCCAACAAACACTTTCCTTTCTGGAAACTGCATTGACAACGCGAATAATTCCAACTCTTCAATAGTTTAATCATCGGCTTTTTATTTCCGAGGCTCTTGAATACATGCCAAGATCTTATCAATCACATCCTTCCGGGGATCCATTTCAAGTACCGAACCCCCTCATTTTTCAGACCCCGGGCATGTTGATTGCTATTTGGAAGGTCCGCTTGGGACAACAGCACTCTTCATGGAAACTGAGTAGCATTCCTTAGCTGTTCATTGCTCACCCTGAATGAACAAATTCCCCATAGGGTAGGAAATTTAATAACTTGATGAATAGTGGAGGGCACAGCCTCCATCGCGTGTATCCAAGGCCTCTAAGGATAACATTATAAGTTATATCCTCGGGCATCACTTGAAACACAGTCTCTTTAGTAACTCTCTCTGCGTATGTGGTGAGAGCAATCTCACCGAATGTCTTCTTGGTGGAGTTGTTGAAACTAGTTAATATGGTTGCCTTCGGGATAATGAGGTCCTTCAACCATATTTTCTTCACCGCTCCGTAGCTTGTGATATTTTCAGAGCTCCCAGGGTCGATCAAGACTCGTTTGATGTTCGAGTCGTTGATCCTCAATATTATGACCAATGCATCATGATGAAGGAGCATCATCCCCTCGCAGTCATCATCATCGAACACAATTTCATTACCCGAACCTCCTGTTTGGGTCCTTTTTTCCATCGTGATGGAGAGTTTAGAAAACTTCGCAGCTGAAAAATTCATGATGTTCACCTCCAATCCCCTAGTAATCACATTAACGATCCTCTTGAGGGATGGGGCCCTCGGAGATTGTCCCTCTCCTCTGTTCTTCGCAAGGGTTTTCTTCCCCTTGTCCGTCAAATACTCATTCAACATACCCTTTTTGAGCAAATGGGCCACCTCGAGGCGCAAGGCCTTGCAGTCCCCGATGAGGTGGCTGTGGTCATCATGAAAGTGGCAGTAAAGGCTTTGATCTCTTTTCCCGGGGATAGTCCTCATGTCTTTCGGGAGCCTCACTCTTTTGTCTGTCATCCATTTTAGCGCATTCACCAAATCAGCGCTAGACACATTGAATTTATATTCAGAAATACGGGGCAGATCATTCTCTTTAGACACTAAAGAAGGCCCTGTGGTGTTCCTATGATTAGCAGTGGGGCTAACCTTCTCTCGAGCCTCTGGCTCACATGCGGTCCTCCGAGCCTCTGGCTTACATGCTGCCTTTGAAAGTTGTAAGGGTCATATCGGCCCTTTGATTCCCTTGTGGCGCATCAGTGTGTCGAGATGACTCGGGGCGGCCCTTATACCCAGATCTTCGGCCTGCTAATCACCATTCTTCCTCCTCCAATCTGACTTTGACGGAAGTTCTATCATGTACCTCATCCCAAGTTTGACCTTGCCACTATTGGAGGTCTTTCTTTAGTTCAATAGCAGTCTCGGAGTTACTTGCGTTTATATTTCTGTCAAACGTCATGGTGGCCAAGTTATTATTTATTGTGGGTAACTTCATCCCCGCTTGGAAGCACTCAAGAAAATATATAAGAGGCTCCCTGTACCACTGCTTAGTTTCAAAGCCTTTCTCATTTCGTTTGAGGATCTTTTGAGCACCAGTGTGTGCTTTGATGAATGGATCAACCAATTCATCAAATCTTGAAATTGACTCGGTAGGTAGATGTAGGTACCATCTTAGTGCTCCTTTCTCGAGGGTATCCCCAAACTTCTTCAAGAACATAGATTCCCTTTCCACCAAGGTCAAATCATTGCTTCTCACCATGACCATATATTCAGCAACGTGGTCAGCTGGGTCAGTCGTGCCGTCATACTTCTTCAAGATTTGCAACTTGAAGTACTTTGTAATAGGGGCCTAGACCGCCTCCTGCTTAAAAGTTTATTGTCTGTAGTTTTCAATATCCAAGACCCTATGAGCCTTTCTGAAGCGGGGGACATTCTCCAGCCTCTTTTCAAACTGGGCTTCGATATCTCTCTTCCATTTTTTTTAAGTCCGTCGAGACGCTTGTTTCTGTCACCGTGGGAACTGTACCAAAAGGTGGGATGCCATGAGAAGCAGTCCCCGAGCCTCCAGATGCGGCCCCGTTTGTAGGTCCCCTGTTGTTGCATCCGGAGGAACAAAATTTGGGATGCTTCCATTAGGAGCAACATGTAAGTTGGTAGGCGTAGTAATGGCTATTATGCTTTCTGCGATAGTTTGCAATGAACTACGCATTTCAGCGTTAACTCTGCCTTGTTCGGAAAATTGCTCTTGAACCTGCTGCATAAAGTTCATAATATGCGCATTCCAAGTATTATTTGACTTCGATAAGGAGGGGTCAACCGGAGGCGAAGGAGGAACAAACATTCCAGCTGGAGGTAGAGGAGGAAAAAAAGCACCATCAGTGCCAGTTTCCGCAACAGGGCAAGGTTGATTTCGATCAATGCTATCAGTGTTGTCTACCATCGATCATAATAAAGCATGAAAAAATGTATTGCACAACTTTGGAACAAAATGTAATTTCCTGATTCCCACAAACGGCGCCAAATTGTATGAGCCTAAATCAGATTAGTAATACAATTGAATTTGATTTGGCTTACAAGCAATATGATGTATCAAAGTCGTTAAAAGTAAAAAAATAACGATAGCAAATGAGCAATAAGAACACGAAATGAATGATTTCACTATGAGTAATTTTGAGAGTACAAATGGGTAGAGTTTTTCCTGTATTTGTGAATGAGTTTACATCAATCCTTAAGTGCTATTTATAACAGATAAACTAGAAAAAATCATAAAATCATAGGCATTAATGAGCCCACCTTCCGCACTTAGATCATAGGTAACCCATGATCTCTTCCATTAAATATTGGGATCGTAGGGGGAGATCATGGGACATCAATCAGGCTGAAGCTGAACCGCCTATCCTGAGGCTTGCTCTTGTTCGGCGCGGGACCTCGTGCTACTCGTCTGGGGCACTGGTAACTTATAGCGTCGGGACTTTCCCCAGTACTCCTAGCTCAACTCCTCATGGCTGCGATATATTTTCCATGGTCAACGCCTCGACGTTACGCCACGGTTGCCACCTGTCCAATTTATATTTTTATCAATACACATAGCTTCTTCAATTTTCTTTAAAATAAAACTATATAGTATATATTATATTTATACTTTAAAATTACATTAAAAGTGTTATAACTCAAATTGGTTAATCACTCGTTAACAAAATTGTGACAAAAAAAATATTTTGATACTCAAAATGATAATAATGGCACATAGAATAGAAGAGATGAGTGCTTCTTTTGTTGTGTTACGCTTATTAGAAAAATAAAAGGATAAAGTAATATAGTACAGTCAAACCTCACTATAGTGGGAACGTTTGTCTAGTAATATAATAGTTGTTATAGTGAGGTGCTGTTAGACATGTATATTGGCATTTGCCATTTAGATCTTATTTAGCTGTTATAAACAAAAACTATGCACAAATAAATTTTTTTGTACTTTTTATTTTATAAACGAAAAAATAAAATACTTGTTAAATTTAAAATCTCGATAGATACTCATATTTCATAAACTAAAAATTGAAAAGGGTTCGGATTCCCTAGAAAGAAAGATTTCCTCTCTTACCTAGAATTGGACGAGACATTATTAATAAATCCATAATACAAATAATTAAAATCTAAGGAGCATATGTATTTAAAATTAATTACTAATTCTAAAAAATAAATCATGTTTGACGTACAATTCTACAATTGTAGGTTGTTTCATAATAGCAGTCTCTTAGTGACAATATAACGCTGGAATTGGCGAATTTTTTTATCTAAACTTTCGGCAAAAATATATTCAATAGCTTTTCTTTGAAGGCGGTCAAAGAGCTTAAAATTTGACTCTTCTATCTAAGCCCAAATAGAAGTAGGTTAAGTGTTTATTTTTATACATGATATATCTCTTACAAAATATTACTATTACACAATATTTGAATATGGCTGTTGTGGAGAGGTAATTTTACAAAGAGTGTTCCACTATAATGAACGACATTATTGTTATAGATAGAATGCTGTTATAGAGAGGTAAAATATAACATGACAAATCGGTTCTGGAGAAAATTAGGTCATTACACTGAAATATTGTTATAACGAGGGACTGTTATAATGACGTTTGACTGTACTTAATAGGGTGATTTACAAAAAAAGAAAATTTCTGGTATCCCGTCACGATTTGGCCTCATCAAAAAAGTCTCACAATTTTGGCTCCTATCAGAAAAACTCTTAGTGATCGCCAAATATTACTAGAAACATGATCAGTTGATGCCATCTTCGCGATCATCTAATATTACTACTTACCTGGCGATGCCAGATTTATCTATTTTGCGCAAAAACTTATACTCTCTCCGTTTCATAATAGATGGCATGTTTCAGATTTCGAGAGTCAAACGAGTTTATCTTTGTCCGTAATATTTTTATGTCTTTTAAATATTTTGAATTATTAATTATTGTGACTTATAGTATTTTTTATGTAGTTTTTAAATATATAAATATCGTTCCAAAAAATTTAAAGATTATATGTTTAAATTCACGGTCAAAATAAACTCGCTTAACTCTCGAAATTCGAAACATGCCATTCTTTTTGAAATAGAGGGATTACTTAGTAGGACTACTAATTAACAAAGATTCAAGAATTAAATTGTTTTCAAACACAGAACATGCATTACCAACTCAAAAAAGGTAGTACAAAACAAAAACAAAAAGATTAAAATGGTTCATGCAAATATGAGAAACAAAAGATCTATTTTTCATTGTCCTTTTTTCTTTTTCCTCTTCCTCTTTCTACGTCTTTTTCGTTCCTTGTTTCGCCAGTCTCTTTCTTCTGTTGATGATGGAGATATATCTCCTTTAATTCCAACAGTGATTCTCTGAACTTCACCCTCTGCTCAATGACCCAGTAACTTCATCATCAGCAATTTCCCCATGTTTCCGATGCACTAGTTTCAGCAGCAGCACCAAAACCAAAGCCCAATGGATGATGTTTCAACAGTACTGAATTGTCACGTTCGTATAGTGTTTTTTGAAACTCCATATTCCCATTTCCATATGACACCATCCCTCCATTGCGCCCACTACCATTGGCCATAACACTTCTACCACCACCTGAACACTCGTGATCATGATCATGATGATCACCTGTTAATCCAAGAAAATCCCTCGTAAGATTCTCATTTTTCTGCCAATGAGACGACATGTTCTCCGATCCAAAACCAAGATAATCATCAGGAGAAAGCTTGGGTAGGGGTACTGAAACGTGATGACCAAGAGAGGTTCTGTTTAAGTGAGCCATAGTTGAATTTACGTGACTTACAGTACCTATAGTAACTGCTTTTTGTAACAATGCTGTGGCTGAGAGTTGAGGGGATGGGATAGAGAAAGAAGAATGACTGTGAAAAACTGAATCTGTTTGGTAAAATGGTAGTGAAGATGAGTTAATGGGAATGTGAATGGGTTCAGTTTTTATGATAGGAACTGGATGGATGATAGGGTTAGGATTGTCGTTTAAGGGGATTTGTGGGTCCCATTGGTTGAGGGAGATATGGGTGGTTGGTGGTGGCGGAGGGTTGGCGAAGTGGCGTTGGGTGGTGGGGAATGGGATGAATGATGGTGATTGGTTGAGATGGAAACTGGGTTCCGCGGATGAGTTTGAGACTGTGGAGGCAGCAGCTCTGTGCATTAAGGATGAGTTTGCTGAGAGTCTAGCACTTTCTTCAGCCAATGCATCGCAGAATGCTCTGTGTGTAACAAAGCTATCCTTCCTACATAATGCATTGCAATAACACAACAAAGTTAGTGGCACTAGAGGAAACATAGTCCACAAAACTAATTTGAGTCTATCTCAATGCACTGCCATAATGCAATAAAGTTGACTAATTCAACAAGAATACTTGCCTTTAACTCAAAATGTACGCAATAACACTATAAATAAAGTTTGTGGCTGATCTAGACAATAGACATAACAAATTCAACTAAAAATCCATTTCATAACCCAAAATGCCTAGCAATAACAAAGCAAATTTGGTGTGGCGGGTTCAATAAATAAAGAGCAGAATTCAATAACTCAAATTCTGAAATTAACATTAAAAACAGTATTGATATAGATATTAGTATTGTGAGGTAGAAGCAAATGTGGGATTCATAAGGGTTCCTCAATATCCATCCGTTATGTCAAAATTACAGTTGTCTAAATTCCGAAATATGGGTATAAATGAAAATTTTCTCAATTGTTGCATAAATATGCACCACAACACTCTCCCAATTTTACAAGAAAAATACATACAAAAATAAGAAAAAGAAAAAAGAAAAAATAGACAACACTCTCTCAATTTACAAGAAAAACCCGTGCATGCGTTATGGGAGAATGGAGATGTCAAAAGGCTTTGATAAAAGGTAAAGAATTCACATAAAAATCGAAACGGGGAGGGTCAAAATTAAAAGTATGTAATGTAATGATAGAATTTGGGTATGATTGTTTTGCGTGAGAGAGAGAGGTAGATAGAGACAAGACATTTGACTGATGTTTTAACAATTCCATGCAAAAGCAAAGCAAAAAATGAATTGGCAGTGACAACATACTGCCTCACCTAAAAGTCTCTTTGAAATCTGAGCTCTCATGCACGACCCCAACTCTAAGCCACACATGCACTAATCTACCCAACTATATACTCATTTTGCAATGAGTTTCATCTCTAAACAATAAAGGGTAATAAATTTAGATAATTATTTATAATAGTTGACATTACTAACTTCTAGAGTAAGACAAGTTCTCCATCCGTTTCAAATAGATGAGCCTTTTCACTTTTCGAGAATCAATTTGAATAATTTTTGAAGCTAATTAGATTAAATTAATATAATATTATTAGATAAAAATTTGATATTAAAAAACTATATAAAAAGTACTATAAATTGCAATTTATCTCATATCAATATGATGAAAAAATTTATCTTAAATAGTTGGTCAAAGTTTATGCAGTTTTACTCTAAAAAAACAAAAAGATTATTAATCCTTTCTGAAACGGAGGCAGTAATTATTGTTAAATTGCACATTTGCATTTTAATTAATAGTAGTATAAATTTTCATTAAATCTTCACTATATATAAGTTCAATCTTATTGATTTTTTTCTCTTTTCTTCTCTCTTTTTCTTTTCTTTTTAAAATATCATCATGTTGTATACATTATATGTTTGGTAGTTCCAGCTATCATATCAGAATATGCAAAGAATTCAGCTCATTTTCTTCTTTTCTACGTAATATTTTTCTGCAAATTTTTTATGAGTAGCTATCATGACTTCAGAAGTACACAGGGTATCTGCAAGTGAATAATGATTCCCTCCTTTGAATGTTTTGAAGAACAATGGGAGTTTCAAGATTCTCAACCATGAGTCACAAGAAAGCATTCAACCTTTTCTTCATTGTTTTTGAGGATATTACTCCATCAATAATTATGTGATTACTATTTAACAAAGTGGATAAAACAAGAAATGGCAACAAATTAAGCTAACCCCAAACAGGGAATTCAAGGCATTTATGCAGAGAAGAATGTGATAATTCAGAAAAACAAATTGTACTGATAAAACAAAAAAATTTATGTAAATTAAAGCATTCCAAATAAACACATCTAGATTTCTTGGTATTTTAGATCAAAAAGTAGATCTTTCAGGTGCCCTATGTATATCTAAACCCCCTGGCATGTTCAGAATATAGAGGTAATGCAGTCAATTTTCCTTGGTAGATATCCTCTGTCAACAGTCAACAAGGACTTGTGTTTAATAGCGTCAGTTTCTTCACTAGCTAACAAATAATTTAACTAAAAACACACTCCATGCAGTGTTCACACTACTCTTGTGTAAGAACAGCCACAAAACAAAAACTAAGTACTGCTACTGAAAACAAACAAAAAAATTCACAAACTGAGTAATATAGACATCACAAACTTTGTAAAAACAAAAAAGATTTAGTAGCTTTTAAAACAAAACAAGACATTAAAATACATTGTTAAGTCTAGTAAAGAAACAAACAAACAAAAAAGAACCCTCACAAATTGTACCATATGACATCACAAATCTGGTAAAAACGAAAAAGATTTAGCCATGAAGAAAAAACAACATGAGAATTAAAATATAGGGGTAGTGTATATAAATTAAATTGTTTAAAAATTACCTGGAGAAGAGGGTTCCACAATCACATCTATACTCTCTAGTTCCACAAGTTTTAGAGTGAGCCTTCCAATCAGATTGAACAGCATATATCTTGGAACACTTGTCACATTTCCATTTCTTCTCACCATGTTTTCTACAGAAATGTTTCTTAATTCCAGTGAGATCACCAAGAGCCCTAGAAGGATGGTGATGAATACAAGTAGGCTCAGGACAAACATATGCCTTTTTCCTGTTTTCTTTGTTGTTCCTTTGCTTCAACTTCCATGGAAGATTATGGCCTCTCCTATGAAGTTGAAGATTTTGATCCCTTTGAAATCCTTTGCCACAAATCTCACAAACAAATCGATTTGTTGCCAAAAGTGTCTTTGGAGATAAAGCAATCACTTCTGCATCTGGATCTGCACATAACAATCAACATTGAAATTGTAACAAAGAATGGAAAAAAAAAAAAAAGAGAAAAAGGAAAATCAATCTAGGTTATGTATGTAAAATTCTTCTTTTTGTTCACCTCATGAAGGGAATAGGGATATGGAAGGTTCAAATCACAGCAGAAGCAAAAAACAAAAAGAAAACGTGGTTTCTTTTTTACTAGATGCTACGTAATCCTTTCTTTAAGTTTCATTTTATGTTAGCTCATTTTCACAAGATGCTACATAATCCTTTCTTGTTCAAATCTCAGCAAAAACAAAAAGAACACATAAAGTGATTCCTTCCTATTTGTTTGAATTTTGCTGAGCAGAATTATCGGGTACCTATCCTGGTAGAGGTAATAGATACCTACTAATAAAACAGTTAACGTGGATACGAGTTAATTCGGACTCATTACCAAAAAAGTGTGTTTTTTTGAAAGTACCTGGATTTCCAGGGAGGCTTCTCTTCTTTTTGATCTTTTGTGGTGGCTGCTGAGTTGAGATGGTTTGAGCCATGGGACTTACAGAATTGGCCAAGTTTTGATTAACTCTAGTGTTAGAAGAAACACTAGCTTCATCAGAGAACATGGCAGCTTGAGAAAGTGAAGAAGATTCCAATAAAGAAAAGCAACCGCTATTGCTCTGATGATATACTATTTGTTTTGCAGCTTGTGGTTTGTTACTTTCTTGATACATACTTATATACTACTAATAAATACAAAGCTACCACCTACTTCTTGTAACAAACTTGGTTTAACAACAACAGGTGGGATGGAAGTAAGCTTATAGAGACAAAATCAGATGGAGAGAATCCAAACTTCGGATTAAAACACAACTAAGCAGAGATTTGTTTTTAAGTGAAAGAGAAAAACATGTGTCACTCACAATTAGCCAACATAATAAGTACATTCACACTTGATGTTGGTAATCTATGTAAAAATAAAAAGTTAACACCAAAGGGAGAAAAGAATAAAATAAATTAGAGATAAAACAAAAGAATTATCTCGTGAATGATGGGTGAATTTATCAGTAGAACCAAAATGTAGAGAAACTCTCTCTTTAGCAACTCGCGAAAGATGAGAACAAAAGAGAAGAGGGACAATAGGTTGGGTTTATAAGTAATATTCTAATACTATACAATATACAAAAACCCACCCACCCTCCTTCAGGCACCCCATTTTGGTTATTTCCCCTACTACCCCACTAGCTAGTTACGCAATACTCCTCTTTTTGTTGCTATCAATCAACCTATATTTGTAAATAATAAAGGGAACCATCATGTATCAGTATAGCAAAGGAAATTATCAGTAGGTAGAAATTGTGTACAGATTATACAGAACGTGATCATTGCTATGGCAGACCGAATTTGAAGGGGTTGGCAAATTTGAATGTCAAAAGATATTTAAAAAATAACAATGCGTTAATAAAGAAAAGGTAAGGAAGCAAAAATTACTCAAACTTGTGAGCTATCCCAGTCATGATCGATGAAGTACAGATGAAAATTAAGGGAAACAAAAATTTAAATCTTGCTTAAATAATAATACTATGAAGTACTATTTTTATTTGTTTAAATTTTGATGGGAGAATTAGTACATGCCATGATATGAGAAAATTTAGGTCTAAATGAAATAGTCAAAATGCATGTAACCGATCGAACAGTATCGTCATTATAGAAAAAGCGTAAGGAAACCAGGAAAAAGTTAGAGAGAGCATGAGGTCAGAAAGAATACATATTTTAAATCCATTACCGTCGTAAAAAAATATTACTAGTAAGTAAATTCATGTACTTTTTTCTTCTAATATAATTATCCAACTAAACTTTTGTCCACTTTTAATTTACTCGTCTCACAACTTCGAGACTCCACTTTCTGTCTTTTCTTTTATGCGCCTGTTATAAAACACCCAAATCCTAGAAAGAGTCTTGGTATTGAACAGAATGATTTGGTATATTAAAAGGAGGACTTGCTAAGTAGGGCTTAGGAGAATGAGAAGCTTAAAAGGCTTTCAGAATATTGGGATGTACTCATGTGCATGTTGGTAGTAAAAGCCTAAAAGCAAAAGGTGATAGTAGTAGCTAAAGAAAGTCTGAAGATTATCACATACACATAACGGATTACAAATTCTTCAATTTTTTTTTTTTCATATGCCCAGGGCCGCTAGGCCTAAGTGTCAAATTCACAGTATCATGAGAAGATTTAACTAAAAAACCCACCAAAAATTAGATTTAACAAAATGACATCCTCTTTTTTTTTTGACTTATTTTTTTTTGGGGAAAAATGTTAAGTGTGATTAAGTGGAGGTCGGGGGCTAGATTAGAAATAGAAAAACTTGTAGGTAAAAATTTATATTATAAAAAAGTATATAAACTTAACCAAACCGGCTCATTTTAGCGGGTCAAAAATAAAAAACAGGTAATTAGAAAAGGGTTCTTCTTTGCTCACACATCTTCCAATTTTTCGAACCGATTTCATGTCCCTCCTAAACGATTTCGTCTCTCATCCAACTATTTAACAATTTTTTCGAAGATTTGAAGTAGCAGTTGAAGAATTATCAGAAATCCCGATTTCTTCAGGCGAGCAACCTTAATATCGTAGTATTTTTTATCTGGTTCATACAAGTCTTAGAACTTATGAAGAAACGTCAATGGTGTTTTTTGAAAAAAAATTAATTTTTTATTTATTGTTCTTTCCAATTTTTTCTTTTTTTATTTTATATTATTATTTACTTTGTGTTGATTGCTTCTGTATGTAGATAAAGTAATGGCAGCGCTGAATCAAAGCAATACGGCTTCTCGAAGGGGTAAATCTAAAAAGAAAGAGGCTAGTAAGCAATCTGAAGAAGATGACAGTGTTAGACAAATTTCTGAAACTGATGTTGCTGAATTGGATAAACATTCAACAGAAGGTGACAATCAACCTCCAAGTGGTGGAGGAGATGAAACTGAAGTAGCTGAACTTGATAAACATCCAAAAGCAGATGACAATCAACCCACAAGTGGTGGAGTTCCTGTAAGTGCTAATAATCCAGCAGCAGATGACAATCAATCTCCACTCGTTGAAACTGGTTTAATGGATGCTGAAGTTGGTGTAAAATAAACCTAGATTTAAAAGACCATAAAGGATCACTCTGCAAAAGATATTGTGGTGGAAGAGGTCCAAGTGGAACCCCAATCTGAGGATCTTTTGGCTGAAATCAACGCTTTTCAAGCGGATGAACTCTCCGATGCAGGGAAAGGTAAGGAAAGCATGGATGATAGTGGTGGTGATGATGGACAAAGTTCTGCTGCTCGTGATGAAGGAAATAGAGAGGAATCAGGAGAAGATGAAAGTGGTGAAGAAGAAGAAGAAGAAGAAGAAGAAGAAGAAGAAGAAGAAGAAGCAATTGAAGAAGAAACTGATCAAGAAGGGGATGAAGCAATGGAGCCTGAGTGTGAGTTGGACCGTTTATCAGTTCCTTGATGCATTAAGGAAATCAACGTTCAAAGGTATCGATTTAAAACTTGGCTTGATGAAATTTCATTATTCCCGGCGAAGATATCTGTTCGATCTAGCATTAAAAAATTGTATTTCTTTAAAAAGTTGTTGAAAACCTTAAAATTAGAAAATAAATTTAAGGAGACTGTATTTGGGAAGTTCCTTGCAATATCCAAAATTTGGCAATTCAATGGACAGATGGTCCACTCCCTACTTCTTCATAGAATAAAGGATAAGAAATGTCGGGAGATTTGGTTCTTGGTTGATGGAAAGCCAGCTTGTTTTGGGCTTAGGGAGTTTGCTCTGATGACTGGTTTGGAGTGTGGGGTAAAACCCAGCAATAAAGCAAAGAATAAGGTTGTGAAGAAAGGCGAGGAATTTTATGAAAAAGTAACTTGGAAACCATCCACTGAGGCGAATGTTAAAGTGAAACCGTCGAGGCTGTGGAGGGTGTTGAAAACTAGCAGAAGATTTGAAAAAGAGGAAAAGTTGAAGATTTTCCTTTTGTGGTTTCTCTACATGATGTTGATGGCAAATGATACTTCAAAGTCTGTTGAGAAGGAATGGGTTTGTATGGTTGATGATCTGGAGTTCTTCTCCAAGTATCTACGGTACAAGTTGTGCTTCGAGCTTACGATTGAATATTTGAAGCCCAAGCTTGACATGGCTAAGCATTATAAAACCTTTAGTGAGAAAGAAAAACCACCTGGATATGCTCTTTTTGGCTTCCCCTGGGCATTTTTGGTAAGTCTACAATAAACCAATAGTTAACTGATTGTGAAGTTTTCATTTTTCGCAGTCCGATTAAATCTTTTATCTTAGGCGTGGGTCAATGAAGCATTTCATGCCATTGGAAGGAGAGCTGCACTGACATATCAGTCTCCTATGACGTGCCCTCGGATGCTTAAATGGTACAGTAAAAGGGTGCCGAAATCCTTCGATCTATTTGTGGAAGGAGAAAATAAAATTAAGGTAACGTTGCACTATTTTATGTCATTTAATATTTTTATTCAAACTGTAAGAAACTAATTTGCTCGACTTCTATCCAGATCGTGCGCCCTTACCTATTCCCTACCGATCAAGAAGTGAGATCGAGGTAGGAGTATTTATATGTGCCCTATGCAGATGATGTTAAGGATGGATCGGTGGATGCCCTTACGGCTGAAATTGAGGGGGCCACAGCAATCAAGAAGACTGCTCTTAATCCTGCTGGTGAAGGTGATATGGATGTAGATGGTGAAGAAGATACAAGAGGCGATAAAGATGTTGGTGGAGATCGTACAGGAATTTTTTGTGAAGGTGCAGGTCTTTCAAGTGGTGGTGTCAGTACTGCAAGTCCTTTTTTGCATGTTGTGCTCGATAGGCTGACAACAATGGAGGAAAAATTGGTTGATGTTGCTAAGATGCTAGCGAAACAACCAAAGAGGACAGTATGCAAATACTTGTACCGTCCTTCTGCGTGGTTGATGAGGCACAGGAAGAGGAAGGCAATGGACCATGGTACCACTGGAAAGACCACTACAATTCTGAGAAAGAAGCGTAGATTTGATGAAGTGGTTGGTACTGTCAGTGCCACCAATGCCAATGCAGTTGATGCCAGTGCCAATACAGTTGATGCCAATGCCACCAATGCCAATGCAGTTGATGCAATGCCAATGCCAATGCAGTTGATGCCAGTGCCAATGTAGTTGATGCCAGTGCCAATGTAGTTGATGCTAATGCCACCAATGCCAATGCAGTTGATGCCAATGCCACCAATGCCAATGCAGTTGATGCCAAGGTAGTTGATGTCGATGCCATTGCCAATTCCACCAATGTGAGTGATAATGAACTGCTGATGAAAAATGGGGAGGATGATTAGGAACAGTTTTATGAAGTGGAGGATGCATCCCATGTCGAATCAGAATCGAACTTGAATGGAGAGGTTGGTCAAGAGCGCGAAGAAATTATGTCGGGTGTATTGGAGAGTCATGACAAAGAGTGTATTAAAAAAGATGAGAACAAAGATTGATTTGTCAATCTTTAAAAGTTTGTTGTAATATATTTATTGTAATCTTGTTTGAGTGTTAAATAATTGTAGTTGAGGATCATTGTTTAAATCTTGTTTGAGTGTTAAAAAGTTGGGAATATTTTTATTCTAATCTTGTTTCAGCATTAAACAATTGTAGTTGAGGAATTTTATTTAAATATGTTCGAGTGTTAAAAGAGTTGACAATGCATTTTGCTACTGTTTAAAATAAGCTTGCACAGGAATGATCGCTGATAACTAAATAATTTATTAAATTGTGAACTATAGCTGTTGAATGCATACTAAAATAGGTCGATTATCGATACGGAAATAAATATTTGTAGTGGCAATTCTATTTTTTTGCACAACTAGGAATAAAACTATAAACTACTTTACATGGTCGACAGTAGACAGTTGCTGGATTTATACTTGTATATGGGAAATATTGTGTTGGTATAATTTGGAAGCTTTTCGAGCATAGACCAAATGTGCATAGACTTAAGATAAAACAATATTCCAACCAATCAAAAAATAGATGACGTATATTAATAGACATGTATCTTAGCCAATACAACTTTGTGCGGTAGATAATAGGTATTGTGAAGTGTGGCAGAGCAGTTGGTAATGCACTGCCCAAAGCAAGTATTGTCAAGTCACAACCATTTTTCTTTTTTTGAAACTAAAAGACTTGATTAAAGGTACCTATTTTCTTTGTAAGCATTAATTAAGAAGTGACCCTTGCATTTAATTTGTGTCTCTTCACTAACCTTTGCAACCCTTGAAGTTTATTTCTATGTAACCCCTCAACATTGTGTGCTTTTTCCACTCCATTTTCAATACAAATTTTTCTGCATTTAAACTATCAAAAAAAGATTCCAAAATGGCCGGACTATCCAAGAAGCGTGATATCTACTGGGAGTTAGCAATTCTGCAATCAGAGGTTACTGAATTATGGGAGTATTTGAAGAGACTTGAAAATAGAATATGGGCAGAGGTGCAAGCGAGGGAGAATCAGGTTAGAGCGATAAACGCAAGACTTGATGCAATTTATGCACCACCAGCGGCAGAGGCAAACATCATAGAGGAAGATGCAAGTCTACCAGGTTCACCAAATGCACCATTGGATATGGTTGAAGAATCCCCACCAAATTCACCAAATGTACCAGGTTCACCAAATGCTCCGGCTTCACCAGATAGACCACTAGATATGGTTGAAGAATCCCCACCAAGTTCACCTAATGAACCGAACTAGTCGTTTGTTACTTGTTTTTGTTTTAGTGGTCTTTTTTTTGTTGCTGTTTATGTTTGAATGGTCTGATTTTTATTGTTTATATGTTTTAATGGTCTAGACCTTTTAATTACGTAATGTTGCTTCAGTTGGTAATATTAGTTTCAGTTGTGTTTTGATTCTCCACCGGTGCGGTCTATTGATATTGTTCTTCTCCGTGTTAAAGTTTCTGTTGTAATTTTGATTGTCTACCAAGTATAATCTATTAGATAAATTGTGGAAACACATGAAAAGTTATGATGGTTAATAGTAATCAAACAAATAAAATAACTAAATTAGTAAATTATTAGAGAAAATTGCTATCACATTAACAAAATTAACTAGACCGACCATCCCCATTTAGGCATTTACAGACTAAACTAACTGGAAGATACGAATCAACCTTAAATCGGTCTATTATACACTTATTGAAAAATTGAGCGTTGAAGTTCTACCATTCAGGATATTATCACAGGCGCGTTTGGTATTTAGAGATTGTGATGTTTGGGGTTTAGGGTATAGGGTCCACGCACTTGGGGTTTGGGCTCTAGGGTATAAGTAGATCATTTTAACTTGTATGTATATTATCAACGATCCGAAATTACACTGTGTTTGATTGTCAACATTGGTTAGGTTGATAATATACGCTCATGATTTTGCTTAAAATAATATAAAAACCATATGTTAAACACTAGTAAGGGGTAATTTTATAATCTACGAACTAGGATACCACTCACATGACAACTTTGTTGCATAATGTACCTTAATGATGGTCAATAGCATTGATAAGGACTACATTGGATAACAAATATAATATAATATATACTAATGTTAAGGTTCTGAGAAAGCAAGACATCTTGCTCTAAGCATGGAAGAAGATCACATTACTTGGGAAGAAGATCATAATGTGAAAAACAAGCAATGTGAGCGATACATGATCATAATCTTCTTCCCAAGCAATGTGATCTTCTTCCATGCTTAGAGAAAGAAGTCTTGCTTTCTCAGAACCTTAACATTAGTATAAATTATGTTATATTTGTTATCCAATGTAGTCCTTATCAATGCTATTGACCATCATTAAGGTACATTATGCAACAAAGTTGTCATGTGAGTGGTTTCCTAGTTCGTAGATTACAAAATTACCCTTTACTAGTGTTTAACTTAGGGTTTTTATATTATTTTAATCATGAGCGTATATTATCAACCTGACAATCAAACACAATGTAATTTCGGATCGTTGATAATATACCCACAAGCCAAAATGATCTACTTATACCCTAGAGCCCAAACCCCAAACACCAAGCGCGTGGACCTTAGATCCTAAACCTCAAACATCACAATCCCTAAATACCAAACACACGTGTAATAATATCCTGAACAGTAGAACTTCAACGCTCAGCTTTTCATTAAGTGTATAATAGACCGAATTAAGGTTTATTCGTATCTTCCAGTTAGTTAAGTCTGTAAATGCCTAAATGGTCTACCTTAATTCTAGAGCTCAAACTACAATCCAGATGAATCTGATGTTATAATTATTTCATTAAAAAATGTGTTGTCTCAGTCATATTAAATCAAGTTTAGCAATGATGATTGTCAATCCTAAATACCTGATTATCACTTTTATAGAAATCATAGTAATTTTAAAAGGTGTACCATACTATGTTATGGCACATTGAATATTTATTTTGGTTGTTTGTATATTTGACGTGAGTTATCAGTTTATACGCGGAAATGTCTATCTCAGTACAAACATTTTAAAAACCACCAACCCTTTTCCATAATTTTATGTTAGTTGTTCATAAACTTGAATTTGTTTATCATCAAGTTCATCAGATCCAATTTTTTCTGGTCTCTATGTTAAGTCGTTTATCAACTTCACCTGGTCTATTATTATGTTGAACAGATCCAGTCATCTACTTCAATGAAAACAAAGCAGAAACAAGAATTAATTCATTAGCAACACCAAAATTAGTACGCTGGCAGCACAATTTCCCAGTTCCATTCACATTTTTTTAATAATTACATATTAAAGAGCTTTCTTTAATCAGAAACCTCTTTACAAAATACTAAAAAACAAAATGCATATATACTTAAACTAACTTAAAACATTGAACATACTTAAACTAACTTAAAACATTTAACATACTTAAAAAAATATAAATTAAGGGGAACTTGGGGGGGGGGTGTGATGAGGTTGTCGGGGTTGATACCGACGCGGCGACACATTGCACGAAGAATACGTGAAATGCACCAAACGTTCATCTCTTGGCGCTGCCTGTCCTCATTAATGCTTTGTATGATGATGTCTAGAGCTTGACGGATAATCAGTGCATCTTGGGAGTGTGGGTTTGACATTGTTGTGCAGAAAAAAGCTTTACAAAAAGTTGAGATTTTATAGTTGGAATTGTGTGAAAGAAAGTGTAAACAATGGTCCTATTTATAGAAGAAAAAGAAGGTGAAACGGATAGGGGTGGGGGGGAGGGTCAAACAGTCATGATTAAATCCTTTTCCCGGTGAGACTTTTCCCACTCCATTAAATCCGACGGGACATGACAAGCTTGGCAGTGCACTCCTTTAAACATGACACGTTTTCCACTCACCTATTATCTACCTATCAATATAATTAGCTTACTCATTAAGTTTTTTGTCTATTAATATACGACAACTAGTTATTATTATCTGAATATGTATTTGTCTTTAGTCTATGCGATTTTAGTATATGATCGAATAGCCAACTTGAACTACAAACATTCAATTTAGTTTAAATCCAGCATTTATTTAGTGAAGACTATACATAGTAGTTTACACAGTATGTTTTAGTAAATTTATTAACACTAGTGATTTTTATCTAGTTTTACTTCCTCGCACGTGGCTACTCCCTTAGTCACATTATGCATTAAATCTACATGGAGTCAGCCATGGCCATCCTGGGGTAGGGTACCCTTCCCCGTAAAGCTGTCCATATTTGACGATTTTCAGGTAATAACTATGTTTTATTTTTTAATAATTTAGTTAAGTGTCACTTTTTTAAAAATCTAATATTTTTAATTATTTCAGGCAAAGTGTAAGTGGCATCCTGCCTTTGACAGCGTTGCCCGAAGCAATTTTCTTGGAAATGTGCAGATAGAGTCAAGGGTAACCTGTATGATTGTCGGGTCAAAGAAAAGAAGTCAGACTGGATATACGATCACGTTTGGGTAAAATATCTGGAATATTGGGATAGTGATGAATTTAAGAAAAGGAGCACCCAAGGAAAAGCCGCACGAGCCTCCGAAAAGGGTGGATCGCTGCACACCGGGGGTTCGGTTAGCGCAGCGACTCAGTGGATGCTATTGGTAACTTATTAATTATTATATGTATTGTTTTATGTAACTCACATTAATTTTCTATCTAACTTGTCTTCTTTTTAATTTTGTAGGAAAAGGAAGAAGGGCGGCCAGTACGTGTGCCTGAAATCTTTAAGAAGAGGCATATATACAGAAACAAAAAAGGAGAAAAAGTGTGGGTCGAGGACCGCGCTAGAGAGCTATATGTAAGTTATTAAATTCAATCTTTTAAAGTTATTAAATCAGTCAATATTTGTAAATCTAATTCTTGTTATTAAATTTTTTTCAGGAAAAGGCTATGGCGGCTTATGAAGAAAGGATGGCAAGTCAGGCATCCGAGTGTGGTAGCAGTACCCCATCTCAAATGACACTAGAGGAGGAAACCGCACTATGGTTGGAGGTGAATGGCGGAGTAAAAAAGGGAAGTGCTTACGGCCTTGGATCGCAGTATGCCTCGGAACGTCTAAATCCAGGTTTGTTTGGAACTTACACTCCTCCTGCTAGTTCAATTAATCCCTCGGTGGAAGCCTCTTTGCGCAATGAAATCGAAGAGCTTAAGAGAAAGAGTGAAGAAGAACATTTGCGCAATGAGGAAAATATGAGAGCCATGCGGGAAATGATGCAGAACATTATGTGTGGTAGTGCGGACAAGGGAAAGAAGGGCAAAGGCAAGGGCAAGGGCAAGAGCAAGACCAAGAGCAAGAGCAAAAGCTAGGGGAAAGGCAAGAGCAAATGTCAATACAGCTCGTCGTCTGAGTCGGGTTCTGAGTATAGTTCTAAAGCAACAGAGTAGTAATAATGGATTGTTGATGTTTTAGGATTGTTTTAGACATGTTTTAACTTGTTTGAATCGCTATGAATTATTGATGTTATGTAAATTGTTAAAGTTTCAGTTTAAAGGTAATAAGCATTGTTTAGAAAAAAATTAAGGTTTGTAGAAGCCTAATCTTCTTCTGGATGCTGTTTTACTATTTTTTACAGATGGTGTAGCTATAATTGCAGGTTTTTTATTGTAGGTTTTACCCAAATTTTCGACCGAATCGGTCCGAAATCTGGGTATTTTTTTGCCCAGAAATTGCAATTTCCCACCGCCGCAGTCGGCCAGCTCAAAAACAATTTCTCAGATTTTTGCAATCTCCCACCGCCGAGGTCGCCCAGCTGAAAAAGAAAAAATATTCAGAATTTTGTAATCTCCCACCGCGTCGGTCGCCTAGTTCATCATATTTTATTCCAGAAATTACACTAGGCGATCGCTGTTCGATTGAAATTCGGTCCGACGTCCGACCGAGTCGGTCGAACAACTTTGTGCGACCACCATATAGCCGACCGCCTTGTTTGGTCGAACAACGGTCGCCTAGCCGACCGTTGTCCGACCATATGGGCGGTCGGAAAAGCCCTGATTTTAGTAGTGCTAGTCTAGAAAAAGTTTTCAACAACAAATGAATAAAACCTATTTAAAGTATAGTGTCAACCACTGCATGATCGGTTGTCAACTACACATACATGGCCAACAAAATACCAATTTCTAGTGCATCAAGAGTTTATTATCAACTTTGCTAAGTATATGAACAATAAGACAATAAATAAAGGTAAATTGGAAGATCGTCAAATACTGTTTACTTTGCCTAAAAATAATAACTTATAACAAACTTAACAATAGGAACACCAAAATTAATACGCCGATAAAATATCACCCATTTTCATTGATAATATTTTTAATAAATACATTAATTTAGAAAAAGAGATTTTTTTACTCATCATAAAAAGGTCCTCTTGTTCGTGACATCATATTCATACGAAAACAAAGACCATTTCAGGATGTTGGCGCATTATTTGGAAGTGGAGACTTGGCCTTGAATGATATGACGATCATTAATAAACCATGACCAACCTCACTGAAGTGATTTGCAACTCGGTGTCACACGGAGTTCCATGAAATACCTAACATCACCGCCGTAGATAACAGCTTGCATCATATAGTCGGGCAGATTTGCTATGTCTGATGAAAATCGCTATAATCAAAGAGTACAATGTTTAATGTGTTAAAAATCAAATAACTAAGGTAAACAAATCCAAATATTAAAGAACGAGGTACGAAACTTACTAGGTCATCATTTATACATGAATATCTGTTTACAATTTGAGTGAAGCATGTACGGTTCCTTGTAAGGATGTACATTCCATCCGGCCAGACATAGTCGTTACTTGCATCCCCTGCATCTTCTGACATGTTTTAAGAGGCTTGGGAGGAGATCAAGGAGGTGTAAAAAGTAGATGAATTAACTTGTTGATGGGTGTTAAAAAAATTAGGAAATGATGGCCCTATTTATACTCTATAGGGGAAGAAGGTCAAAAGACAGGAATTATTGGAGCCATTGTATCAGATGAGATAGTTCATACTTTTGGGCAGTGCACCCTTTAAAGAATCGGGCACGCGTTTCAACTGGTCGATTATCAACCACACAATCCACTAGCAAGCTAACTGTCGAAATGATGTCTTCAGTCTATGGTGAGTTGGTCTATGTTAAAAAAGTC
The DNA here is from genome assembly GCA_037355625.1 of Petunia x hybrida. NCBI lineage: Eukaryota > Viridiplantae > Streptophyta > Magnoliopsida > Solanales > Solanaceae > Petunia > Petunia x hybrida. Next base: position 11,612,402 of record JBBBVM010000024.1, read on the forward strand.
TACAACCAACAGTAATTACTACAAATATTGATAAAGCTAGTTAAGATTTTTTGTCAAGTTGTTAAAATCGAGAGTTAAGAACCTCAAGCGCAACAAAAAAGGATCTATTATCAACATATCTAATTCTAATAAACAACAAGACTAAACACTGTTATATTGGAAGCAAAGATCAGAACTTATTCAGTTCACTAGTTATTACAAATGTTCAGAAAAATATATTATTACACTCATTAGGGAAAAAGCAATAAATAATAAATCACTGTCTATTTTGAGCCAGAGGGCAAGTTATTTTTTTATGGCCGGGTCGCTTACAATTTGAACGTTTATTCTTTCTCTTCTTGAACATAAATGATACACCGATGAATGGAATATGCTGAACTCTTTTCCTACCCCTTTTGATAAATGTCTTACATGTACAGGTTCTTTTATCTCCCACGAAGGCACCGGGAAGGTTGCTCGTAGCCTTCTCATCATTCTTGTACAAGAGTGATTTGGCAGTACTATCTCCAATAATATTGCTGGACTCAACCATTTGATCATCAGCTACTATGGGAGATGCTGCAACAGCATTAGAAGCTGCGGCAGACCTCTCGACCCACGAAATATAAAGAATAGGCCTACTACCATTACCATCTACATCTAGGAGGTATATGCGCAGATCACTGTCATTCATAATGAAGAAGGAGCTATTTTCCCCTAGTAGGCGCAACACTAAGCATATAACTAATGGATACATCACTGCGATCACAAGTTAATTGTCCGCGTTCAATGACGCTGTCAATCAACTCGTCAAATGTACCCTCCAATTTCAATACAATAGATGCTGTTGAACTTGTATTGGAACACTAAGACCAGCACGTAGGTGTCTCTACCCATTGCCCATTGTAATCAGCACCCACTACTGTATGGCACCCCATAACAGCTCTATTTAATGATATATGAACAAGTCAATAATATACTGAAACAGGTCGATGAACAAAAATAGAGTTCTAATGGAACTAAAGCATAGTTGTTCTAATGGAACAAAAAAAATGGCGGATATGATAAACCAGCTCAATAAAACACTTCGTATAGCACGATGAAGTTGATATCAACTCAATTCGAAGTAATTGTACCCACCACGATAGACGGATTAGAACCTTTTGAAATTGAAATTTTAAAAGCTTCCCACAACCATAAATCAAGAAATGAGAGCAAACTGAAGATGAGAATTGGATTTCTGATAGCTATGGAACAAAATGGTTGGATTTGGGCCCTGAAACGAGGTTCAGCTAAAGAAGAGGGTACTGGAGGCGGCTGGAACGAGAGGAGGGGGAGGAAATTTTCCTTTTTTTGGTGGGCCAAAGTATAATATTTGGAACTTAGAGGGTTGGGACGTGTAGGCATTTTTTTGGTGTAATTAAGTTCTAATCGTGATTAAAAGAGAGGAGGTCATCTAGCCAATTTTTCAAAATTTAGAATTTATTTTTTTAATTGAAGACTTGATTGAGGTCAAGGAGCAAAAAGCCCCCAGTATCATAAGTGAATTACCAAAGGACAAAAAGCCTAAGTAAAGTTTGCTCGAGTTATAATCTCCTTTTAATAAATTATTCTCTCATCTCTCCCCATGTTTCAATTTATATGACAACATTACTATTTGGAGAGTCAAACAAATTCTTTTAACCATGTCGTTCTTAAATATTTTAGAAATATTCTAGATTATAAATTAGTAATAATGACATAGCATTTTTTATGTTGTTTAAAAATAGGTAATATTATTTTTAAAAATAACTTGAAGAGACTAAAATTAAAATTTAAAACTTTGACCCTCAACTGGGAACCTTGCTACATAAGGAGTGGTGGGAGTATTAAATTTACAAAAGGTAAGACACTTGAATAAGTATGTAGATGCACATAAGTTCAATGAACAAAAAATCACATCTAAAAGTTGGGGAGGCTAAAATAAAACGAAGTTGGGAGGTCCTTTTTTTTTCTAATCCAGCAGGATATCCTTTTTGTTTTTATTGTCGCAAATAAAATTCTTTAAAAAATTGTCATCTCGCTAGAAGTTTAGCCATCAACATTCTTGCATCATTATTCCTTCTAAAAACAGTACCAAATATTCCTTCTAAAAGAATTCCACATTCTTGCATCATTATTTTTTGAGAAAAAATTACGAATCTTTTCTAGTTTCTCTCTCTCTCTCCCTCTCATTTTCTTGTTTCAAATGATTTAAATCGATGATGAAGCTTTTTATGTTCTGTCTTTCATTCCTTTTTATTCATCTTATCCTCCTAGTCAAACTAAAATCTAGGATATATTTTAAATTATAGGATGTGAAGTATCACTACGTACAATTATTACTTTTTCCTCTATTATAGAGGTATAAAATTTAGTATCAATATTTATTTTAAAAATATTCAATTACATATATATTTCGACTCAAATTTGTGGACCTATTCGTACTCACTATCCACTAGTGATATTCCCAGCAACTTTTTAGTGAAAGTAAGTCATCAATCTCGGGAAATTTTAGTTCTGTTTTTTCTCATTTTTTGGACCTATTCATTGTTTCAACCCGAATAGCCTTACAGTTAATCAACAATTGACCTTTATTGTATTTTTGCTGCACTAGAGAATTATTTGTTTTCATTTTCTTTGGCTCTTGCAAATTCTCCAACCGATCCTTTATCTAATCTTCTGAATTATGATGTTCTGCTTTCTGTTCAGATTCAATTCGTTCTACTCATTTTTTATGATAAGGTCCATTTTAGCCTTAGTAATCACTTTAAAGTTTAAAGCAATTACCAAATGCATCCTCCTGTTACTTACCAGCTATTTCCATTCTTAACCTCTAATAGAAATTTCTACAGTACTTTCTTCATCTTCTTCTTCTTTTATCTCCTATGTTTTAGGGTAAGGTGAGGAGATATTTGTAAGAGTTAAGTTACTCTTGTGAGCTTAGGTTATGATTGCATTATTTTAGTATGCACTTTTGAAATACTATTTGAAGAGGTTATAATATCCAATTGAGTATGCAACAAAGGTGGGGTAGTGGATATCGATCAAAATAGTATTATCATATTATATTGATGGGTGCGAAAGAATAAGAGGGACAAGGGCCCATAATTTTGTTCACGGGTTCTTCTATTACAAGATTCTCTCATGCAGTTGCCAGCCCCTTTCTTCTTCTTCTTCTTCTCCTTCTCATGTAAAAAAGCATTATTGCTCCATGCAGATGCATCTTTTTGCATGACCTATAATAAGTAGAACATCAAGAACTTATCAAGAACTCCTTCTTTTCTCTCTCTTTCTGTTTTAACAATACTCTTATCGAATTAATTTATTTTTGTGCACCTCAACTATTTGTCGAATCAATTTATATGTACCTTAATTATTTTATCAAAGTACTATATTTGTTACCAGCTCCAACCAACATAAATAGCGGATAATTCTACCAATAAAGTAAAAACAAAATAATGAAAAGAATACACTTGGTATTTTATATTTGTATCGAATTTTAACCATGTCTCTTTGATTTATTCCAAAATTCATTGAATATTGAGTCATTGCCCCAACATAAAACTTTCCTTGAGCTAGTATTTCTCTAATTGGGACTGGACTACACCAGCGCAACATATCCTTGAGCATTAGGATATGAAGGACGACATATGTCCCCTCTTTCATGTGAATTCGGATCTATATATGGGAGAGTCTAGACTTATCTAATCTAATCACAATTTGTGTAGGCCATCGTATTCCTTTTCTTGAACATATGTTTATTACTTAAATTGAAATATCTTTAATGTTGGACATTGTTTTAAATTCACACACATTGTCACAACAGAGTTGTGGGTTCATGAGTGGTATGTACTCTACTATCACTAACTTAATAGGTATATCTTTTTAAACATACCAACATAAGTGAATTTTACCTATTATCTATACTTTACAAAGTAAATCTTCTGCTTTTTGAAGATAAGTTAGTAGTGCAATTTGAATTGCCGAATTGTTAAATCTTACCTCAATCAACTGTTCTTTTTAGAATTGAAAGAGTACAGTATTTGTTCCAAGGCTCGAAAAAAATATGTCCTTCGCGGGAAGGATTTCCGTGTACTACAATAAATAAAGCGCCTATCCAGTCAAAATAATTAAAAAGGAAAAAGAAAAAAGAAAGGAGAGGTTCTGATCCAAGTTACTTCTGGTGCTGTGTTTTGGACCTTTTAAAATGAGATGTTTTACGCTAATTGACGCTTTAAGGATCTTTATTATAAAATATACCGATACTTTTAAAAATTTACAAAATATAACGATATTTTCAAATTTATTATAAAATATGGCACTTTAGTCGAAGTATACACAAATTGTACATACTTGTAATACACACACACACACACACACACACACACACACACACACACACACACACACACACACACACATATATATATATATATATATATATATATATATATATATATATATATATATATATATATATATATATATAATGACATATACATATGAATATACAAACTTACACATAACATATAAGTACGTACAATGATATACATAGTTGTATATACATTTACAAACATATGTATACAAAGTCGTTAGAGGTTGTATATATTATATAAAAAAAAATTGATGTGTTTGCAAACATAATATCGTTATTTTTTGAAAACTATTCTCTATTATTGTATATTTTTGTAAAAAATGCTTTACACAAGTGGCAACAGAATTCACTGTTTACATTCTCTTGACGGTGTTCATATATTATCTACTAATAATACACAAGTATACATATAAATATTTACATGGATATGAAATTCAGTTAGGAATTCTCCAACTTAGAGCATGTGATGGTCAAAGTGTAAAAAACTGCTTACTTTGAAAAGTACTTTCCAAATAAGTATTATTGAAAAATAAGCATGTTGTATTTGATCAACTCATTTAAGAGGTGCTTTTAATTTGGTGATGAATGGTGTCAAGCATAGTAAAAAAGAAGGATTATTATCTTTGATTTATCGAGAAAAAAAGTAGCAAAAGAATATCGCTATCATACGGACAAGAAGCACTTAGGATAGGAAACTCTATTCGATTGAAAGATTAACTAAAAGACCAAATCCGACTAAAGTAAAAAGAAGGGTCAAGGAGATGGAGCTCAATAAGCACTTGCAAGGAAGCATTATGCAAATCTAAAACTTCTAGCAAGATAAGCCCAAATAGATTAAGCGTAAAAACGTTGTCATTTAGAAAATTTCACCAGATGGTTGTAACAACAGCCAACTTTTAACTATATAAATAAGACTGAATTTCATTACAAGTTTATGCAGCCAACTCAACAATTAAATTTGCAGAACCACAATGGAAACTAAGATAACTAACTAACTAATTAAAGATATAGGAGGAAAAGAGATGAGAAGCTAGAAGAATGGGTGAGGAGACTCAACAATTAAATTTGCAGAACCACAATGGAAACTAAGATAACTAACTAACTAACTAAAGATATAGGAGGAAAAGAGATGAGAAGCTAGAAGAATGGGGTGAGGAGACTCAGAAGAATTGGGGGTGAGAAGCATAGATTTTGCCTTAGCAATTACATAATTTGTATGCCCTTTGAACAAGAGAACGCTCTCTTTTATGCCTTTGTTTCCTTATCCTGGATCTCACAGAATTCTTTTGTTGGGCTGACTACTTATGGGGCCTCTTTGAGATTTAGTTCTTAGCCCAATGGCTCGGCCTACCTTTGGTAAAAATTTCGCCCAGCAGCCACTTTTAACACTGGTATTTGGTTTGAGGCCACTATTTTCTTTGGTCTTATACTAGAGGCCACTTTTGAGCCTTTACTAAATATATATTGACTTAAGTTCTGATAATTGACTGAAGTTCAGTCCATACGGCCCCTGGACTGAAGTTCCATCTTTAAGGATTGAACTTCAGTCCAGATGGCCCTGGACTGAAGTTCTATCTTAAGGACTGGACTGAACTTCAGTCCATATGGCCCTGGATTGAAGTTCAATCTTTAAGGACTGAACTTCAATCCGGCCTCTGGACTGAAGTTCAATCTTTAAGGACTGAACTTCAATCCGGTCTCTGGACTGAAGTTCTATCTCTCTAAGCAAAAGTGGCCACAAACTAAATATTTTGGTATTAGTAGCCTGTGTCCAAAGACCAGTGGCAAAAGTGGCATTTCGTGCACTTTCCCCAGTCCTGGAAAGTTTTCGTAGAGCCGAAGCACCACAACTAAAATAAAAAATGCCAACTTAGCTTCATGTTAAACTGAAACCAAAGAAATTAAAGCATAACCAAACATGCATTCAACCATACTAAGAAGCATACCAGGTTGGTTCACTTGTTTGCAAAGAGAGAAATTAATCTCCCAATTGATATTAAAAATAAACGTGTCTAAATATATGAGATGGGAAATCCTATGTTGCATTCTCCCCTTTTCCCAGGAATGATCTGTTGGTATCAAAACCTTGCTAGTAGCTCTTTTCCTAAATTAAGAACCATAGATGTTCGGTAGCAGAACACGGGGTCCTGGATCATATGGGTAAAGGTAGCAAAGGGAGTCCGTTGTACAGAAAAGCTGTAGAATATTTAGAAGGCTTCCCTTGGAGAGCTCCCCTAATTTTTTTATATCACCACCCCAAGTATCAAGCTCATAGAAATTTGCACGCATGTTGCTTCTCAATTCCTCATTATGAGCAGATACATCTAATGCATTACTATGGTCATTTATAATCACCAAGCTATCAAACAGGATATCAAGAGGAATATTCTATTTTCTAGGGAATACCAATTGAAACAATAGCCACATATCTAGAGGAATTGAGGCAAAACTATCATCTGAATCCTTACCCCTATCAAATACTTTGGTTGCATTGTTGGCCACGTTGTTAGCTGCTTTGTTTGAGTGGTTGGTTGTACCATACTCTAGATTAACCAATTCTTTATCCAGGTGCTGCCCAGTATCAAACCAAGTGCAATGGAGTAACCCAAAGGCACGTGGAGGCGACCTAAAAGTTATGCTAGGACTACAAAATTTTGCAAAGCTTTCTCGGTCCAACATCGCAACGAACACCTCACTGGGAAACTCAATGTCAAGTTCCTGTCCATTACCTTTAAGTTGACCCTTCTGACTAGAGACCGCGAGCACCACATTTGCTTCAACTTTGGCAATAGCAGTCTTGGGTACCAATACGCTCTCATCAACCAGCATTTCGAGCACCTGGTCCTCAAAAAATTTTCCACCCTCTAATTCAGATTCAATCAATCCGATAAGGATAGTCTTATCCTCTAATTCGGATTCACTTTTTATGTCGCAAGCCTGCTGTGTTTCCAAATCAGAAGTAAGGATCATTGCAGCTGATGGTAGCTTCATAACGAGCAAATGAGTTTCCTCCTCTGAAACCTCTGATTCCACGGCTATAGTTTGTTGGGTTTTTTGGATTGTGAAGAATGTAAAAGGGAAATGGGTGGAAAGGTGAAAAGATTCCTTTTAGTAGGGAAATACACTTTCTCCCACATTGGTAGAGGAAAAGGCTTTTGTTGGGTTTAAATAGAGATTTACTTCTCTTAGCACTTAAAAGGGTTGAGAAGAAGGGAAGCCTCGCGCCGTCGTCGCTCGTCTCGGATTCGGTCAATTGATTTACTTAACTTTTTGGACCAGTAAAACTAAAAATATTAATAATTATTTAATCCGTTTTTGTAACGGGCAGCTGAAGTGACTGCAGCAGATTAATTCCTCCACATTTTCACATTAAAGTCAGTCATTAGTGGTAGATTAATTCCTCCACGTTTTCTCATTAAAGGCTGCTGTGTCTCTTCATATTTTGGTCTGCCAGTGAGTGGCTATATAAACTGGTCATTCGTCAGTCCTTGGGACAAAAAAAAAAAAAAACCTCGGACAGAGGATAGAAAACTCGGACAGAGGAAAAAACATATCTTACGCATCCCCTCTCTTTCTGCATATTAAGTAAGTCGTGTGATTTGCTCCGTTCCTTTGTGTTCGCAGTATTCTACCGTTTGAAGTGCCGCTATGGTAGAACTGTTATCCCGTTCCATCCTGGGAGAAATTAACCCGTGAACCTTGGGCATTGTGAGGGGATTAGATTTCTTAAGGAGACACAAGTAACTTGTGGGCTCGGGATCGTCCCATATAAACTGATTATATACTTCTGTTTTCTGTATTTTCTGATTTATTTAAACGCAAGAACAACAAGCTTAAGAAATCTATGTTATTTATTTTCTGCGCTTAAATAAATATTGTTTAAGGAGACCAAAACCTTTGTGGTTTTCCACTCCTATACTATAAATTAAATCTGCTCGTGGAGACTGAAACCTTCGTGGTTTTTCTACTCCTAACTACTGTTACATAATCTGTTTGTGGAGACTAAAAGCCTTCGTGATTTTTCTACTCCAATTGTTTAAACAGTTTATTGATATTGTTTCTGCTTGTGTCATTTTGACAGAGATGACAAACGGAGTGGATCCAACTGTCCCTATTGTGAGTACTAATGCTACCACAGTTTCTGGTACTGCTGGGCCTAGCCGTGCTGCTGCTGCAACGGTTATGCCATCTGCAGAAAAGCCGGGGAAGTTTTCTGGTGTGGACTTTAAAAGGTGGCAGCAAAAGATGTTCTTTTATCTGACCACCTTAAGCCTGCAAAGGTTTATTAAGGAGGATGCTCCAGTCCTGACTGATGAAACACCTGAAAACGAACGCTTCCTTGTGATTGAGGCTTGGAAGCATTCTGACTTCCTATGCAAGAATTATATTCTAAGTAGCTTGGAAGATGACTTGTACAACGTTTATTGTAATGTTGAAACGTCTAAGAAACTGTGGAATGCTCTAGAAAAGAAATATAAGACTGAAGACGCTGGACTGAAGAAATTTGTGGCTGCCAAATTTCTGGATTATAAAATGGTGGATAACAAATCTGTTGTGTCCCAAGTCCAAGAACTTCAAATCATTATCCATAATCTCCTTGCTGAAGGTTTGGTCCTGATTAATACTTATGTTAAAAGTATTAATTATATTGGTGCTAACAAACTTTTCTTTGAAGGTTTGGTGATTAATGAGGGGTTTCAAATTGCAGCCATGATTGAAAAGTTACCTCCATTGTGGAAGGACTTTAAAAAGTACTTGAAACATAAGCGCAAGGAGATGACCTTTGAAGATTTGATTGTACGCTTAAGGATTGAAGAAGACAACAAATCTGCTGAGAAGAAGGCTCATGGAAATGCTACAATAGCGGGAGCAAATATTGTTGAGCATACTCCAAATCAAAATAAGAGAAAAAAGCCTTCTGGAGGGAAGACCAACCCTAACAAGAAAAAGTTCAAGGGAAATTGCTACAACTATGGCAAGAGTGGACATTAGTCCGCAGACTGTCGTGCTGCAAAGAAGGACATGAAAAAGGAAAAAGGTCAAGCAAACATGGTTGAACAGAATAAATTGGCCCAAGGAGTGCAAGACATTGATCTGTGTGCTATGATTTCTGAATGCAACTTAGTTGGAAATCCTAAAGAATGGTGGATTGATTCAGGAGCCACCCGCCATGTTTGTGCTATGAAGGAAGCCTTTGCTTCATATGCTCCCGCTGGACCTGATGAGGCGCTCTCTATGGGCAATTATGCAACGGCCAAAATTGAAGGATATGGAAAGATATTCCTCAAGATGACGTCTGACAAGGTTGTGACTCTGAACAATGTTCTTCACATTCCTGAAATAAGGAAGAACTTGGTATCTACTGCACTTCTCGTTAAAAACGGGTTTAAGTGTGTGTTTGTCTCTGACAAAGTTGTAATAACTAAGAATGAGCTGTATGTAGGAAAAGGTTACCTGACTGAGGGCCTTTTCAAACTCAATGTAATGGTCGTTGACACTATGAATAAAATTGCAGCTTCTTCTTATTTACTTGAGTCAAATAATTTATGGCATTCTCGTTTGGGACATGTCAGTTATAAAACCTTGCGAAAAATGATCAATTTGGAAGTATTGCCTAAATTTGATTGCGCTAAGTCAAAGTGTCAAATATGTGCTGAGTCTAAATATACCAAACACCCTTACAAGTCAATTGAAAGGGATTCTGAACCATTAGACTTAATTCATACGGATATTTGTGACATGAAGTCAATACCATCTCGCGGTGGAAAGAAGTATTTCATAATTTTTATTGACGATAGCACTCGTTACTGCTATGTTTATTTACTTAGTAGTAAAGATGAGGCAATTGACGCATTCAAGCAATACAAAAATGAAGTTGAAACGCAACTTAACAAAAAGATCAAAATGATAAGAAGTGATAGGGGTGGCGAATATGAATCTTCTTTTGAACAAATATGTTTGGAATATGGCATTATTCATCAAACAACTGTCCCTTACACGCCTCAATCTAATGGGATTGCGGAAAGGAAGAATCGAACATTAAAGGAGATGATGAATGCCTTGTTGATAAGTTCGGGTCTACCCCAGAACTTGTGGGGGAAGCTATATTCACGGCTAATAAAATACTCAATCGAGTTCCCCATAGCAAAACACTTTCCATTCCATATGAAAAATGGAAAGAAAGGAAGCCCAACTTGAATTACTTCTGTGTGGGGGTGTTTGGCAAAAGTGCAAGTCCCAAAACCCAAAAGGTGGTTAAGATTGGACCAAAAACAGTTGATTGTGTTTTCATTGGGTATGCTATAAACAGTAAAGCATATCGGTTTCTGGTTCATAAATCAGAAAATCCCGACATTCATGTTAATACGGTGATGGAATCGGATAGTGCTGAATTCTTTGAAACTATATATCCGTATAAGAAGGAATGTGAGTCAGTTGGTGAAAGATCCAAACGACCTCGGGAAGGAACCAAAAGAAATTCACCAAATGAGGAAGAACCAAGACGGAGCAAGCGTCAAAGAACTTCTACTTCATTTGGAGATGACTTTGTCACTTTTCTTTTGGAAAATGAGCCTCGGACGTTTAAAGAAGCAATGTCTTCTTCAGACTCCCCTTTTTGGAAAGAGGCAGTCAATAGTGAAATAGAATCTATTTTGGGCAACCATACTTGGGAGTTGGTTGATCTTCCTCCTGGAAATAAACCACTAGGTTCTAAGTGGATTTTCAAAAGGAAAATGAAAGCCGATTGCACTATTGACAAGTACAAGGCAAGGCTTGTTGTCAAAGGGTATAGACAACAAGAAGGTCTTGACTACTTTGACACATACTCGCCGGTAACCAGAATTACATCTATACGTATGCTAATAGCGTTACCCGCCGTGTTTTCTTGAAATCCATTAAATGGACGTTAAGACAACGTTCTTAAATGGGGATTTGGAGGAAGAAATTTACCTGGAACAACCTGAAGGGTTTGTGGTTCCGGGTAAAGAAAAGATGGTGTGTAAACTTGTTAAGTCGCTTTATGGACTAAAACAAGCACCGAAACAATGGCATACGAAATTTGATCATACAATGTTGTCAAATGACTTTAAAATTAACGAGTGTGACAAATGTGTTTACATTAAGAACACTCCTAATTATGTAGTCATTGTATGCTTATATGTGGACGACATGTTGATAATGAACAATAACATTGCCAATATAAATGCTACGAAACGCATGCTGACTAGAAAATTTGATATGAAAGACCTAGGAGTTGCTGACTTAATTCTGGGTGTTAAGATCCATAGGACTCCTCAAGGTCTGGCTTTGTCTCAATCTCACTACATCAATAGTGTGCTTGAAAAATTTAAATATTTGGAGTTTAAAGTTTCAAAGACTCCTATTGATGTAAACCTTGCTCTTAAAAAGAACAAAGGTCAAAACACGTCGCAACGGGATTATGCTCGTGTTTTGGGAAGTTTGATGTACATTATGAATTGTACTCGTCTAGATATAGCTTGTGCTATAAGTAAACTAAGTCGATACACGAGTAATCCCAATCAAACTCATTGGATGGCAATGAAACGTGTTTTGGGATATTTAAAATACACCCAAGACTTTGCATTGCATTATAACAAGTATCCTGCAGTCATGAAGGATATTGTGATGCCAATTGGATCACCGGCACAACTGATTCTAAGTCCACATGTGGATATATTTTCGCACTTTGTGGAGGAGCGGTGTCTTGGAAATCGTCCAAGCAAACGTGTATTGCCCGCTCTACAATGAAAGCTGAATTTATAGCTTTAGATAAAGCCGGTGAAGAAGCTGAATGACTTCGGAACTTTTTGGAAGACATTCCGTTCTGGCCTAAACCGTTGACACCAATTTGTATACATTGTGATAGTCAATCGGCTATAGGAAGAGCTAGGAATGTCATGTATAACTGTAAGAATCGTCACATACGACGAAGGTATAAAACCGTTAGGGACCTACTCTCTAGAGGAATTATCACCATTGATTACGTGAAGTCAAGGGATAATGTATCGGATCCGCTTACAAAAGGCCAAACTAGAGAGGCGGTTGAGTGTTCATCGAAGGGAATGTGACTATGGCCAAGGACAAGTCATCACGGCGGTAACTCTACCTAGGAGACTGGAGATCCCTAGGTTCAAGGAGAATACAAAGTTGTGTATGACGGTCCAACATTGTCAATTAAATATTTGGTCCATTCTCGTGATGAGACAATGTTCAAGTACCAAGGATAAAATGCTAGAGGAATTTTTTAATGATTATCTAAGTTTGATATTGTAATTATCAAACAGTGTATATCTATAGGATTACACGTTTAGAAATCACCTATGTAAGTGTGAAGTGGAAGCCACTTCAAGGAGAATTCGGTATGGCTAGTTCTCTAAGCACTTATGAAACCAGGTGGTGTTCATGGCTGAAACGAACACAACAGTGAGAACCAAAGACGGTTAAGGGTTAGTTGTATGACTTACGTTGTCTAGGTATACACCAAAGCTCAACGGTTCAAAGATATCAAATCTACCGATTGATCGAGTATATCCGATGTATGTTCACTACGGAAAATTCAAAGGGAAACCTACTTATCCCGATGCAACTAATTCTTTCTTGCAAATCACACAAGTCTGTCATGCATATGTCCAATATAGCTATTTCCCATTCATGTGGGGGATTGTTGGGTTTTTTGGATTGTGAAGAATGTGAATGGGAAATGGGTGGAAAGGTGAAAAGATTCCTTTTAGTAGGGAAATACACTTTCTCCCACATTGGTAGAGGAAAATGCTTTTGTTGGGTTTAAATAGAGATTTACTTCTCTTAGCTCTTAAAAGGGTTGAGAAGAAGGGAAGCCTCGCGCCGTCGTCGTTGCTAGCTCGTCTCGGCTTCGGCTTCAGCTTCGGATTCGGATTCGGTCAATTGATATGATTGATTGACTTAACTTTTTGGATCAACAAAACTAAAAATATTAATAATTATTTAATCCATTTTTGTAACGGGAAGCTGAAGTGAGTTCAGTAACGGGCAGCTTAAGTGAGTTCAGTAACGGGCAGCTGAAGTGACTTCAGCAGATTAATTCCTCCATGTTTTCACATTAAAGTCAGTCATTAGTGGTAGATTAATTCCTCCATGTTTTCACATTAAATTCAGTCATTAGTGGTAGATTAATTCCTCCACGTTCTCTCATTAAAGTCAGTCATTAGTGGTCAATTAATTCCTCCATGTTTTCTCATTAAAGGCTGCTGTGTCTCTTCGTATTTTGGTCTGCCAGTGAGTGGCTATATAAACTGGTAATTCGTCAGTCCTTGGGACACAGAAAAAAACCTCGGACAGAGGATAGAAAACTCGGACAGAGGAAAAAAACATATCTTAGGCATCCCCTCTCTTTCTGCATATTAAGTAAGTCATGTGATTTGCTCCGTTCCTTTGTGTTTGCAGTGTTCTACCGTTTGAAGTGCCGCTATGGTAGAACTGTTATCCCGTTCTATCCTGGGAGAAATTAACCCGTGAACCTTGGTCATTGTGAGGAGGTTAGATTTCTTAAGGAGACACAAGTAACTTGTGGGCTCGGGATCGTCCCATATAAACTGATTATATACTTCTGTTTTATGTATTTTCTGATTTATTTAAACGCAAGAACAACATAGTTGTTGCTACCAAACGCACACACAAGTATACGTGGTCGACAAGTAATAAAGTGATAAATCGATTATCGTTCCCACAAGGACTATTCAGACTGAATTCTAGCAAACAATTTATATAAACTATTCAGGGAACTTTTTCCAATAGTGAGAATTTTATTAACTAAAGAACAGTAATTAAATGGCAGAAGCGAATTCAAGCAATGGAGCAAAACTTGGTTGTTATCAGTAATAAGGAGATGGTGCAGGGTCAGAGTTACGAACAATCTAGTTGAGTTTTCCAATTGATTCCACTTCTTAAATCCCGGATTACTAACTAACAGATTAAATGTACCCGTGAAAACCTTTCGATTCTTCACGGTCTATGCAGGCTACTCCAATCCCTATATGTCTATGGGTTGAATCACGTGCACGCATTAATGAATTCTGCAATGAGTTAAACTAGGCGAGCAAGTATATGTCTATCCTACTCACAAATTGGTTCCCCGATGCCCGGGTTCACAAACTAGTCCTATTCTTTCTTATTACGTAATTAAATTCCCTCTTTCGAGTTCAATCTAAAAACCATAGATAATGCGTAATAATAGGGCCCTGACAATTACACAAGTAAAATCAAGAAAGAATAAGCAATTCGTTATGGGATTCAATTAATGGAAATCAATCTTCAAACATCAACTTTCATGAAATACTCTAACCCTAGAAGGATATATTTAGCTACGCATACTCATAATAACAACACAAAAATTTGATGAAATAATGAAATAATTATGTAATAGATTAATGGAAGGAAGAAAAACCCTTGTTCAAGATGTTATGAGCTCTCCAATTTGCTCCAAAGTATGAACTCCTATCAAAAACTAAGTAAAAGAGTATTTATAGGGTTTACAAAGGCCTGGTAATAAGTTAGACCCAAGCCTAGACGAAATAGGACTCCAAACAACGCTCCAGGGGCGCTATATCGGGCGCCCCGCGCCCACGACCGCGCCTAGATAACCAGTGGCAGTCAAAGTTTGCACGCCTTTGGGGCGCCCCACGTGGGAAAACGCGCCAGGCAGTGGGACGCTATAACTGGCACGCCACGTGCCCTACAGCGCCAGGCTAATTTCCTGTTTTCTTGCTCCTTTGCTCGCTTCGTGTCGTGCCTTCGTGTGCTCGATCCAATCCTCAATCAAAATCCAATCTTTTCTTGCTCGATCATGCTCTTTAAAGCTCTAGTTGCACTGCATAACAACCTACATACACACGACATAAAATTAG
Organism: Petunia x hybrida; assembly: GCA_037355625.1. Classification (NCBI taxonomy): domain Eukaryota; kingdom Viridiplantae; phylum Streptophyta; class Magnoliopsida; order Solanales; family Solanaceae; genus Petunia; species Petunia x hybrida. The sequence goes on from JBBBVM010000024.1 coordinate 11,627,681, forward strand.
TGCAAAACCACATTCATAAACTATAAAACGGGCGAATAAAGTATCCAAGCGCAAGGAAATATTAAGGAAATATAGGCATAAAATGCCAAACATCACCACCCCACACTTGAACCCTTGGTCGCCCTCGAGCAAGTCACAACTAACTTTCCAACCTAGGTAGAACAGGTCTGCCTACGACTATGGTTGATACCGATCATTGAACAAATGTACACATGACTACCATGGGTCCACAAACATGCCAACAATTTAACAAACTCAAAAATATGAGAACAACCACCCCAAGACAACTCAAATGCCCAAACTCAACTCATTGCAACCATGCTCCCACAAAGTCACACCTATCCACTCAACCAAGAAGCCACAACTTCACCTATTTCATGCAAACCATGTGCCCTCACAACCATGAAGCAAAAGGGTGTCCCCCAAATATCACACACAACAATGAATATCATGAATGGAACGGGGATAATAACATAGAACGAATTCACTAACTCTCATGAAAGTCTCACATGTCACACACAATGTACCATAGGCTTGCCCGTAGTGTAGGACTCCACTAATGTAAGCTCACTCCAATCGGGATTAACTAAGACTTTAAAAAGGTTGTAATATAGGCTAAGGGGCTGGTAGGATACATATGGATAACAGTGACTACCTCCCTAAGCACTTTAATACATCACATTCAATTTAAGCACATATCTCATCAAAGCCACCCAATTTACCACCCAACAAATTTCACACATACCTTTTTCAATGAGTAGCAATTTTTTTTTAAGCACAACACTAGCAAGGATGGATATTCTTTTCTTTTCTCTTTTTTTTTTTTTTCAATTTTTTTCAGCTTTTTTTTTTTCCTTTTCATTTGTTTTTTTTATTCACTTCTTTCCAAACCTTGCCAATGCTCATAATAAACTATTACACAATTCATTACATATTCCCCTCATTGGTTCCACTAAAAAACCTCCCAATATTTCAACCACAAACTCCACAATAATATAAAATTATCAATTCAAGTGCTTAAGGAGTAAAGGGTCAAAAGAAGGCAATTTAGAACAAGTGGGTAGGCTTGCGGTGTGGGTGCCAACAAAAGGTCAATATGGCCACAACAATCAAGTCCAAGGTGTATATGTAAGGGTAGGCGAATCAAAAGAAGGCCTGTATCATTTCCCGACTAGAGCAAACCTAGGATTTCGCTTTGCACACGCACGGGGCAAGTTCTAGACATCAATATGCAAACATGGATCAAACAAGAATATGCCTCACACATACATTTCACACGATCCACACAAAAAGGCTCCATCAACAACTCTCAATCAAGCATTTAGAGTGCAACTTGTGGAAAATTAAGCACTAATGGACAAAGGTTCACAACAAAGTCAAGCAAGAGGACTCAAGCATCTCAAGGGGGTCGTTCCATTTTTTCCTCTAGGCATGCATCATAATTTAAAACCAAAGGACACCACAAATAGCACATGCAACAAGTTCAAGTCCACCGGTATCAAACAAGTCAAAAGCACCTAGCATTCCACCTATTCCTTTCGTCTAGGGTCACCTATTCTAACTACTTTAATCCTAAAACTAAAAACTACCCGGTTCAAAGGCCTCCCCGTGGAAAAGAACCGAGGTCATAAGGAAAACCACGGGGTGGATGACATGTACCACTAATAAAGACTGAAAAAAAATCTTTTTGAAATTTATTCATTGGTTTTCTAATTTAATTTTTTTTTTCATTTTTTCATATATTAAAGCAAGAAACAAATAAAAATAAAGTCAAGTAACAAAGAAAAAATCCTAACGGTACATGCATCCCTAACCTCAAAAATAAAAGAGAGTTCCCCACCCACAATTAAACTAAGCACTGTCCTCAGTGCTAAAAATAAGAAAGTGCAAGGTAAAGAAAACTTTCCTGAAGACTATAGTCCTTGGTGCTAGCATCCTCCAAGCTTCCATATAGGATGAGGTACTCAGACTTCCCCCAACAGGTCATCAATATTAGGCAAGGGTGAGGACACCCCACACTTAGACTCGACATTACATGAACCTGCAATCCAAAGAAAAACAAAAACTACGTGACACTATAAATAAAATAATACAAGTACAAACTCGGGTTGCCTCCCGAGAAGCGCCTTAGTTAACGTCGTGGTACGACGACACTTTTAGCTCACTTCCAGCATTTACGTCTTCTCTTCTTACGACGAACTTTTGCTTTCTTCCCTTCTTTGAGAGAACCCCTCTTCAACTTCACATGTGGTGTACTTCCATGTTCTTGTCTGACACATTCGATGATAGAGCACTCTTCAACCTTAGCTATGTGCTCCTTCTCAGTATACACCATGAAAGTAACCTTTTCTCCATGCGCTCTAGCAGTCATCTCACCCAGCTCCATGTCAATAATTGCCTTCGAGGTGACTAAGAACGGTCTCCCCAAAAATAATTGGAGCTACTCGGTCCTCTTCATAATCTAGGACTACAAAATCAGCAGAGAATGTAAACTTGCCAACTTTAAGTAACACATCCTCCAACTTACCATCAGGGTGAGTGAGAGATCCATCTGCCATCTTAAGAGTAACTGAAGAGGGCTTGATTTCTCCTAGCCCTAACCTTTTGCAAACAGAGAGAGGCATGAGATTTATGCTCGCACCCAGATCACACAATGCACCAGTAATATTATGCCCTCCAATGGTACAAGGAATAGTAAACCTCCCAGGATCTTGAAGTTTTGGAGGTAGCTTGCTCGAGATTGTGCTACACTCCTCAACTAACTCAACTGTATGTATCTCTTGAGTTTTTTTCTTCTTGACTAAAATCTTTTATAAGAACTTCACAAAGGATGGCATCAATTCAAACACATCAGTCAAAGGAATATTAACTTGAAGTTCTTTCAACATACTCACAAATTTTTGATACTGGGCCAGATCCTTCGATGGTATAAGTCTCTGCAGGAATGGTGGAGGTGGCAGAGGTGCCTATTTTTTCTCTTCTTTCTTCTTTACCTTCTCCACTTTTTCAACTTTTTCTATTTCAGCTCTCTCCTCAGACTTGGCTATCAGCTCTCCACCTTCAATTAAAGTCACTGCAAGACATTGTTCAGGCTCTTTTTTAACAGTACTTATTTCCCCCACCAACTGCCCCAACTGGTGCTCCAGGTTCTTGTGAGCATTGGCAATATGTTGTATGGCCTGTGCATGGGCTGCAGTGTCAGCTATCATTCTCTGCTGGCCCGCCATTATCTGCTTTAGCATATCTTCAACTGAATTGCTAACCTACTGTAGTAGAGCTGGAAGTGGGTGGTAATTATTCGGGGCTCTCGTATTGCCTTGATAATAAGCATTACCAAACTGACTTTGACCCTGCAGCCTGTTTTGATTACCCACGTAATAAACTGACTCTGGATTAGAGGAGCAAACCTCTATAGCATGGTCTTGACCAAAAACCTCACAAAAACTCTGGAGTTGTTGCACTGGAGCCACTGGTTGCTGAGTCTTTGGCAGAGCTAACTTGCTAATTTGATTGGAAATAGCATCCATCCTCGCCCTTAGCTCTGAAACTGCATCTAACTGAAGTACCCCTGCAGATTTCTGCGTAATAGCTCTACCATCTCCCTGCCAATCAGGATTGTTCTGTGAAAACTTATCTAGTAAATCATAGATCTGATCATAATTTAAGGTTAATACTTGGCCTCCAGCAACAGCATCTACCACGATCTTAGTATGCACATTCAACCCCTCAACAAAAGTATGTGCAACAACCTCATTGGATTGGTTGTGGTGTGGACAATCTCTCAATAAAGCTTTAAATCGCTCCCAGGATGAATACAAAGACTCTCCTTCTATTTGTCTGAAGGACATATTTTCACTCCTCAGCCGGGCTGTTTTGGCAGATGGATAAAATTTAGCCAAGAACTTCTTAGCCAAATCCTCCCAAGTAGTGATAGACCCAGACTTTTCAGCCTTTAACCACTTCCTTGCTGCCCCAATCAGTGAAAACGGGAACAACGTCAGGTGAACATAATCAGTAGGAACTCCCGTTGGTGTATAAGTATCACTGATCTCCAGAAAATTCTGAATGTGTTGCTGCGGATCTTCATGAAGTAATCCACCATATTGCCCAGTCACATGCAGCAACTGAATCATGCCGGACTTAATCTCAAAGTGCCCGGTGATAGCGGGCTTAACTATGCTAGACGCTACCCCCCTCTAGGCTGGGGAGAGCAACCTCTCGCACAGCTAAAGCTAGTTCTGCTGCCATTCCTGTAGGTAAAGATCAAGCAGGACTTAATACCTGAAACAGCACAAAACTCAAAACAAAAATTAAACCTGAATATAAAATAATAAACTAGTAAAAAAGAAATCAGTCAATTTTTTAGTTCCCGGCAACGACACCAAAAACTTGTTGCTCCCAGGCACACACACAAGTATACGTGGTCGACAAGTAATAAAGTGATAAATCGATTATCGTTCCCACGAGGACTATTCAGACTGAATTCTAGCAAACAATTTATATAAACTATTCATGGATCTTTTGCCAATAGTGAGGATTTTATTAACTAAAGAACAATAATTAAATGGTAGAAGTGAATTCAAGCAATGGAGCAAAACTTGGTTGTTATCAGTAATAAGGAGACGGTGCAAGGTCAGAGTTACGAACAATCCAGTTGAGTTTTCCAATTGATTCCACTTCTTAAATCCCGGGTTACTAACTGACAGATTAAATGTATCTGTGAAAACCTTTCGATTCTTCACAGTCTATGCAGGCTACTCCAATCCCTATATGTCTATGGGTTGAATCACGTGCACGCATTAACGAATTCTGTAATTAGTTAAACTAGGCGAGCAAGTATATGTCTATCCTACTCACGAATTGGTTCCCCGATGCCCGGGTTCACAAACTAGTCCTATTCTTTCTTATTACGTAATTAAATTCCCTCTTTCGAGTTCAATCTAAAAACTATAGATAATGCCTAATAATCGGGCCCTAACAATTACACAAGTGAAATCAAGAAAGAATAAGCAACCCGTTATGGGATTCAATTAATGGAAATCAATCTTCAAACATCAACTTTCATGAAATACTCTAACCCTAGAACGATATATTTAGCTACGCATACTCAGAATAACAACACAAAGATTTGATGAAATAATGAAATAATGATGTACTCCCTCTGTTTCAAAATGGTTGTCATAGTTCGGATTTCGAGAGTCAAACGAGTTCATTTTGACTGTAAATTTAAACATATAATCTTCAAGTTTTTTGTAACGATGTTTATTTATTTAGAAACTACATAGAAAGTACTATAAGTCACAATAATTAATAATTCAAAATATTTAAAAGACATACGAAAATATTACGGTCAAAGTTAAACTCGTTTGACTCTCGAAATCCGAACTATGACAACCATTTTGGAACGGAGGGAGTCCTATCAAAAACTAAGTAAAAGAGTATTTATAGGGTTTACAAAGGCCTGGTAATAAGTTAGACCCAAGCCTAGACGAAATAGGACTCCAAAAAACGCTCCAGGGGCGCTATAACGGGCGCCCCGCGCCCACGACCGCACCTAGACAACCTGTGGCCGTCGAAGTTTGCACGCCTTTGGAGCGCCCCGCGTGGAAAAACGCGCCAGGCAGTGGGGCGATATAACTGGCGCGCCACGTGCCCTACAGCGCCAGGCCAATTTCCTATTTTCTTGCTCCTTTGCTCGCTTCGTGTCGTGCCTTCGTGTGCTCGATCCAATCCTCAATCAAAATCCTATCTTTTCTTGCTCGATCATACTCTTTAAAGCTCTAATTGCACTCCATAACAACCTACATACACACGACATAAAATTAGTACAAAATCACATTCATAAACTATAAAACGGGCGAATAAAGTATCCAAACGCAAGGAAATATTAAGGAAATATAGGCATAAAATGCCAAACATCAATAGTAATGCCAGAAACATCAGTGTTATTTAAAGGATCCATCAGAGAGTCATCAGTTTCAATTTGACCTGGCATGATGAAAGAATCTCGGTGGTTACTTTCATCAAACACTTTGTCTTTGGAAATTTCACTCTTTTCCCAATTACGCATGCTTTCACCCATGTTAGAGATTTTCATATTAGGGATAGTAGGTGCTGAAGGAGTCCAATTGCGAAAATGAGTAAACAACTCGTCCACATGGTCCCAATCATGAAAATAGTTGTTGACATGATGACTATAAAATAACTCTGCAGCATAACCATTTAGAAAATGCGATGCAAAGGGAACTTGAGGGAATTAGGTATGGAGTGAACAAAGAAATACCTCTCCCCTTGTAAAACCCAATCTATTGGGTCTTCGCCATTGAAACGAACCAATGCTGGAGGTCGAGAAGAGTCCCTCATGGTAGAAGAGTCAACGAAAGATGGTTGTAACAATAGCCAACTTTTAACTATATAAATAAGACTAAATTTTGTTACAAGTTTAAGCAGCCAACTCAACAATTCAAATTGCAGAACCACAATGGAAACTAAGATGACTAAGTAACTAAGGATAGATGGGAAAGGAGATAAGAAGCTAGAAGAATGGGGGTGAGGAGACTCAGAAGAATTGGGGGTGTTAAGCATAGATTTTGCCTTAACAGTTACGTCATGCACATGCGCTGTGAACAAGAGAACACTGCTCTTTTATGCCTTTGTTTCCTCATCCTGGATCCCACAGAATTCTTTTGTTGGGCTGAGTAGTTATTGGGCCTCTTTGAGGTTTAGCTCTTAGCCTAATGACTCGACCTACCTTTGTCCGAATAACTGGCCCATCGACACTATCCGGCTTATCCATGTTCATAACAATGTCCCTACTAACTCTCGTAAATTATGGCTAAGGTTCGCATTTTTTGTGCATATAGAGCACTTTATGACATTGACTTTGAAGTGTTGAATACTTCTTTTATGGTCTTAGATATTTTGAGTACTTTCAATATTTTTTTAAAATTTCCATCGGTGCCACTATCCTCCAAAGTCCGGCCAACAACATCACCATTGATACAAATCCCTTTCGACAATCTTTGCAACTTGCATCCTCAGTTGCCGGAGATTCTCTTCGGCAACTGCATCCCTTCATTCATCATAGCGTGCTACGACTGTGTTTGTGCATCATCGCCGTGAGAAGAAAATCGACGATAAACGTTCTTTGAAGCTCTTCTTGCTATCTTCTACGTCAGAGAATTTCATAGTGAGATGAGTTCAGACCAGATCTGCTCTGTTGCGGCGGAGGTATTTTCGGCGGTGGCGTTGATTGAGGCGGCGCTAGTAATGGTTTTACGCTTTGTAAATATTCACTCACTGGTCACTCAATTCATGTATGTTTGATGATGTTTCAAGGGTTCTGTATATCTAACCCTTAGTAAGCTATACAGGACTCCCACTTAATCTAATTAATGAAGCCTCTTGTTTGTGGAGAAAAACATTGATACGTCAAACATGCCCATTCTATAATAGTTAGTAAGAATTCACTATTGTTCTTGTTTTTATGTATTTATTAGTGGATTAATAATTTGATTTTGAAATAAAAATTGATGACGACTTGGTCTCATTTATTTATAAGTTGGAAGAGTATTTTGGCTCACTCATGAATAAATGATGCCAGGAGATTGACTTTATGTTATGTTTTCTTTTGAATTTTTGTATATGAGGGAAGTGATGATGATTTGGACTCATTTATTTATAAAATAGACGGAGTATTTTGACTAACTTATCAATAAATGCAAACAAATTGTCCTTGGTTATCATTTCCTTTGGATTTCTGTATTTGAGCAAAGTGATGATGATTGTGTCTCATTTATTTGTAGTATAGACAAAGTTTTAGCTAATTTATCAATAAATGCAGATGAATTGACGTTAGTTATATTTTACTTTAGATTTTTATATATTAGGGAAATGACGATGATTTTGATCTTATTTATTTGTAAAATAAACAGACTATTTTGGCTCACTTATAAATAAACACAGAGGAATTGTCTTCATTTTATGTTTTGATAAATTTTTTGTGGATGAATAAAGTGACGACAATTTGGCCACATTTATATGCAAAATGTACATAGTATTTTTGCTCATTGTATGAATAAGTACGATTGAATTATCTCTATTTTAAAATATAACCACTTGAAGTTTTTCTTTAAAAAAAATTTGGATGTATGAAGTACGGCCGATTTGGTCCCATTTCTTTACAAAATTGACACAATTTTTGATTTAATATATGCATAAATGTAGACGGATTGACATTATTTCTACTTTATATAGAACAATGACTTTTTTTTGTAATTAAGGCTACATTAAGGTGCGGTTGCATTTTTTTAATTACGGATTCATTAAAATGCGGTGACATTTTTGTAATTACACTTTCGTTAAAGTGCGGTGTCATTTTTGTAATTATAAAAGTGCTCAATTTTTAAAGAACACTTTTAAAGTGTTCAACTCTCCAAGACCACCCTCATTTTTTACCTATTTGTTAAATTAATACACCTCATTCTCTCCATTGTATTTGTGGTATCATACTAGTATGTTGTTGTTGTTGTTATTGTCACGACGCTATTAATTTTTTTACCTCATTTTTTAAATTTGCATAGCAATGGCCTATTTTTGCAAGTTGCGACCAACACATCAAAAATTAAATTATTCATAACTTCTAATGCTTCTGTTAAAATTTGATTGTAAATTTAACAAAGTGTCTTGTGAAAGCTAAAATAAATTGGATTATTCTTGCATAAATTTTAAAAGTGAGGTCAAAATCTAAATAAAATGCTAAAAAAGTCGCATTTTTGTGTTAGGTTACCCCATTGTCAACTATCAAAACCTAAGCCCAAACATATTAGGGCAAGAGCTAAGACATAGGATTCCTCTTGAAATCTTTTCTGCTTGGCAATCCAATTACATAGTTGAGTTCTGGGGGCACACATAATAGAAGAGACAGTTTTATTTGATCTTTAAGATTTCAATGTTAAAGAACTTTTGCCCCATTTCCAGGCGATGGACATACAAGCAATTAAGGTGTCAGTTTTTTTTTTTTTTAAAACTAATCTCTTCTCGACTAGTTTAATGATGATTTATTTAACTAAACACAAAGATATTAATGAAAAAGGATACAAATACTTAAAAAGGAAAAAAAAAAGAATAGGGAATTCACATAATTATACAAAATAATATTCTTTTTTACACAAAAATGTCAATACTATCACATTTTCAGAACATAGCAATATTGTTTTTCAATACATAGCAAATAGATATAAAAAGGTGAAAACTCTAAATTCTTCCTACCACCCCCCAGCCACCACCCCCCATCACTGCCATAGCCTCCTGTCGCAGGCCGCAGGCCGCCGGAAAATTATGTTTAATATATATATATATATTTTTGTATTTTTTGTGTGTTGTGTGTATTTTCATTGTATGCATATGTATATTCTTTGTATGCACAATGCAAACACAGTAGGAATACACAAAGTACAGGGATTATGTGTTGTTTGTATATTCTTTATATGGCTAGTGTATATAAAGTGTGTGCATATGCATACATCGATCATACATAGCATATACAATTAATAAACAAAACATACATTTATATGTATTCTATATAAAGTGTATACTCATTGTATGTCCGGTGACTACACCAGACATACATATAGTATACGTATGACATACACTTTCTTTGCCTCCAACCACCACCACCAACCACCGTATATCACATGAGAACCAAAAAAACAAAACATACTATCACACCCTTTTTTTTTCACGAAAGGTAAGTTTTATTTATAGGCAATGACAGGGGCAATGAAAGGCCATAATACGGATAGTGTTTCTAGAGGTAATCCAGGTCTTAGTTCTTGGGCTTTTTGTGTTCGGTATGACAGGGGTGATATTATACATGCTTGTGCTAGGGAGATGGATGATTGCATGACCACAAATACTCAAGCAGAGGCAACTGCATTTTTTATGGCCTTGAGGTATGTGGTTTCTACTTCCTACGCACAAGTTATTATTGAAACGGGCTCAATGTTGCTCAAGAACGTAGTGACAAAAACTTGGGAGGTGCCTTGGCAAATTGTACAAATAATGAAAGAGATTTGGAGTTTAATAGAGGGTAGAGAGATGGTGGTGATGCATGTGTTTAGAGAAGGAAATAAATTAGCGGATTACTTGGCGAACTTGGCTATTGATCAAGGAGATATCATAGTTAATTCGTTTTATGAGTTGGATAGCATGGGAAAGAGGTTGGTGAATGGGAATAAGTGTAATGAGCTGTATATTCATACTAGGTCGAGGAGGAATGTCTAGAAACAAGGGAGGTGGAATTTTCCTTCATGTTTGAATCCATGTGGAGGAGAGCATGGAGGCTCTTACTACTAACTTTGTTTTTTTTTTTGGTAGGTACACTCAGAGTTATAATTCATGATGTGAACTTCTCTCATGCTCAATGGGTTTGATTGGAAATGTTAGAATGCTTTGGAATGTTTCAACCTTAGTGTGGTGATCGTGTTTGATGATGGAACATACAGGTGCGTTGTAGAGGGGGTGCTGCATTGGAAATCGTGCAAAAGTACACAAGTGGGCAGAAATTTTTTGTCCTCAACTTGCACCTCAACGAGCCATCAACTCTGTCCAGGTGATTTGGTGGGAAACACATACCATACAGCTTTCAACTTTTTCAGTGCAGGCTGTGGAGCAGGCGATGCATGGGAGACAGTATTCAGCATTTTGCACGCGGGCGATTTTGAAGGTGACGCTTTCAGTACAGCCTGGACAAAACAGTGGGTACGATTTTTCTGCAGGCTTTTCTCAGGCGACGCATGGACTACATCCTTCACAAGTTGGGCGCGATTTTGCAAGCGGCGCCTGTGTTTTAGCGTCCCAGTATCTGGTGGCATGCTATTTTCACTTGTTTCAAAGCATCAAAGGTTAATCCATAATCATCAAATTGGACATGGTTCAATCTAAAAAACTAAGAAAAGGTTGATAGTTCATGTGGTTAATAGGAGTGTACTTTATTACTTAGAGTTTTTATTAATTTTATTGCTAGCTAGTAGTTTGCTTGTAAAGCTTAATATCAAGTTATTATGTTTGCTTCCGTTGGTGGTATTAGCATTTTCATGTGCTCCTCCCAATGGGGTGGCTATAGTAACTAGGCACGTAGCTATTAATGTTCTAGCTAGCCATTATCTAATCTTAGCTAGGTTTTATTATTTTCAAAGTGTAAAGACCATATTTACTTTTCTGTTGAATATTATTAATAAAATCAGCCACTAAGCTATATGCTTAGTGGTATTTTGCTTTAAAAAAATTTATAGTCAATGACTGGTATTTCAAGGTACACAAATATTTGAACAGAAGTCAGAGTCGCCACTTACAAGTTAAAGGTATGCCCAAGTCACCAAAATGGTGTACCTAGAACACCTTTGACTCGTCTAATGGTCTGCGTCAGAGATTCAGGCAAGGTTCTTAGTTGACTCTCAGGAAGGTATTAGGCACCCTCGAGTCCTGTGCAAAGTGTCAGGCAGAGTTGCTTTATTATCGCGAATTAATTTAAGAAATATGTGGTTGTTATATTTTGTCGTTAATTTGAAATCACACTTTGATTAAAAATAGAAATACTTCATCGAACTTGTTGACTTTTTCTTGCACTAAAAAAGGAATATTTATATTGATTAAAAGAAATTAAATTTAAACTAATTTAATTAAATATTGATCATTTTAAAGCAAAACCGTGACTGTTTGTGAAAAGTGGTTATTTCATCAAACAGAGGCCGTTTGTCAACAGAACTGGAAAGGGACCTTCATTTTTTTTACGGGCCTTGAAACATTTGCAAGGATGGCCGGTTGTTCTGCCACCTTTTACTTTTATTCCTTTGTAGCACATTTTCAAATGTATCTTTACAAAAACATCCTAAATTTTCCTACTTTTGAATCTATCCAATTTTACAAAATTGCATCACGTGGTCATTTTTGCAAAAATGGCAAGACTTTTTAATTCAATACAAAAAAAGATCCGAGCTTGCAAATTTAAAACTCGGTTTCTGTCCATAACCTTTTTATCATGTATATCTCAAGAAATTAGTACATGATTATAAAATAGACATACCAACCACTAGTCATTTATTTCATTTTTATAAAATAGCCAATTTATCACTGATTTGGCCAAAACAATCATTCATATAACTAAAACACATTTTTAGAACCCTTAAACATGATGATCCTTCATGTCACCTTTATAGCCAAATGCTAAAAATAAATACAAGGTTCATAGTGTTTACCTAGAAAACGAGACCTTAGAGCGCCGCTAAGCCGATCTACTAGCTAAACCAAGCAAACAAAAACAACAAAGCCACTAAAATTAGTAACTAAATAGCCCTTAAAACACCTTTAAACTTGACTTAGACTTTGAGTTTTATACCTCGAAAGACTCTTAAGTTAGAGTACTTTTGGTTCTAAAATTCTACACTTAAACTCATGAAATTATTACTATTTTTTTCTCTCAAGTTTTTCTTAGCATTCAATACTCTTTAATTTTCAACTTCCTCCTCCTTTTTAAAATGAGGGCAAAAGCTCTCTTTTATAGCCAAAAAGTTGAGTGTTTGGTTGGATAGAGGTACAAGACCCATATATGCCCCCACTTGAGTACATGTCAACTCACATTTTTGCTCCTAGAGAAATGTTCCCAGCCATCCTATATGTACTAAAAGCTGAAAAGTAGGATGTCCTATAGATGGGACAACCCCATGGGTTAGACAGTTGACTATTGAGCCTATTGAGCTCACACTTAAACACAAAGTCCCTTTTAAACTAGATATGAAATATACTTAAATCAGCCTCAACTATTAAACTTAACCAAACCTATTGACCCAAGTCAAATTTCCCGTTGACTTTAGGTCTCAAAACATAAAATGGACCTTAGTCCAAAATTCATTAAAATTCAAACAGGTCAAAGATATACATAATGAAACAAATGCCCTCTATTTTTCTTCACTCAACTCTCACATCCAAGTGGAGAATATACAAGGACAAACACACAATAGCCTTCATACTCACAAATAGGGAAACAAAACTTGTGTGAATTCAAATGATCTAACGTGCTTGCATCACATACATACACGATCTTCCATTAAAATCGGTATTTTAAGAGGCAATGTATGATTCCAGTACTAAAAGAGAACTTATAGCCAAGAGATGAAGGGACTAATATTCTGTAAAGACTTAATACGACACCAACAAATGATTTCTGTTGACTAGACCTATAAACCGAACAAAAAACACTAAAAAAGATAAAGGAAAAAGGGCATCATCTAACTAAACCGTTACCAAAACAAAAACGAAACCATCATCGGTGCCTCACCGCTACTCTATTCTGTTGCCGAGTCACCATCTCCTATGCCTCTATCAGATAAACACCAGCCACCGTGGTTATTTTTCTCCGATCAAAACCAAGAAAGCCAATACCCATTCCCTGACCCCATCTTTTGTCGTTCTAATCAGAAAAGGAAGTGGAAAGGGCAAACAATGAAAATACGGGTAAAGACAGTCAAGCTACGACAGGGAAGGTTCAAAAGCCGCCGAGTTTTTGTGTCTCACCACACTGAAATCCCAATCTATCGTGAACGAGGAAGAATTTGTGAAAACGAGTTGTTAATATGGAAAGAGGAGGTGAAGGCAGTTCCGAGAGTCTATTCCTGCAAATTTACGACCACCAGACGGCGGCGGTGCTGCGATGGAGGGACAAGTGCGTTATTTTTCCAGCGGGGTTGAGATGTTGGCCAGCATCTCATTGAGTCTCAAGGGACTTCAAAGGTGTGAGGGGAAAATGAATACCTTTTGGCTTGAAAGTTGAAGGGATGGGCCGAGTTAGGATGACAGATCGACGGGTCAATGGAATCGGGCTGGCATTTTTTTTTTACTCATATAGAGTCCAACCCACATGCACAAAAAGTCGAACACTTACCAACCAAATAAACTAACGATTAGGATAAGTATATAAAATTACATAAATTAACAACAAATAACTTAACATAGGCCAAAATTAGGTGATTAAACATACATTTATACGTATTGCATGTAAAGTGTATACACAATGTATGTCCCGTGAGGGCATACGCATCACATACACTTTCTTTGCCTCCATTCACAACCAATAACCACAGTATACAACATGAGAACCAAAAAAAAAAAAAAAAAGGGGGAAAAACGCATACTGAGCAGCCCCATCGTTCAAAAGTTCCAGTTGGAATTTAAAAGGATGTCGGGGGGTCTAATCTTTTTGTAGGGACCAACGGCCGACGACGGGAGCCACCGGAGCTCCGTCGTCGACCCGCAACAGCAACTATAAGAGTGATGGGACAAAGCAGCAGCGGTGCCACAGCAGAAACGCCAACGACGTCGCGCGACGATGGGGCGACAATGGGGATGGGGGAAGGGGGCACCGGCTACAGGGGGAGGTGATCTGATGGAAAAAAAGTATGGAGGAAGAGATAGAAGATAAAAATGAGAGAAAAAAAGAGAGTAGGGTTTTTTTTTTTTGCTATGATTGGTAGCATAGGTAAAATATGTTGCTACGTTTGGCAAAGTGGTAAAATATTACTATGTTTTTAAAAAGTGATTCTTACAATAACATTGGATGTAAATGAGAAAGTCCAATACCGGTCCACTTTTTCCCATAATGCACCATTCGACGCAAAAAGTTTCACTCGATGTCCCCAAAATTTGGCTAGCTTTCAGAGTTTGTTCCCTTTTTTCATAGTTTAAAGTAAATGACTTCAGCTTGGCAAGTATTAGGTTGCCTAGACTTCAAGGAAATTTAGCTGGGGGGGGGGGGATAAAGGAGTCGGGGCAAGTGTTGTCTATTTGCCAAGATCTCAAGACAATTTAGTTGGGAAAAGAGATGAAGTGGTTGAGTGCAAGTGTTGCCTATTTGCTAAGATTTCAGGACAATTTAGCTGGATATGGGGGGAAGGGGTCGAGTGCAAGTGTTAGCTTATCAAGACTTCAAGGGTTGCCTAGTTACCAATATTTCAAAGCAAGTTAGTTGTGTATAGGTAGAAGGGGTCGATGGCAAGTATTACATGCCAATACTTCACGATAATTAACTAAAAAGGGACTGAGGGAGAATGCGCGTTATTAATTAGGTGTTGACGGGCATTTCATTTAATATTATCAATAGAGGGTCATTGTTTCTAAATCATGTTAAATGGGGTGAAATGAAACCATAAGCAATGGTTTGCCTTTTTGCTCGCGCTTAACAGGATTTTGTTAAAATGCCTCCGTTAAATTTAATGAAAAAATTCTAAACGGAAATATCCCTGTTAATATCTTGGCATGGGGCCAAGACTTGCTCTTTGACCCCTCTTTATTTTGCAATACTTTCCAGCACTTGGTCGTAAGTGTTGGCAAAAGTCAACACTTGTCCCTTCCAATCTCTTCTTGCATCCTCTCTATATAACTTGAAGTTTTGGCAAGACAATACTTGCCCTTGACCTTTTGTCTAAAAGCCAATACATGCAAATTTGTACCTTGAAGTCTTGGCCGCGTGCCAACATAAGGGTATTTTTATAAAATATTGTTAAATGGGGGACAAACTTACAAAACCACACCTTATGGAGTGCACTCGGTGAAAATCTTTGTCGATATCATAATTCTGAGTGGGCAGTGCACAAAAAGCCAATTTTTATCTGTGCCATTAAAGATGTAGTCAATTTAAATATAGTCAATTTTTGAAAACAATTTAGTTTTAGCCGTTTGGTTGAACTTCAGACTCTTGGATCTGAAGTTGCGACTCGTCTAGCCTAACTTCAAACTTCAAACCTTCCGATTCGAAGTTAGACATAGGCAGGTTACAACTTCAAACCTAAATTAGACGTAGTCAACTTCCAACTTCCGTCCTTCAGGTTTGAAGGATAAAATTTTTCTTTGCAAAGTCCAGTTAATGCACTTCAGGCGGGACTGGCTCTTTTTGCACAAAGAAGATAAAATTAGTTAAAATTTAAATGACACGTATAAAATAAGCTCCCATACAAAATTTGGACTAGTTCTGTTTCTGTAAATCCAAATATTTTCACGGTGTGCCCTTGTTAAGACCTGGTCTTAGCAATTTTCCCTCAGTTTCAAATGTTTTAAGTAAGTGCCCCCTCATGTCATCCATCCGTCTGTAAAAGGATAATTTTGCCCCTGACGAAACCTAATTCACACTGAACGCATTCCTTTCTCTCTTTCCCCATTCCTGGCCTTCTTCTTCATCTTCTTTGTGTGCTGGAGATTTAGGGTTTGTTCTTCTCTCTTTTTCGTATGTTTGTTCTATTATTTTTTTTCTTTATATTATAATTTTTATTTCGCATAATCATTTACCTGCATTTATTTTTTCCTGTAATTTTTTTTATACTTATTGTTTATATATTTATCTGTTAGTTTTTATATTTCGATCTATGATCGTTTAATTAAGTTTGAGGTTCATGTCGATTTTTTTTTGCTTGTGTTTGCTTGATTCCGGTGATTTGAAGGTTTTTATTGCCTATGACTATCAGATATTCCTGTTGCTCATTGCATAGAGATTAAAGTCTTGGACATGGCCAAGAGTTGCATAGATTTTCTCTACAAGTTGTTTATTGCAGTAGAGTTTAAAGTCTTGGTTTTTGCCAATACTTGCAGAGATGTTCCGTGTAAGTTATCGCTTCCACCAGAACTTAGAGTCTTGGCTATTGCCAAGAGTTGCAAAGACTTTGTCTGTAACTTGTTCACTGAGTAGAGGTAGAAGTCTTTGAAATTGCCAATACTTTTAGAGACTTTCAGTGTAAGGCCCCCTTGCAGCAGAACTTAAAGTCTTGGCTATTGCCAAGAGTTGCAGAGACTTTCTCTACAAGTTTTTCACTGCAGTATAGGTAAAAGTCTCGGCAATTTCCAATACTTACAGAGACTATTTGTACAAGTTGCCCCTTCCACTAGAGTTTAAAGTGTTGGCTATCGGCAATAGTTGTAGAGACTTTTTCTGTAATTTTCTCTTTTCATCAGTCATGCATTCAGTAGTTGTTGATGTGTTTTTCATTTGTCTTTGTTTTGGCTTGTTGGCTTTGAATTATGGTGATGATACAAGAAATTTAAACAAGCATGTAGATGATGATTTCTCTACTATAGTAATACGTGTGACGGTAATATATGTTTCTATTTTGTTCATAATATCAATTTTCTGATTGTGTCCTTTGAATATTAATTGTTGAATTCAGTTTATTCTTGTTTAGTTTCTAGATTTCAAGGTCAACTTGGTCTTGGAGTATGTTGCTATGTTTACCAAAGGTTTTGAAGGTGATGTATATAAAAGGGATTCTGGGTGTGTTGCAATGAATGAATGTAATATGGGAGTTGCAAAATTGGACGCACCATGCGTTGATGTTGGTATACAAGGCTATCAAAGAGAAAGTGGTGAAGTTGTTGTAGAAACTGCTTCTCAGATTCTTGCTAAACTCCAATGTGGAGAGACTAATATCTTTTCCCAACCAGCAGATGTTGAAGTACTGAGCGGCAAAGAAGTATATTTGTATATGGTCTTTTCATTATTGTTTCATTGTTTTGTTATTATGTGTTGTCATTGTTGTTTTTTAAAATTTTGCAGGTAATGAATATTGAATCTTCTGATCATGATCATGTACATTTAGATGGGTGGATGATTTAATAAGTCAACCAAGATCTTCTGATATAGGTTGCAGGAAGAGGCAGCAATGTGATGTGTGCGATAAATTTTCAAATTTCTGTTTGTTACCTCTGTCGCAAGATGATCCGTGTAGTAGTCCAAATGAGACTTTTAGTACTGCAACAAAGTTAGAGAAAGCCACTGGGTAGTTTTTAATTACGTGTGTTTCGTATTTACCGTGTATATTGTGTTTATGTGAACAAGTACACTTGGATGTTTGATATTTTTATATTTATAGACTGGAGTTGTTTTGAATTGGATGAGGTGGAAGTGTTGGAAATTGTAGGATTTCAAGGCATTTTAGTTGTTGTGGGGTGAAGGCATTAGATGGAAAGTCTTGCCATGGGCAAGACTTGAATTCTAGTTAATTAATTCCAAATCTAATATTATATAATTGATTTAAAATTGATAAATAATTTGTGGAGGGTTGTGCTGGTAATAGTTTTGCCAAGACTTGGTGGCAATTATGTTGTTAATACTATTGCCCATGGCAAGAATTCAAGCCAAGTTAATTATTTCTAATATTAGAGTCGATAAATAAGTTTTGGTAGGAAATATCTTACCCTTTGCCAAGACTTTGCGTTAAGTTAAATTGAATTGGTTATTATGCATGAGTGCAAAGTCTTGGCTTTTGCCAAAAGTTCAGTTTATTGATAATATTAACTTTCTAATCACGTTTGATTTTTAAAAATATTTATAATCAATAACTGCCCTTCATTTTGATGAAACACAATGCTATGGTCAGCTTCATTCACAAAGAATTCGCATGTAGTTGTGGTGGTGGTGGTGGTGGTGTTGTTACTTGACAGGTCATTCCTTTTAATAAATTCTATTGTGAAGCGGGATTTTCTGAAATTCTCATCATTCTTCAGCAGATACATGCAAGTGATAAGTTCTTGATCATTTTTTACCATCATGCCTTTGCACATTTCTAGGTTGGTGTCAAACCTTATCTTTGCTTCACTTTCATCAGTGTTGATGCTTTAGAGCATTAGAAATATCCTTTTCAAATGCTTGGTAGATTATATCGTCTTTGACAAGTATCAACTTTATGTCATGGTTGATATATCTGCTGTTTGCATCTCACTTCCCATTATAAGCTATATAAATGCAATGCATTGCCATAGTGCTAATCCTGCACATTATGAATACGAATGATATGCTTAAATTTTCATACACATATCGCTTATTTAGAAGCAGGATCATGGTATATTGGAAGGGAATTCTGGGTAAAAGTGTTGATGTAAAAGTCTTGGGCATGGCCGAGACTTACAGAGACTTTATCTGCAAGTTGGTAATTACAACAGGGCTTAAAGTCTTGGAAATAGCCAAAAAGCCTCTCCAAGGTGCCCATTGCACCAGAGCTGCAACTCTTGGCAATAGCCAAGACTTGCGGAGACTTTTCTGCAAGTTTCCAATTGCAACATGGCTTAAAGTCTTGGCAATAAGCAAGAAGTCTCTACAAGGCGCCCATTGCACTAGAGCTGCAATTTGACAATAGCCAAGAATTGTAGAGACTTTATCTACAAGTTCTCCATTGCAACCGGGCTAAAGACTTGCAGAAAAAGTCTCTGCAAGTTTCCCATTATGACAGAGCTTAAAGTCTTAGCAATAGTTAAGAACTCTCTCCAAGGTGCTCATTGCACCAGAGCTGCAACTCTTGACTATAAGCCAAGAGTTGTAGAGACTTTCTCTGCAAGTTGCCAATGCAACAAGTCATAGAGTCTTGGCAATAGGCAAGAGGTTTATGTAGGTTGCCAATTACACCAAAGATTAAACTCTTGGCAATAAGCCAAGAGTTGCAGAGAAGTTTACCCTTACAACAGGGCTTAAAGTCTTGGCAATAACCAACAGTCTGTGCCGTGTGCTAATTGCACCAGAGCTTGAAGTCTTGGTAATAGTCAAGATTTTTAGAGACTTTCTCTGCAAGTCCGCATGAAAAATGTATTTGAAGTCTTGGCAATAAGCAAGATTTCATAGAATTCATACACTTTCTATTATTAATACAGATTAATTAATTTTTATGAGACTGCATATTATAATTACTGTGATCAATCTAATGTCATGTGTTTCTATACAACATGAGTTTTGAATTATTATGAATAAACTTCATAGCTCGTTTGGTTTATATAGAAGTTAAAGAAAAATTAAGCATAATTTAAATGAAATTATAAAGAAACTAATGGAACTTTTAGTAAAAATCAATAGCATTTGAAGAAATCTTTCCTAATTTGAAGAAAGGGGAGAGATATGGGCGGGTCTTTTTATTGGTTGTAGGGGTATTTTCATCCGAAAAATCTTTCATTAAAGTAATGGAGGGCATTTCTGCAAACCATTTGTTCCCGTAGCATATTTCTGCAATTCAACCCTGTAAATCTCTCCATCTGACGTGGGCTAGCCACTTTTAGGCCCGTTATTTATTGTTATGCAAAAAATATCACTTTTTAATACAAACTTCATAAGACTTTTTCAGTCCTTTATCGTTTATTCTCTCCATAAAAAATGAATCGACAAGCAACTACATAAAATTTGGGGTGGAAGAATTCATTCATCAGGGGATTTCAAAGGAGTACTTGTACAAATTAAGTGCTACTGCAATGGTTCATAAGACATCTGTTTGGTTGAGCTTTTAAAATGTAAAATATTTTTTTTTCTTAAACAGTGATTTTAGAAAATGAAAGTAGTTGACTAATTTTTTAAGTGTGTTTGGTATGAAGGTAAATACTTTTCAAATTTTTTATTTTTGATTTGCTTGAAGGTTTTACAAAAATATATTCAATAACCATTCACCCACCCTATAGCCCCCCCTATACACACCCCTACCTCATACACTCTACTTATCTTTGATTGGAGTCTTGGCTTTATTTTTTTTCCTTAGTGGTGAACTACCACCTCATCCTCTTCCACCACAACTTTGTCCATGTCCACGACCACGACCACCTTGTTGTGAGGCACAACTTTCATCTTTCTCCTTAAAAGAAAGCTTTGTCTGCAACACTCAACCGCTTCTTCTTTCATTTTTTTTTTTAATTTTTTTTTCATGTGCTTGCTAAGAACCCATGATTCATTCAATGGTCTTGATATCCAAGTCTTTGTACTCTTTGTTGCTCCCAAACGCACACGCAAGTATACGCGGTCGACAAGTAATAAAGTGATAAATCGAGCATCGTTCCCACGAGGACTATTCAGACTAACACTTAACAAACAATTTCTAACAAACTATTCAGGGATCTTTTTCTTCAATGGTGAGAGTTTTAGTAACCAAAGAACAATAATTAAAACGGTAAAAGTGGATTCAAACAATGGAGCAAAAATGGGTTGTTATCAGTAATAAGGAGACGGTCCAGGGTCAGAGTTACGAACAATCCAGTTGAGTTTTCCAATTGATTCCACTTCTTAAATCCCGGGTTACTAACCGACAGATTAAATGTACCTATGAAAATCTTTTGATTCTTCACAGTCTATGCAGGCTACTCCAATCCCTATATATCTATGGGTTGAATCACGTGCACGCATTAACGAATTCTGTAATTAGTTAAACTAGGCGAGCAAGTATATGTCTATCCTACTCACGAATTGGTTCCCCGATGCCCGGGTTAGCAAACTAGTCCTATTCTTTCTTATTACATAATTAAATTCCCTCTTTCGAGTTCAATCTAAAAACCATAGATAATGCGTAATAATCGGGCCCTAACAATTACACAAGTGAAATCAAGAAAGAATAAGCAACCCGTTATGGGATTCAATTAATGGAAATCAATCTTCAAACATCAACCTTCATGAAATACTCTAACCCTAGAACGATATATTTAGCTACGCATACTCATAATAACAACACAAAGATTTGATGAAATAATGAAATAATGATGTAATAGATTAATGAAAGGAAGAAAAACCCTTGTTCAAGATGTTATGAGCTCTCCAATTTGCTCCAAAGTCTGAAATCCTATCAAAAACTAAGTAAAAGAGTATCTATAGGGTTTACAAACACCTAGTAATAAGTTAGACCCAAGCCTAGATGAAATAGGAAGTAAAAATCCGCTCCAGGGGCGCTATAACGGGCGCCCCGCGCCCCCGACCGCGCTGGGACAACCAGTGGATGCCAGACTTTGGGCGCTTTTGGGGCGCCCTACGTGGGAAAAAGCGCCTGGCACTGGGCGCTATAAGTGGCGCCCCACGTGCCCCAAAGCGCCAGGCCATTCTGCTTGCTCCTTGGTCCGAAATCTCGCCTCGCGTCGTGCCTTCGTGTGCTCGATCCAATCCTCAATCAAAATCCAATCTTTTCTTGCTCAATCACGCTCCTAAAAGCTCCAAATGCACTGCATAACAACCTGCATACACACGACATAAAATTAGTGCAAACATGCAGAAATATTAAGGAAACATTGGCATAAAATGCCAAACATCACCACCCCACACTTGAACCTTTTCTCGCCCTCGAGCAAGTCACAAATAACTTCCCAACCTAGGTAAAACAGGTCTTGCCTATGACTATAGTTGATACCGATCATTGAACAAATGCACACATGACTACTATGGATCCACAAACATTCCATCAATTTACCAAACTCAAAAATATGAGAACAACCACCCCAAAATAGCTCAAATGCACAAACTCAACCTATTGCAGCCATGCTCCCACAAAATCACACTTATCTACTCAACCAAGAAACCATCAACTTCACCTATTTCATACAAACCATGTGCCCTCACCAATATGAAGCAAAAGAGTGCCCCCCAAAGATCACACACAATAATAAATATCATGAATAGAACGGGGGCAATAACGAACGAATTCACTCACTCTCATGAAAGTCTCACATGTCACACACAATGTACCATAGTCTTGCCCGTAGTGTAGGACTCCACTAATGTAAGCTCAGTCCAATCGGGATTAACTAGGACTTTAAAAAGGTCGTAATGTAGGCTAAGGGGGCGGGTAGGATACATATGGGTAATAGTGACTACCTCCCTAAGCACTTTAATACATCACAATTAATTTAAGCACATATCTCATCAAAGCCACCCAATCAACAACTTTCACACACACCTTCTCAACAAGTAGCAAAATTTTTTCTTTTAAGCACACACTAGCAAGGAATGGATATTTTTCTCTCTTTATTTCTTTTTCCACAATTTTTTTCTTCTCTTTTCAACTTTGCTCTTTTGTTTTTTCTTTTCAATCTCATTACTTTCCAAACCTTGCCAATGCTTTTCACTACTTCACAAATTATTTCAAATATTCGGTTCCGCTCAAAAACTTCCCAATATTCAACCACAACTCCACAATAAAACAACATTATCAACTAAAGTGCTTAAGGAGTAAAGGGCCAAAAGAGAACAATTTAGAACAAGTGGGTAGGCTTGGGGTGTGGGTGCCAACAAAAGGTCAAAGAATTCACACAATCAAGTCCAAGGTGTATATGTAAGAGTAGGCAAATCAAAAGAAGGCCTGTATCATTTTCCGACTAGAGCAAACCTAGGATTTTGCTTTGCACACACACGGGGCAAGTTCTAGACATTATATGCAAACATGGAGCAAACAAGAATATGCCTCACACACACATTGCACATGATCCACACAAAAAGATTCCATCAACAACTCTCAATCAAGCATCTAGAGTGCAACTTGTGGAGAATTAAGCACTCATGCACAAAGGTTCACAATAAAGCCAAGCAAGTTGACTCAAGAATCTCAAGGGGGTCGTTCCATTTTTTTTCTAGGCATACATCACAATTTAAGACCCAAGGACACCACAAATAGCACATGCAACAAGTTCAAGT
Source organism: Petunia x hybrida (assembly GCA_037355625.1). Classification (NCBI taxonomy): domain Eukaryota; kingdom Viridiplantae; phylum Streptophyta; class Magnoliopsida; order Solanales; family Solanaceae; genus Petunia; species Petunia x hybrida. The sequence goes on from JBBBVM010000024.1 coordinate 11,651,136, forward strand.
CCACCGGTATCAAACAAATCAAAAGCACCTAGCATTCTACCTATTTCCTTCGTCTAGGGTCACCTATACTAACTATTCTAATCCTAAAAAAATAAAAACTACCCGGTTCAAAGGTCTCCCTGTGGAAAAGAACCGAGGTCATAGAAAAACCACGGGGCGGCTGACATGTACCACTAATAAAACTAAAAGGAAAATCTTTTTGAAATTTTTCATTAGTTTTCTAATTTTTTTTTTCATATTTAAAGCAAGAAACAAATAAAAATAAAGTCAAGTGACAAAAGAAAAAATCCTACGGTACATGCATCCCTAACCTCAAAAATAAATAACAGGGTAGTTCCCTACCCCACACTTAAACTAAGCACTGTCCTCAGTGCTAAAAATAAGAAAGTGTAAGGGTAAAGAAAACTTCACTGAAGACTCTAGTCCTTGGTGCTAGCATCCTCCAAGCTTCCATATAGTATGAGGTACTCAGACTTCCCTCATCAGGTCATCAATATTAGGCAAGGGTGAGGACACCCCACACTTAGCCTCGACATTACATGAACCTGCAATCCAAGGAAAAACACAAACTACGTGACACTATAAAAAAATAATACAAGTACAAACTCGGGTTGCCTCCCGAGAAGCGCCTTAGTTAACGTCGTGGCACGACGACACTTTTAGCTCACTTCCAGCATTTACGTCTTCTCTTCTTACGAAAAACTTTTGCTTTCTTCCCTTCTTTGAGAGAACCCCTCTTCAACTTCACATGTGGTGTACTTCCATGTTCTTGTTTGACACATTCAATCATAGAGCACTCTTCAACCGTAGCTATGTGCTCCTTCTCAGTATACACCTTGAAAGTAACCTTTTCTCCATGCGCTCTAACAGTCATCTCACCCAGCTCCATGTCAATAATTGCCTTCGAGGTGACTAAGAATGGTCCCCTCAAAATGATTGGAGCTTCTCGGTCCTCTTCATAATCTAGGACAACAAAATCAGCAGAGAATGTAAACTTACCAACTTTTAACAACACATCCTCCAACTTACCATCAGGGTGAGTGAGTGATCCATCCGTCATCTTAAGAGTAACTGAAGAGGGCTTGATTGCTCCTAGCCCTAACCTTTTGCAAACAGACAGAGGCATGAGATTTATGCTCGCACCCAAATCACACAAGGCACGAGTGATATTATGCCCTCCAATGGTACACGGAATAGTGAACCTCCCAGGATCTTGAAGTTCTGGAGGTAGCTTGCTGAAGATTGTGCTACACTCCTCAACTAACTCAACTGTATCTATCTCTTGAGGCTTTTTCTTCTTGACTAAAATCTCTTTTAAGAACTTCACAAAAGCTGGCATCAATTCAAACACATCAGTCAAAGGAATATTAACTTGAAGTTCTTTCAACATACTCACAAATTTTTGATACTGGGCCAGATCCTTCGATGGTATAAGTTTCTGCGGGAATGGTGGAGGCGACAGAGGTGCCTCCTTTCTCTCTTCTTTCTTCTTTACCTTCTCCACTTTTTCTACTTTTTCTATTTCAGCTCTCTCCTCGGACTTGGCCATCAGCTCTCCACCTTCAATTAAAGTCACTGCAAGACATTGTTCAGGCTCTTTTTTAACAGTGCTTATTTCTCCCACTAACTACCCCAACTGGTGCTCCAGGTTCTTATGAGCATTGGAAATATCTTGTATGGCCACTGCATGGGCTGTAGTATCAGCTATCATTCTTTGCTGGCCCGCCATTATCTGCTTTAGCATATCTTCAACTGAACTGCTAACCTGCTGTGGTGTAGCTGGAAGTGGGTGGTAATTATTCGGGGCTCTCATATTTCCTTGATAATAAGCATTACCAAACTGATTTTGACCCTGCAGCCTGTTTTAATTACCCACGTAATAAACTGACTCTGGATTAGAGGAGCAAACCTCTGTAGCATGGTCTTGACCACAAACCTCACAAAAACTCTGGAGTTGTTGCACTGGAGCCACTGGTTGCTGAGTCTTTGGCAGAGCTAGCTTGCTAATTTGATTGGAAATAGCATCCATCCTCGCCCTTAGCTCTGAAACTGCATCTAACTGAAGTACCCCTGCAGATTTCTGCGTAATAGCTCTACTATCTCCCTGCCAATCAGGATTGCTCTGCGAAAACTTATCTAGTAAATCATAGATCTGGTCAAAATTTAAGGCTAATACTTGGCCTCCAGCAGCAGCATCTACCACGATCTTAGTATGTGCATTCAACCCCTCAACAAAAGTGTGTGCAACAACCTCATTGGATTGGTTGTGGTGTGGACAATCTCTCAATAAAGCTTTAAATCGCTCCCAGGCTGAATACAAATACTCTGCTTCTAATTGTCTGAAGGACATAATTTCGCTCCTCAGCCGGGCTGTCTTGGCAGATGGATAAAATTTAGCCAACAACTTCTTAGCCAAATCCTCCCAAGTAGTGATAGACCCAGACTTTTCAGTCTTTAACCACTTCTTTTTTTCCCCAATCAGTGAAAACGGGAACAACGTCAAGCGAACATAATCAGTAGGAACACCTGCTGGTGTATAAGTATCACAAATCTCTAGAAAGTTCTGAATGTGTTGCTGCGGATCTTCATGAAGTAATCCACCATATTGCCCAGTCACATGCAGCAACTGAATCATGCCGGACTTAATCTCAAAGTGCCCGGTGATAGCGGGCTTAACTATGCTAGACGCTACCCCCTCCAGGCTGGGGAGAGCAACATCTCGCACAGCTCAAGTTAGTTCTGCTGCCATTCCTGTAGGTAAAGATCACGCAGGACCTAATACCTGAAACAGCACAAAACTCAAAAGAAAAATTAAACCTGAATAGTAAGTAATAAACTGTTCAAAAAGGAATCAGTCAATTGTTTAGTCCCCGGCAACGGCGCCAAAAACTTGTTACTACAATTGTCGTTGTAGTATAGTGGTAAGTATTCCCGCCTGTCACGCGGGTGACCCGGGTTCGATCCCCGGCAACGGCGCCAATAACTTGTTGCTCCCAAACACACACGCAAGTATACATGGTCGACAAGTAATTAAGTGATAAATAGAGTATCATTCCCATGAGGACTATTCAGACTAACACTTAACAAATAATTTCTAACAAACTATTCATGGATATTTTTCTTCAATGGTGAGAGTTTTAGTAACCAAAGAACAACAATTAAAACGGTAAAAGTGGATTCAAACAATGGAGCAAAAATGGGTTGTTATCAGTAATAAGGAGACGGTCCAGGGTCAGAGTTACGAACAATCTAGTTGAGTTTTCCAATTGATTCCACTTCTTAAATCCCGGGTTACTAACTGACAGATTAAATGTACCTGTGAAAACCTTTCGATTCTTCACAATCTATGCAGGCTACTCCAATCCCTATATGTCTATAGGTTGAATCACGTGCACGCATTAACGAATTCTGTAATTAGTTAAACTAGGCGAGCAAGTATATGTCAATCCTACTCACGAATTGGTTCCCCGATGCCCGGGTTCACAAACTAGTCCTATTCTTTCTTATTACGTAATTAAATTCCCTCTTTCGAGTTCAATCTAAAAACCATAGATAATGCGTAATAATCGGGCCCTGACAATTATACAAGTGAAATCAAGAAAGAATAAACAACCCATTATGGGATTCAATTAATGGAAATCAATCTTCAAACATCAACCTTCATGAAATACTCTAACCCTAGAACGATATATTTAGCTACGCATACTCATAATAACAACACAAAGATTTGATGAAATAATGAAATAATGATGTAATAGATTAATGGAAGGAAGAAAGACCCTTGTTCAAGATGTTATGAGCTCTCCAATTTGCTCCAAAGTCTGAACTCCTATCAAAAACTAAGTAAAAGAGTATTTATAGGGTTTACAAACACCTAGTAATAAGTTAGACCCAAGCCTAGACGAAATAGGAAGTAAAAATCTGCTCCAGGGGCGCTATAACGGGCGCCCCGCGCCCCCGACCGTGCTGGGACAACCAGTGGACGCCAAACTTTTGGCGCTTTTGGGGCGCCCCATGTGGGAAAAAGCGCCGGGCACTGGGCGCTATAAGTGGCGCCCCACGTGCCCCAAAGCGCCAGGCCATTTTGCTTGCTCCTTGGTCTGAAATCTCGCCTCGCGTCGTGCCTTCGTATGCTCGATCCAATCCTCAATCAAAATCCAATCTTTTCTTGCTCAGTCACGCTCCTAAAAGCTCCAAATGCACTGCATAACAACCTACATACACACGACATAAAATTAGTGCAAAACCACATTCATAAACTATAAAATGAGCGAATAACAAGCTCAAACATACGGAAATATTAAGGAAACATTAGCATAAAATGCCAAACATCACTCTTCAATAACAATAATAATATAATTAAATTTGGAATCACAGATCGTAATATTTTACAACGATCCTATCATCACTCAAGTCTTGACCATATCCTGATGTCGATCTAGGATTTTAAGAGGAAGGGTTCATCACTTCCAAGAGTATAGCTACAGTGTCCAAGGAGTTGTCGGCGAACAATCGTTGTCAAAAAATTATACCATGTATATAGGTCTAATATTACTTTATATGATAAAATATTAAGTTTTTACTATCTATACACAACTAAAAATGTAGTCTAGTGACTAAAGGTGTTCAAAATTTTCTCAATTAAGTGAAAAAGAACAAAGACGTCGAACCAATATAAGTGATAGAAGGAAAAAATATATTAAATGAGCCTTTAAGTGAAATCAATCAGTGCTATTAAGTATAAGTAAGCTATCATTTAATCAAGTGAACCACTCAAGCTTTTTAAGCATGAGTTAACGGACGTTATATTAGACATATTTTGACAAAAATGGACATAATATACCTAATTTTATGAAGGACAATGGATTCACGTGAGCCAGTATTATGCCTACACTTCTTCTCCTGGCCATATCTCTAATTTGATTGACAATAGCCAAAACTCTTGAAATATAATCCGAAACGAATTTAGATTCCCTCAAATGCAACTACTTAAACTCTCTTCTTAAGGGTTAAATATGGATTTTTTTGGTCCAAACTAAGGCTGTCTACTGGCCCGGTCCAATCCAGTTTCGGTGCGCCTTGCCGGTTCTGGTCCGGCCCGGTGCATGGAAAAGAAATAAATGCGGTTTCCCGGTCTTATCCATTCCGGTCCACCGGTGGCTTCAATGGTTGCCGTGTCGGAACCTGTACCAGTAAAGTGGACTCGGTATGTGATGTAGCCCGAAGTGCTGATCAAGTACTCGACAATCTACCGAGGCTAATGACACGAAGCCAAGCCAAATTGCTACATGATATGCACATTCAGTTGGCTTGGTCGGGAGGAAGCATGTGTTAGGAGGAAGAATGGAGAAGTGCTAGAGCCGAATGCTACATCTTTAAATTTGAGCCCAAGGATAAAGTGATCGAATACCAATCCTTGGCGCTGAGCAGCACAAAGCCGAACACAACGAATTGTGTTCGAAGTCAAGTGACCGACCGACGATAAATGTGTTCAAGCAAGCAACCGAGCATCGAAGTCAAGGCTGCAGAACATTCACTAAGTATGTTCGAGCAAGCAACCGAGCATTGAAGTCAAGGCTGCCGAACACTCATTATTTCAGCCCTGCGTGGCTTACTTTAATTGGTCACCTGTGACCATTTTACTAGTTTACCCTTCATAATTCCTATATAAACCTTGTTCCATTTCATTGTAAGTAGCTAGTTTTTGATGAATATTGATATAGCAGTTGCTATTTGGGTGTCTCCGATGGAGCCCGAACCCCGACGTGAGATTTTCAAAGAACTTGTATCATTCAGTGGTATCATTTGAACATTTTCTTATTGGTCATTCAATTTGCAAGTAGCGTTGTTCTTCTTGAGAATTGTTGCTTAGTATAGGTGATATTTGCCTCCGATTCGATCGAGCTTGAGACTAGTTCCTCAATATTCCTTTGAATCAAAGCAAGAATTGTCAAGCTTCTATCTTTACTTGTTATTTTTCCGCATTTTCTTCGTGTTTAGCTTAACTCCGGTTTAGCTTGCACCAGTCTGGTACCGGTTCCGGGTCGGGTTTATGGTTTTTCTTATATATTTTTTTTCATTTTTCATTTTTTTGCAAAATAGATTTGGGTTAATAAATAATTTTATAAATTGTATACGAAAATTATAGATAAAATAGCAACACAAAATTTGAGATGATGGGAGAATGAAGATCGAGAGTTCGGAAGAGAATTTGAGAAGTTCTAATGTAATGTAAAATAAATAAATTCCAAGAAAAAAGACTGCGGTTGTATTTACGGTCATGAAGAGTTAACAAAACCATATATGCAGGTATTACAACAGTATGTACTAAAGTGGTGGCTTTCAACATGGTAGAACCAGAAAATGGATTAAATAATGTCAAATAGCTTTTGCAAGGCGAATGCATGAGTTTTCTGAAGTTGAATTGAAAACATTCATTTATTACTCGCAATTCTCTCTCTAGGCCGACAGCATTCTGGGCCTTACTCCGTCGTTCTTCTTCAAGCGGCAACCGCTGGACAGCCTCCCCACGAGGTTGGTCAGCCGTTCCCACCCCTCTCCACTCGAAATTCTACTCCCCAAAACTCTATTCTTCCACAACCTTTTGCTAACCTTGTTGAACCGCAAGCATTAAATGCTCCCATGCAAACCCTAGATGATGTTCCGAAAAATCATGTTGAATATTTTCATGGTGAACCACTTATGCATTGGAAGAAACATGAAGTTCAACGTTTTATGTTGAACAATGCTTACAACATGCAGTGCTAGGCAAGTTTTCTTATGGAAAACCTAATATTCAAGAATTACGTTAAGGTTATTCCTATTCAGCATAAAATAAAAGGTCCCTGCTCTATTGGGTTGATTGAAGACAATCATGTCTTGATCAAATTGTCATTGATGGAGGATTATATTCACTTATTATCAAAACATGTGTTTTACTTGAAGCTCAAGGTGATTATTGGCAGATGAGGGTTACAAAGTGGAATCCTTGGTGGAAGCCTGATGAAGAAACTGCTATTGCTATTGCTTGGATTTCCTTTCCTGTGTTGCCTCCTAATTTCTTTGGGAATCAATATATTTTTTCATTAGCAAAGAAAGTGGGAAGACCGTTGCATATTGATGCTGCTACACTAAATGGTACACTTCTAAGTTGTGCAAATATGAAGGTGGAGGTTGATCTACTGATTAAGTTTTCTCAGAGGATAAAGATTGTTGAGGAAAATGATGAAATTGGTATAGAACAATCAAAATAGATTAGGATCAATTATTACTACATGCCTAAATATTGTAAGAACTGTAAGAAGCAAGGTCATAATGAGATGGAATGCTGGATTACTCATTTTGAACTGCACAGGAAACAACAACATGAAACTGTAAATGATGTGCCTGAGAAGGAGATAGTTGGTATTGCTGCAACTACTTCCAAAGTCTTATCTAGTGGTAAGGTGGTTGGAAAGCCAATTTTTAATCAAGCGAAGCAAGGGTAGACGTCGAGGAGGACAAACAAATATAAAAGGGATGATAGGGGTCATATCGTAAATGAAAGAGCGGGAAAAGAAACTGTCCCAGTACAAGACAAAGAGAACGTCCAAGCTATAGTGATTGATACTAGAAATTCTTTCCAAGCACTTACTTATGAGGATGATAAGGGTGAACAAGTTGAAGAGCGAGGTAATGCACTTGTAAAGGGTAATACTAATGTTAATGGTGCTGTTTCCAGTTTGAAAGGAAAACAAGGCAAATGGAAAATCAACTACAAAAGCTACTGACAACAAAGGTGAAGATCGAACAAATGTGAACCCTTTTGCCAATTTGCCTGTTGATGAGGGTAACACTAAGGAGTGGCTATCAGATGCTTTTAAGGATCACCCAAAAAACTAGGAGGTAGGTGTGGTAGTTGTGTCCGGGAAAGATGCAACCGTTCATGGTGCACTGAATACTACTGCGTTTCCTATTCCCTTTTTGCAAGAAAATGATAATTTGACTAGTGAGGATAATGAAGTTGTTGGTAATTTTGTGCCAGTGGCTGACCTTGTTCGGAGATAGGATGGTGGTGAGCTTATGTTGACTGATCCAACTAACACAAGCGCTCTTGAAGTTTCTCCAATTGCATGTGTCTCAGGGACTGATCCATCAATGCAGTTGCAAGTTAGTGTTCCATTGAAGTCTCCAAATCAGTTACTTCATGACTTGATTACTCGTAATGTTGGTGCTGGGATCTTCAAAACGCAAGTATTGAGCCGCAACAAATTGAAGATGAGGGAGATGATGAATCTACAGCTGGCAATTTCAAACAAATAGTAAATGAGGGTGATCTATCACCAAGGACTACTACAAAGGGAGGCAAAAAAGGCAAGAAGAATCCGCCTCAGGAGCCAAGTAGAATTTTACCCAAAAGGGTAGTTTTCAAGTCTAAATGATGATTAAAGCTCTCATATGGAATATAAGATCTGTTAATACCCAGCAGGCCTTTCAGAGAGTCATCAATATGCATAACGAGTATCGTTTCTTTGTGATTGCACTTATGGAGCCATTTCAACATTCAAGACATATTCAATGATATAAAAGAAGGCTGGGGTATGGAAACTACTTTGCATATTCTGAATAGGCAGATTTGGATCTTCTTAGATGCAGCTGTCTAGTGGGAGGTAGTCAGTGATACTACTCAGCAAATCACACTGAAGTTATTGCACCAAGATATTTCTCATCACATGGTGGTAACTTTTACATATCCAAAATGTAATGCTATGGAAAGATTGGAACTGTGGGATAATTTAAACTATATTGTTAGTGACATGGAGCTGCCTTGTTTAGTTGGAGGGAATTTTAATTTTGCCCTTAGTGAGAAGGAAAAGATAGGAGGGCTACCGGTGGCCCCTCAAGATTCTGAGGATTTTGTATTTTATGTCAACTCTAGTGGCTTGTTTGATGTTGGTTTTAAAGGTAGCCCTATCACTTGGTGGAATGGGAGAACTAATGCTGAATGTTTTTTTGAGAGATTGGACAGAATACTTGTAAATGTTCAGTTTCAATCTTTTGAAGTGGAACATCTTATACGCACAGGTTCTGATCACGCTCCATTATTGTTAACTTGTGTGGTGGGTGCTATTCATCTTGTCAAAATATTCAGGTTCTTGCATTTTTGGGCTAAGCATGAAACATTCAATGATGTCATGAGAGAACATTGAAGGGCAGATTTTGTTGGTGATCCTTTCCTAGTGTTCAAACAGAAGATAAAGAGTATTAAAGGGGCACTGTCAAAGTGGAGCAGTGATACTTTTGGTGACATTTTCAAGCAGATTGCTATTAAGGAGGATATAGTGAAGATTAAAGAGATGTTGTTTGAAGAAGTGCCATCCTCCGAGAATAGATATGTATTACAAATGGCTCAGGCTGAGCAAAAAAAAAAAGTATAGCATGGAAGAGCAATATTGGAAGCAGAAAGCAGGTTTTTCTTGGTTTTCTGAAGGGGACGGGAATACTAAATTTTTTTATAATCATATCAATGGAAAATAGAGAAAAATTCAGCTTACAAGAAATCAGGATGGCAATGGGGACTTGATTGACAATCAAGAATTGATTTCTGTAGCTGCTTGTTAATTCTATCAGAGCTAGTTTACACAGGGGGAGGACCTGGTTGATTTTGAGCTGCTCCAACATGTTCATTCTATGTTTCCACTTGATCAGAACCAAGCTCTTTGTAGGTACCCAACTTTTGAAGAAGTAAAACATGTTGTTTTTTCTGGGGTAACAAGGAAGAAGGGAGGAGTAGACACTGGGTTTCACAGAAAAATCTTTGCTTAAGACAGAAGAGAGTGGTCTAGGCTTTAGATAATTAATTGATATGTCCAAGGCTCTTTTGGCTAGGTTTGGTGGAGATTCCGAACATCTAGGTCCTTACGGGCTGATTTCATGTGGAACAAGTATTTTAAAGAGAAGCGTCCAACTATGGTAGACACCAAAGGTGGTCCCCGTGTGTGGAAAATGATGCCGGAGGCAAGGAAAGAGGTGGAGCATGAAATTTGGTGGCAACTGAAAGGAGGTACTTTAGTGTCTGTCATGAAAATTGTGTTGGCCTAAATCGAGCTAGGACAACAAATCGAATTTGTTTTGGGGTTGATTGGTAATTTGCTTGTATCAAAGTTAAGATCGAACTGAGATTGTATTAAAACGAGGAAAATGCTTAATGGAATGAAATAAACGAGGCAAAAAATAAACGATCAGTAATGTGGACAAAATGAGATAAAGCTTAAGAGAAGGAATATAAGTCAAGTGTTGTATTTCTAGATGATCTTCTTGATTACAAAGAGCTCCTATTTATAATTGATAGGAGCGAGAAGATTACAATTGCATTCAATGGTAATTATTCTGTATTTATTGCCAGCTAACAGTCTCTCTTTTTAACGCTCGAGAAATAGTCGTACAACAGTCGACGATTATAATTAGTTGTGGTTTCTAGGCAATATGCTCCCTCAAGGGTCGCCGTATTGATCATTCTTCAATATTTTCGAGTTCTGATCTTGTATTTGGCTCGATCTTGCCTGTGGTGGAGGTTAAAACCACCTCATCAAGAGGTTGTCCTCGGTAAAACTTGACTATCTCGTGGTTTAAGCCTTTGCACCGAGGCGACGATGTTTTTACCCAATGCAGATAGTCCCCCCACCCCTTGGACAATTGTAAGAAATTTTCAAAGTGTGGAATTGAATTAAGCAGGAATATGACGTGGCGTGTTATCGGCCAGGAGATTCGAAAAGGAAATCGTCACTTCGATGTCATATCCCCCACACGTGGCCTTGTTTTGAACGGATACAACCCTTCGTTTTATCTTCCCCATGTAAATGCCATGTTGGCGTTTTAATCCACTTGCATCTTACTATAAATTGGCCACTTTTTGTCATCATCCTTACCATTTCATAATTTTCCTTGAACTTTTCTTTCTTTTTCCAACCTTCTTTTTCCAACCTTCTTTTTCCTTCTAAAAATTTTTACCATGTAATCTTCTCCTCATCGTGAAACCGTCGTTGATGCCGGTATTCTGGCATCAATTGATGAATTGATAAATTCTCCTCTATCGGCTACTTCTTCCCATTTGGATGACAGTCATAGCATCGCCAGTCAAGAACTTTCCATTGGTGATGATGAGGTGGCGACTGAAGAAGCCGTCGACGACGATGATGACAATGAGGTAGACGAGACCTCGCCTCCAAAGAAGAAAAAGAAGAAAGTTTATCTTGGGGAACTCAAACCTCAATGGGTTATCCTAAAGAAGTTTGATTCCAGCAAAGATTTTAGGATGAGGGGGCAAACAGCCTCAGATATTAGGAGGAGAAGGAATCTCCCCTTTGCCTCAGAAAAACACATAGCCTTGATCTGAGAGGAGTGTAATTGGGGCCGCGAGGTTCCAATTTCAATTCCTGCCCCCGAGCACCACATGAGACAGTGTTCTGGGGCAATCCTTTGTTTATACTTACCCGTTTTTGATAGGTTTTACTCTTCCCCTTCATCCCATGGTGGATACTTTCTGTAGGTCACACAATGTTTGTTTTGCCCAGCTAGGCCCCGGCTTCTAGAGGGTCATTCAGTGCCTCTACTACATTAGTCATAAAGCCGGGGTCACATTTAAGTATGGCTACTTGATTTCTTTGTTTTCTCCCTCTCTGCACAAAGATGGCATTGTACAGTTAAACAAGCAAGGGCAGTTCTCTATCATCACCAAGAGCGATGACTCCGAGGATCGTAGCTGGTGTGATTGGTTTGTTCTTCTTCCCACTTCTTTTATCTCTGCCAGGCCTGGATTCCCCGAGGTGTGGAACAGAATACATAAGTTTTATTCTGGTCTCTTTATTTACTTAGCTTCTATAAGTGCGAGAAAAATAATTTTTCATTGTACTTTTAGCAAGAAAGCTTCCAATCAATCCTCCCGAGGACTTAGTGGCTTGGGCGCAAGCTATTATTAGTGCCGAGGGGAGGCCGAAGAGGGATTGGATGGTCTTGGTTGCTCGTAAGGAGAACAACTGATCGAAAAAAACGACTTGGTTAGTGTGCTTCCGAGTTCGATATTTTATTTTCTCAGTACATCTTCTTTTGGTCTTACTGATACGAATAAAATAGAAGCGACAATAATAAAGATAAGAACAAGACGAGGCTTGAACTATCCTTCAAGGTGGTATCGAAGAACTAGTCTCGATACACCCTTGAATCGATGTCAAGAATCACCTATGCTATATGAACGGTACTCAAGAGATACTCGGCTCTTGCAAAGGGTTCGGTCAGGTTTGGAATAAGGTTCAATTTATTCTACCAATTGATTCGAACCAAAGGAAAGGGTTCCATTCATTCAAGAGATCATATCTCAAAAGTGTTCTTCAATATTCAAAGGCTAGGTAATGAAATAAAGAGGGCTTTGAGGTATTTATAGAGTTCTTTTCAAGCCTAAGTTATGAAAAAAACACCCACAAGTTGGGTAAAATTAGATAAGCCACGCAGGGCCATTTTAGGAAATATCTAGGCAAAACCCTGAAAGTGAACAGAGCTGGGCGGAGCGCCTGGCTCCTTAGGCAGTGGCTCAGCTAGGCGGAGCGCCTGGTTCCTTTGTGTCTTAGGCGGAGCGCCTAGGGTCTTGGGCGGAGCATCTGGCCTTCGGTCCTCTTGATGCTTCTTCAAATTGCTCCTAAAGCCATTGACTTCTCGTTCTTTGCATCCTTCAAGCTTGGCACATGTTGGAAAGTGTCTTGCCTCGATTGTTCTCGCATCATCCTTCCATTTTTGAGAAGATTTCATCCTCGAAATCAAGACGTTCTTCTCCATGGCATTATCATCTCCTCGGGGTGCCCAATGCTTTCCTCCTTTGTCCTTCTTGAACGTTACTTTGACATAGGCTTCTTCCAAGTTCTCCCTTGCCTTAGCATGGAGCTTAGGACCTACAAGCAACGATAAGCAAACACAAAACCTCCTACTACGAAAGTAGGTTAGTGCAAATAGTGTGGAAAATACACTCTTATGGTATAACCAAGCATCAATAGCAATAAAAAAGATCAAGTCTCCAAGGAGAACAACAAGTACTTGGTTTAATGAAGACATGCACTTAACATACGAATGAGCAAATAGGTCATGGGAACATGGAAAATGCAAGATTAGGCTATTAAAATCCTCATAAACCTTAAACTCGCGATCAACACGCCAAACCATCCTTAAAGTGTGATCAACATGTGGGATGGAGTAAGTCAAATAGTTCAACCTACAACTAGCATAAATTACTCTGCTCCCCTTCTTTAAAGCATACTTACTTACACCAAGAGTTTCCTTTTCACCTCCATGTTCATCTCCTAAGCAACCCCTCTCATAATACAAACTCTCAATGAAGGTATTGATAATAGCTTCTTCTTTATCATAACCCCAACAACCGAAAGTAGGGTCACTCGAAGAGTCATTCACCTCACTCAAGGTCTCAAACAATGAGTTGCCTAAGGAGTCAAATCCTTCACACCATGGAGGTTCTACCTTACTACCAACCCTAGTCCGATACAATTCACTACCACAAATGAAGATACCTTCAAACAATGGATTAGTAAAAGCATGCATCTCGATTTCATGATCAAACAAAGACAAGGTATCAAGACTAGGTTCATCACTCACACTTGAGGAGTCATCATAGACAACCTTGTCCAACTCATGAAATTTGGACTCCTCAAGGTCACTACCATCCTTACCGTAACACATAGGTCCACCAAAGAGAAGCATATCAATAAGGGTATGATCAACTATCTCATCATCCCCTTTGTCAAAAATTGGTGGTGCATCATAGCAAAGGTCACAAGCAAGGTCAACTATCACATCTACACTAGAGAGAGGTTCATTGAACAATGAGCTCACATCATGATGGGTCTTAGCATCTCTCTCAACTAGTAATACACAAGCACACATAAGTTGACTACTAGACTCTTCACTAGTGGAATATTCACTAGATGCATCACAAACACCAACTAGCATTGAGTCATCACGAGACAAGAAAATAGTATTTTCATGAGAAGATAAAGAAACACTTACATTTGAGTTGCTTCCTTGAGCACTCACATCACTTGAAGTGTCTTGTTCAACTCTCCTTCATGAAACGCACATTGAAGATTTTCATCCTCTTGTCTTTCCTCCAAAGAACATGGTTGAGGCTCCAATAGATTGTCTTCAAGGGTACCTACACAAGAACTAACACAAGAAGAAGTATAAGATGAAGAATGATTAGAACAATGGGTGCTCTCACTCTCAATTTTTCTTTCCTCACCTCTCCTTTCTCTTATTTTTCCTTCAAGGTCAAGTGCAGTTTGTGGGTACAATCCACTCGCATCACTCCTCATATCCTCTCCTTTTTCCTCTCTAGGATTGTCACCGGTCACTCCCTCACTCCTCTCGTTCTTTTCTCTCTCATGTTCAAGTACAATGGAATGAGACTCAAGATTGTTCTCATTTGGAGTAGAATGACTTTCACTATCAACTTGCAATGGCATGACAATAAGATTGTGGGCTTCCGTTTCAAGTACCATATAGTCTTCTCTTACTTGCCTCGGGGTCAAAGGCTTGAGCACATACTTTTTTCCTTCTTGCTTGACCGTATAAGAGTTGGTTCGGCCATCATGTACCACATTCCTATCATATTGCCATGGCCTTCCAAATAAGAGATGGCAAGCTTGCATCGGTACCACATCAAACATGATTTTATCCCGATAGTTCCCAATGCTAAACTCGATCAAGACTTGCTTCACAACTTTCAACTCTCCACACTCGCTCAACCATTGTAAACGGTATGGACTTGGATGCTTTAGAGTGGGAAATTTCAATTGGGAAATCAATGTTTGACTCACTATGGTAGCACAACTTCCCGAATCTATAACCATTGAACACACTTGCCCAATCACACGACATCTAGCATGGAAAAGGTTCTCTCTTTGGATATTTTCTTTCTCCTCTTCCATGAGTATGGTACTCAAACTCCTCCTAACCACAAGAAAAAAGTTAGGATCATATCCTTCTGCCGTAGCCTCTTCACAAGCAACTTGCTCACTCTCCTCTACTCCCTTATTTTCGGGCTCACTATCTTGTTCATATACCAACCGATCATCCATAACAACCATGGTCTTTCGAGTAGGACTGTAATCACCTAATTTTGGTACAAAATATTAAAACTGCATAAAGTTTGTGGTAATTTTCATGTGATCTTTGTCTTATTATTTAGTCATTTTTAGTAATTAATTAGGAAGAAATATTGAAAAGATTTTCAACAAAAAAAAAAAGTGACACGGGATTGATGATGTCAAATGTGATGATGTCAAAAGAGAGTCAAAGTGGTAGTACAACTTTCACATGGATGATTGTACTTTGATCTACCTATTTACTCCACTTTTTTTCATTTATGGTGGGGGATAGAAAATTAAAAAAAGGGGGGGGGGGGGCAAGAAGATTTGAATTTTTTCTTACTACACAAAAATCGAGAACAAAATACTTGAGTAGAGAGAAAATAAGAGTGTCAAGAATTTTTTTTAAACAAAAAAAAAAAAAAGGAAAAGAAAAGTAAGAAAATTATTAGGAGTTTGAGTTTAAGATAAAAGAGAGTAAAGAAGGGTTTTCGTTGCTTGGTGGCTGCTTGTTTTGCTTTGCTGGATCACGAGTTTTGGTTTAGCATTTGAAGATTTCATTTTATAGCTATGCTAGAGGAATTTCAACTTTAGGTAAATACTCTTCTATCATTTACTTTTCTTGGAAGGTTGTCTAGCAAGTGTAAGAAATGGTTTGAACTAAATCTGGAAAAACTATAGTTTCCTTACTTATGCTCATGTTCTTTACTCCTGCATAAACTTATCTTGTCGAATGGAATCTGAAATTATTAAAGTGTTGGGTTTATTTCTAGCCTATTCTTTGTTTTAAAACGAAAATGTGCTAGGCGATTCAGTGTATGTATAAGTAGTACATTTTAAAATTCCACATGTTAAACTGTACAAAGCTGAAGTAGCTACGCCCAAAAAAAAAAAAAAAAGGATGACAAATACAAAATGACATTGTGGCCAAATCTAAAATATGAAGGTAGAAGACGTTCATAAGTGCAATTCCCTTATAAAATGGCAGAAAGCAAAGCTGAGTGGCGCGTTGTGACAGTTGGCTATGTCTATGATTTTCAAGCATGACCCAAATTAGTTAGTGCTTTTAACTTTAGTACGTGATTGTTTAATAAAGACTTGGCTATTCCTTAAAGGTTATAAAATAAAATATGGCTATTTGCTACATTTATAAAATAGTTTTTTTTTGACGCAACAGTACCTAGGTTTTAGAAGTAAAACTTAAATCTTGTATATATCACACTCTATTTAATATCAAAGCATAACAAACAAAGGTAAAATATAATAAACATAATTCACGTGAGTCGAAATGCGTCCATAAAGGCAACTGTGCTCGGCACAGGACTTGAGGGTGCCTAACACCTTCCCGCAAGTTAATCGAGATCCTTAACTGGAACTCTGACGCACACCATTTACGAGCCATAGGTGTTCTAGGTATACCACTTTGGTGACTTGGCACACCTTTAACTTGTCATGTGGCGACTCCGAAAATCTCTTAATAATTTGTGTACCTATTAATACCGTCACAGGCCTTTAAAAAACTAGCTTTCTTTCTTTTTAAGTTAAAAAAGGGTCATGACAGCTTGGCAACTCCGCTGGGGAAGAAAGTGAAAACTGAGAGTCTTAGGTTAAAAAATTTTTCGTCTTTCAGCTTTTGAGTATTGTTTGTGTATGTTGTCTTGTTTGTTATTGCTTTGATATATTTGAACTGTATATACACAACTGTCTTCTCTCGTATAGCTCTAAGTGTTCTGGAACACTACACACATGCACGCCAGTTTCGATTCGGCGTCTGGAATTTCAGTCGTGTCTCAGGACACAAAAAGTTAACCCTTATTAGGAATAGGTGCGTTGGGTTAGGCCGTTAGACGTTGTTGACCGGTACCCCTGAGGCATTTCCAAATTGTCAGAAACCACTAGATCATGAACCATTGAGTCACGTAGAGTTTGACCCACGGTTTTATTTAGGCCGATTTATTTACATGTCATTAGACTTATTGAGGTGCGGTATACCGGTACCGCATCTGCTTAGGTTGACTCTCCCGTATCATGATGGGGCCCACATCCCCAAAAGACACACCATGGACATATTATGTGCTGTATTTGTTCTAGTCGAAGGGTTGTTATTCTGATCGATCACCGGGGGCGAGAATCAATTTTTGAAAAAGAAAAACATGGGAAATGATAGAAATAGGGTTTAGTCCAGTGTCTCGGATTTTTTAGTTTTCATTTTCTACCGTTATAAGGGCGAATTTTTTCATTTTAATAATTTTTTGAGTCTAATCTTGTGTCCACCTTTGGACCCTAGGAATTAGAAAATATTTTACGCTGTCATAATGGCCAATTTTGGAAACCAATTTTGTGTCTAATTCGTGTAATATTTTATGTCGTTGTGTCGTTATAATGGCCAGATTTAGTAAATGCTCTAAGATTCTTTTCGAATCAGGTCAAAGAGTTTGTTTCAAAAAAAAAATTGTGTCCATCCTTATGTTGTCGTAATGTCCGATTTTGGGAGTCACCTTTCGGATAAGGAAAAAAAAATTTGTTTTGTAATCCGTTCTTAAGTTCCGTTCGAATCTCTGGTTGAGTCTTAATTTTCATTTAAAAAATATTATTTTAGGGTCCCACTTTATTTATTTTTTTATGGTCAAGTCAGGGTACAGACGACAAATTGCAATTAGCTAAATTGTATTTTGTGTCGATCCTCGTGGAATAATCTGACTCCGCTATAATGTCGAATCTCATTACTTTCACCGTCCATTTGTACCCGCCCAATGTGTCAGCTTGTATATATCTTTTGACTCGTGCATCACGTCAAGCAGTTTATTTTGAGTCCGTCTCGTGTCGTTTGTGTAAATTACGTTTGTTGATTCAAAAAAAAAAAAAAAAAAAAAAAAAAGAGGTAAGAAAAAAGAAAATAATAATAATCATCCAAGTTCGTCCTTGTTCTGACTACGTGTCAGTTACAATTTTGTTCTAATTTTGATCAAGGCACTAAAGCAACCTTTCTGGGATACGACTGGTACACTCGGCTTAAGCCGTTAACCATTTAGGGATGACACATAACAACCCTAGGCTTGGAATATATGTTTCTTTTGTGCTAACCCAGTTTGTTTACCATAGTTTTGGAGTTTGGACATTTGGTACGAAATTTTTGCATTGGCCCATCCGTACGGAACAAGATCAAAGGGACCTGTGACTTCACCTGTAGCCATGCCATCAAATGCAGAAAGAACTGAGACCGGTGCCGGGGAACTTTTAGCATTGGATAATGAAAGGTTGACGGGGGAGGTCCAAACCTTAAAACAACTTGTGGCCGACATGCATCATGCAATGACCCTAGTGCAAGCGCCCCCTCCCATGCCTTCTGTCCTAGATGGGGTCGTGCCAACAGCTCTTCAGGAGGCACCTAGCACATCTGTGGGAGTTGAGAATCCAATATTTCCTTTTGGTCTCACCCCTGTTTGTGGCGTAACAAATGCAACTGAAGTGCACCCCCTGGCTCCACCACCGCCTCCAACACAAGGGCAGTATGGCCCACCTCTGGCACATGTTCCAGTATTTACAGGCCCTGCTAGGCCTACCATGCCCATGTCATACAGTGATCCACATCTGCAGGTTGGGGACCGTCGCCATGAGCAGCCCCATGAACCCAACTTCCGACATAATGACTCATATGATCAAGGGTTCCATATGAGTCTAGGGTTGAGGTTGAATGATCAGGAAAGCTGGATGAGAGCGAGGTTCTGCAAAAAGTAAAAGGCTTAGAGCAAGCTGTGAGGATTATGCAGAGATACAGAGATCATGTCAACACATCTTTCAAGGATCTTTGCGCTTACCCTGAATTGCAACTACCAGAGGGGTTCGTGATTCCCAAGTTTGAGCTATACACCGGACAAGGAGACCCGAGGGTTCATATGAAGCCTACTCCAACAAAATGAGAGGGGTTAGGAAAGATAAGGTGTTGATAGCATACTTTTCTGAAAGCTTGGGAGGTGCAGCTGCCGAATAGTTCATGAGGCAGGACGTGACCAAATGGCCAACGTTTGAAGACATGGCTAAGGAATTTTATGACCAATACAAGTATCACATTGAAGTCGTGCCTGATCAATCCTCTTTAGATGAGATAAAGAAGAAGCCAATTGAAAGCTTTAGGGAAAATGCCCTCAGATGGTGTGAACAGGCCGCTCGTGTGAGCCCTGCAATCCTTGATGTAGACATGGTTCGTTTATTTATCGAAGCTCAAGATGAGGAGTTTTATGGTGCATTGGTCCCTGCCTGGGGAAAGCCATTTAACGAGGTTGTCAAAATGGGCGAAACGGTTGAGAAAGGAGTTAAAGTTGGCAAGATCGTGAGCCAGACAACACTAAGAGGGACAACCCAAGCAGTACAGAACCACGCAGGAGCTTTTGGGAAGAAGAATCAAGATGATGTGGCCATGTTAGGTTCGAGTTCACAAAAGGGGAGCGAGAAAAGATACAATCAAACCCACTCATACCAAGCTCCACAAATACGTCATCCACAACCCTACCACCCTCCACAAAATCCACAATACTCCACTTTCTTTACCACAATACTCAGTCCATTTAGCACAGCCATATGCTCCAACACCTTTCTATCCGCAATTGCGTGCTCTTGCCCTACAACCTACATATCCCACCCACCAAGCTCCACATAATCATTTTCAAGCTCCAATAAATCTTCCTTACCAGCCAGAGGGGCGAAGAAAAGAACAGGTTCACGCCAATTGGAGAATCTTACTCCAGCCTTTTCCAAAAGCTGAAGGACTTGAATATGCTGAAGCCAATTGCTGGAAATGTCCTTTCAATGGTGACGGTAGACCATACTCATCAATGTGCTTACCATTCAGATATGTCAGGGCACGACACGAATGATTGTCGTAGTCTCAAAAGGGCGATCCAAGCTCTGGCAGATAATGGTCAGATCCAAGTAAAAGGCTCAAATGCAACAAATATTCAGAATCCATTGCAGTCCATGATGCATAGGTGGATAACATTGGCCCTGACTTGCAACTGAACAACTGGGAAACACTGTAGCTTGTTTTGTAATGCTTTCTGTGTACTTGGTTATTTAAGGGTTGTAATCCAAGTACATTTATTTTGCTTGTTTTGATGTTCAAACCCTCATGTCTTTAATTCAATGAAAAGCGAGATCCTTTTCTCGTCTCAAAATTATGCCTCTTATTTTCTTTCTTGGTCTTGTTTCCTTAGTATTCTGTTTTTATGTTATGTCGGCCTTAATAACATGACATACGTGCAGAATTTACCTCTTGATCTAAGCAGGTGCTCTGACATTGTGAGCTATCTGAGTAGTAAAGAGGGATAAAAGAGGGTGTGAAATAAGTTGGGAATTAATCAATAGTCATCCGATAAGGGAGATCGGTAGGAAGTTCAATATTGTGCACGGTTGCTTCGACCAAATTTGAAATACCAGTTTGAGAATCATCATTGAAGTAGAAGTTGAGGACATGTGAGGATCAGTCCAGGTCAATTGATTGAATCATTATTTGTGCGAGGCATTCTCGGTTCATGATGACGAACGACTTCCGTTTCTTCTACCTAAACACTATATCTTTTGCCAACCCTTTTGAGCCTTGTTTTGTGTTTTCTTTGGCCTACCCTCCCTTGGAATCAATTTGATGTGATTTAAAAAAAAAAAGAAAAAGAAAAAAGAAAAGAAAAGAAAAGAGGAAACAAAAAAAAAAAAAAAAACAACAAAAATCTACCTTAGTGGTAGAGCTACGCCTGGCCTGATTCCTCTCAAAAGGATATGTAGGCAACCATTCGGGTGCGGTCATCACAGGGAAAAGCTCATTTTTTCCCTGTCATAACGACGCAAAATTTGCCTCCAAGTTTGCGGCCAACGTCAAAGAAATTCTTATCCCCATTTTATGCTAAACTGGGGCAGAAGTTTGTTTTTATTTTATCTATAAATAAAATAAAAACAAACTTATATTTTGTTGTACCATCTATTCACATGTTTTATGATATGTTCGGCATATTAGTCTCGAAATCGGGAAAGAAACTCACAGCGTCCCAGTTTAAGAAGTTTATTTTATTTTTTATTTTTAAAAAAGGAAGGGAGAAAGTTAGTCCCTTTTGATTTTCTAAATTGGGACAACAGTTTGTTATTATTTTCAAAGAAATAATTTCAAGGGTTGTAATATTTGACCAAGTCATTTCATGAGATGTTTTCATACCGCTCTTCAAACGAAAAAAAAAAAATTCAAAGAGAAAGCAAAAAAAAAAAAAAAAAGAAAAAGAAAAAAAGAATCCCCAATTTGCCTAAACTGGGGAAAAAGTTTGGTTTATTTTTCAAAAGCAGTGATTTTAAATCTTGTAATGCTCATTCCAGTCGTCTCATGAGATGTTTTTGAGCTTTTATGCTGAATCCTTTCCTTTATAACCTAGTCAAATCCGACATTACAGTCCAATAAAGACCCTTCTGACCGATCATTGAGAATGTCAAGCCAAGTGAGTATCAAGGGACAGTTTCACACTGCGAAGTCACATTTTTAGTTGTCATCAATCGCAATCAGGAGATGGGAGGATACAAGCCATTGAAAGAAAATCTCTGAGGGAACCGAGATGAAAGCAGACAAATGGAGAAAGATGGAGTCGACCAGCAAAGAAAGATGGTCGATCGATGGGGAAGAGTGTGAAATGAACAATTAAAAAAAATGGAAAACAAAGAAACAAAGTGAAGTCTTGTCGGTGAAAACCTGAAAGGGCGCTGCAAGACAACGGTGAGGTAAAAGAACAAAGAGAGAGGCTAGTCAGTGAAAACCCCGAGGGCCATACTAGTCGAATGAGGGTCGTTATATTTTCCATCAAGCAAGATTGAAAAAATGGGAGCAAAATCAGGGATAGACCGTGTGAGGGAATTAAGAGTTGATTCTAAAATGCACGTCATGTTTTCTAGGGTCGTCTTTTCACCTCTAAATAAATTTATTTTTTAACCTTTTGGTGCATCTTTTGTCCGATGTCTTTTCTTTTAAATTTTTCGCTCCGCCTTTTGTTATATTTTCTTCATATTTCTTTCAATCAGAAATAAGCAAAGAATTTTACAAAACTTTCTTACAAGTTTCATAGTTGTACTAGAGCGAGTCAGGACCAACCTCAATAATTAGAGCTCAGCGGTGAACTCGGCACAAAGAATAACACACCAAGATTGTACCATGAAGATTTCCAGGGAATGGCATGCTATTTTCTACAAGGATTTGATCAAAGACTGAGATGATCATTTAATTTTGAAGCATTTTCTATTGGAAGGCATGAAATAATCAACCGTATCAAGATAGTTGTTCGTTGGGGACCAACTTGAAGGGCAAAGAAGGAACAAAGAAAAGAAAGAAAGCAGCAAGGACCATCTGAGCCGGGTTTTTCAACTATCAATTCAAGACCCATTGGGATGATGTGTTTGAATTATCATCTTTTATCAAAGACACCATTGGGATAATGGGTTTGATTTTCAGCTTTTGTCTAAGACCCCATTGGGATAATGGGTTTCAATTCTCAGTTTGTCAAGACCCCATTGGGATAATGGGTTTCAATCTTTAGTTTCAGTCAATACCTCATTAGGATTATGGGTTAGAGTATTCAGCTTTCAGAACAAGACCCACTAGAATAATGGGTTTTATTTTCGGCAAGAACAAGATCCATCGGAGTAACGGTTTTCAATTAAGCAAGAACAAGACCCATCTGAGGGATGGTTTTAATTTTCAGCAAAAGTAAGACCCATCTGAGGAATGGTTTTAATTTTCAGCAAAAGCAAGAACCATCAGAGTGATGGTTTTCAATATTCAAGTCAAAACTCGTCAAAGTGGCAATTTCAGCTTTCAACTCTAAGCCCATCAAAGCGCCAATTTCAACATTCAAGTCAAAATCCGTCAAAGCGGCAATTTCAACTTTCAAGTCAAAATCCGTTTAAGCGGCAATTTCAGCTTTTAAGTCAAAGCCAGTCAAAGCGGCAATTTCAGCTTTCAAGTCAAATCCCATCAAAGCGGCAATTTCTACTTTCAAGTCAAAGCCCGTCAAAGCAAAAATTTCAATTTTTAAGTCAAAGCTCGCCCAAGCGGTAATTTCAAGTTTTCAAGATCCACTTGGGTAGTGGGAGTTGTAGATCAGTTTATCAGCCTTGGAAGCATGAAGACTTAGTTTAGGAAAGTTATAATTTTACATTTCAAAGTTGTATTTTCATTTCTTTTGTAAAAGCAATGACCGCCAGCTAGCAACTAGTAACCAGCAACAAGTAACCAGCAGCAACAGCCCTAGTGTGTTAGAAGTGTTTAGTCATGAGTCCCTTTGTGTGTCTAGAAGTATCTCGAGTCAGTCCTAGTATGTCTAGAAGTCTTAGTGTTAGTCTAGAAGAGTCTAGTGACTATCTGAATGCGGTAGTTCCAATTACCGCTCGTGAGGAACTACACCGACCTGATTCCTTAGTCCAGGGATATGTAGGAAGCCTTGTTCTAGGTTTGAACCGAAATTCAAGGTACGATCACCATTTTGCAAAGTGTGCTCTTGGCTAGAACCGAAAAGCCAAAATTAGTTGCGATTACGTCTTTTTCTGAAAACTCTTCATATTTTCGAACAAAGAGGGGCAGCTGTAATCACCTAATTTTGGCACAAAATATTAAAACTGCATAAAGTTTGTGGTAATTTTCATGTGATCTTTGTCTTATTATTTAGTCATTTTTAGTAATTAATTAGAAAGAAATGTTGAAAAGATTTTTTTTAAAAAAAAAAGTGATATGGGATTGATGATATCAAATTTGATGATGTTAAAAGAGAGTCAAAGTAGTAGTACAAATTTCACATGAATGATTGTACTTTGATCTACCTATTTACTCCACTCTTTTTCATTTATGGTGGGGGATAGAAAACAAAAAAAGGGGGGGGGGGAGCCAAGAAGATTTAAATTTTTTCTTACTACACAAAAATTGAGAACAAAATACTTGAGTAGAGAGAAAATAAGAGTGTCAAGAATTTTTTTTTAAACAAAAAAAAAAGGAAAAGAAAAGTAAAAAAAATTATTAGGAGTTGGAGTTTAAGATAAAAGAGAGTAAAGGAGGGTCGTTGCTTGGCGGCTGCTTGTTTTGCTTTGCTGGATCACGAGTTTTGGTTTAGCATTTGAAGATTTCATTTTATACCTATGCTAGACGAATTTCAACTTTAGGTAAATACTCTTCTATCTTTTATTTTTCTTGGAAGCCTGTCTAGCAAGTGTAAGTAATGGTTTGAACTAAATATGAAAAAACTATAGTTTCCTTACTTATGCTCATGTTCTTTACTCCTGCATAAACTTATCTAGTCGAAAGGAATCTGAAATTATTAAAGTGTTGGGTTTATTTCTAGTCTGTTCCTTGTTTTAAAATGAAAGTTAATGTGCTAGGCGATTCAGTGTATGCAGAAGTAGTACATTTTAAAATTCTACATGTTAAACTGTACAAAGCTGAAGTAACTACGCCCAAAAAAAAAAAAAGGTAACAAATTCAAAGTGACATTGTGGAAAAATATGAAATATGAAGGCAGAGGACGTTCATAAGTGCAATTCCCTTATAAAATGGCATAAAGCAAAGCTGAGTGAGGCATTGTGACAGTTGGCTATGTCTATGATATTCAAGCATGACCCAGATTAGTTAGTGCTTTTAACTTAAGTACACGATTGTTTAATAAAGACTTGGCTATTCCTTAAAGGTTATAAAATAAAATATGGCTATTTGCTACATTTATAAAATAGTTTTTGTTGACGCAACAGTACCTAGGTTTTAGAAGTAAAACTTAAATCTTTTATATATCACACTCTATTTAATATCAAAGCATAACAAACAGAGGTAAAATATAATAAACAGGATTCACGTGAGTCGAAATGCGTCAATAAAAGCAACTGCGCTCGGCACAGGACTCGAGGGTGCCTAACACCTTCCGCGAGTTAATCGAGATCCTTAACCGGAACTCTGGTGCAGACCATTTAAGAGTCATAGGTGTTTTAGGTACACCACTTTGGTGACTCAGTGTTATTTCCCACGAATACACCACTTTACTGTTTTAAGGACCAGTTCCTTAAAATGTGTTCCTTTACTCTACGATGTGCGGAATAAAAACTGTAAGTAATTGAACACCAGATTTTAGCGTGGAAAAACCCCTAGACACGGGATCAAAAAACCACGACCTACTTCTCAAGTAGGATTTCAACTTCACTATGTAAAAAGACCCACTTGGTTACAAGACTCACTCTTACTAACCTAGGACTAACTCTAATCCTTTAGTGATCTTTCTCACGATCAGTGAAGTTGTGTCAAGTCCACTACTTGAACTACACAGTTTACAACTCGATTTTTGCTTACTACAATTGAACTAAGACTTGAACTTTTACAAGACTCAATCTAAGGAACAGGTTCTTACTTAGTTCTACTGTAGCTAATGATTACACAAATAAGCTAATAATTCTTCTCAGCTTTTGCTCGATGCTCTCTCTATTTGTGTACATCTTCTATAGCTGATAGTCTTCTCATTTTATAGTTTCCAGCAGCCAAGAAGTCCCAATGAATTAGAATTCCAAAGCTCCCTTGACTTTGAATCCTAATTGGATTCTACCTTCTTGAATCCGTAACATTTATCCTTTAGGATTATGCAACCTTTTCGTATCTGATTAGGCCTGCATAATTATCAAGATACACGTCAGTATTAGGATAAATAATAATATCTTAATTAAATGATTTTGCATGAATTATTTATTCTGCTTCAGTGATCCAAAGGAACAGGTCCTTTGAATCCGTTCCTCAGTCATCAGTCAAAACTCCAAGCTTTCCAAGCTAACAATTTCCCCCTTTTTGATGATGACAAATTCATACTTATAGCTTCATCTCCTTAATGTCCTGAAGTACAATGTAAGCTCAAAAAGACAATCAATCAGTGGAGAATTAATTCATCATTAAGGAACAAATTTTTATTAGGTATAAAATCATGCAAAAATCAGCCTTACTCTTCCCCCTTTTGGCATCATTGAAAAGGTTGCATAGCAAAATAGAACTCAAGTGTTAGACTTAATCAGCACATAGCCATTTAGGCAACTCAAAGTGCAAACATAAATTAAATAAAGCAACTGCAAAACAATGATATTAGCCATCCAAGACAATTCATTTAACCAAATATTAAAACCAGGGGATACAGCAAGTACTACAAAATTATCCAACTACTAAAGAAGAAAATAAAGGCTAAGGCACTAGGCTAGGCTAGATCCCACTAGACAAAAGATGGCTAAAGGCTAGGGCTAAGGTGGTCAGGATGTGGAAGGACCAGTTCCCTGAGACTTGTGAAGCAGATCAAACATCTGCTTGAGCATTCCCTCATTTGTCTCCTTTGCTTTTGAGGCCTCTGCCTTCCAGTAATTCCTCTCTTCTTCCAACCTTGCAATCTCAGCAGCCTGCATAGCAACTTGTTGCCTAAGTGCCCTTACTTTGTTGTTCAGAGGCTGCCTCCCAACACCAGCCTGTGGAGGATCAGCCTGAACCGGCAAGTCACAGTTTATCAGGGTAGCACACCCAAATTTCTCCTTCTTTGTAGCCTTCACAACCCCTTCCAAGGGAATCTTCAACTTGGCAAAAATATCAGTCAGAATGAAACCAAACGGCAGGGAGTGTTTTCTCTTCCCAGCAATCACCCTTTTTATCAGGTGGATCATAAAGCTGGGCCAATTGATCTGCTTTTCAGTGTCCAACAGTTCCATAAGGACCAGGTCCATGAAACTGGCAACACCTCTTTTCTCCTGCCTTGGCATCACCACTTTGTTCACAAACTCAAATAAAACCTGATGCTGTGGATGCATCTCACTCTTTTGCACTGCCCTGGGTTTTTCTTCACCATCATTCTCAGCAAACTTCCTAGTGATCTCCAGATCAGTAGGCAAGTTTGTCAAGTCAGGCCAAACAGTCTTGACATAACTAGCATACCCAGAGGCAGGGATCCCCAGCAACTCACCAAGTTCCCTTGTATCAAAAATGATGACATTGTCATTAACAGATGTAGTGATTTGATCACCTCGGATAGAACAATTCTTATAGAATTCCTGCACCATTCCCTTTGCACACCTACCAGAGATCTTAAGGACCATGTCCCTCCAACCCTGAGCATGTAGCTTTTGCAGCAACCAAACCATTCCTTCTTCTTGAACATCAGTCATAACCCTTCCTTTCAACACCTTTCTAGTCAGCACGTCATCATGAACACAGTGCACAGTCTCACTTTCTTCAGCATCACTTTCACTCTCAGCATCAGCAACTAACTCATCACTGTCACTGGCAGAGTCTTCAGAAAACACCACTCTTTTAGAGGACCTGGTCCTCTTAGCAATTTTCTCAGCAGCTTTAACTGAGCTTCTTGTCACCCTTCTCTCAGGAACCTTTCTTTTCTTTGACTGAGGTACCACCTCCTCAGCCTCTACCATCTCATCATCCTCAGAAAAATCAGCCAAATCAAAATCATCACTATCATCCACCTTTTCTTCCTCAACTACCTGTTTTCCTTTCCCTTTTCTGCTCTTTTCCAAAGCAGCAGCCAGTTTTTCATCAGCAGCTTTAACAGCACTTCTTGTCCTCCTACCCCCAGATGCAGGGGTTGAGGCAGAAGGAACAGGTCCTTTTGCCTTAGAGGAACTTCCAACTTTCTTCTTATTTCCGGGCTTATAACTATCACTTATCTTCTTCAATTTAGCAGCAATTTCAACAGTCTCATGATCATTAATGGGTCCCTTTCTAGCCAATTTCCTTTTCAGACTCCTAATATTTATCAAATCAACCAAAGGCCTATCACTATCACTAATAGCCTCTTCAACATCAATAACATCTTCCATGGGTGCTCTAAAAGCAACCTCTGGCGACCCTGACCCCCCATGCACAGGTGCTTCCAAACTCCTAATGAGTTCCCCCTCAAGAGCAGCCTCAGAACCTTCTCCCTCTTCTTCCTCATCAATAATAACATTCAGAGGGTGAGTGTAATTTACCTTAAACTGATACAACACCATAGCATGAGAGAGATCCTCAACCTGCTCAGCAATGGATTCAGCCGTGGGAACTGATCCTTCCCCCTGAATCTCAGGTTCAGGTATTTCTGGAATTTGTTCAGGAGCTTCAGGGTTTGGGACTATGATTTCCATGGGTGAAGGAGGGTTGAGATTTTGTGGTTGTTCAACAGTGGGTGCAGATGGAGAATTATCAGAAGAAAGAGACATGTTTGCAATTCTAATCAAAAGATAATTGACAATTCTTTCTGAAATTTTTCTAATTCAATTGATGAACAAGGTAAAAGAATAATGTAGGAGAAGAAGAGTATTTATAGAGTGAATTAAGTAGTGCAATTAGAGTAGGAGACGATCAGCTTACCTCAGCACAACATGCAACGGCTAAGGACTCTTGGGAGTCTCCCGGAGAAAAAGAGCCGTTAGGCTGCAGGACACCTTTTCAGAATAGGAACAGTTCCTCCGATGGGACTCTTTTGCAATTTGGATATGGGTAGGAAACTTAGTGGGATTTTATCCTAAACACAAGTTACCTATAGCCTTTATACTCCTAAATTAATTGAATAATTACGAGTACATACCTGTTTTTAACACCACAATTCAGTGTCCTTCCAATTTGCAATTTTTGATCATCTGAAATTCTAAGAGCATAAGGGTAACATCATTCAATTTTAGCAACTCTAAATAATATATGTGGCATGAGAGTATACATTTAAGTATAGAGACTGGACTGAATAATTCATAATGACTTGAATAAAATTCCTTTTAAGAGCAATTTTCTAGCCAATTATGAAGTAAAGCATTGAAGATTTTATGTGAATTTAATCATCCCTAATTCCAATCTATTTCTTTCAAAATCATCTCTACCTAGAGCTTTTGTAAAAATGTCAGCTATTTGTTTTTCAGTTGGGCAAAATGCTATGGTGATCAAACCCTTTTCATAATTGTCTCTTAGGAAATGATGTCTTATGTCAATGTGTTTAGTCCTTTTGTGATGCACTGGATTTTTTGTCATATTAATAGCACTAGTGTTATCACAATAGATAGGAACAGTTCCTACATCAACACCAAAATCCTGTAATTGTTGTTTGATCCATAACAACTGTGAACAACATGAAGCAGCTGCCACATATTCAGCCTCAGCAGTGGAAAGTGCCACTGAATTTTGTTTCTTGGTTCCCCAAGAAACCAAACACTCACCAAGAAAATGTGCCATACCTGAGGTGCTTTTTCTATCGACAAGGAAACCTGCATAGTCAGCATCAGTATATCCAACAAGATTAAAATTACCACCTTTTGGATACCAAAGTCCCAAGGGACCTGTTCCTTTCAGATACCTCAATATTCTTTTAACAGCTTTCAAATGAGATTCCTTAGGATCTGATTGGAACCTTGCACACAAACCAACACTGAACACTATATCAGGTCTACTAGCAGTTAGATAAAGTAAGGAACCTATCATGCCCCTATACAATTTTTGATCAACTGATATTCCATGTTCATCAAGATCCAATTTTGTGGCAGTAGCAATAGGTGTGTCAATTCCCTTAGCATTGTCCATATCAAATCTTTTAAGTAATTCCTTAACATACTTTTGTTGATGAATCATAGTTCCATTTGAGGTTTGCTTAATTTGTAAACCCAAAAAGAAGTTGAGTTCACCCATCATGCTCATCTCAAATTCACTCCCCATCAAGTTTGCAAATTCTTTACTTAAATTTTCACAAGTAGCACCAAAAATTATGTCATCTACATAAATTTGAACAATTAAAAGATCCTTACCTTTTTCTTTTAAGAACAAAGTACTATCAATTTTACCTCTCTTGTACCCATGCTGGAGTAGGAATTTTGATAGCCTTTCATACCATGCTCTTGGTGCTTGCTTGAGCCCATACAAGGCCTTGTCCAACTTGTAAACATGTTCAGGGAACTGTTCACTTTCAAAACCTGGAGGTTGCTTGACATACACTTCTTCTTTCAAGTATCCATTCAGAAATGCACTCTTAACATCCATTTGATGTAGAGTAAAATCCATGTATGTAGCAAAGGCTATAAGAAGTCTTATTGCTTCCAATCTTGCAACTGGAGCAAAAGTCTCATCATAGTCGATGCCTTCCTCTTGACTATATCCCTGAACAACCAGTCTGGCCTTGTTCCTTGTTACCATGCCATCCTCATCAAGTTTGTTTCTGAAAACCCATTTTGTTCCAATTATGGACCTGTTCCTTGGCTTAGGTTCCAGATGCCAAACTTGACTTCTTTGAAATTGATTCAGTTCTTCCTGCATAGCATTTATCCAGTCTGCATCCTTCAGTGCTTCTTTCACATTTTTGGGTTCAACAAGAGATAAGAAAGCACTAAAGGCACACAGATTGTGATTTTTGACTGCTGATCTAGTTTGAATTCCTGCATTCTTGTCTGAAATTATTTGATCCATAGGATGTGACCCTTGATACTTGTAAGGCTTGGGTGTCAATCCATTGTCAGAAGTCCTCTGCTGAGGAACAGTTCCTGATCGAGTAGCACTACCAGTTTGTGAGGTGGAACCAGCATTTGTTCCCCCTGTATCTGTGCCACTGTTCTCAGTTCTGTTCTGAGGAACAGTTCCTTGCAGTTCAGTTCTCATATCCAGCCCTTGCATTTGTGAATCAAGTTCATAGGCTTTCAGCAGTCCAATTTCTTCATCCTCCAGTACCTGTTCTTGAGTGAGACTGTCAGTTTCATCAAATTTCACATGCATGCTTTCTTCAATTTTCAAAGTTTTCTTGTTAAACACCCTATATGACTTACTATTTGAAGAATAACCAACAAAGATTCCTTCATCACTTCTAGGCTCAAATTTTCCTAAGGCATCTTTCCCATTGTTGTGTATAAAACACTTGCAACCAAAAGCCTTAAGATGAGAGATGTTTGGTTTTCTTCCTTTAAGCAACTCATATGGGGTCTTTTCTATTAAAGGCCTAGTCATACATCTATTTATTATGTAGCATGCAGTATTAATAGCCTCAGCCCAAAAGTTTTGTGGAAGATTTCCAGATATTAACATAGTTCTTCCCATTTCTTCTAGTGTCCTATTTTTCCTTTCCACTACACCATTTTGCTGTGGAGTTCTAGGTGAAGAAAAATTGTGATTGATGCCATTTTCATTGCAAAAATTGAAAAACATATGATTTTCAAATTCAGTTCCATGATCTGACCTAATGGCAACAATAGGACTGTCTAGAGTTCTTTCAGCTTTCTTAGCAAAGATTGAAAATGCATTAAATGCTTCTTCTTTAGATGCAAGAAATATAGTCCATGTAAATCTAGAGTAATCATCCACCAATACCATAACATACTTCTTACCTCCACGACTCATTGTTCTCATTGGACCACATAAATCCATATGGACCAGTTCCAAAGGCTTAGTGGTACTTACCTGTTTCTTCGGTTTGAAGGAGGATTTTACCTGCTTCCCCCTGGCACAAGCTTCACATACCTTTTCATCATTAAACCTGATGTTAGGCAGACCTATCACCAAGTCCTTTGACACAAGTTTGTTCAATTGTGAAAGACTAGCATGTCCTAGTCTTTTGTGCCATAGGAGGGAGTCATTTTGCACCACACTTAAGCAGCTCAAGCTTCCATCAGATAGTGTCAGCAAGTCTACTTTGTATATGTTTCCATGTCTGTTTCCCTGCAAAATAACCTCTCCAGAAGTTTGATTAGTCACAGTGCATCCAGTAGATGAGAAATTAACATTATTACCTTTGTCACATAATTGAGATATACTCAATAAACAATGCTTCAGTCCATCTACTAGAAATACATTATCTATGCAGTGTGAGTCAGACTTACCTACCTTTCCAATTCCAATAATTTCCCCTTTCTTACCATTACCGAAGGAAACACTTCCTCCTTGGAAGGCTGAGAGTGAAAGGAACAGTTCCTTATGCCCTGTCATATGTCTTGAGCAACCACTGTCCATGTACCATTTGTGGTTTGTCTCCTTCACTCTAGCCTGCAAAAGAAAACTAGGGGTTAATTTTAAGAACCCAAACTAGTTTTGGGTTCCTTTCCTTTTGAAAAAGGATGAATCAGATCTCTTTTAGCCCAAAATGGTAAAGGTTTCTTTGTGTGAACATCTCTCCTTTTTACATAATGTTGAACAGGTTTGTAGGACCTATTCTTCTGTTTCACAGGATTTCGAACAGGTTTATAGGACCTGTTCCTCTGGGCAGCCATTTTTAAAGATTGACAATTTTCTTTCCGGTGACCAGTGTTCCCACAGTGAGTACATAGCCAGTTTTCAGGAAATGATAAGTACTTACTCTTTGGATCCCATTTGGATGAACTTTGTGCCTTCATGAATCCAATACCTTTCCTGTTACTGCTATGATTTTCTTGCAACCATTCTAGTGCTTCAGAAGACTTGTTCCATTCTACAGTTTTTCTTAATTCCATTTTTGTTTTAAGCAGGTCTTCTTCTAAAGATCTTATCTTTTCATCCTTTTTACACAATTCATCAACTGTGTTTTTCAGTTTCTCTTCAGCAATGATCTGATGAGAATTAGCAATACCTTTACCTTTTACAACTGTTTTAACATTTTCTAATTCCTGAGCAGTTGTTTCAAGTGTGAGGACCTGTTCCTCAAGCATGCTAATCTTCCTTTCCAGAAAATCATTTTTAATTATTTCCTCTTTGCATTCTATTTCTAAACAGTCAACTTTATCATGCAGTTGGTGATTATCATCCCTCAGAGTTTTAAATTCATTTAGCACAATATGGAATACTTTAACCAACTTTTCTCTAGACATGCTTTTTACATCTTCTTTAAGTTTAGAAACAAATACCTCAGGATCCTCTTCATTTTCTGAATCTCCAAGTGCCATTAGAGCAAGATCCTCATCCAGATCATCATCAGTTATTTCATCTTCACTGTCTTGCCATCCTGCAACCAGCGCTTTGGGATTTCCACTTTTCCTATGGACCTGTTCCCTAGCCTTCTTCCTTTCATCAATGAATTTCTTCCTCCATTCTCCTTCCATGATTGGACATTTGCTGATGTAGTGCTCCGAGCTTCCACATTTGTGGCATTCTCCAGCCTGTTTCATGTTAGTAGACCTACCTTGTCCACTAATTTCCCTTTTCTTATTCAAATATTTCTGAACACTTTTAGCGATAAGGACCAGTTCCTTATCATCAATAATTTTATCACCAGCAGTCAAGGCTAGGTTAGGTTCAGTTTTAACTGGTGCTTCTATGTTTTTAACCTTTTTCCTCAGTTCATAAGTCTTTAGATTACCTATAAGCTCATCTAAGGATAGAGTGGTTAAATCTTTACTTTCAATGATAGCACAAGCTTTGATCTCCCATGAGTCTGGAAGAACCCTAGTCAAAATCTTTTCTACCCTATCTTCCACAGTTAAAACCCTTCCCAAAGAGATAAGTTCAGAGGCAATGGCATTGAATCTAGTATACATTTCAGAGATTGATTCTTCTTCTTTCATTTTAAAGCTTTCATATTCAGCATAAAGAAGTGTACCTCTGGACCTTTTTACCTGACTTGTTCCTTCGTGTGCAACTTGTAGAGCATCCCAAATCTCCTTAGCAGTGGCATACCCTCTGATCCTTGTGCATTCGTCAGGACTAAGTCCACCAACCAGCCACTTCCTTGCCTTAGCATTCTTTTCCCATTGCTTTATATCTTCGGCATTGCACTCCTTCCTGGTTTTGGGAACATCCTTCCCATTAGCATCCTTCTTCATTGGGATCATGGGACCTTCAGTAACTATGTCCCACAGTTCGTAATCCTCTGCCTGAAGGTGATCACGCATCCTCTCTTTCCACCATGAATAGTATTTTCCATTGAAGTAAGGTGCTCTAACCATTGACTGACCCTCACTGTTCTCACGTGATGTACTCATCTAATCCTAGGTGTTAGCCTTTTCAAGGATAACCTGCTCTGATACCAATTGTTATTTCCCACGAATACACCACTTTACTGTTTTAAGGACCAGTTCCTTAAAATGTGTTCCTTTACTCTACGATGTGCGGAATAAAAACTGTAAGTAATTGAACACCAGATTTTAGCGTGGAAAAACCCCTAGACACGGGATCAAAAAACCACGACCTACTTCTCAAGTAGGATTTCAACTTCACTATGTAAAAAGACCCACTTGGTTACAAGACTCACTCTTACTAACCTAGGACTAACTCTAATCCTTTAGTGATCTTTCTCACGATCAGTGAAGTTGTGTCAAGTCCACTACTTGAACTACACAGTTTACAACTCGATTTTTGCTTACTACAATTGAACTAAGACTTGAACTTTTACAAGACTCAATCTAAGGAACAGGTTCTTACTTAGTTCTACTGTAGCTAATGATTACACAAATAAGCTAATAATTCTTCTCAGCTTTTGCTCGATGCTCTCTCTATTTGTGTACATCTTCTATAGCTGATAGTCTTCTCGTTTTATAGTTTCCAGCAGCCAAGAAGTCCCAATGAATTAGAATTCCAAAGCTCCCTTGACTTTGAATCCTAATTGGATTCTACCTTCTTGAATCCGTAACATTTATCCTTTAGGATTATGCAACCTTTTCGTATCTGATTAGGCCTGCATAATTATCAAGATACACGTCAGTATTAGGATAAATAATAATATCTTAATTAAATGATTTTGCATGAATTATTTATTCTGCTTCAGTGATCCAAAGGAACAGGTCCTTTGAATCCGTTCCTCAGTCATCAGTCAAAACTCCAAGCTTTCCAAGCTAACACTTAGCACAGCTATAACTTGTCAAGTGGAGACTCCGAAAATCTCTTAATATTTTGTGTACCTATTAACACCGTCACAGACCTTTAAAACACCAGCTTTCTTTCTTTTTAAGTTAAAAAAGGGTCGTGACAAGGACAATATCTAGCAAAATGACCATACCCCTTACACTTGTGGCATTGAATAGAAGAAGAAGTAGGAGTGCTTAATTGAGTTTTAGAATTACCTCCCACATTTGGTGTTGAGTCTTCTTTGCATCACGGCTTGCACTTGTACCACTAGTGTTTGGAGTCTTCTATTCCTTTTGTCTCCTCACGGGAGTAGAAGTAGTACTCTTATAGCGGTTGGACTTCTCTTCTTTGAGCCACTTCTTGGCTTCAACCGCGGCTTAACATAGTTTATGAGGAGAAACATACCTTTGGAACCTCAATTGAGAGGCTATCTCTCGGTTCAAGCCATTTTTGAATCGAATGGCGGCTTGATCATCTTCCTCCGCATCTATGTCTAAGGCCATACGGATTTGCTCAAACTCATTATTGTACTCTTCAACCGTCTTGTAGCCTTGCTTCAACTCATAAAGCCGTTTTAGTTAATCTGGACGATACTTAGGAGTCAAATATTTTTCATCCATCACACGTGTCAATTCATCCCAAGTAAGGTTCACGGGCAAAGCATTCCTTCTTCTTGACCTCTTGACCGACTCCCACCAAGTGGAAGCAAATGACTCAAAGGAAGAGATAGCATATGTGGCTTTCCTCTCTTCGGTCATATCATTTGTGTCAAAAAGTCTCTCCATCAACACCTTCCACTCAAGATACTTGACCGGATAACTACACCGTTTGAATGTAGGGATAGTGATCTTCACACTATTGAGATTATTATTGTCACGATCCCCTCGGTAAGGCTCCGGTTGGCCACCAAAGTTGTCACCATAAGCATCATAATCCCTTCTCTAATTCTTCCAATCATAACTCCTTGAAGGTCCTCGACCTCGACCTCTACCCCTATTCATTCCCCGGCCTCCATTCATACCTCTCCTATTCGGATAGGGAGCTTCAAATTCATCATCATCAAGTCCGAGTTCCTTCCTTTCTTAAGCTTCATCAACTTACTCAAGGGATGCAACATTCCTTCGGGGTCTAGGGAATGGAACATCTCCTTGGGGATTACCCAAGTTGTGGGGAATGCCCACTTGTTGGGTAATGCCCAACATACGCTCCTTACGAGCAAGATCATCCTTTAGCCTTTGTTGTTTAACCAATTCGGCAAATTGTTCGGGTCTCATGGTTGAGCCTTTACTTATGCCTTCATCGGCCTCAAGTTGGATACTCAGGGTCCTTCTTTCAAGACTTTCAAGTCTTAAGCTCATGTCTTCCAACTTGGTCATTATAGTAGCCAAGACACTCTTAATGGGATCATCACCTTCACCGGCCATGGTACATACAAAACAAGCAAACAATTAGTGAAATAACCTCACACACATGCCTCACTTAAATGTCACTCAGGTACACTCGTTTAGTGGTGGGGGATTTATCACTCAATCTTGAACCAAAGATATCACGTAGTTGAACCACGTTCCTAATCAACAACCAAACAATCCACAAGACAAGCACTCTTCGGGACGAGTGGAATTAATGGGACTCGATTGACACTAAGCTCTTTAAGTGTGGACTTGAAACAAATGGTTCTACGAGTCTTTTTGAGTTCTACTCTCCACTAAGCACGATTATTTTAAAGGCCCAATTAACTAGTACTAATCAAGTAGGAATGTTACTCTAATAGTACTAGCCGGAAGCAATGCAATCAAAAGAAACACGAAAACCTAGAAGAAAGCTACCCGAACCCAAGTCACAGGTTCAAGAAGAGCGCCTGGAGGCTCAGGCGGAGTGCCTGAAGCTCAACCAGTAGCTCAGGTAGGCGGAGCACCTAGAATATAGGCAGACCGCCCAAGCCTGTTCTTCAGCTTTCCCAACTTCGTGTTTTATCAATTTTCACCCAAATTTTTCGATGTTTTCACCTTGTTTTCTCAAAATCAAAGGTACCCAAAGTTTTATTGCACTAACCCCAACAAACCCCAATTATTTTTAGTATCAAACACCCAATAACAAGATCATAATCAAGATCTAAAGCCCTTCAAGCTAGGGTTTCAAAAGTTGGGATTCAAATCTTCAAATTTTGTTTCAAAACTTAAAATCATGTAAAAATGGTGCCAAATCAACGGCTAAACATCAAGGAACAATCCCAAATACATATCATCGAATGGATCATCATATTCACAAAGTTCTAGCAATTTTTTTTTGTTTTTTCAACTTTTTCTATTTTTTTGTATTTTTCTTCTTTTTCAACAACAATAACAAGGAATCTAAACTAGAAACTAACGTAGGCACGATGAACAAGGATCGAGGGTTTGTAAGGAAAAATTCCGAGCCTTGCTCTGATACCAAAGTGATACGGATAAAACGGAAGCGACAAAATTAAAGATAAGAAGAAGACGAGGCTTGAACTATCCTTCAAGATAGTATCGAGGAACTAGTCTCGATACACCCTCGAATCGATGTCAAGAATCACCTATGCTATATCAATGGTCCTCAAGAGGCACTCGACTCTTGCAAAGGGTTCGGTCGGGTTTGGAATGAGGTTCAATTAGTTCTACCAATAGATTCAAACCAAAAGAAAGGGTTCCATTCATTCAAGAGATCATATCTCAAAAGTTTTCTTCAATATTCAAAGGCTAGGTAATGAAATAAAGAGGTCTTTGAGGTATTTATAGAGTTCTCCTCAAGCCTAAGTAATGACTAAAACACCCCCACAAGTTGGGTAAAATTAGATAAGCCACGCAGGCCCATTTTAGAAAATATCTAGGCAAAAACCCGGAAGTGAACAGAGCTGGGCGGAGCGCCTGGAGCCTAGGCGGAGCGCCTGGCTCCTTAGGCAGTGGCTCAGGTAGGCGGAGCGCCTGGTTCCTTTGTGTCTTGGGCGGAGTGCCTAGCCCTGGGTCCTCTTGATGCTTCTTCAAATCGCTTCCAAGCCCTTGACTTCTCGTCCTTTGCATCCTTCAAGCTTGGTATACGTTGGAAAGTGTCTTGGCTCGATTTGCCCCGCACCACTTACTCCTCTTATTTTTCAGATTTTAACGGATTGCCTGCCGAGGCGGAGAAGGAGGAAGATAAGAAAGAGAAGAAGAAAACAAAGAATAAGAAGAAGCATGGACGGCGAGAGGATGTCGCCGAGGTCCCTGGTGTCGAGGCTAGTTTGCAGTCCTTGGAGGAGTCTGTTCAGACTCTCAATCAGGTCCCGAAAGGTATCCTCGTTTATCCTTCATATCTCTTCTTGTTTTATTTTCCTCTGAATGACACATTTTCTCTTTTCAGGTTCGAAAAGGAAAGGCGATACGCCCAAGAAACCATCCAAGGCTAAAATCCCTCGAGTTGAATTGCCTGAAGCCCCTTGACAAAAACTAATTGACGAGCCAGATGATGTTTGTGTTCGAGATGAGGTCGAGGTGGCAAGCATTAAAGAACCGAGCCTAGTCATTGATAAGGTTCGTGAGGAGATTGAGTCCAGCTGGGCCAAGCTTGCCGAAGGGGATCCATCTGCAAAGGGGGCGACCATCGATTTAACTCGAGCTGAGACAACCCTTCCTTAAGGAATTAGAAGAATCTCAGTTCCGATCGATGTATGCCTGATGGACGACGACATTAAGGTTGCCATTAGTTGCAAGGGACTGCTTGGGCCTTTAGAAAATGAGAAACACAAGAAAATGCCCTCAGATGATTTGATGGCTTATTTGGTTCAACATGCGATTCATGTAAAAGAATTTGTTTGCTTTACTGCTTTTTTGATTTTAACTGTTTTTCCCCACTTCTGATTTCCTCTTTTCTGGCTGTATGGC
This sequence comes from Petunia x hybrida, assembly GCA_037355625.1. NCBI lineage: Eukaryota > Viridiplantae > Streptophyta > Magnoliopsida > Solanales > Solanaceae > Petunia > Petunia x hybrida. The sequence goes on from JBBBVM010000024.1 coordinate 11,689,925, forward strand.
TACGTCTATGCTATGAAAGCGGCTGAGATTGAGGCCAAGCGAGCAGCGTACCTTAAGCAGGTGGGGGATGAGTAGGATCGAAGAAGGATCGGGCTTGAAGCTCGTGTTTCTGAGCTTGAAAAGCAACTCCTTGACTCGGAAGCAAAATTAGGCCGAGCTCAGAAAGAGGTTGAGCAATCGAGCACTGAAATCTCTCAGGTTTGTGGAGAAATTCCAATCTTAGAGCCGAGAAGAGGTCTCAAGAGGAGAATCATCGAGCTGAGCTTCAGAAGTAGGCTGATGCAGCAGATGTAGTGCTTAAAGGGCTAACCGAGCAATTCGAGGAGAGATCTTTGATGCTTGCCTTGAAGATGAAAGAGGCTGAAGCCAAGAACGAGGTTCTTGAAGCTGAAATGAAGACCCTTTGGGGCAAAATCCCAATCTCCTCTTCGGAGCTAAGTCCAAGTTTAAGGCCAAGCTGGACTTGAGAGCTACCCGAGCCAAAGTTGACAAAAATTGAACAATCATTCAGACCAAGTTGAAGACCCTCGAACGATGTAAAGAGGGGATTAGTTTGGATGACGAGATTGCCAAGGCTAAGATAGATGTCGCTATGGCTCGAAAGTTTTTAGATCAAATTCCTTCGAGTAGTGAGAGCTCGTCTGAAGGAGAAACTTCGGGTAGTGATAGCGAGGCTTGTGGGTGACAGCTCGTTTGTTTTGTTTTGGGCCTTCAGGCCATTTTCTTTGTAATTATTCTGGCCTTCGAGCCTTATGAATATATAAATATTGAATGTTAACTGTTTCAATATCTTGTTGAGTTTTTATTTGCTTGCAAGACTTTAAGTATATTATGAAGCTAGCTTAGGACGACGTCTCGTCCTCGAGCCGAGGCTTAAACAAGGCTTAATAGATAGAAAGATGATGAATCGATTTTTTTCCATTGATGAAAATCGAGCCAGTTTACATAGAGCCATTTGAGGCAATGAATATGAGTAATCAAGCGTATTCCTATGGGACCAGTCCCCGGTGTAGGTTTAGCTAGGCCTTGAGCGATCTCCATGTTTTGAAGTCCTTGAGTTAAGTCCCCGAGTCCGAGTTATTTTTTGAAGAACTTGAGTTATGAGTCTATGAGTCGATTACAGACTGACTTCACCCCCCTTGCACCCCCAGTGGTTGAGTGTGAAAGATAAGGACTTGAGCATTGTCGACTTCGGAGCGATATCTCGTTGATACTAGAAGTAATATTTCGTTAAATTGAATATCTTCCAATTTAGTGGCTCTTACTTCACCTCGAGGTCTTCCCTACGATTGCTTTCACTCGGTAGGGGCCTTCCCAATTGGCGGCCAATTTTCCTGCATTTTTCTCTTTGGTCGTTTTATTTGAGGCCCTCAAGACATAGTCGCCAACCTTGAATTCTCTCAACTTGGCCTTTTTGTTCAAGTAGGCCTCGATTTGTCTTTTTGAGCTGTCAAACCGCACCAAGGCCATCTCTCTTTGTCCTTCGAGAAAATCCAATTCCACTCGCATAGCTTATTGATTTGACTCCTCGGTTGAATGAGCATAGCGAAGACTTGGTTCACCAACCTCAGCAGGAATTAGCGAATCTACCCCGTAAACAAGAGAAAATGGGGTTTCGCCAGTGCTATTCTTTTTCGTGGTCCTCATTACCCATAACACTTCAGGTAACTAATCGGGCCATGAGCCTTTTACTTTGTTCATTCTCCTTTTAAGATTGTCGACGATTATTCTATTTGAGGACTCAACTTGTCCATTGGCACTGGGGTGGTAGGGTGTTGAAGCCACCCTTTTGATCCCCCAGCTTGCAAAGAAAGCCGTGACCTCCGAGACAACAAATTATGTGCTGTTATCACAAATGATCTCCCTCGGAACTCCAAATCAGCATATGATAGTTTTCCATATGAAGTTGATGACTTTCCTTTGCTTGACTTTAGCAAAAGCTCCTGCTTCGATCCATTTGGAAAAATAATCAGTGAGTACGAGGATGTATTTAACACAACCCTTCGCTTTGGGGAATGGTCCCACAATATCCATTCCCCATTTCATGAAGGGCCACAGTGAGACCACTAAGTGTAAGGGCTCGGCCTGCTGATGAATCATGGAGGCATGCCTTTGACACGTATCGCAATTCCTAACAAATACTCTGGTATGCTCACTCATTTCAGGCCAATAGTAGCTAGCTCGGAGGAGCTTTCGCATGAGGTCTTTAGCTCCAGAGTGATTACCACACGTTCATTCATGCACTTCTCTAATCGCGTATTCATACTCTCATGGGCCCAGACATTTGGCCATCGGGCCGCAATAAAGCTTCTTGTACAACTGTTCATATATCATCGTGTATGAGACTACTTGCTTCCTGAAATTTGCCGCTTCTTTTTTGTCTGGTTGTAGAAACCCCAACTCCAGATAAGAAATAAACTTTGTTCGCCAATCCCAATGTCGATTCACCACATTTACTTCCAGCTTCATCTTTTCCATAGTTGATATGAAAATCGTATCTATGGCATCAGTCCCCGAGTCATTTGTTTCAACTGCCGAGGCCAAGTTCACCAAGGCATCAGCCTCGACGTTTTCCTCTCGTGGTATTTGCATGACCTTCCATTCTTGAAAGGCACCGAGCGCTTGCTGCATTCTTACCACGAACTGTTTCATTCTGGGCTCCCAAGCTGAATATCCACCGAGCACTTGATTCACCACTAATTGCGAGTCACATCCTAGCTCTACATTCTCAGCTCCCATTTCTTTGGCCATTTTTAATCCTGCTATGGCGGCCTCGTACTCAGCTTCGTTGTTGGTTAGCTTCTCGAATTTCATCGAGTGCTTCAGCTTTTCCCCTATGGGAGCTACGAGCACTATTCCGAGCCCAGAGCCGTTGGAATTAGCTTCCCCATATGTGTAAAGCTTACATACCCCATGGACAGGACCCTTTGAGACTAGATTCTCTTTTTCCATCTCAGGAAGTAGTTTAGCACTAAAATCAGCTAACACTTGGGATTTTATGGTTGTGCAGGGTTGGTATACAATGTCATACTCACTCAGCTCGACCACCCACTTAGATAACCTCCTGGAAAATTTTGGCTTATGTAATATATTTCTCAAGGGAAATGTTGTTACTACGGCTATTGGATGGCACTGGAAATAAGGGCGTAGTTTTCGAGCTGCAATAATTAATTCAAGTGCTAATTTTTCTAAATGGGGGTACCTTGTTTAAGCATCGAAGAGAGATTTGCTAACATAGTATATTGGTTGTTGCTTTCATTCTTCCTCTCGAACCAGAATTACGCGGACCAATACCTCGGAGATGGCCAAGTATACCAACAACGTCTTGCCATCTTTTGGTTTGGCCAGCAATGGAGCGTTGGCTAAATAATATTTCAACTCCCTCAGAGCCTCCCTGCACTCGGGAGTCCATTCAAAGGAAGTGTTCTTTTTCAAGATGGAAAAGAACCTGTGGCACTGCTCGGATGACCTTGAAATAAATCGACTCAGAGCGGCTAATCGGCCAGTTAAGCGTTGGACTTCCTTTGGGCTTGATGATTCCTCGGAGATTTCTTGTATAGCTTTGATCTTGTCGGGATTTGCCTCGATACCTCTTTCCGAGATAATAAATCCTATGAATTTCCCCGAGCTGACCCCAAAAACACACTTTTCGGGGTTAAGCTTCATGCAATACTAAAATCGCAAAGGCCTCCTTTAATTGTTTCAAATAATCTTCCAATCGGACAGATTTCACCAACGTATCATCGATATATGCTTTCATTGTTTATCCGATGTAATCCTTAAACATTTGGCATACCAGCCTTTGATAAGTTACTCCGGCATTTTTGAGACTGAAGGGCATCACCTAGTAACAATAGGTCCCTTCATCCGTGATAAAGGAAGTTTTTTCTTCATCACTAGGTCCATCAAGATCTAGTTATACCCCGAATATGCATCCAAAAAAGTTAAGAAATTGTGTCCAGCCGTGGATTATGCGATCCAGATTAGTACCCGAAGCCATAGAGGGTTTACTCTCAACATCCGGAGCTTGGAATGCTTTAAGAGGGCTTGGAAGCCAAGAATCAAGTCAAAGGATTGGCCAAACAAGCAACTTAGAGCTCACTGGAATCTGTGTCCACGCGATGCGAGGCAACAGGCGCGACTGCGCAGAAGAAATCCACTCCAGTGCACGATCGCGAGATGCTGAACGCTATTGCGAAGAACCTTCAGCTAACAAGGTGCGATCGCGACACTCAAGGTGCGATCGCGACACAGGACATCCTGGCGGCTTGGTAGAATCAGTATTAGGGACTTTTTAGTCCATTTATCCTTGTAATTAACTAGCTACTATAAATAGCCTAATTCTAGGGTTTATTCATTAGCTAGATTTTGTATGATTGAGAATACTTTTGTCAGAGTATGTGTGGGTTTAATCTCTTTTCCTCTTCTTGGATCTCTCGTGGATTCTCTTGTGTGAGAAAACCATTACTTGAGTTCAAGTCTCTTCCCCCTCGGATATTGGTCTTTGATTGTATTCGTCTAGATAAGGGTACTACAATTTTTTGTAGCGTTCTTATTTACTTACAATTTGGGATTGATTCCTTTCTTTCTTCTATCTATATTCCTATTCCTTCTATCCCTTTACTTTGTGTCATTTATTTTATCGTTTGGTTACTCGTTTTCGATTCTTAGAAGTTAGGATCATATCATTCGGTATCAGAGCTCGGATTGGTGTTGGTTTCCACAAACACTATCTTAGATATGATTATCAAAATCTAAAAAAAAAAAAATCCAAAAATTGAGTTATAGATTTAGGGTTCGTTTGGATGAAATCTTTGTTACCAATTATTGGCTGATGATTCTAGAAGTTGTATCTTGAAGGAATTGAACAACAAACAACGTTTGGCTCATCAATTTGAAGAATCAAAAACTAGAATTCTTCAAGAATTGATTTGGCTATTTTGCATTTTGGTTGTTGTTTTTGAAGAATTGATCATTAGGATTTGTTCAGGGTCTTATAAGGAGCTTATATCTCAAGTTTGAAGCAAAAAAAAGTTGATTTGGGAAGATTAAAGTGAAGAAAATTTCTAAAAATTCGGGCTTCAAGCTCTGCATCAGACCCAGATTTTGTTCTTCGCTATCGCGCACCAACTGTCTTGATCGTGCAGGGTTGTGGAATTATTTTTCTTCACGATCGCGCAGCAAGAGAGCAGGCTTGTTGAAATTTTTTCTTCGCGATCGCGCGCCGACAACGCAGGGGTATTTACTTACTCTTGGCGATAGCACCCAAACTCACGCGACTGTGCTGAACAAAAAATCAGTCGCTTTACAGATTACTCGGAACAGCCCTTAAACAGTTTCAGATCAGCCAAACCCCTTTCATATCATCAAATATATTAAGTTTCTAGATCATAAACAAAATTTCATCCAAATCCAAATTCATTTCGTGCCAATTCGATTCGTGCTTTTCTATTTTTAGTTTCATTGCATGTTTTATTTGTTCCTAGTCTCTTCGTGTGTCTTTGTCCGTTTCTTTGGTGTCTTATAAACTCCACTCTGAACCGAATCGTGGATACTTGCCTTGAGAATTGAGGTTATAGGACCTTGAAGAGATTGAGGAAACCCTTGAGTTGAAAAAGGCTTAAGTGGTGAGAACATTAGAGTGTGGTTACAAAAGCCATTGACCTTGAGTGTATACACGAGTGGAAGAGAATTGAGTGATTATATATTGAGTGATACACGTGAGGGAGTGAATTTGTGAGGTCCTTTTCTTTTCATTGTTACAAATATGTCCTCTGATGATGATTGTGGAGGTTATGACTCCTATAGAGATGATGGGGTTTGTTACGATGATTGTGGAGACTATGGTTCCTATGATGATGGTGGGAGTTACTATGATGATTCGGGGAACTATGGCTCTTATGGAGATGAAGCGAGTCACTATGGTGATCATGAAGCTCATGGAGACTATGAGGCTAATGAGGATGAATGTGCCGATGAAACTCCTATGCTTCTAGTCTTGGAGATAATGATAGTGATGCTTCAAGATACAATGTTCCTACTTACTCTTCTTGTGATGAACTTAAAAATGTAGATAGTGACATAGAGAGAATTGATGATGAAGCTTATTATAAAAATTATTCATTTGTATCCCCTCTTTGTGTTCCTAAAAATAAACAAGAGAGTAGTAGTGGTCTTTCTATTGGTTTGAGAAGAAGTGGTAATTACTCCATGAGAAAAAGAGTCTACATCTTCTAATTGTGCTTAAAGATTTAATGTCTCTAATTCTTATGTGAAAGGCAACTTGAGGCCTAGAGTGAGAAAAGGTGATACACGTACTACAAGTGATTTGTCTTGGACTAACAATGCTTTGAGAACTATGTTTAAACAGAATCATTTTGTACACAACCATGAGTGTGATGAAGTTTGTGTGGAGCAATTTTTGGAAGAAAGAAAGAACTTCTTCCATACAATTTGTAAGGTTGGAGAGCGCGCTTGTGCTATGATCATTGATTATAAGAGTCGTACTAATATTGCAAGTATTTCTTTGGTTGAACAATTAAATTTGGAAACTTGCAGTCATCCCTTTCCCCATAGATGGCCTTGGTTGAATGGAGATGAGTTTGTGGTCATTACACAACAAACATGGGTAAAGTTCAAAATTGGCAATTATCATGATAAAGTACTATTGGATGTGATGCCCATAAAAGGTTGTCACTTCTTATTGGGAAAACCATGGAAAGTTGCTAGAAATGCCAAGTATAGTGAGAAGTTGGGAAAACATACTCTCACTTTACGGGACCAAAAGTTTATTCTTAACGCCACTCCTCCAATGAAAGTCAAAGAATTTTATTTGAGAATGCTAGAAGTGGCAAGAAAGATAGAGGCAAAAGGGGTGAGGCAAAGGTTGGATGAAGGTTCTCAAGGTGAAAAATTGAAAGTTTAGGTCAAGAGTACCCCTGCTACTTCCAAAGGGATTCTTGGCACATGTCCTAATCCAAATGAACTTGAGAGAGAAAAGATTGAGAGGAGTAAAGGAGTGACAAGTAACAACTCAAGAGAGGAAAAATGAGAGCTTGAACTGAGTGAAGTGAGTGAGTTGTCACAAGAAAAGAGAGAAGTGCTTGAAATGAAATGAGAGAAAAGAAAGATGGAAAACAAAAGGGTGAGGGTAAGGATTTTCCTTATTCTAACAATTCTAACCTTTCTTCTTTACCTAGTTGTCTTGTGCATTTTGAAGGTACCTTTGGAGATGCTACATTGGGGAATCCTTTCTTGGAAGTGATTCCATACTTGGAAGAAAAAGAGGAGACCAAGGTGAAGCCCCCAAATGAACAAGTGAGCTTATATTTGAAAAGTCAAGGTAAAGAAGAATCTTTAGATGTGCTACAAGGTAACAAAGCTAACCCTAACTCTTACAATTCATTGGGTGAGTTTGATAGAGACTTGAGTATGGTTGATAGCTTTAATTTTTGTGGAATTAATGATTCTTTATCTTGTGTTGCTAATGGTCAAAATGAGAGTTGTGAGCATGCACTAGTCGAGCACACTTGTGAAAGGAAAATTCATGGTTTTTGTGTGTGCGAATTGTTCCATACTAATGTTGGGAAGTCCTCCAAAAATGAAGAGTGTTCCTTAAAGGAGGGAGGCACTAGTGATAGTGGTGCTAAATTAATAGATTCTAGCTTTAGTGTCAATTTCTTTACTTACGCTATTCCTAGTTTTGAGCATACATTTAAAGTGGATTTTGCTAGACCCTCCAATGTTAAGAGTGATAAATTGTCAATGGAGGCTTGGCAAGAGTTGAATGAGCCAAAAAATGAAGATTATTTTGTGAATGAGTGACACGACCCGAATTCTCGGTTAGGCCGTGCGGGCACCCGACCACCTCCCCTAAACTTGTCGGGTGAACCCTATTGACTGAATCGATATAAATTGTGAAGAATTACCTTGAAATGAAAATGAATTAAACTTTAACAACATAAGATAACTCTCCAGGATAGATAAACATACAAGCTGTCTGAATAATGCAACTAACTACCAAGAAACAACATTTTAAAGGTTTCCAGATCAGACATCTAAGAAGGCCAAAAGATATACACACCTCCCGAAGGGAGCAAAAGTAAGGAAAACTGTAATATCTGAAGTTGGTGGCCGCAATGAACAGGATGGCTCACCGTAGACAGCTGAAAATGTACTACTCCTTAATCACAACGCGACTGGCTGGGTCCTGGAACAGAATCTGCCGAACGAAAAGAAAATACAAGAACAAATAAGGGTGAGTCATAAGGACTCAATAAGTGCGAACAAACTAGCAACCTCGAAAAATAGATACGCTAGTCAGGGAAACGGAACCAGACAATAATCAACAAATAAGCAATGCACATATAAGCAGAACAGTAGTCATGTACAAAAAATCTACACAATAGTATGAAATGAAATCAAATGAGATGAAATGAAATGATATGAAATGAAATGAGATGCAAAGGGTCACATGTGCCCCTAATCCCATCCCGAAGCGGAATACTCCTGCATTCGAGGGGAATCCAATCTGCTAACTAACTGGAGCAGAATACTCCTGCTCCTGGGGCAGAATACTCCTGCACCCGATATAATATAAACCAGAGACGGAATACTCCTGCACTCTCCTGTGGAGGAATACTCCTGCACCCGATAAAATAGAAAGCTGAGGCGGAATACTCCTGCACTCAGTATGATATGCAATGTAATGCATATGAATGCAATGTGATGCAATAATAACCCTTCACCGGCGCGGGACTCTCATCGATAGCCGGGAAGTAGATACAAACTCAAAGCCGAAGTACAATACTCAGATTCTCAATGCAATTCCAATAACAGGACATAACATATACTTCCTCCTTCCCAATTTATGTGGCACCATTTCCTTTTTTGTTTGTCCCAAAATAAGTGGCACATTTTCTTATTTGACAACTATTTAATGCATCATCTCTATTTTACCCTTGTTGGGCCCTAGATACTTTTAAACCTACCAACAACTTTTTTATTACTCAAATCTTCTCTCTCTTACTTTTTCAAGGGTAAAATTGATACTTAACAAGGTGAACCTCTATTTTCTTAAACTCCGTGTCCGATCAAATGGTGCCACATAAATTGGGACGGAGGGAGTAATATAGAATGCAAATCCAAAGCTAAAGCATAATGAGTACGTCTATCGGCAGCTACACACGTAAGGAACACGTGGTAGAAAATCTACGAGGCCAAGTGCCTCCAAAGAAATGGATATAAACACTTACCGTATTCCAAAGCTGTCACGACCCAATTTTCGGGGCCGTGATGGCACCTAAGTGTTACATCCTTAGGCGAACCATGAATAATTAAACTGACTCATAATGATAATTTAGATAAAAATATTTCAATAAAATGTAGGTGTAGACATCCACCCAAAATACAGTGTCAATAGAGCATCTACGAATTCTGACATCCGATATATATATGCCACCGCGAACCATGCGGTTGGCTCACCTCAAGAAAAAATAATCACAGCCTCGAATGGATCAGATAAGTCCAGCTGTCTGACTAGTAGAAGGATCTGCACATTTAAACAGTAAGTTATGAGCCAAAGCCCAGTAAGATCATCGACAGGCCCGCTAAATTACCCTTTTGGGACAAGTCTTTGATAATGCATGAGCAGATAACGGAAGTACAATCCACACCTTTACAGTAACCCATAAACATTACATACGATAATATAATTATACAACAACCCAAGCAATAATACGCGAATACATAGCATGGTCAATAATATAAAGATACATAACATAGGCAGCATATACAATATTATATTGATACTATAGCATAAGCAAAAATATAATTAACACACAGCATGGCGATGATATATCTCGCATACCACATAAGTAATGATATACCTAGCACATAGCATAAACACACACCCTGTGCGGCTTTGTTTATAGGTCATAACGCACCACATGCCTCTGTCCCTATAAACAACTTTACTTATAGGTCATAACGCACCACAAGTCTCTGTCCCTATAAGTCTCCACATCTAGGTCATAACACACCACCGCCCTCTGTCCCTAGAGCATATCAATAATACACCGGCACACAACATTGACTATACACAAGTCACGTTTGTGCTTTCTCCTTTTTGTATAAATATAACGAGTAGTACATAATACTATCTACTAGACAATGCTAGTCAATTAAGTACTCGACATCTTACTTAGCAAGATCAAATCTTATCCGCAAGCAAAATAGAGGTCAAGTCTCACTTACCTCAAAATCGGCTCGAGTGGCTAAGGAACGACCTCCTTTCCCAAACGATGTGCCTCCGTAAGACTCCTCTCAGAGCCAAAGAAATAGTGTCGCACTCGTAAGCATGTGAGGAAAGGATTCTAAGCCCTTACGCAATTTAAGATGCAATTTACCAAAATACCCCCCGGGTCGGACGTACCAAAAAACCCGTAAAATTTATGTTTCCGGACTCCCCATACTCCCACGAGTCCAAAAGTGCCATTATTGTACATACCCGAGTCCAACTCGGTCATTTTTCCTATTTCACAAATCCAAGGTTCAAACCCTCTTTCCAAGCACTTTGATCCTCGGATTAAAGCGTTAAAAATGGGTAAGAATAGTTACCTTGTGTTTAGGAATGATTTTGGTACATCAAATTCCCCTTGGATTAGAAGCTCAAAACATGAAAATAAAAATGAATGCCCGCCCTAGTATATATAGCAGCCCGCAGCTTTAAAGAGTTGTACCACATGCTGTCCAAATTGTACCTCACTGGATAGCTTTCAGTTAAATACCCATAACCTTTCATAGAAATATGTAAATGATACAAGGTTGGTTGAATTATAACCACAACTCAAAGAGCTACAACTTTCATGTTTTGATGTTTTTCCAATTCCTTATGGATTGATCTGAAAAAATCGATTTCTTTCCGGCTGAACAGTAAAAAACAGAATTCAGCAGCTTTTTTGGCTTCGCACCAGGTCAGCCACTGTTTTTGGGTCCAAATGGGACCCTATGAAGCTCGGAATGACCCCAAATTTTGTACACAAGTCATACAAGACTTGTGTGACATGCTCGTCAAGATGAAACTCAATTCGGATCTCTAGAACTCAAAAAGTGGGTCCCACGGGTAAGGGTCAAATTTCGACTTTCGCCAAAATAGCGAATTTTAATCAAATGACCTACCCGGAATCCAAATTCGAAAGTTGCTACAAGTCACAAATGACGATACGAACCTAAGGAAACCCTCAGATCTCTCATCGGAGTTCGTTTACTCAAATCGAGCTCAAAAACCTCTTTTAACCTTTTTAAACTTCCGCAATGGAGACTTTATCAAAAGTCCTATCAAACTAGGTCCGTTTTCACTTCCGAAGGTTGCTACAGGTCATAAATTACCATACGAACCTAACGCAACTTTCAGATTTCACATCAAAGCTCATTTGCTCAAATCGAGCTCCGAAACCTCTTTTAGCCTTAACGAATATCCGAAACGGATGTCTTTCTCCGATACCTATCTAACAAAGTTCGTTTTTGCTAAAAAATTTCAGGCATGTCATGATGGACCTTACGGAGCTTTTGGAATTTTCGACACGTAAATCAAGGTCTCGATTCCCGAAACGACTATTTGAGGTCGTTACAACCTCCCCCACTTAGACTCTCGTTCGTCCACGGACGAGCCCGAGTCTAAGGTAAGATTCACATTTTCACGAAAATAATTACATGGATTTCGAGGACTCTCGCTACTACCCGAAATCATAAACAACAACATAACTTTCAGGCTTTAGAGATTGAAATCATACCTGAATTATCGAAAAAGCGAGGATACTTCTCCCGCATATCGGAATCGAGTTCCCAAGTGGCCTCTTCGCTTGGACTATTCTTCCATAGCACTTTAACCAACGGGATCTCTTTCGACCTTAGCTTACGGATCTCTCTAGCCGCAATAGCAATCGGCTCCTCAAATAAGCCAAGTCCTCGTCGATCTCGACAGAAGCCATATCAATCACATGGGATGGATCATGAACATACTTTCGGAGCATAGATACGTGGAATACCGGATGAACTGACAGAGATGGAGGCAAAGCAAGCCTATATGCAACAGCGCCAATGCGCTCCAAGACCTCAAAAGGACCAATGAACCTCGGACTAAGCTTGCCCTTTTTCCCGAATCTCAAAACACCCTTCATCGGCGATACTTTAAGAAACACCCGGTCACTTACCATAAACACCAAATCTCTCCTCCTCCGATCCGCATAAGATATCTGTCGACTCTGAGCTGTGCGGAGCCGATCCTGAATGATTCGGACCTTATCTAAGGTCTGCTGAACTAGATCCGGACCCAACACCTTCACCTCTCCAGATTCAAACCAACCAACTGGAGAATGACATCGGCGGCCATATAATGCCTCAAAATGAGCCATCTGGATAGAAGACTGATAACTGTTATTATAGGCAAATTCCGCCAAAGGAAAATAACTGTCCCAATGGCCTCCAAAGTCAATAGCAGAAGCCCTCAGCATATCCTCAAGAATCTGGATGGTCCTCTCGGACTGACCATCAGTCTGAGGATGAAATGCAGTGCTAAGATCCACTCGAGTACCCAGCTCCTTCTGAAATGATCTCCAGAACTGAGTTGTGAACTGAGTACCGCGATCTGATATAATAAAGACTGGAGCACCATGCAATCTCACAATCTGCTCGATAAAGATACGAGCTAAGCTCTCCGATGAATAAGTAGTCCTCACGGGGATGAAACGAGCTGACTTGGTGAGACGATCCACCACTACCTATACTGAATCATGCTTGCCCAAAGTCAAAGGCAATCCAACCACAAAGTCCATAGTAATATGCTCCCATTTCCATTCCGGAATCGGCATGGACTGAGTCACCCTGGCTGGTCTTCTATGCTCATACTTTACCTGCTGACAATTTAAGCACCGAGACACATGATCAACAACATCTCTCTTCATTCCCTTCCACCAATATAACTCCCGAAGATCTTGATACATCTTCGTAATACCAGGATGAATAGAATACCGAGAACTGTGTGCCTCTGCCAATATCAGCTGCCTCAACTCCCCAACATTCGGAACACACAACCGACCGTTGAGCCGCAGTACACCATCATCTCCGATCATAAATGAGGTCACTCCCCCCACTTAAAACTCTATCTCGAATATCACGCAAATATGAATCATCAAATTGCTTTTCCTTGATCTGGGAAGCTAGGGATGACTGAGTCCCTATATAAGCAAAAACTCGGTCTGGCACAGAATCATCAAATCGCACTCCACTAATGAACAAGGCCTGCAACTCTCGAGCTAGTGGTCTCATATCAACATCAAGATAGGCAAGGCTACCCATAGACTTCCTGCTCAGAGCATCAGCCACAACATTAGCTTTCCCGGGATGATACCGAATAGCGATGTCATAATCCTTAAGCAACTCCAACCATCTGCGCTGTCTCCCGTTCAAGTCCTTCTAGGTGAACAGATACTGGAGACTCTTATGATCAGTAAAAATCTCACCAGGCTTACCATATAAATAATGCCTCCACAACTTTAATGCAAATACCACCGCCAATAACTCTAGATCGTGGACAGGGTAGTTCTTCTCATGCACTTTCAGTTGTCTCGAGGCATAAGCTATCACCTTGCCATTCTGCATCAAAACACCACCTAAGCCAATACCAGAAGCATCACAATAGACTGTGAATCCCCCGGATCCACTAGGCAAGGCCAATACAGGTGCTGTAGTCAAGACAGTCTTGAGCCTCTGAAAGCTAGACTCACAAGCAGCAGACCATAGAAAAGGAACATTCTTCTGCGTCAATTTAGTCAGTGGTGCTGATATGGAAGAAAATCCCTCCACGAACCGCCGATAATAACCTGCCAAGCCTAAGAAACTCCGAATCTCTGCAGGAGAAGTAGGCCTAGGCCAATTCTGAATGGCCTCCACTTTCTTGGGATCAACACTAATACCGTCCTTGGTTACCACGTGACCCAGGAATGACACGGTATCCAGCCAGAACTCACATTTAGAGAATTTAGCATACAATTCATAGTCTCTCAAGGTCTGAAGAATAATCTTCAAGATGCTCATGCTCCCCTCGGCTCCTTGAATATATAAGGATGTCATCAATGAACACAATAACAAAAGAATCAAGATATGGCTTGAACACACGGTTCATAAGATCCATAAAGGCGGCCGGAGCATTTGTAAGCCCAAATGACATGACAAGAAACTCATAGTGCCCATATCTCGTACGGAAAATAGTCTTAGAAATATCCTCAGACTGAATCCTCAACTGATGATACCCCGATCTCAAGTCAATCTTGGAAAAATGAGTAGCACCCTGAAGCTGATCAAATAAATCATCTATACGCGGTAAAGGATACATGATCTTGATAGTCACTTTTTTCAATTGCCGATAATCAATACACATGCGCATAGAACCATCCTTCTTCTTTACAAAAAGAACCGGAGCACCCCAAGGAGACACACTGGGTGTAATGAAACCCTTATCAAGCAAATCTTGAATTTGCTCCTTCAATTCCCTCAACTCAGCAGGAGCCAAACGATATGGAGGAATAGATATAGGCTGAGTACCTGGCAATATATCAATACAGAACTCAATCTCCCGCATAGGAGGCAAACCCGGCAAGTCATCCGGAAAGACCTCCGGATACTCGCATACTACCGGTACTCGATCAATAGATACCTCCTCCACTCGAACATCTCGAATAGAAGCAATATACCCTCCGCACCCGCGAGCTATCATCTTCTGAGCCTTCATGAATGATATGATCTTGTTCCTCGGAGAAGACCTGGAACCCTTCCGAATAGCCTTAGGCTCACCTTCAGCACCTATAGTCATGGACTTGGCATGGCAATCCAACGTCGCGTGACAGGATGCCAACCAATCCATGCCCATGATCATATCAAATTCCATCATATCTAGAAACATCAGGTCTACTAGAGACTCAACACCACAAATAGAAATCACACACTCTCGATACCCTTTATCTACACATATAGGATCTCCGACAGGCGTTGCCACCATAAATGTTGCATCAATAAAAACCAGATCCTTGCTCAAGCAAGGTGAAAATCCAGGAGACACATAAGAGAAAGTAGATCCCGGATCTATAAGGGCAAAGGCACTGCGGCCACAAACAGAAAGAGTACCTGTGATCACATCATTGGATGCCACTATAGAGGCATATAATTTTCCCGGTGTTAAGAAAGATATTGAATCGAAAGCGGACATGCTTGCTCACTGGGTAGATCGGGCTCGGCATCCTGGCGTGTCATAGCAAAAACCTGAGCTGAACCTCCAGAACCAGGAGCTCTCTGAACCGGCTGCCTAGGAGGAACCTGAGTGACAGGCCTAGCTGCCTGAGGAGAAAACCGAACAATAGCAGCAGAACTCTGATGTCCCGCGGAGGTAGGTCCAGATGAAGTAACATAGGGGCAATCCCTAACAAAGTGCCTGGGATCCCCACACTGGTAACAAGCCTTACTACCGCCTCCTCCGCGTCCACCTCCGGGCCTGCACATCCCATAGTGCCTCTGACGGCATCTCCCACAAACAGGTGGAACAGACTGAGATGAATCCCCACGCCTCTGAGACGGCTGAGGCCTATGAACACCCGACGAAGTACCCTGAGACGATAAAGCAGCGGCCTGAGGAAGTCTAGGGTGAGTATGACCACGGGAACCCTGGCCTCCATGCAAAGGACCACTAGAAATACCAGAATATCGTGACCTCTTGCTCGCTCTCTCTGCATCTGCCCTGGCATGAATATCCCCCATACGCCTCGCAATATCAACCACCTCATAATAAGACTTGCTGCCCATATTAGGGGCAACAGCTATCTGAAGACGAGGATGAAGACCCTCAACAAATCTAAGGACCTTGTCCCTCTCCAGCCCAACCATAGCAGGCGCAAATTGGGATAACTCCAAGAATCTGGTATCATAAGCAGACACGGACATGTCTCCCTGCCTCAACCTCTCAAACTCGCGCCTCTGGGCAACATGGTGGCTCTGAGGCACAAATCTACTCATAAACATGGCAACGAACTCGGCCCAAGACAAAGGAGGAAGATCACTGGATCTTTGTCTCATCACAGAAACCCACCACGTCTCGGCATCACCGGACAATCGGAAAGAAGCACATCACCAGAATATCTTCTCACACTTCTGAATATATCTCTGAGCAGAACAAGTAGCTGGTGTACCATCGAACTCGGGAGGCTTGAGCTTCATGAAGGACTCAATCCTCCAGCTACCTCCTCGTCACTCATAGAAAGAGCAGAAATAGAATGACCCAACTGAATACCCGACTGAGGAGCCAAAGTGGAAGGCTGAGCAATAGGACTAATAACTGGAGTAGACTGAGGAATCACCGGAGTAGCCTCAGGAGTCGGCGTACTCATAGCTGGAGTAGCTGGCTGGGGTACCGCAGAAGGTACTGGCATATCGCCCATAGGCGAGGCCTGAGATCCAAGCACGCCCATCATCCGCAATAGAACATCTGCAGAAATAGATACCGTTGTGCCCGGCACAAGAGAAGGCATAGTCGATGGGACATGTGCGACGGGTATCTCAGAAGACACCGGTGGCACTGTACTAGCCTGTCTGGCAGCAGGAGGTCTGCCCACAGAAGCTCTGGTAGTAGCCGCTCTCGGCTGAGTAGGTGCCCGCGCACCAGTCCTTGTGCTACGCACAGCTCTCCCACGGACCGACTCAGTCAGTACGTCACCAGCTCCCGAAGTAGAGGACGATCGCGTTCTCACCATCTGTCATAATCACATTAAAGGATTAGCACCTATGTAAGCATCATAGCACGAGAAGAGATGAAATGAAAGGAAACAACTCTTCCTAAAATGCCTTTGTCGACAACATACCCATAAACAAGAATCTGCTCGGACACTGCTCCATTGACTCCCTAAGACTCGACTTACAACCTAGGGCTCTGATACCAATTTGTCAAGACCCAATTTTCGGGGCTGTAATGGCACCTAAGTGTTACATCCTTAAGCGAACCACGAATAATTAAACTGACTCATAATGATAATTTAGATAAAAATATTTCAATAAAATGTAGGTGTAGACATCCACCCGAAATACAGTATCAATAGAGCATCTACGAATTCTGACATCCAATATATATATATATATATATATATATATATATATATAATACAAGATGTAGGAAGCGTCTAAACACTAAGGTGGATCAGACGGTATGCCACCGCGAACCATGCGGTTGGCTCACCTCAAGCAAAAATAATCGCAGCCTCGAACAGATCAGATAAGTCCAGCTGTCTGACTAGTAGAAGGATCTGCACATTTAAACAGTAAGTTATGAGCCAAAGCCCAGTAAGATCATCGACAGGCCTGCTAAATTACCCTTTCGGGACAAGTCTTTGATAATGCATAAGCAGATAACGGAAGTACAATCCACACCTTTACAGTAACCCATAAACATTACATACGATAATATAATTATACAACAACACAAGCAATAATACGCGAATACATAACATGGTCAATAATATAAAGATACATAATATAGGCAGCATATACAATATTATATTGATACTATAGCATAAGCAAAAATATAATTAACACACAGCATGGCGATGATATATCTCGCATACCACATAAGTAATGATATACCTAGCACATAGCATAAACACACACCCTGTGCGGCTTTGTTTATAGGTCATAACGCACCACAGGCCTCTGTCCCTATAAACAACTTTACTTATAGGTCATAACGCACCACAAGCCTCTGTCCCTATAAGTCTCCACATCTAGGTCATAACGCACCACCGGCCTCTGTCCCTAGATGGAATTTCGCTTCTAGGTCATAACGCACCACCGGCCTCTGTCCCTAGAGCATATCAATAATACACTGGCACACAACATCGACTATACACAAGTCACGTTTGTGCTTTCTCCTTTTTGTATAAATATAACGAGTAATACATAATACTATCTACTAGACAATGCTAGTCAATTAAGTACTCGACATCTTACTTAGCAAGATCAAATTCTTATCCGCAAACAAAATAGAGGTCAAGTCTCACTTACCTCAAAATCGGCTCAAGTGGCTAAGGAACGACCTTCTTTCCCAAACGATGTGCCTCCGTAAGACTCCTCTCAGAGCCAAAGAAATAGTGTCGCACTCGTAAGCTTGTGCGGAAAGGATTCTAAGCCCTTACGCAATTTAAGAGGCAATTTACAAAAATACCCCCGGGTCGGACGTACCCAAAAACCCGTAAAATTTATGTTTCCGGACTCCCCATACTCCCACGACTCCAAAAGTGCCATTATTGTACATACCCGAGTCCAACTCGGTCATTTTTCCCATTTCACAAATCTAGGGTTCAAACCCTCTTTCCAAGAATCGTCACTTTGATCCTCGGATTAAAGCGTTAAAAATGGGTAAGAATAGTTACCTTGTGTTTAGGAATGATTTTGGTACATCAAATTCCCCTTGGATTAGAAGCTCAAAACATGAAAATAAAAATGAATGCCCGCCCTAGTATATATAGCAGCCCGCAGCTTTAAAGAGTTGTACCACATGCTGTCCAAATTGTACCTCACTAGATAGCTTTCAGTAAAATACCCATAACTTTTCATAGAAATGTCCAAATGATACGAAGTTGGCGGTATTATAACCACAACTCAAAGAGCTACAACGTTCATGTTTTGATGTTTTTCCAATTCCTTATGGATTGATCTGAAAAATCGATTTCTTTCCGGCTGAACAGTAAAAAACAGAATTCAGCAGCTTTTTTGGCTTCGCACCAGGTCAGCCACTGTTTTTGGGTCCAAACGGGACCCCACGAAGCTCGAAATGACCTCAAATTTTGTACACAAGTCATACAAGACTTTTGTGACATGCTCGTCAAGACGAAACTCAATTCGACTCTCTAGAACTCAAAAAGTGGGTCCCACGGGAAAGGGTCAAATTTCGACTTTCGCCAAAATAGCGAATTTTAATCAAACGACCCCGGAATCCAAATTCGAAAGTTGCTACAAGTCACAAATGATGATACGAACCTAACGGAGCCCTCAGATCTCTCATCGGAGTTCGTTTACTCAAATCGAGCTCGAAAACCTCTTTTAACCTTTTTAAACTTCCGCAACGGAGACTTTATCAAAAGTCCTATCAAACGAGGTCCGTTTTAACTTTCGAAGGTTGCTACAGGTCATAAAATTACCATACGAACCTAACGCATCTATCAGATTTTACATCAGAGCTCATTTGCTCAAATCGAGCTCCGAAACCTCTTTTAGCCTTAACGAATATCCGAAACGGATGTCTTTCTCCGATACATATCTAACAAAGTTCGTTTTAGCTAAAAAATTTCAGGCATGTCATAATGGACCTTACGGAGCTTTTGGGATTGTTGACACGCAAATCGAGGTCCCGATTCCTAAAACGACTATTTGAGGTCGTTACAAAAGCTGGCTCTGCTACTCAACAACTGCTTTATATCAAATAAGCAGAAAATTTATATCAAATAAAGCTAAAGGCTTCATTCCTTATGTCTTAAGGCAATCCAGTTAGGAACCTGATATCCTATTCACATACGCAATACGCAGGCCAGGCCTATGTACAGGGTTTAAAGTCCCATAACCAAACCCTAAATAAATTACATTTATATGTTTTCCATAACTCACTGAGTACGAATATATAATCCTTTCCATCATCGGGGTCCAATTGACCCTTTAAACTATCAATTTAAGTCATTAAGGTGATGTCTAATATCCCTATTTTTACCGTAAAAATATATTCAAACACACGTAATACGCCAAGATAATGAGTTAACATCATTACCTGGAGATTTGGGGTAGAAATTCCTCTATTTTTTCCTCCTTCTCTTTCCCCTTTTCTTTTTTTTTTCTTTGCGTTTTCTATATTATAGCTCTCTGTTTGTTCTCAATGTTAATCCCAAAGCTAGCCGGCATTCTTTATAAAAAAAAAAAATAAATTCGCTACGACGATTAAAATTAGAATGGAACCCTAGAGGAGTCGAAATGATCCCAAATTTTTCAAGCAAGTTATACAACATGTAACACACTCGCTAAGGCAAATCTCAAATCGGACTCCCGAAACTCAAGATACGAATTAAAAGGAAAAAGGGCCAAATTATTAATTCTTTCGGAACTTTAGCCGAAATCAACCGAACAACCTCGAAACTCACTTCAAAAATTCACATATATCATAAATAACCATACGAACCTAGCGACGCTTTCAGATTTCGAATCGGAGCTCATTCGCCAAAATTGTGCTCGAAAACCACTTTTTTTACGATTTATCGTTAACGAAAACTGAAACCTTCTTCCGATGCCTACCAAACGAGGTCTAATTTGGCTCAAATTCTACAGACAAGTCAGGATGGTCCTTACGAAGGTTTTAAAATTGACGGCACGTCAATCGGGGTCCTAATTCCCGAAACGACTACTTAAGGTCGTTTCATTCTCCTCCACTTAGACTCTGTTCGTCCTCGAAGGAGCATGAGTCTAAAATAGATTTTACACCTCTAATGAGAATGCTTACACCAATTTTCAATGACATTTAGTACGAAACCAAAATCATATACAATGATAAGAGCTTTTAGGCTTTAAAGACCAAGATCAAACCTGATTCGTCGAAGAGGTAAGGATACCTCTCACGCATACTGGACTCAAGATCCCAAGTGTCCTCCTCACGAGGACGATTATTCCATCGCACTCGAACCATCGGAATCTGCTTCGAACGAAGTTTCTGGACATCACGTGCAACTATAGCAACTGAGAACTCCTCGAAGGTCAGATTCACATCTAGCTGAGCAGGGTCTAATTCGATCACTTCGGAAGGATCTCGGATACACTTCCGGAGCATCGATACATGGAAAACTGGGTAAACTGGCATAGAAGCTGGCAAGTCGAGCCGATAAACTACCTTACCAATACGCTTCTCAATACGGAAAGGGCCAATGAACCTGAGACTAAGCTTTCCTTTCCTACCAAATCTCTTTACACCTCACATCGGTGACACTTTCAGAAATACCATGTCCTCGACCTCGAACTCTAACTCTCGGCTCTTTCGGTTCGAATATGAAATCTGCCTACTCTGGGCGGTCCGTAAACAATCCTGAATAACACGAACAACATCAAGAGTCTGATGAACCATATCTGAACTCATCACCTCGACATCTCGAGACTCAAACCAGCCAATAGGAGAACGACATCGACGACCATATAAGGCCTCAAATAGAGCCATCTGAATAGAAGACTGGTAGCTATTATTATAAGAGAACTCTGCTAACGCCAAATGATCATCCCAGTAACCCCTGAAGTCCAGTGCACAAGATCTCAACATGTCCTCCAGAATTTGAATAACCCGCTCGGACTGACCATCAGTCTGAGGATGGAATGTTGTGCTAAGCTGCACCTGGGTCCCCCAACTCTCTCTGAAAAGACTGCCAGAACTGAGAAGTAAACTGGGAACCACGATCTGAGATATTGGATACAGGAGTACCATGCAGCCTAACCACATGCTCAATGAAAATCCGAGCCAATCTCTGAGCTGAATCAGTAGTCTTTACAGGGATAAAGTGAGCTGATTTAGTCAGTCTGTCGACAATGACCCAGACTGAATCGTGGCGCCGCGGGGTCTTTGGCAGACCAACTAGAAAATCCATCGTGATGTGCTCCCACTTCCACTCGAGAATGGGCAATGCCTGAGCTAACCCTGCTGGTCTCCGGTGCTCGAACTTAACTTGCCGGCAGTTCAGGCAATGAGATACATAATCAAATACATCTTTCTTCATCCCCTTCCACCAGTATAGCTCTCGGAGGTCCTGATACATTTTTGTAATACCAGGATGAATGGAATAACGCGAGCTATGAGCTTCACCGAGCACTGACTGCCTCAATTTCCCAACATCAGGAACACAGAGTCGACCATTAAACTGAAGAATTCCATCTGAATCAAGCTCAAAGGAGGGAACTCCTCCACTTAGGACACGACCACGCAACTCTTGCAGATGAGGATCCTCGAATTATCTTCCCTTAATTTGATTGACCAAGGAAGACTGAGCTGCAATACATGCTAAGACTCGACTGGAGTCTGGGAGAAGAAATCTCACGCCAGAGTCACCAAGGGACTGCAATTCTCGGGCTGAAAAGCCATGCTTCCCATGGACTTCCTGCTCAAAGCATCTGCTACCACGTTCGCCTTCCCAGGATGATAGCGGATAGTGAGGTCATAATCTTTAATCAATTCAAGCCACCTCCGCTGTCGGCCGTTAAGATCTTTCTGAGAGAGAAGATACTGCAGACTCTTATGATCTGTATACACCTCACAAGGCTCGCCATAAAGATAATGCCTCCATATCTTAAAAGCAAAGACCACATCTGCCAATTCTAAATCGTGAGTCGGATAATTCTTCTCATTCGGCTTCAACTGTCTGGAAGCATAAGCAATTACCTTCCCGTGCTGCATAAGAACACAACCCAAGCCCACATGAGATGCATCACAATAGACTACAAATCCACTGGTGCCCGAAGGAAGGGATAGCACTGGAGCTGAAGTTAATAAGGCCTTAAGCTTCTGGAAGCTTGCCTCACACTCATCGGACCATCGAAACTGAACCACCTTCTGCATCAAGCGAGTCGGGGCTGCAATAGTAGAGAACTTTTCCACAAACCTTCGATAATAACCTGACAATCAAGGAAGCTGCGAATCTCCGTCGGAGTGGTAGGATGAGGCTATTTTTGCACTGCTTCAATCTTCTTCGGATCAACCTTGATACCTTCACTAGATACCACGTGACCCAAAAATGCCACAGAATCAAGCCAAAACTCACATTTCGAGAACTTGGCATACAACTTACGATCACGGAGGGTCTGAAGAACCACCCTCAGATGATAATCATGCTCCTCGCGGCTATGAGAATAAATAAGAATATCATCAATGAAGACAATGACAAAGGAATCAAGGAATGGCTTAAACATCCTGTTCATGAGATCCATAAAGGCTGCAGGGGCATTAGTCAGCCCAAAAGACATAACAAGGAACTCACGAATCTTTAGCTGATGATAACCAGACCGCAGATCGATCTTAGAAAAGAATTTGGCACCCTGCAATTGATCAAACAAATCATCAATACGAGGCAAGGGATACTTATTCTTGATGGTGACCTTATTTAGCTGACGATAATCAATACACATCCGTATAGTCCCATCTTTCTTTTTCACGAATAGAACAGGAGCACCCCACGAAGAAATACTCGGCCTAATGAACCCCTTATCAAGAAAATCTTGCAACTGCTCCTTCAGCTCCTTCAACTCTGATGCGGCCATGCGATAAGGAGGGATAGAAATAGGCTGAGTCCCTGGCACTATATCAATGCCAAACTCGATCTCTCGATCAGGAGGAAGTCCAGGCAAATCATCTGGAAACACGTCAGGGAACTGCCTAACGATAGGAATAGAATCAAGAGATGGAATCTCCACAGTGGTATCTCGAACCATGGCAAGATACGCTGAACACCCTTTATCCATCATCCGTTTTGCCTTCAGGAAAGAAATAACATGCCCCCGGGTGGCAAATAAGAGCTCTGCCATACCACCGGTGCTGAACAAGGAAGAGAACTGAAGAGACTTGGCAACACTCTAACGTCGCATGACACGACACCAACCAATACGTGCCAATAATAACATCAGAATCAACCATATCTAAGATTAAAATTAAAATGCAACCCTAGAGGAGTCGAAATGATCCTAAATTTTTCGAGCAAGTTATACAAAATATATGTAACACATTCGCTAAGGCAAATCTCAAATCGGACTCCCGAAACTCAAGATACGAATTAAAAGGAAAAAGGGCCAAATTATTAATTCTTTCGGAACTTTAGTCGAAATCAACCGAACAACCTCGAAACTCACTTCAAAAATTCACATATATCATAAATAACCATACGAACCTAGCGACACTTTCAAATTTCGAATCGGAGCTCATTCGCCAAAATTGTGCTCGAAAACCTCTTTTTTTACGATTTATCGTTAACGAAAACTGAAACCTTCTTCCGATGCCTACCAAACGAGGTCTAATTTGGCTCAAATTCTACAGACAAGTCAGGATGGTCCTTACGAAGCTTTTAAAATTGACGGCACGTTAATCAGTGTCCTAATTCCCGAAACGACTACTTAAGGCCGTTTCAATGAGCTTGCTTGTTGTTGCTTTTCTAACCAAGTTTTTGATGTTGGAATTGGAAAAATGTTCTTTATGGTTGATTTTGATACTTGGCTATATCATAAGAGTGTGCACTTTGAGCATGAGTGTGTGAGTTTTGTTCCATCCTTTTTGTTTTGTAGTACTTGAAAAGTTATTGAGTTGGTACTTATTCACGTCATGGTTTTGCAAGGTACAAATTCAAGGATGAATTCCTTTAAAGAAGGAGGGAATGATGCGATCTGGATTAGTACTCGAAGCCATGGAGGGTTCACTGTCAACATCCGGAGCTTGGAATGCTTTAAGAGGGCTTGAAAGCCAAGAATCAAGTCAAAGGATTGGCCAAACAAGCAACTGAGAGCTCACTGGAATCTGTGTCCATGCGATCGCGAGGCAACAGGCGTGACCATGCAGAAGAAATCCATTCCAATGCGCGATCGCGAGATGCTGAATGCTATTGCAAACAAGCTTCAGCTCACAAGGCGCGATTTCCACACACAAGCCGCGATCGCGGTGAAGGACGTCCTGGGGCTTTTTAGTCCATTTATCCTTATAATTAACTAGCTACTATAAATAGCCTAATTCTAGGGTTTATTCATTAGCAAGATTTTGGATGATTGAGAATATTCTTGTGAGAGTGAGTGTGTAGGTTTAATCCTCTTTCCTCTTCTTGGATCTCTCTTGGATTCTCTTGTGTGAGAGATCTATTGCTTGAGTTCAAGTCTCCTCCCCCTTGGATATTGGTCTTTTATTGTATTCGTCTAGATAAGGGCACTACAATTTTTTGTAGCGTTCTTATTTACTTGCAATTTTGGGATTGATTCCTTTCTTTCTTCTATTTATGTTCCAATTCCTTCTATCCCTTTACTTTGTGTCGTTTATTTTATCGTTTGGTTACTCATTTTCGATTCTTAGAAGTTAGGATCATATCAATGGATTCTATTAACCTATCTATTTGGGGCAAAGGGTAGGAGTCTTTAGGGCAAGCTTTATTCAGGTCGGTGCAGTCGACACACATTCTCCACTTGCTGTTTTTCATAGGTACCACTACCACATTAGCAAGCCAATCTGGGTACTTGACTTCTCTTATGAATCCATTATCGAGCAACCTCTTGGTCTCATCTTGGATCGCCTTCTTCTTTACTCCAGTGTGGGGTCCTTTTTTTTTTGTTTCATTGGGCGATGGTTGGGATCTACATTCAACTTATGCGTGATGATTTCAGGATCGATCCCTACCATGTCTGCATGAGACCAAGCAAAGCGATCATCATTAGCTTTTAGCAATTCGATGAGTAGCTTTCTTAGACTCAGCATCCAGCTCCGAGCCCACAAATATTTTCTTTCTAGAAACTCTTCTGACAAGGCATAAGATTCCAGCTCTTCGACCATTGAGTCCCCGGCCTTTTTCTTCTGAGGTTCTTGAATGAAAGTTGGGATTCTCACTTCCTGCTTTGGATGAACCACCTCTTGAATTGAACTCTCCTATTTACAAGGCTCCGAGCCGCTTGGTTGTGATTTCAGGTGCCCGATCGGGGCATTCCCACTTTTTACGGCGACTGAATAGTATTTCTGAGCTGTTAATTGGTCACCTCGAATTGCACGAATTCCCTACGGGGTAGGAAATATAATCACCTGGTGGAGGGTTGACGGTACGGCCTCCATTTCATGAATCTAAGGCCTTCCAAGGATAAAATTGTAAGCCATATCCTCATTCATTACTTGAAAAGTTGTTTCCTTGTCAACCCCCTCGATGGTGGTTGCAAGGGTGATTTCCCCTAAGGTTCTTTCTATAAAGTCATTGAACCCTGTTAAAATGATTGTTTTTGGAACAATGAGATCCTTTAACCACATTTGTTCAATGGCTCTATGACTGATGATATTCACAGAACTCCTAGGATCTATTAAGACTCGTTTTACGTCTGAGTCGTTGATCCTCAAGGTAATAACCAGAGCATCATGATGAGGGGTCATCATTTCGCAGCAATCCTCCTCGTCAAAAATGATTTCATTGTCACTTCCTTTAACTTGGGTTCTTCTTTCTGTAACGGTTGAGAATTTCGCAGACTTTCTCACCAAGAAGAGATTGACAATGTATACTTCCATATCGCCGGTTATGACGTTCGCAGATTTTCGTGACGTTGAGAGAATTGACATCTTGCTAAGATCCAGAAAAGATTCGACTTCGGAACAAGCATTATTATCAAGTCTCTACAGACGACGCCAATTTGTGTTGGCCTAAATTGAGCTAGGACAATAAATAGAATTTGTTTTGGGGTTGATTGGTAATTTGGTTGTATCAAATTTATGATCGAACCGAGATTAAATTTAAACGAGGCAAATGCTTAATGGAATTAAATAAACGAGGCAAAGCATAAACGAGTAGTAATGTGGAGAAAATGAGACAAAGCTTAAGAGAAGAAATATAAGTCAAGTGTTGTATTTCTGGATGATCTTCTTGATTACAAAGGGTTCCTATTTATAGTTGATAGGAGCGAGAAGATTACAATTGCATTCAGTCGTAATTATTTTGTATTCATAGCCAGCTAACGATCTCTCTTTCTAATGCTTGAGCAACGGTCGTACAACAGTCGACGATTATAATTAGTTGTGGTTGTTTGCCGAGGCAATATGCTCCCTCGAAGGGTCGCCGTATTGATTATTCTTCAATCTTTCCGAGCTCTGATCTTGTATTTTGCTCGATCTTGCCCGAGGTGGAGGTGAAAAGCACCTCCTCGAGAGGTTGTCCTCGGTGAAACTTGACTGTCTCTTGGTTTAAGCCTTTGCACCGAGGCGACGGGGTTTTTACCCAATATAACAACTGGACTAAGCTGGATGCCTTATATCATGTTATACCAGATGACATTATTATCAATGAGAACATTGAAGATGTTTCAGAGTGGATGGCTAATGGGAGCTGGAACGACCAATTGATGAATGAAATATTCTCGTAGGACATTGTTGATCATATTAAGCAAGACATTCACTTTTCTAGAAATGGAGATACCTGGGACAAGCCATGGTGAATGCCTACTACTTCTGGTAAATTCTCTGTGACTAGTGTTTTTGGGTTCCTTAGATGGAGAGTTGATCCACATTCAGAGTACAAGTTCATTTGGGTTAAGGGTTTTTCATTTAAGATATCTTTTTTCATATGGAGGCTTTGGCAGTCTAAGGTGCCAACTGATGACATGTTAAGGAAAATAGGGATTTCAATAGTCTCTAGGTGTTATTGTTGTATGAATAGCCAGCAGGAGAACTTGACTCATGTGTTTCTAACAAGTCCGGCTGCTTTAAGAGTATGGAGGTTTTTTTCTAGATGCTGCAGGTATTCAGATTCATTTGGTTCAGCTGAAGCAGGCTATTAGAGTTTGGTGGAACTATGATCCCTGCTTAAAACGTAAGCGACTGTATGCTATGCCTGCAATAGTTACATGGGAGCCATGAAAGAGAAGGAATGTTATGAAGCATGAAGGTATAGTTTCTGTGAATAGAGTTATTCATGAGGTAAATAAAATAGTATTCTTTCTTGCTAGGGTGAGGTACCCATGGTTGATAGAGATGCTACCTTTATGGCCGGACATGATCAAGTTTCTGGAAGAGTATATACCGATACTTATTACTAAGAGGGTGGCATGGCAGTCTCCTTTTGAAGGGTGGTTCAACTGCAATACTGATAGGGCTTCTAGGGGTAACCCAGGTCCTAGTTCTTTTGTTTTCTGTGTGAGAGATTGTGTAGGTGATTTGGTGTATGCTAGAGCTGTAGATATTGGAGAAATTACCAACATAGTAGCTGAGTCGAAGGGTATTTTAGAGGGATTGACCTATTGTGTAAAGAAGGAGATTCATCCGTTGATTTTGGAGACAGACTCTCTTGTGATGAAGAAGTTTATAGAAGAAAAATGGGATCCTCCTTGGTGTATTTTGAAGGAAGTTGAGAAGATCAAGGAGTTGAAGAATAACTTTAATGTTATCTTTCAACATGTGCTAAGGGAGGGGAACACAATGGCGGATTTTTTAGTTAACCTTAGTTTCTCTTTTGTAGGTGAGATGACATTTCTTTCATTCTATGATTTGCCTAGTACAGGGAGAAAGCTCATTAATATGGACAAAGCTCATATTCTTAATCTTAGGATTAGGATGGCAAAGAGGAGAGCTCCGGATTGATTATTGTACTCAAGTTGTTTAATGATTCTTGCTTGCTTGAGGGCTATACATTGTCATTCTTTTTCCCAGTGGTATTAGTGTGGGTTGTGTGGTTTCATGCTCATTCTAGGGAGGAGCTGATAGTGTATAAGTGCTTGAGTTTAAGTAAGATGTTGGTTATTGATTTACATATTGTAATACATGGTTGGATACAAATTGTAGAATATTTCTTGATGTTGGACTCCAAAAGAAGGCTTGGAAAGAGTCTACGTGCCCATCATATGTTTAGGCGAGCTATTTTTTTGTATGTTGGTGGACATCCAGAAATATCCCATGGATAACGAGCGAGCCAGTGAGAGATTTGAGAAGAAGGAGTGGCTGGCCAGAATTTGCATTAGCTCAACGAGCGTCGTCGCGAGCTCCTTGCTGCCAGGCAGAATTTCGGCTTCCCTAGTGAGCGCCTTGGCGAGCTCGGCAGTTGGCATTGTTGGGGCGGGCAGATTTCGCTCGCTACTAGCGAGCTTCTCAGCGAGAGCAGCTAATCTCTTGGCGCGGGCAGAATTATCAAGGCCTCAACGAGCTCTCTAGCGAGCTAAGTTGAGGTTTTTGGAAACGGAAAAACTTGAAGGGAGTTAGCAGGAGCTTATGCTTGATTTAATCTCTTAGAGTAGTTGAATGGAAGTGGGTCTTAACATTCATAGTTGCTTTGTTCGGTCTTGAAATCATAGCACCTGGTGAGAGCTTTAAGGTGCTTTCTCGATTTCGACCCTTGGCATGTGGATGTTTAGTGACGCGTACTTTCTGGATGTACTCCGTAGCTAGTTTTTCAATTATATTAGACATTTAGTTAGCTAGCTTCATCTTTGATTTCCACTTACCAAGATGCAACAAAATGACTTAGTAAGTTTTTCATGATTATTAATATATTAGCTACTAGGCTAATTGCCTAGTAGTATATTTGCTTAAGAAACAGGCGAATGCATGAAATAAGGCTAGCACACAACATTGATATTTTATTTTTCTTCTTTTTGGGTTGACTAGAGTTGAAGTTCAAAAACTTGGATTCAATTACCTTTTTTCACAGCCAATTGTATTTTCAGGCACTATCTAAGTAAAATTTCACGCAGAGCCTATTTTAGGCATGCCATTTAAGTTTTAATCAGTTTTTAAAAATTATTAGCTTTTAGCCACTATATTGAGCTTCAAACCAATATATGCCTAACTTCAAACCTGAAGGTATGAAGTTGAAATTCAAACGTAAAGGTAATGAAATTCAACTTCAAACATTTCAAGTTAAGAACCGAAGGTCTGAGGTTCAACATGAAGGTCCAAAGTTAGAACTTCAAAGTGCAAAAGAAATTTATTGAATAATATTTGATAAGTTCCAAAATAAATTAAGTTGTGAAATGCATATTAAATTTCAAGAAAGTAAAAACTAGAAAAATACATAAATCATAGATGTTTCCTCAAGTGTTTCGTCAACGACTCAAGGCATTGCGTATGTTATTTTTCCAAGTGAACCTTAAACTTCATAGTCCATCCACTAGGTATCCCGATGTAATAATTCCAAAGTCTCTGACAAAAATTACACTTAGCAGTTTGAGTATCACTATTTTTTGTAATAAATTTTCAAACTTCAGATCTATTTCTTCGTTGGGCTTCACGTTGAGCTTGAGTAGGTTGATTTCCAGACATTTTGATAGAAATTTAGAAAATAGACTTTGATAGAAATTTTAGAGAGAAATAGATAGAAAAATATTGAATTGTGATAAAATTGATGAAATAAGGAAGTATTTATAGGAAAAAATAGGTTGGGGGTTGTTGGGGCGCTTAAGGGGGGTGGGGGAGGATAAAATAGCCGTTTTTGGCCGTTGCCAACGGCTATATTTCAAAAGTTGAATTTTTTTTCTTGAGTCCGGTCCGAACCGGTCCGGTTCGGCGTTTTTAAACTATTTTTTTAGTTTTTTCTTTTTTTTTTTTTGCTTTTAAGTATTTGATAATTTAAAATTAAAGGTAAGTAAATAAAAATAATATAACAAAGAATTATAACTTAATAGTAAGGCCTAACACTTTTTATTTTTTTGAAAGTACATAGTAAGTTAGTATTTAGTATTTAGTGTTTAGGAATTAAGTATTTAGTATTTAGTAACATAGCTAAATTAAATTGCAAAGCTATATATTAATAAAAATAATATAACAAAAGATAAATGAACTAAAGGTAAAAAATTCAGAGAATATAACAAAGAATGATTACTTAATAGCAAGGCGTAACACATTTTATTGAATAGTTTTTAAATTTTTTGCAAAGTACATATGTAAATTAAATTGCAAAAGTACATATTAATAAAAACAACTTCTCATTTCTCAATAATATCTTCTGGCAACTCAGGAGGAAATGTGGCAAAGATTTATCTTCTTCAAATAAGTTTCGTTATATACATTTTCACCACCTGATAAGATTTCGGTTGCATATATTGTATCTGCTTCTTCATTTTCTTCAGGCAATCCAAAATTTCTTTGCTCCACTCTAATCCAATCTCTGAATAATACGGTTGTTTCCAATACTTCTTCCTTCAATGAATGTCTATGATCTCCAATTTATAATCATCCTTGGCTAAACGCGCTTTCTGAAGCATCTGATGATGCTTGAATTGTTTAAAATATCCCGCACCATTTTTGATAGCACTGAAAATTGTGCTTGTTGATCATTCGAAAATTGCAGTAGTTGATCACTTCCAAAATCCTCAATTTCCTTTGGAGCATGAATTAAATAAACATCAAGCTCGTTGAATGCGCCGCCACTCGATTGACTGCTAGAAAACCTTTGATTAAGGCTGGCAAAACTTCACAACCTAGCAGCATCTCTTTTACTCTCCTGCGTTGAATTTAAACTGGTTGAATGTGGAACACTTGGAACAACATTATCAGCTGCACACCTATATCTTTCATAAATCCGTTGGCAATTTGGAAATACCTGCGGACAAGTTTCTTCTACACTTGGTGTTTCATCAAACAGTAATTTTCAATGATCGATAAATTTCTCTAATAAGCATTTCGGTATTAAACCGTTTAAAATAAGGATGTAATACAGAAGCAACGCAATAAAGTGGTGGAATAGGGAAAAAATATTTTTAAAATTTTTTTCAATCATTTGAGCAACGACATTTTCATAACCAGGCACTACTTTATATTCTTTAAGTAATTCTTATATTCCAGCTATAAAATAAAACATGGTAGGAACTGTAGGATAATATTGACCGAAAAATTCTTAAGTAGCAAGAAAAAAAATTCTAAAAATATAAGAAGATGGAGAACAAGGTTCCAATCCCCTTCATTAAGGTGATACTCTGCAGCATGACCATTAAACATGTTAGTTATAGCCTTTCGTAACTTGTAAGCAACAGACAAAAACTCATATACAGTGTTCCACCTAGTTGCAATTTCCTTAGAAGCTTTTCTAGGATCCAAACCTTCTTTTATACACTCTGCTTTAAATTCCCTCCATCTATCCTATTTTCTAGATTTAAAAATATAACTAATTAATATTAATCGTACAACAATAGTTAAAAGAGTAGAAAAGCTCTCGGCGCACTGTAAGCCCATTCTGCTAACGTGCACCTGAGCTCCGATCAGCCATGGCTAACGAACACGAGAAAGACCACCAAAAAACACAGGGAAACAAGAAGCAAGGATACTGATTAAAAACGCTAGGGTAAATAACAACTCTCCATCAATACTATTGAAAACACCTATGAACAAAATTACTACAAGTCTATGCGAACAGGGATCTAGTAATCTGATACAGAGCAAGCAGAATCTCTCTACGGGCGTCGCTGAAACAGAAAAGGAACAAACACAATAACAAGTGAGTGAAGAAAAGGCAGAGGTACAGAATATTTCTAGATCTAGTAGGGAAGAGGGAGCTAAGAAGGCCCAGCAAGTGGCGATGAGCTTACCAGATAAAAGGGGAACCAGTGGAGATAAGAAGACGGCTGCAATAACATCAGTGAAAATATCAGCAGAGAATAACAAAGCAGATCCAATTAGGGAACCCAGAATAGAGGATAGGGCAAAGCAAAATTGGGCAGGATTATTCACAAACAACCGGACCCCTGGAAATGGTATGTCTTTATCCTATATTCCTTCTACGATTATAGATGGAAAAACGATTGTTACCCTAGAGGAGGAGGAAATCATATCACAAACTGAAGTATGGAGAAATGTTTTGGTAATTTACACAATTAGGGATGCACCTAGCTTTACTACAATGATGAATTATGTGGCCAGAACTATATTACCATGATGAGGGTTCTACATAGCAAAGTTCAACGATAGATAGGATAAAGATGAGATTCTATATTCAGGTCCCTACACCTATAATTACAAACCATTTATCCTAAAGGAATGGACACTAAATTTTGATTTTAAAGAGGAAATACCCAAGAATATGCCTCTGTGGGTACAGCTACCAAACTTACCCTTAAACTGTTGGGGTCCAAGATCATTGAGCAAAATTGCAAGCCGCCTAGGTAACCCAATCTATGCGGATGAGTGCACTACTAAGCAGACCAAAGTCTCATATGCAAGAATATCGCTTGATGTGGATATTACCCAAGTACTTCCAGAGGAGATAATGATTTTTGATCCATATGGCTGAAAAATTGCACAGAAAGTTGTATATGAGTAGAAGCCCTTATTTTGTAAGTCTTGTCTCATGTAAGGGCATGAATGCCCCCACAGAAGTGACAAAGGATATGTAGCAACAGTATGTCAGGCCAACACAAGGTGGAAAAGGCAACCACAGGGAAATCACAAAGCCACATGTCCAAAAGTGGGTTAGCAGGCAACATGCTAAGGAGGCAACAGAGGGGGTAGTGAAGCCACAACCTGCAATACAACATCAGCCAGTAAGGGAAGATGTAAACAAGAAGAAGAATTCACAAGCAAGCAATGGGAGTATAAACAAGAATGAAGAATGGCAAAAAAACTCCTAAAGGAACAAGAGAAGTAGAGTCATATGCAGCAAAAGTCCTAAAAGAAGAGGGTCAGAAAGATGCTCCAGCAGTTTCACCTATGAAAATAATAAACTCTTGCTCTCCTTTGGCTACGACATCTCTGGGAATAGAGGAGGCAAATAGATCCCCTGATGAGAGGGTCAAAACCTTAACAACATGAATTGGTTAGTGTGGAATGTGAAGGGAATTAACAAGCCCTTCAAGCAGTGGGACATGAGGGAGTATTTGAAAAAGAACAAAATAGACTTGGCATGTATAGTAGAAACAAGGGTGAAGGAAATAAAATATCATATAGTAGTTAATAAGATAGCTAAGGGGTGAAGAAGTGTGCACAACTACTCCAAGGCATATAATGGAAAAATTTGGCTGATATGGCAAGAAGAAAAAGTTGCAGTCCAGATACTAACTATAGAAGACCAGTTTATACATTGTAGAGTTACAGATAGGTCCTCTGATTTTAGATGTTTCATAACAGTGGTGTATGGGAAAAACACCATCGAGGAGAGGAAAAGTTTGTGGTAAGGACTAATGGGGGTAGGGAACTCTAAATCAGATCCATGGTGTCTGCTTGAAGACTTCAATTCTCCATTAAATGCAGAGGATAGAGTAGGAGGGCAAGAAGTATCAGAACCTGAAACTAGGGACTTTCAGCATATGATTGACAGCCTTCAATTAACAAGCACGAAAGCAGCAGGCAGATTTTACACATGGGCAAATACTCACATTTGGAGTAGGATTGATTGGGCTCTGTGCAATATCCCCTGGATGATGGAACATGGGACCTTGATAGCTCAATTCAGGGAGAATGCATTCTCTGATCACTCCCCAATACATATTGAACATGCTACAACCAATGGGCAAGCCAAAAGGCCATTCAGGTTTTTAAATGTCCTTGCAGAAAATGAGGGAGTCTTACCACAGGTTGATAGAATATGGAAGCCGGAAATTCTGGGGACTAATATATAAAGAATATGACAGAAGTTGAAGCTCTGCAAAGAGCCACTTAAAGAACTAAAGAGAACTGAGCTTGGGAACATAGACCAAAGAGTGTACGAAGCAAGGGAGCAGATGCAAGCACTTCAAAGCTTAGTCACAAACAACTGGGATCAGAACCTGGTAACACAAGAAAAGGAGGCAATGGCTACCTTAAACAAGTGGTCAGACATAGAAGAAAGAATTCTGAAACAAAAATCAAAAGCCCATTGGATTGAGGTTGGGAATTGAAACAACAAATACTTTTTTGCTTGTATGAAATCAAGAGGCAATATAAACAATATCTCTATTTTGAAGAAGGCTGATGGCACTATCTTGCAGAAACAAGCAGACATAACAGGAGAAGTGATCCAGTTTTACAAAGGGCTAATAGGATCTACTAACTCTACACTTCCAAGGGTTGATCTGAAAATGATGAGAGAGGGGGCAAGCTTAACATTACAAGAATAGAGAGACATGTGCTCAGCTGTTACACAAGAGGAGATAAAAAAAGCCCTGATGGCCATAGATGACAACAAAGCCCGAGGTATAGATGGTTTTAATGCCCTATTTTTCAAGAAAACCTGGAGCGTAGTGAAGGAGGACCTCTGTCAAGCAGTTCAGGAATTATTTAAGAAAGGTAACATGTTGAAAGCCATAAACAACACTGTTGTAACATTAATACCTAAAAGTTCTCATCTTGAAACTATGAAAGATTATAGGCCAATTGCCTGCTGCTCTACCCTTTACAAGGTCATTTCTAAGGTGATTTCAAATAGAATTAAGGCTGTCATATATGGAATTGTGGGGCATAGTCAGTATGTATTTATTCTAGGAAGATTAATCTCAGATAACATTATACTTAGCCATGAATTAGTGTCACGACCCAATTTCCAAGGGCTCGTGATGGCACCTAAACAACATTTGCCTAGGCGAACCAATGAAACAAGATGCGGAAAGGAACAATAATGTGAAAAGATCATAAATGGATATATAAATATAAAAGGGTGAAGTCCAAAAGAATATATCCACAAAAGAATTGGAGCATTCTAAGAGTGACTCAATAAAGTATGAATATACATCAAAGAAATCTGAGTCCTATCTCTAAGTGACTCCGGCGGTATGCCACCACGGTCTGTGTGGTCGGCTCACCTCAATCAAAAGTCTCAGAAGCCTCGGGAACAGCTAACGTCCGGGCTGCTGACTGGATGAAGGACCTGCGCACGTAGCAGAGTAAGTTATGAGCTGAAGCCCAGTAAGATCACCGACAGGCCCGCTAAGGTACCCTTGCGGGACAAGTCGCTACATGCATCATAAGCAACAACATACTATAGTAATCATACAATAAAGTAGTGAAATCACAAATAGATGTAACACATTCCATACACACAAGTAGTAACCAGAAGTCTCAAGGATTATGCCCATCCAACGTAAGGCATAGGTCAACTCAGCGGCGGTTTGGAGGTCCAATCTCTACTCCCGTGCCGACTAACCTAGACCTACGATGGACTAGCAACACCACTACTAAGTATCAACCATATACCGTGACCCGAAGTCACTATCACAATCATGAATAAGTAGACCAACGACCCGTAGTCGTTGGCTCATCTCAAATCTGTCTACGATCGCACCACACCCCCTGTCAAGTACGTCGTATCTCAATAAATCAAGTGACCACACCACACCCCCTGTCAAGTGTGTCACATCTCAAAGATCAAGTGTCCACACCACACCCCTTGTCAAGTGTGACACATCTCATAGTATAGGCGACACCACACCCCCTGTCAAGTGTCCCTCTAACAGTATTAATATCCACGACATTAATAACAATAACAGAAATAATAACAGAAATATTAATAACGATAATATTTCACAGTCACCGTAACCCAGGTTGGTTATGCTAGCTGAACGTAAGGCGAAGGTTAACCCGACCACAGTTTGGGGGTACAATCCCTACTCCCATGTCGTCCAACCCAAGGTTACGTATAGACAGCACTACCCAACCCGGCACGTGAACAAATCAAGTACCAATATCATACAAAAGCCGGCAAAATCCTCGGCAAGACATTTATCATGACATGCCGACAACATCCTCGGCCATGTCCCAAGTTCTTGCTATCTAAGCATGGCGTAGCAAGCGTTACTATGATATAAATTTAAGCTACCTCGACGTAGCATTTAGACCGGCACATACCTCGGTCGAGTCACAATCTCGCTATTTATAACAAACAATAATAGCAAGTAATTCACATCATTAATCCTAACCATTGTTAGGTATATATATGCGTACATGAAGCATACTAGCATGAAGGAAGAGTCCACAAGCACAATAGAGGTCAAGTCTCACTTACCTCGAAATTCGGGCTCAAATGCCGGGAAGAATCTCCTTTCCCGCTCTCCTTTTCCGCGAAGGACTCTCCACTAGGTCTATTAAGACAAGATATAGCACATATGAGTGCTCAATTATAGCTATTTAAGCCTATAGGCATCCTATGGTAAAATTTACCAAAATTCCCCCGGGTAGGGCCGAGCCCTAAATTTACAAAATGTACTTTTCCGGACTCCCCACGCTCCCGTGAGTCCAAAAGTACACTTAGATTCCACATGCGAGCCTTGCTCGATGTCTTTCCCCAATTCTTAAGAATCTAGGGTTCTAACCCATTTCTAAGAATCAACCCTTTGATTCTTGTGTTAATCAACATAAAGATGGATTGAAAGGGCTTACCTTAAGTGTAAGTATGATTGAGTCTTCAAGAAATACCCAAAAATCGCCTCAAGAGCTCACCAAATGATTTTTATAAGTTATGAACCGAAATTGCCTTTTTATAGCAGTTTTTTTTTTTTTTTTGCCTCTGTGACACCTTCTTTTGAAAAACTCATAACTTTTGATAGGAATGTCCAAATG
The DNA here is from genome assembly GCA_037355625.1 of Petunia x hybrida. Classification (NCBI taxonomy): domain Eukaryota; kingdom Viridiplantae; phylum Streptophyta; class Magnoliopsida; order Solanales; family Solanaceae; genus Petunia; species Petunia x hybrida. Next base: position 11,727,195 of record JBBBVM010000024.1, read on the forward strand.
ACCTGAAACCGGTGCCGTTAGAACCACAACTCAAAGGGCTACAACTTTCATGTTTTGAGTTTTTCCTAATTCCTTACGGATTGGCCGAAAAATCAGCTTTTATCCGGCTGTTTGCGCCAAAACAGAACAGAAAAGTCGCACCAGATTTTCTACTGTTTTAGGGGCAAAACGGGACCCTACGAAGCTCGGAATGATCCCAAATTTTGCACACAAACCATAAAATACTTGGGTGACATGCTCGTCAAGACGGAACTCAATTCGGACCTCCAGAACTCAAAAAGTGGGTCCCACGGCAAAGGTTCAATTTTCGACTTTCGCCAAAATAGCGAAATTTAACCAAACGACCTCGGAATCCAATTCCGAAAGTTGCTACAAGTCACAAATGACTATACGAACCTAACGGAACTTTCGGATCTCTCATCGGAGCTCTTTTGCTCAAATCAAGCTCGGAAACCTCTTTTAACTCTTTTAAACTTTCGAAACAGGGACTTTATCAAAACTCCTATCAAACGAGGTCCGTTTTCAATTTTGAAGGTTGCTACATATCATAAATGACGAGACGGACCTAACGGTGCGCTCGGATTTTCCATCGGGGTTCGTTTACTCAAAACGACCTATCGAAACCCCAAATTCCTTTCTGGAATTTCATAAACGGATCCTTTTCTCGAAAACCTATCAAACGAACTCCATTTCGACTCAGATTTCACAGACGGGTCATAAATGACCTAACGGAGCTTTTGGGACTGTCGACACACAAATCGAGGTCCCGGATCCCGTAATGACTATTTGAGGGTCGTTACATTCTCCCCCACTTAGAATCTCGGCCGTCCTCGGACGAGCCTAAGTCTAAGGTAGGATCCACACACTAGCCACGGAGCTGGCACAGATTTCGAGGACCCCTCGGTACCACCCGAAATCAACAAAACTTAAAAATGCAAATTCAGGCTTAGAAAATACAAGGATTTCATACCTGAATCATCGAACAAGAGCGGATGCCTCTCACGCATCTCGGACTCAAGCTCCCAAGTGGCCTCGGCAATGGAGTGATGCCCCCACTGAACTCTCACAAGCGGGATCACCTTCGATCTCATCTTACGGACCTCTCTAACCACAATAGCAATAGGCTCCTCCGAATAAGCTAAGTCGCCATCTACCTCCACGGAAGCCATATCGATCACATGAGACAGATCGTGAACATACTTCCGGAGCATGGACACATGGAACACCGGATGAACAGACAGAGAGGGAGGCAAAGCCAGTCTATAAGCAACGGCGCCAACGCGCTCCAATTTCTCAAAAGGCCCAATGAACCTAGGACTGAGCTTGCCTTTCTTCCCAAATCTCATAACACCCTTCATGGGAACTCAAGATCTCTCCGCCTCCGATCTGCATACGATATCTGCCGGCTCTGAGCCGTGCGGAGTCGATCCTGAATAACCCGAACCTTATCTAAGGTCTGCTGCACCAAATCGGGCCCCAACACCTGGACCTCACCAGACTCGAACCAACCGATAGGCGAGCGACATCTCCCACCATACAATGCCTCAAACGGAGCCATCTAGATAGAAGCCTGATAGCTATTATTATACGCAAACTCTGCTAGCGGCAAATGGCTATCCCAATGGCCTCCAAAATCAATAGCACACGCCCTCAACATATCCTCGAGGATCTGAATGGTCCGCTCAGACTGGCCATCAGTCTGCGGGTGAAATGCAGTGCTGAGGTCGACCCTAGTACCCAGCTCTCTCTGAAAAGATCTCCAAAACTGAGCTGTGAACTGAGCACCTCGGTCAGAAATGATAGAAACAGGAGCACCATGCAATCTCACAATCTGCTCAATGAAGATACGAGCCAGACGCTCTGAGGTATAAGTAGTCCTCACTGGAATGAAGTGAGCCGACTTCGTCAGTCGATCAACTACTACCCACACCGAATCATGCTTACCCACGGTAAGCGGCAAACCAACTACGAAATCCATAGTGATCTGCTCCCACTTCCACTCGGGAATGGGCATAGACTGGGTCACCCCGGCTGGCCTCCGGTGCTCATACTTCACCTGCTGGCAATTCAAACACCGAGATACATAATCAGCAACATCCCTCTTCATCCCTTTCCACCAATACAGCTCTCGAAGATCATGATACATCTTCGCAGTACCCGGATGAATGGAATATCTCGAACTGTGAGCCTCTGCCAAAATCATCTGCCTCAGCTCCACAATGGCTGGAACACATACCCGGCCGTTAAGCCGCAAAGCACCATCATCACCAATCACGAACGAGGACACTCCCCCACTCAGGACCCTGTCCCGGAGATCTCTCAGATAAGGATCCTCGAACTGCCTTTCCCGAATCTGGGAAGCTAAAGACGACTGAGACCCCACATATGCAAGCACCCGGCCTGGAACAGAATCATCAAACTGAACCCCACTAATGGACAAAGCCTGCAACTCACGGGCCAACGGCCTCATATCAGCATCAAGATAGGCGAGGCTACCCATGGACTTCCTACTCAAGGCATCGGCTACAACATTAGCCTTTCCGGGATGATACCGGATAGAAAGATCATAATCCTTCAGCAGCTCTAACCAGCGGCGCTGTCTCCCGTTCAAGTCCTTCTGAGTGAACAAGTACTGGAGACTCTTATGATCGGTGAATATCTCACATGGCTCGCCATAAAGATAGTGCCTCCACAACTTCAGTGCAAACACGACAGCTAACAGCTCCAAATCATGGACAGGATAATTCTTCTCATGGACCTTCAGCTGTCTCGAGGCATAAGCTATCACCTTACTCTCCTGCATCAGAACGCTACCGAGGCCAACACCCGAAGCATCACAATATACTGTGAATCCCCCGGATCCACTAGGCAAGGCCAACACTGGCGCTGAAGTCAACAGAGTCTTAAGCTTCTGAAAGCTAGACTCACAGGCATCGGACCACAGGAAAGGAACATTCTTCTGGGTCAACTTCGTCAGAGGTGCTGAAATAGAAGAAAACCCCTCGACGAACCGCCGATAATAACCTGCCAAGCCTAAGAAACTCCGAATCTCTGTAGGAGAAGTAGGCCTAGGCCAACTCTGAACGGCCTCTATCTTCTTCGGATCAACACACACCCCATCCTTGGTCACCACGTGACCTAGGAAAGATACAGAACTGAGCCAAAATTCACACTTGGAGAATTTGGCATACAACTGCTGATCCCTCAGAGTCCGAAGAACAACTCTCAAATGCTGCTCATGCTCCTCCCTGCTCCTCGAATAAACCAAGATATCATCGATAAACACAATGACGAAGGAGTCAAGGTAGGCCTTGAACACTCGGTTTATCAGATCCATGAAAGCAGCTGGGGCATTCGTAAGCCCGAAAGACATCACCAGAAACTCATAGTGGCCATATCGGGTACGAAAAGCAGTCTTGGAAATGTCCTCGGACCGAATCCTCAACTGATGATACCCCGACCTCAAATCAATCTTCGAGAAGAAGGTAGCACCCTGAAGCTGATCAAACAAATCATCAATACGCGGCAAAGGATACCTATTCTTGATAGTAACCTTATTCAGCTGCCGGTAATCAATACACATCCGCATAGAGCCATCCTTCTTCTTCACAAATAATACCGGGGCACCCCATGGAGACACACTGGGCCTAATGAAGCCCTTATCGAGCAAATCCTGAATCTGCTCCTTCAGCTCCCTCAACTCAACAGGAGCCATACGATACGGGGGAATAGATTTAGGCTGAGTGCCTGGCAATAGATCAATGCAAAACTCTATCTCCCGCATAGGCGGCAAATCATCAGGAAACACATCCGGATACTCACAAACAACCGGAACTTTATCAAGGGATAACTCCTCTGCCCAGACAACCCGAACTGAAGCAATATATCCCTCGCACCCACTAGATATCATCCTCTGCGCCTCCAAGAAAGAAATGATCCTACTCTTCGGAGAAGGCCTGGAACCTCTCCATACAACCCGAGACTCACCCTCTGCCCCGATCGTCACGGACTTGGCATGGCAATCCAAAGTCGCATGACAGGAAGCCAGCCAATCCATGCCCATAATAACATCGAAATCAGACATATCGAGCAGCATCAGGTCCACTAAGGACTCTACACCACAGATGGAGATCATACACTGCCGATAACCCCTATCTACACATATAGAAGACCCGACAGGGGTGGCAACCATAAAGGGATCATCTAAGAAGACCAGATCCCTGCCCAAGCAAGGGGCAAATCCCGGCGACACATACGAATAGGTAGACCCCGGATCAATAAGAGCATAAGCATCGCGGCCACAGACAGAAATAATACCTGTGATGACATCATTGGATGCCTCAGCATCCTGACGAGTCATAGCATAGACCTGCGCCGAGCCTCCCGAACCCGGAGCTCTCTGAGACTGCTGTCTAGGAGGAATCTGAGAAACGGGCCTGGCGGCCTGAGGACCAGATGGTACCATAGCTGCAGATCCCTGGCGACCTGATGAAACATAAGGGCAACTCCTGACATAGTGCTCTGGAGACCCATACTCAAAACATCCATCACCTTTACCTCCTCTACCGCCTCTACCACCTCTGCCATGACCACCTCCAGACGAACACCTCCCATGATGCCTCTGATGGAACCTCCCGCACTGCGGCGGACCAGACTGCGAAGAGCCACCCCGCCTCTGGGATGACTGAGGCCTCGGGGTCTCTGAAGAAAAATCCTGGGCAGGCAAAGCAGCAGCCTGGGGCCTAGACTGAGAACGGCCCTGATGACCCTGACCCCTCTGAGCGGATCCACTATACCCACCAGACTGACGCGATCTCTTGGTCGCCCTCTCCGCGTCAGCCCTGGCGAAGATATCCTCTATCCGCCGCGCCACATCAACTATCTCAAAATATGACTTGTTGCCCATATCAGGGGCAACAGCTACCTGCAAGCGGGGATGAAGACCCTCAACAAACCGGAGGACCTTGTCCCTCTCCTGAGCCACCATAGCCGGCGCAAACTGAGACAACCACAAGAACCTGGTGTCATACTCTGAAACAGACAGGTTTCCCTGCCTCAACCCCTCAAACTCGCGCCTCTGAGCATCGTGCTGACTCTGGGGCACGAACCTGCTCATGAACATAGACACGAACTCAGCCCAAGACAAAGGAGGGAGGTCACTAGACCTCTGCCGCATCATGGAGACCCACTATGTCTCCGCATCTCCCGATAATCTGAAAGAAGCACACTGCACCCCTAAGGTGTCTCTAGTACCAAGAACTGTCAAAATCTTCTCACACTTCTGAATGTACCTCGGGGCAGTACATGTAGCTGAGGTACCGTCGAACTCTGGAGGCTGAAGCTTCATGAATGACTCTATCCTCTTGGCAACCTCCTCAGTGCCCAAAGGAGGAGTAGAAATAACAGGACCTGCCTGAGGAGCAGAAGCAGAAGGCTGGGCAATATGATCAGGAGCAGCCTCAGAAGTAGGCGTGCTCATAACAGGTGTGGTCGGCTGAGGAGCCGAAACAGGAGCTGCAACATCATCTCTGACAGGGACCTGATGGCTAGACAAGGCCATCAGTCTCATATACTCCTCTGAAGAGATCACAACGGTGTCTGGCACAACAGCAGGCACAGGGGGAATAGATGCTGACAGAGTCGCTGCGGACACCGCAGGGATAGCTGTGTCCTGCCTAGTGGCTGACGTGCGACCTGCCCGAGTCTTCTTAGCAGCTGGCGGCTGCGTAGGTGCTGATGGCTCTCCCGCAGACGCGGGTGTAGAAGATGCAGCCCTTCTGGCTGAGGATGCTCGCGTCCTCGCCATCTGATACAATACACGAAAAAGGGACAGCACCTATATAAGCTACTCAGCACGAATAAAGATGAAACGAAGGGAAAACATTTCCTAACATGCCCTTGTAGCCTCTCGCTCATAAGTATGGTCGACAACATACCCATAAGCAAGACTCTACTCAGACACTGCTCCAAGACTCCTAGGACTCGAATTAGAACCTAGGGCTCTGATACCAAACTGTCACGACCCAATTTCCAAGGGCTCGTGATGGCACCTAAACAACATTTGCCTAGGCGAACCAATGAAACAAGATGCGGAAAGGAACAATAATATGAAAAGATCATAAATGGATATATAAATATAAAAGGGTGAAGTCCAAAAGAATATATCCACAAAAGAATTGGAGCATTCTAAGAGTGACTCAATAAAGTATGAATATACATCAAAGAAACCTGAGTCCTATCTCTAAGTGACTCCGGCGGTATGCCACCACGGTCTGTGTGGTCGGCTCACCTCAATCAAAAGTCTCAGAAGCCTCGGGAACCGCTAACGTCCGGGCTGCTGACTGGATGAAGGACCTGCGCACGTAGCAGAGTAAGTTATGAGCCGAAGCCCAGTAAGATCACCGACAGGCCCGCTAAGGTACCCTTGCGGGACAAGTCGCTACATGCATCATAAGCAACAACATACTATAGTAATCATACAATAAAGTAGTGAAATCACAAATAGATGTAACACATTCCATACACACAAGTAGTAACCAGAAGTCTCAAGGATTATGCCCATCCAACGTAAGGCATAGGTCAACTCAGCGGCGGTTTGGAGGTCCAATCTCTACTCCCGTGCCGACTAACCTAGACCTACGATGGACTAGCAACACCACTACTAAGTATCAACCATATACCGTGACCCGAAGTCACTATCACAATCATGAATAAGTAGACCAACGACCCGTAGTCGTTGGCTCATCTCAAATCTGTCTACGATCGCACCACACCCCCTGTCAAGTGCGTCGTATCTCAATAAATCAAGTGACCACACCACACCCCCTGTCAAGTGTGTCACATCTCAAAGATCAAGTGTCCACACCACACCCCCTGTCAAGTGTGACACATCTCATAGTATAGGCGACACCACACCCCCTATCAAGTGTCCCTCTAACAGTATTAATATCCACGACATTAATAACAATAACAGAAATAATAACAGAAATATTAATAACGATAATATTTCACAGTCACCGTAACCCAGGTTGGTTATGCTAGCTGAACGTAAGGCGAAGGTTAACCCGACCACAGTTTGGGGGTACAATCCCTACTCCCATGTCGTCCAACCCAAGGTTACGTATAGACAGCACTACCCAACCCGGCACGTGAACAAATCAAGTACCAATATCATACAAAAGCCGGCAAAATCCTCGGCAAGACATTTATCATGACATGCCGGCAACATCCTCGGCCATGTCCCAAGTTCTTGCTATCTAAGCATGGCGTAGCAAGCGTTACTATGATATAAATTTAAGCTACCTCGACGTAGCGTTTAGACCGGCACATACCTCGGTCGAGTCACAATCTCGCTATTTATAACAAACAATAATAGCAAGTAATTCACATCATTAATCCTAACCATTGTTAGGTATATATATGCGTACATGAAGCATACTAGCATGAAGGAAGAGTCCACAAGCACAATAGAGGTCAAGTCTCACTTACCTCGAAATTCGGGATCAAATGCCGGGAAGAATCTCCTTTCCCGCTCTCCTTGTCCGCGAAGGACTCTCCACTAGGTCTATTAAGACAAGATATAGCACATATGAGTGCTCAATTATAGCTATTTAAGCCTATAGGCATCCTAGGGTAAAATTTACCAAAATGCCCCTGGGTAGGGCCGAGCCCTAAATTTAAAAAATGTACTTTTCCGGACTCCCCACGCTCCCGTGAGTCCAAAAGTACACTTAGATTCCACATGCGAGCCTTGCTCGATGTCTTTCCCTAATTCTTAAGAATCTAGGGTTCTAACCCATTTCCAAGAATCAACCCTTTGATTCTTGTGTTAATCAACATAAAGATGGATTGAAAGGGCTTACCTTAAGTGTAAGTATGATTGGGTCTTCAAGAAATACCCAAAAATCGCCTCAAGAGCTCACCAAATGATTTTTATAAGTTATGAACCGAAATGGCCCGAAATGGCCTTTTTATAGCAGTTTTTTTTTTTTGCCTCTGTGACAGCTTCTTTTGAAAAAATCATAACTTTTGATAGGAATATCCAAATGACCTGAAACCGGTGCCATTAGAACCACAACTCAAAGGAATACAACTTTCATGTTTTGAGTTTTTCCTAATTCCTTACGGATTGGCCGAAAAATCAGCTTTTATCCGGCTGTTTGCGCCAAAACAGAACAGAAAAGTCGCACCAGATTTTCTACTGTTTTAGGGGCAAAACGGGACCCTACGAAGCTCGGAATGATCCCAAATTTTGCACACAAGCCATAAAATACTTGGGTGACATGCTCGTGAAGATGGAACTCAATTCGGACCTCCAGACCTCAAAAAGTGGGTCCCACGGCAAAGGTTCAATTTTCGACTTTCGCCAAAATAGCGAAATTTAACCAAACGACCTCGGAATCCAATTCCGAAAGTTGCTACAAGTCACAAATGACTATACGAACCTAACGGAACTTTCAGATCTCTCATCGGAGCTCATTTGCTCAAATCGAGCTCGGAAACCTCTTTTAACTCTTTTAAACTTCCGAAACGGGGACTTTATCAAAAGTCCTATTAAACGAGGTCCGTTTTCAATTTTGAAGGTTGCTACATATCATAAATGACGAGACGGACCTAACGGTGCGCTCGGATTTTCCATCGGGGTTCGTTTACTCAAAACGACCTATCGAAACCCCAAATTCCTTTCCGGAATTTCATAAACGGATCCTTTTCTCGAAAACCTATCAAACGAACTCCGTTTCGACTCAGATTTCACAGACGGGTCATAAATGACCTAACGGAGCTTTTGGTACTATCGACACGCAAATCGAGGTCCCGGATCCCGTAACGACTATTTGAGGGTCGTTACAATTAGTTAAGGGCTACACCAGGAAGAATATATCCCCAAGATGTATGATAAAGGTGGACCTACAAAAGGCTTATGACTCAGTGGAATAGTGTTTTATAGAGCAAATGCTGCAAGCATTGGGATTCCTTAGGAAGATGATTGTGTGGATTATAGCCTGCATTAGTACAGTAAGCTACACTTTCCTTGTCAATGGGGCACTGTCTGAAACAATAAAGGAAACTAGAGGATTACGGAAAGGGGACCCTATGTCCCTTTATATCTTTGTGCTACTGATGGAGTTTCTCAACAGATGCCTAGGATCACTAAAAGATCTGGCTGACTTTAACTACCACCCTATATGCCAAAAGCTGGGGATCACTCACGTGTGCTTTGTTGATGACCTCCTCATGTTTGCTAGGGGAACTTGAGGTCAGTCCAATTACTGAGGGAAAAATTCATGATGTTTTCAGAAGCTTCTGGCCTAAAGGCTAACATGCAAAAGAGTCAGGTCTATTTTGGAGGTGTGGATGAGGGAACAAAGAGAGATATCTTGGAGATGCTAGTGTATGAAGTGGGGAAACTGCCTTTTAAATATCTAGGAGTGCCTCTGTCCACTAAAAGGCTCACAATGTCTCAATGCAAACCACTAGTGGACAAAATCACTGCTAGAATTACATCATGGATGGCTAGAGGATTGTCCTATGCAAGTAGAGTTCAATTAATAAGAGCAGTGTTGTTTGGGATACAAGCATACTGGTCTCTATTGTTCCTCCTACCTCAGAAAGTCATCAAACTCATAGAAATAGCATATAGATGCTATTTATGGACAGGTGCAGCAACTATGTCAAAAAGGGCACTTGTAGTTTGGGAAAAGGTTTGCCTACCAAAAGGAGCAGGTGGATTGAACATTATAAATCTGAGAATATGGAATCAAACTGCAATAAGCTGCTCTGGGCACTAAGTCAGAATGGAAAAGTTGTGGGTCACATAGATGCATACCTATTATATTAAGAGTTGAGATCTACTTACAATGCAAATACCTAAGCAGGTTTCCTGGATGATAAGGAAAATAATCAATATGAGGAAGTTCTGGCAACAAGTGACAGCTAGCAGATCATTACAAGGCATGGCAGATGAACTATCTATCAAGGCAGTATAAAAAGAAATAAAGGGAAGTGTCCTCAATGCTCCCTGGAGAAACCTGGTCTGTCATAATGCAGCACAACCAAAACAAGTCGTCATATTATGGCTAGCTCTGTTAGGGAGGCTGAGAACAAAAGACAAGCTTCTGGGCTGGGGCATGCAGGTAGATGGAATATGCAAACTGTGTGACAGTCAACAGGAAACAGGCCAACACCTATTCTTTGACTGCACATTCTCAAGGGCATTCTGGCAAGTTGTTCTAACATGGCTGAACTGGATAGGAAGATAATGCATTGGGAAAGGGAATGCAGTGGATACAAGCAGCTACTAAAGGTGGAAGACCACAGAATATGGTACTGAAAGCCTGCTTTGCAGCCATTGTGTATATCATCTGGATTAAAAGAAACAACCGGGTTTATCAAGGAAGATGCAGATCGCTGGATGATTTACTACATGAACTGAAGACTACTATTTGCATAAGAGTTAGGAAAAACAATAGGCTTTTTGACTTTGTATGTTCTTTATAGATAGAATGATGTATAGTTACAAGATAGGGATGTCAGGTGCAAGAGTAGTTAAGAGATGATGAGAGGGACCATGCCAGGATTGGTGCACCCTAACTTGTAATTCCATATTCTGGTGATTAATAAAATTATTTAAAACTATAACTAATTGCGTGTTTGACCTTCTTAATAATAGTGACACGACCCGAAATCCGGTTAGGCTGTGCGGGCACCCGACATCCTCCCCTAGACAACCCTTACCAATTAAATTAGGAAAATAAATATAATTCAATTCATAAAGAAGAAAAAGACTTAGAAAAAAAAAGCACTGACATACTGATACCTCTAAGCTCTACAAAAGAAATTACAGCTGACTACCCAATATACTAGGTTTAGGGCTATCCAAACTAGACATCTAAGAGCAGAAAAGAAGACAAATACCTCCTGAAGGGAGCAAAATGCAACTGAAGAAATAAACATTAAACTGGTGGCCATCCTGAATAAAAGCTGGCTCACCCTGACAGCTGAAGTCGTCTTTGCTCCTTCATAATATGGCGAACTCAATCCTGGAGCAAACCTGCCGAAACGAAATAGATAGACAAGAAACAAACTACAAACAAGGGTGAGTCAAAAGGACTCAATAAGTGAGGTAGACTAGCCACCTCAAAGAATAGGATAGCTAGCTAGGGAGAAGAAACAGATAAACCAAATTCCTCTTATTTAAATTATAAAAAGGCAGAGCTAGATAATAACCGAAAACACGCATGAAACCATAAACTCAACCAGGAATACGAGCCAGAAACACATCAACAAATAAGCGATGCACGTATAAGCAGGACAGTAGATATGTATCACAAGTCTACACAATGGTATGAAATGAAATGAAATGAAATGAAATGAAATGAGATGAAATGACATGAAATGAAATATGATGCAAAGGGTCACATGTGCCCGTAATCCGATCCCGAAGCGGAATACTCCTGCATTCGAGGGGAATCCAATCTGATAACCAACTGGAGCGGAATACTCCTGCTCCTGGGGTGGAATACTCCTCCACTCGATATAGTATAAACCAGAGGCGGAATACTCCTGCACTCTCCTGGGACGGAATACTCCTGAACCCGATATAATGTAAAGCTGAAGCGGAATACTCCTGCACTCGGTATCTAACATAAGAGCGGAATACTCCTGCTCCTAGGGCGGAATACTCCTGCACTCTCCTGGGCGGAATACACCTGCACTCTCCTGGGGCGGAATACTCCTGCACCCAATATGATATGCAATGTAATGCATATGAATGACATATAATGCATATGAATGCGATTTGATGCAATAATAACCCTTCACCGGCGCGAGACTATCTTCGACAGCTGGGAAGTAGATGACAACTCACAGCCAGAGTACAATGCTCAGATCCTCAATACAATACCAACAACAGAACATAACATATAATAAATAATGTAATCCAAAGCTAAGGCATAATGAGTACGCCTATCGGCAGCTACATACGTAAAGAACACGTGGTAGAAACTCTACGAGGCCAAGTGCCTCCAAAGAGATGGATATAAACACTTACCTTGATACAGGGTTAGCACAGCTACTCAACAACCGCTTTGTCCTTTGGATTTATTGCCAAACAATCCCATTGTGTTCAATCAGCAGAAAAATATATCACATATGGCTAAAGGCTTCATTCCTTACGTCTTAGGGCAATCCAGTTAGGAACCCGAGACCCTATTCACATACGCAATACGCAGGCCAGGCCTATGTACAGGATTTAAGGTCACATAACAAAACCCTAAATAAATTATATTTATATGTTGCCCATAACTCACTGAGTACGAATATATAATCAATTCCATTATCGGGGTCCAATTGACCCTTTAAACTATTAATTGAACCTATTAAAACGATGTCTAATATCCTGATTTCTACTGTAAAAATATATATATAAACACACGTAATAAATTAAAATAATAAATTTACACCATTACCTGGATGTTTCGGGGTAAAAATTCTACTATTTTTCTGCTCCTTTTCCTTTCTTTTCTTATTTTTTTCTGATAAGTTTCACGGCGTTTTCTATGCTTCGTTATCTCTGATCTCATTTCCGTACTCTGTTGTCATTCCTCATGTTTCTGTTTCTAATCTTAGCTTCTAAGCTAAGGGCCCTTTTGGCCACCGCCTTCATTTCTTGTCCTTTCTTTTTCTTGTCTTTTCTTTTCTTTTCTTTTCGCAATAAAAATTAAAACGGAACTCTACGAAATTCGAAATGATTCCAAATTTTTCAAGTAAGTTATACAAAATATATGTTACTCGCTGAGTCGGATCTCAAATCAGACTCTTGAAACTCAATATGCAAATTAAATGGAAAAAGGTCAAATTATTTAATTTACGGCATTTTAGCGGAAACTAGCCGAACAACCTCGAAATTCACTTTCGAAAAATCACAAAAGTCACAAATAATCATACGAACCTAACGGCGCTTTCGGATTTCGAATCGGAACTCATTCGCCAAAACCGAGCTCGAAGTTCTCTTTTTAATATTTATCGATAATAAAAACTGAAACCTTCTTCCGATACCTACCAAACGAGGTCTGATTTAGCTCAAATTTTATAGATAAGTCCCAATGGACCTTACGAAGATTTTAAAATTATTGGCACGTAAATTGGAGTCCTATCACCCGAAACGATTGACCGAGGTCGTTTCATTCTCCTCCACTTAGACTCTCGTTCGTCCTCGAACGAGCCTAAGTCTAAAGCAAGATTTACGCAGATAACAAGAGAACTTGTACAACCTTCATAAACTACTCCACTGATATTATCTCTTGATTACAGAATCAGAATTATAATACGCACATCAAACTCTTGGATAAAAACATAGTTGGATAATATCATAACGCCATTGCCCAGCTTATTCTGACTAAGCTGATCCTTCCTCGATCACGAGAGAAGAGTTCTATATTTTCGAAACAAAGATACATGAAACTTTGAATGGGTTAACATGACTCAGCCGATAATCACCTCTTTGATATACCTTTCGATATAGAACAGGTCGATGGAACTAAGAACTAGCTCACGCTTGATGCAATAGGAGGAGCTTTTGAAGTACCTTGTCACTACACACTATAGAAGATTTGATGCAAGCTATATTATTTTTACGAACGCACTATGCAACATCTCAGTTGATGTTAGTGTTGTTCCGCAAGCTCCTTGTGGGAATGTAGTTACTCATATCCTAATGTATGTCAAAAGTTCATCTGAACAGGGTCTATCATATAAGGATAAGGATCATGCAAATACTACTGGATAGTATCATGCAGACCAGGAATGATCTTCAGACCGAACATCTACTTCAGGGTATTGTCTTTGAATTGGAAATATTGTGACTTGAAAAAGTGAAAATAAAAGAGACATGTAATTGGACCATGAGCTGAGGCAGAATACCAGCAACAAAGTTGATTACATGTGCACTTATAACGCTAAAGTAACTTCTCAAAAAGTTGAGGTGTGAAGGAGATATGCCAATGATGGATGGACGACATGCTGCACTAGACCTTTAACTCTAAATTTTCATAAATTAAAACAGCGTCAGTATGAGGATCCAGTTCTAGTTGAATTCAGACAGATAGCCAGAAGAAAACTGGAGTCACCATACAGGGTTACTACTGACGGTGTTCTCATGTATAAAGATAGACTTTGTGTTCCTGATGTTGCAGATTTACGTGGACTGATTATGATAGAGGCGCATTATTCCAAATACACTGTTCATCAAGGTTCAACTAAGATGTACCATGATCTTAAGCAGATTTATTGGTGGGAAGGAATGAAGTGTGACATAGCAGAATTTGTGGCTCAGTGTTCTAATTGCCAGCAAGTTAAAGTCGTGTCATCTTTCCAGACTTTATGCTTTCAGCAGATAGGTACGTATATATGATCAGGTTGCCATCTTATCTCTATCATTGATAGATTATTAGTTGGTTTAGCAATAATCGACACTCATTGTAGGTTTATGTCGTGGCCCTAGGTTGGTCGTGACAAAAGTGGTATCAACGCCTTAGAGATTTAGTATTACCATTCAGTATTTGGAGGAAGACTCCTCCACTTAAAGCACAAACTCATGCAGCTATTTGAATAGGAATAACAATCCCCGCACATTCTGCAGGACTAAAGAAGATTTAGCTAAAAGCCGAACGTAGGCAGACCTAAGCTACCAAACTACCTTTTCGAGATTCCAAACAGCTGCAACTCTCGAGTCACAACTCCATACATTTTCTATAAGCACCAGCGCCTGATGGATCAAATCAAAGGTCAAATAACTCCTCTGATTACCCTTAGTAGCCTTGAAAAACACAACAATGTGCTTACACGGTTACCTTGCCATGCACTTTGGCTCAACACAGGAAATACTACAAGTGGCTACTAATTGCCCGAGCTCATTAGTGCCGGATGAGGAAGATATAGCTATGGACCGAGGATAGAAATAATTAGAGCTTCAGGAAGGTCATCTTCTTATCTACTTGGCTACCAGAGCTAGAGTACTTCCGAGTCAGGCTAGCCACAGAATCGTAATTGAAGAAATAGACATTAAATGAGCTTTATGGAATAACATCCATGCCAATTTAATCTCCCAATAAAAAGGAAACTCTGACAATTTACTAGGAAACCCTTTTATAACTCAGATAAGCTCATAGGATAACACGACTTTACTAGTGTTTTGAACCAAGAGGGGATACATAGATTGAATATTACTTACTAACGCCGGAAGAAACAATGACACTCTCTGCTGGTGATGAACTAGAATCTCATCATCCAACTGATCCATGCTCAATCTTACACCAGTAATGGTGAAGGGCGGTCGTCAAAGTATAATACCCGATGTGAGTCGGGGTCGATTTTCCAAGGGAACTAGCACGTCAAGTGAGAGAGTTGCAAATAGATATTCAAATGAGGTTTAGTATTGAGTCCTAGAAGTATGATTTGTTTGATAAAAACTATGATTAATTGTAAAGTGTGAGCAATTAAACGAGTAAGTTGTTCGATATTACTAGACTAGGGGTGCAACCAACTAGTAGTGATTTCCAACCAACGGGTGTCTTTACTTCACTTTCCCAACACAAGTATAATTATGGTCGAGCATTCCGATCGTGATCTCTGGAATCCTTCCGGCCTAGGAGAGATCTTTCACAACCCGCTCGTCAAAGCCTTAGTTGAATGCTTGAAGCACTACTCAATGACCCGAGGAAAGGAGACTTCTTCCGAGCGTAACTCCTTTTAGATGAGTTAATCTATATGAATAGCCTATCAACTCAAATCATCGCCAACTCCACTATTCTACACTAGTTAATCTCTTCCGAGTCTTTAACTAGCAATGTAGACAAGAAATCCCAAATATCATGGATTTTGGAATTTTGATGTTATTGTAATGGGGAGTTGGATAATTGTTACTTGTGTTATGGTTAGTGAAATAGAACAACACCCATTAATTTTCTATCACAATGGCATAATTACACCCCTAGTTATGAGTTTAGCTACTCATAACTAGGGTTTGAATCATAGTAATAAAGATGTAATGAAAAGATGAAATCATGTTGGACATAAGTTTGAATTGATATATGGAATCAAGATTCGAAGTTACAAGATTAGAAGCTTATAAAATGATGTTAAGTCTCCAACTTGGCTCCCAAAATCGCCCAAAATATAGAGTAAATTGTAATGTAAGTATTGGTGTAATAAAACCTCACTTTCCTATTTATACTCCTAAGAAAATTACACAAAAAGTCTTCTTCCGTCCCAGTTGTGCGATCGCACAATATTGTGCTGACCGCACAATTGGGTCTTTCTCAGCATTGTGCTATCGCACAATATTGTGCTATCGCACAATTGGGTTTTTCTCAGCATTGTGCTGAGCATTGTGCTACCGCACAATATTGTGCTGAGCCGCACAAATCCTTGAAAACTTGAAGTAGTTGCTGCTTGATTTTGCATTCTTGTGCGGACCATTGTGTGGAGCATTGTGCTATCGCACAATATTGTGCTGAGCCGCACAATATCCAACTTCGACTCGACTCGGCCTTCTTTTGTGTTCTTTCTGCTCAGTTTCTGGCCTCGAGCGTTTAAATTAAGTAGCACCTGGAATCACGCAACATTACATAAGAATTGGTCGTGAAATTAGCTTAAGAACACATAAAGTTCCTATAAAGGAAGGCTCAAAGTCGGTAAAATGTCGACTTATCACCAACCAATACGGAATTCCGAGAAGAGAGGTAAACTAATTTGACATAATAATAGAAGGCGACACAACAAGATGCCAAGCAGACAACACTGACCCTCACTCCCAGATCTCTCACATATAAACCAAACAAACTAGTAGGGTCTCATAAATTCCAGGAATAATACATATCAGAAGCTCACCCCTCTACCGCAACCAATTTTTATTAGAACGACATCAGAAGAAACCATGGAAACATGATAGGACACCCCATTTCTAGATCGACCGGAAAAATCAAATCTTACTCACATTTAAGCGAAGAAAAAATACTTGGGTCTACTACATCGGATGCCTCAGCATCCTGCCAGACTAGTAGTTCATAGAACTGCCTCTGCAGCTGAGCTGAGCCACTACCCTGATAATTACCTTCTGAAGAACCATTGCCACCACGCTCTCAACCTCTACTGGATGGTGGCATTTCTCCGGCTGATTGAGATCTAAATGAAATCTCCTGCGACTGATCAGGTGTCTAATGACAAGAGAAAGGACGACTGCCTACTTTCTAAAGTAAGGAAAAACTCCTCAAACGATAACCAGACTCACGACATTGATAACACCTTTTCGCTGAAAATGGAAACTGGATAGATTATTGATAGCTACAAAGAAAAAACTGAGTCTATCTTGATGAACTACTAGCGCACTTTAAGAATTATGCTCTACAAGCTGAGATAACCTTGCAGGTGACCTCCTAAATTAATCAGAACTCTTACCTCCAAATGAGGTACCATGGTGCCCACCAAGGTGGTAGGATCTCTTGCTCTCCCGTTCTAATTCTTCCTGCTCTAACTTATAGTACGCCTAATACCTTTGAGCAATATCAACAATAACATCAAATGAAGTCCCATCCTCAATTTCTTGAGCCATTTGGGATCTCAAGGAAGGAGAAAGTCACCAATAAATCTTTGAACATTCTCGGAAGGTTCATGGACTAGTTCTACTGCATATCCAGCCATCCTAAAGAATTTAATCTCATATTCTAAAATTGGTACCCTATCCAATCCATCCAAATTGGCGACTCTTTTCATCTCGCTCGCTACGCGAAAGGAACTCTTCTATGAATCTAGAAGAAAAATCAAACCAAGTTAGCTAATAAAATAGCACTCCACCAATTCAAGGCTGGACCCCTGAAACTGAAAAGCAGAATAATAAAGACCATACTGGTTGAGAGGACCAAGAGCCTGAAGGATACGGTGACATCATTTCATTTTTATTTTAGAAAATAAACTGATACATGGATCAATAGTGCGGCCTCTTCAGACACTCGGACTGAGCCATTACTCAGGCTAGCTAACCAGCCAGAATAACTAGAGGAAAAACACTGTAGGCTCTAGCCTGATAAAATCATTGATCCTGGATCCAACATCTCCCTGGGCATCTGCACTATGTTGTCTAGTCTGAGCAACTACAACACTGGTCAATAATCTGATGGCATCCCTTATTTTCTGTTCCTGGCTGTTAGGTAGAGGAGCTAGACGTACAGTAGCTGCGGTACCTCTAATATCGCCCTGAACTGAAGGGATCTGTGAGGCCTCAGATGGAGCCTCAGGTCTGGACTCCTCACTCTCATCCCACTCAGGTGGCACTCTACTAGTACCATGGCCGGCAATAGCCTTGCCCTTCTGGGCAGCTGTTAATTTCTTTGGCGGCATCGCTTTGCTGAAATTACTATTGTTAGAAGGCTGAATTATATAATCATGGCTCTATCGCACGATCTAGAGAAGAAAGAAAGACAACTTTCCTGAAGCGCCTTGTAACCTCCTGTTCAAAAGTATGGCGCGCAACATACTCCTGAACAAGACTCTACTAGACACGGCCTGTAGACACCCTAGGACTTAACTGCTCTGATACCACTTTTGTCACGACCCAACCTAGGGTCGCAACGGATGACAAACACTAAGTGTCGATCATCACTAATCCTGCTGATAATCTGCTAACCATAAATATAACTGATAAACAGAATAAGCATAAACCTAACTGATAAGGATTGTGCAATGCAAAAAGCTGACAAGGCTAACATAAGCTGACATACATAACATACTGACAGAACCACACAGGAATATATCTACAGGCCTCTAAGAATGCTGAACTAAATATACAAAGGACGGGACAAGGCCCTGACATACCCAAGCTGGCTGACTGTACACATACCAAAAGATAAGTAACTCCGAGAATAAGCAGAGTGACTCCAATAGCTGATAGATGGTCTACTAACATGGTCCAAGCATTGATCTATTTGCATCTGCGCGGCATGAAACGCAGTGCCCCAGAAAAGGGCGTGAGTACGATATGTACCAAGTATGTAAAGCATGAACATATAATATATCATAGCTGAATGAAACTGTAATGCTGGAATATAGATATGTAAATATGAGCTGGAGCATAGCAATATAGCTGGAAATCTGAAGAACGTACTAAACATGATCTGAATATAAACTGAGCTCTAGCTGAATCTGAAACTGAAGACTGAGCTGAACTATACAGATAAATAACTATAATATGACTTACAACTGGTAACTAGAAACTGGAATTGATAACTGTCAACTGATCCTGACGCTAAGAACTGGTGGCTGATAATTGAGAACTGATAACTGGTACTGAGCTAAAACTGAACTGTTATCTGAACTGGTACCTGTCTAGTGTTATGGGCTATATCCCCCAAATCAGGTAACTGAACATCTGAACTAGTACCTGTCTGGTGTTATGGGTTGTATCCCCCCAAATCAGGTAACTGAAAAACTGAACTAGCCTCATGTATAATCATGCAGTGCATACTGTGGCTATATACGCATATATAACAGACCTGGCGGGTGTTATGGGCTATATCCCCCCCAGCCAGTAATATCTAGTCTCTCTGGTCAGAATGTGTGAATGACACCCGGCCAGACTAGGTGTCTCAACTCCTGCCTGAACCAGAAGGGCTGTATCCCCCAGACAGGTAGTATCACACGCGACCGGACTATGTGTCCAATGTCCAGCCTCTATGGGTGACTCCAAATCACACATAACATGATCGCAATATAAGCATAAGCATGAATGAGGCATAACACATGTGGCAACAATATATATGGACTCGAAGGAATGAAAAGAAAACTCTGGATTGAATTATAGACACAACCTGAAACTTAAAATTTGTCTAACTCTTTGACTTTTATAAAAATTTCGGCAGAGTTTCCTCTGAAACTGGATGATCCACAAAACAAAACCAGCACTATACTATACACGGGAATGGATACCCGGATAAACTGATAACATAAACAAATTAACTGGATAACAAGATGAGAGTGGCATAACAATTCTACGGATGTACAGAATTTCTAGACAGTACCAGCGTCCTGTATAGCATTATAGTTTTGAGGGTGCAGATAAAAGTTATAGACCTCATGGTCTTCATGAAAGTTGTAGATATATGTCTTAGGATTCTAAAGATTATTAAAGAATCTAAATATCAATTTTTTACAAGGAGTTATGATCAATATACTAACAACTATCCAAAGATCAAAACAATTTTCCAGATTTTGAAACGTTTTGTCTTGCTGATTTGGACGTCTTTCACCTTGGATTTTAGTACCAAATTAAGTATATACAAGGTTTCCTTGGTACCATACAACTTTCTCACAAGAAACACTAAGTTTAGAACTAATAAAAGGCTTCAAAAGCTAAAAGATACATGCCTTTCCAAAAGAAAGGTTTAGTCTTACATACCTTTTATGTTTCTAGCTTCTAAACTTTGTTTCCTTTGAATTCCACACCTTCTAAAGCTTAAAAAGGCTATAACATAGAATTTAGGCACTTTACTTAGCCATGAAGTAATTCTAAAACTCAAACTACAGACGAAATTGAAGGTAGCATAACGTTACCTTAATCGCGTAGAGCGTTTTGACGCAATCTGTCTTCAATTTCGAGTTAAGATTGATGTTGTTTCTTCAAAATCATAAAAATTTGCTTCAAACTAAAGAACTAACTGTTTCTACCGTGGTGTTTCTGAAAAATGTCGAGAAAGAGAAGTTTTTCTCTTTTATAATGAAAATATTTCATTTCTAGCCCTCTTTTGCGTTTATGTTCCTTTGTCTGGTCTGACTTCTGATACTCATATGTTTTTATCCAGACATTGTATGAACAAACCGTCAAAATTTTTGGAAACTACACTCCAAGACCTTCAATTTGGTATATCATATGTCTCCAAAAGACCTCATATAACACACAGAATTAATTGCTGAAAAAGCTCCGTTAAAAGGCAAATCCTTAGTTGGTTTTTCCGCAACTTAAATCTGAATTTTCCCAATCTTTATATTCAACATATAAAAGTCATATATGATCCAATTATGACTTTAAGATCACTTAAATCATTCTTAACATGTCATTAAAATGATATACCTCATTTTGGACATACGAGGTGTAACAATCTTTCCCCCTTTGGAACATTTGTCCTCAAATGTGACATGAAGTATGTAAAAGCATTAAACAAGGATCTATTATATACCTGAAGTAGTGAAGAGATGTGGATACTTGCCTCTCATATCATTCTCAGATTCCCAAGTTATTTCCTCTACGTTATTGCTTCGCCATAGCACTTTAACTGAAGGAATGTCTTTCGTCCTTAGTCGACGAATCTGCCTATCTAAAATTGCAATTGGCACCTCTTCATAAGTTAATTGCTCTGTGATCTGTACATCATCTACTGTTACAACTCTAGAAGGATCTCCGACACATTTTCTGAGCATAGAAACATGGAATACTGGATGTACCTCCTGAAGGTCTGCTGGAAGGTCTAACTCGTAGGCTACACGCCCAGTTCGCCTGATAACCTGATATGGACCAATAAATCTAGGGCTAAGCTTCCCCGTCTTTCCAAATATCATAACGCCTTTCATAGGTGATACTTTCAGGAATACCCAATCGCCAATCTGAAATTCTAAATCTCGACGTTGATTATCTGCATAGGACTTCTGTCTGCTCTGCGCTGCTAATAATCTTTCCCTGATCAACTTGACTTTATCAACGGCTTGTTGGATTAAATCTGGACCTATCAATTGAGACTCGCCAACCTCGAACCATCCTATAGGAGACCTGCATTTGCGCCCATACAAAGCTTCATATGATGCCATCTGTATGCTGGAATGATAGCTATTATTATATGCAAACTCTATCAATGGTAGATAATCACTCCAACTGCCTCCAAAATCCAACACGCAAGCTCTAAGCATATCTTCTAAGGTCTGAATGGTCCGCTCAGCCTGTCCGTCTGTCTGTGGATGAAATGATGTGCTCAGATTCCCCTGTGTCCCTAAACCTGTCTAGAATGATCGCCAGAAATTTGCTGTAAACTGTGCGCCCCTGTCTGAAATGATAGATACTGGAATACCATGTAGGCGCACTATCTCTCTGATATAAAGTCTAGCATAATCCTCCGATGTATATGTAGTTCTAACAGGCAAGAAATGAGCTGATTTACTAAGCCTGTCAACTATAACCCAAATAGAGTCATACCTGCTCTGTGTACGGGGCAAGCCTGTAATGAAATCCATATTTACTGTTTTCCATTTCCATAATGAAATCTCTATTTCCTATAACAAGCCACTAGGTATTTTATGCTCGACTTTAACCTATTTGCAATTAGGACATTGAGCCACAAATTCTGCTATATCACGCTTCATTCCGTCCCACCAGTAAATATTCTTAAGGTCATGATACATCTTAGTCGAACCTGGATGAATAGTGTACCTGGAATAGTGTGCCTAAGTCATAATCTGTCCACGTAAATATGCCACATCAGGAACACAAAGTCTATCTTTATATAAGAACCCCGGTCACTAGTAACCTATATAGAAATTTTGGTTTTCTTCTGGCTATCTGCCTGTATTGAACTAAAACTGGATCCTCATACTGGCGCTGCTTTACTTATGTCACTAGGCAAGTAATGGTTGCGTTTTGAACTGTAACTCCTGCGTCCTCTGATTCTATTAATCTGACTCCCATGTTGGCTAACTAGTGGAGTGCATGAGCTAACTCTATCTTTTGTGACTGTAAGTAAGATAAACTACACATGGACTTATGACTAAGGGCATCAACTACAACATTCGCTTTACCTGGATGATTAAGAATTTCCATGTCATAGTCCTTTAGCAATTCTAGCCATCGCCTTTGTCGTAGGTGTAGCTCCTTTTGCTTAAACATGTACTGGAGGCTCTTGTGGTCTGTATATATATCAACATGAACACGGTACAAATAACGTCAACAAATCTTCAATGCATGAATGACTGCTGCAAGCTCCAGATCATGGGTAGGGTAGTTCTTCTCGTGTTTTTTCAGCTGCCTGGAAGAATAGGCAATTACTCTTTCGTGCTGCATCAAACACAACCAAGACCAATTCGAGAAGCATCACAGTAAATGACATAGCCGTCAGATCCTTCTGGAAGTGTAAGTACTGGAGCTGTTATCAACTTGTTCTTTAGTTCTTGGAAGCTGTGCTCGCAAGAATCAGACCACTCAAATTTAGCTATTTTCTGTGTCAATTTGGTCAATGGAGCTGCAATGGAGGAAAAACCCTCTACAAACCTTCTGTAATAACCTACCAAACCCAGAATACTACGTACTTCAATTGGCGTCGTAGGTCTGGGCCAATTCTTCACAGCCTCGATCTTCTGGTCATCTACTTTAATTCCTTCTGCTGAAACTATATGGCCAAGAAATGCTACTGAATCTAACCAGAATTCATACCTTGAGAACTTAGCATATAATTGATGTTCCCAAAGAGTACCCAATGTTACTTGTAGATGCTCTGCATGCTCTGATTCAGACTTTGAATAGATGAGAATATCATCAATAAATACAATCAGAAATAAGTCCAAGTAATGCCTGAATACGCTGTTAATCAGATCCATAAATACTGCAGAGGCATTAGTGAGTCCAAATGACATCACTAAAAACTCATAATGGCCATACCTAGTCCTGAATGCAGTCTTAGGTATATCAGATTCTCTGACTCTAACCTGATGGTAGCTTGATCGCAAATCTATCTTCGAGAAACACTTGGCACCCTGAAGCTAGTCGAACAAGTCATCAATCTTGGGCAGAGGGTATTTATTCCATATTATGACTTTACTTAGCTATCTATAATCTATGCACATGCGTAGAGAGCCATCTTGCTTTTTCATAAATAATACTGAGGCTCCCCACGGGGAAATGCTGGATCTGATGAGGCCTTTATCTAACAAATCCTTAGTTGCTCTTTAAGTTCTTTATGTTATGCAGGTGCCATCCTCAAGAACATGCCCCTGATGACGTGTTGGCGCTGAGCAAGCAACTGCTGATCTAGCAGGCTGGGCTGTACAACTACCACCCCTAGTCAGGCAACCTCTCATAAAATGGCCTGCCTTTTGACAAATACAATGGTCTCAAGTGGCGTCTGCCACAATCTGGACATCTGGGATATGTCTCACCGGCCTGTACAGAAGTACCACGATGTTTAAATCCTGAAGTCTGTTATGTGTGACTAGATCTGGACTGAGGAAGTCTATCAGATCTCAGGCCACGGGACTCTTGAGGTATACTAGCTGGTGGCTGTCTAACACTCTACTGCCTACTCATTCGTAATGTCTCTTTAAATGAACAAGACAATCTTCCCCTCTTATGTAACCCTCTATCCCTATCGGATCTCTGTTTCTGCTTATTCTCCTCAAGTGATAAAGAAAATGCCTGAATGCGTAATATAATAACTGGCTGCATAGCAACGATCATACACTCATTCACCAGGCGTGGACCTAGTCACACTAAATACCTGTGAATTCTATCCTCCATACTGGATACCACAGTAGGGTCAAACCTTGCTAAGAAATTAAAACAATAATTATACTCTTCTACACTCAAACTTCCCTATCTCAAGGTCAGGAACTGATTAGCACGGGCTCCCTATGTCTCTATAGGCATATACTGATAAAGGAAGGCATCTGAGAATTCCTTCCGAGTCGTGGGAGTAGCATCAGGCCGTCTAGATAGCTTCTATGTCTGATATCACCCTGCTGCTAGGTCATGCAATCTAAATGCAGCCAACTCTACTAACTTTGTGTCTTACACGTGCATAACCCTCAACACTCTGGCTATCCTCACTAGAAAATCCTGAGGGTCCACTCCTGTACGGGATCTGGTAAAGACTGTAGGCTCTAGCCTGATAAAATCATTGATCCTAGATCCAACATCTCCCTGGGCATCTGCACTATGTTGTCTAGTCTGAGAAACTACAACACCGGTCAATAATCTGATGGCATCCCTTATTTTCTGCTCCTGACCGTTGGGCAGAGGAGCTGGACGTACACTAGCTGCGGTACCTCTAATATCGCCCTGAACTGAAGGGATCTGTGAGGCCTCAGATGGAGCCTCAGGTCTGGACTCCTCACTCTCATCCCACTCAGGTGGCACTCTACTAGTACCATGGCCGGCAATAGCCTTGCCCTTCTGGGCAGCTGTTAATTTCTTTGGCGGCATCGCTTTGCTGAAATTACTATTGTTAGAAGGCTGAATTATATAATCATGGCTCTATTGCACGATCTAGAGAAGAAAGAAAGACAACTGTCCTGAAGCGCCTTGTAACCTCCTGTTCAAAAGTATGGCACGCAACATACTCCTGAACAAGACTCTACTAAACACGGCCTGTAGACACCCTAGGACTTAACTGCTCTGATACCACTTTTGTCACGACCCAACCTAGGGTCGCAACGGATGACAAACACTAAGTGTCGATCATCACTAATCCTACTGATAATCTGCTAACCATGAATATAACTGATAAACAGAATAAGCATAAACCTAACTGATAAGGATTGTGCAATGCAAAAAGCTGACAAGGCTAACATAAGCTGACATACATAACATACTGACAGAACCACACAGGAACATATCTACAGGCCTCAAAGAGTGCTGAACTAAATATACAAAGGACGGGACAAGGCCCCGACATACCCAAGCTGGCTGACTGTACACATACCAAAAGATAAGTAACTCCGAGAATAAGCAGAGTGACTCCAATAGCTGATAGATGGTCTACTAACATGGTCCAAGCGTTGATCTATTTGCATCTGCGCGGCATGAAACGCAGTGCCCCAGAAAAGGGCGTGAGTACGATATGTACCAAGTATGTAAAGCATGAACATATAATATATCATAGCTGAATGAAACTGTAATGCTGGAATATAGATATGTAAATATGAGCTGGAGCATAGCAATATAGCTGGAAATTTGAAGAACGTACTAAACATGATCTGAATATAAACTGAGCTCTAGCTGAATCTGAAACTGAAGACTGAGCTGAACTATATAGATAAATAACTATAATATGACTTACAACTGGTAACTAGAAACTGGAATTGATAACTGTCAACTGATCCTGACGCTAAGAACTGGTGGCTGATAATTGAGAACTGATAACTGGTACTGAGCTAAAACTGAACTGTTATCTGAACTGGTACCTGTCTAGTGTTATGGGCTATATCCCCCAAATCAGGTAACTGAACATCTGAACTAGTACCTGTCTGGTGTTATGGGTTGTATCCCCCCAAATCAGGTAACTGAAAAACTGAACTAGCCTCATGTATAATCATGCAGTGCATACTGTGGCTATATACGCATATATAACAGACCTGGCGGGTGTTATGGGCTATATCCCCCCCAGCCAGTAATATCTAGTCTCTCTGGTCAGAATGTGTGAATGACACCCGGTCAGACTAGGTGTCTCAACTCCTGCCTGAACCAGAAGGGCTGTATCCCCCAGACAGGTAGTATCACACGCGACCGGACTATGTGTCCAATGTCCAGCCTCTATGGGTGACTCCAAATCACACATAACATGATCGCAATATAAGCATAAGCATGAATGAGGCATAACACATGTGGCAACAATATATATGGACTCGAAGGAATGAAAAGAAAACTCTGGATTGAATTATAGACACAACCTGAAACTTAAAATTTGTCTAACTCTTTGACTTTTATAAAAATTTCGGCAGAGTTTCCTCTGAAACTGGATGATCCGCAAAACAAAACCAGCACTATACTATACACGGGAATGGATACCCGGATAAACTGATAACATAAACAAATTAACTGGATAACAAGATGAGAGTGGCATAACAATTCTACGGATGTACAGAATTTCTAGACAGTACCAGCGTCCTGTATAGCATTATAGTTTTGAGGGTGCAGATAAAAGTTATAGACCTCATGGTCTTCATGAAAGTTGTAGATATATGTCTTAGGATTCTAAAGATTATTAAAGAATCTAAATATCAATTTTTTACAAGGAGTTATGATCAATATACTAACAACTATCCAAAGATCAAAACAATTTTCCAGATTTTGAAACGTTTTGTCTTGCTGATTTGGACGTCTTTCACCTTGGATTTTAGTACCAAATTAAGTATATACAAGGTTTCCTTGGTACCATACAACTTTCTCACAAGAAACACTAAGTTTAGAACTAATAAAAGGCTTCAAAAGCTAAAAGATACATGCCTTTCCAAAAGAAAGGTTTAGTCTTACATACCTTTTATGTTTCTAGCTTCTAAACTTTGTTTCCTTTGAATTCCACACCTTCTAAAGCTTAAAAAGGCTATAACATAGAATTTAGGTACTTTACTTAGCCATGAAGTAATTCTAAAACTCAAACTACAGACGAAATTGAAGGTAGCATAACGTTACCTTAATCGCGTAGAGCGTTTTGACGCAATCTGTCTTCAATTTCGAGTTAAGATTGATGTTGTTTCTTCAAAATCATAAAAATTTGCTTCAAACTAAAGAACTAACTGTTTCTACCGTGGTGTTTCTAAAAAATGTCGAGAAAGAGAAGTTTTTCTCTTTTATAATGAAAACATTTCATTTCTAGCCCTCTTTTGCGTTTATGTCCTTTTTTCTGGTCTGACTTCTGATACTCATATCCTTTTATCCAGATATTGTATAAAAAAACCGTCAAAAGTTTTGTAAACTACACTCCAAGACCTTCAATTTGGTATATCATATGTCTCCAAAAGACCTCATATAACACACGGAATTAATTGCTGAAAAAGCTCCGTTAAAAGGCAAATCCTTAGTCGGTTTTCCGCAACTTAAATCTGATTTTTCCCAATCTTTATATTCAACATATAAAAGTCATATATGGTACAATTATGACTTTAAGATAACTTAATTCATTCTTAACATGTCATTAGAATGATATACTTCATTTTGGACATACGAGGTGTAACAGAACCTGCCGAAACGAAATAGATAGACAAGAAACAAACAATAAACAAGGGTGAGTCAAAAGGACTCAATAAGTGGGGCATACTAGCCACCTCAAAGAATAGGATAGCTAGCCAGGGAGAAGAAAAAGATAAACAAAATTCCTCTTATTTAAATTATAAAAAGGCAGAGCCAGATAATAACCGGAAACACGTATGAAACCATAAACTCAACCAGGAATACGAGCCAGAAACATATCAACAAATAAGCAATGCATGTATAAGCAGAACAGTAGTTATGTACCAAAAGTCTACACAATGGTATGAAATGAAATGAAATATGATGCAAAGGGTCACATGTTCCCGTAATCTCATCCCGAAGCGGAATACTCCTGCATTCGAGGGGAATCCAATCTGATAACCAACTGGAGCGGAATACTCCTACTCCTATGGCGGAATACTCCTGCACTCGATATAATATAAACCAGAGGCGGAATACTCCTGCACTCTCCTGGGACGGAATACTCCTGCACCCGATATAATGAGAATGAAACGACCTCGGTCAGTCGTTTCGGGAGGTAGGACTCTGATTTACGTGCCAATAATTTTAAAATCTTCGTAAGGTCCATTGGTACTTATCTGTAAAATTTGAGCTAAATCAGACCTCGTTTGGTAGGCATTGGAAGAAGGTTTCAATTTTTATTGTCAAAAAGAAATTTTCGAGCTCAGTTTTAGCGAATGAGCTCCGATTCGAAATCCAAAATCGCTGTTAGGTTCGTATGATTATTTGTGACTTTTGTGATTTTTCGAAAGTTAATTTCGAGGTTGTTCGGTTAGTTTCTGCTAAAATGCCGAGTTAAATAATTTGACCTTTTTCGATTTAATTAGCATATTGAGTTTCGGGAGTCCGATTTGAGATTCGCCTTAGCGAGTATGTTACATATATTTTATATAACTTACTTGAGAAATTGGAATCATTTCGAATTTTTTATAGTTCGTTTTAATTTTCATCGCGAAAAGAAAAATAAGAAAAGACAAAAGAAAAAGAGAGGACAAGAAATGAAGGCGGTGGCCAAAAAGGGCCCTTAGCTTAAAAGCTAAGATTAGAAACAGAAATATGAGGAATGACAACAGAGTACGGAAATGAGATCAGAG
Source organism: Petunia x hybrida (assembly GCA_037355625.1). Lineage (NCBI taxonomy): Eukaryota > Viridiplantae > Streptophyta > Magnoliopsida > Solanales > Solanaceae > Petunia > Petunia x hybrida. Next base: position 11,756,301 of record JBBBVM010000024.1, read on the forward strand.
ATAACGAAGCATAGAAAACGCAACGAAACATATCAGAAAAAAATAAGAAAAGAAAGGAAAAGGAGCAGGAAAATAGTAGAATTTTTACCCCCCAAAACATCCAGGTAATGGTGTAAATTTATTATTTCAGTTTATTATGTGTGTTTAAATATATTTTTACGGTAGAAATTGGGATATTAGACGTCGTTTTAATAAGTTCAATTAATAGTTTAAAGGGTCAATTGGACCCCGATAATGGAATTGATTATATATTCGTACTCAGTGAGTTATGGGTAATATATAAATGTAATTTATTTAGGGCTTGGTTATGTGACCTTAAACCCTGTACATAGGCCTGGCCTGCGTATTGCGTATGCGAATAGGGTATCAGGTTCCTAATTGGATTGCCCTAAGACGTAAGGAATGAAGCCTTTAGCCATATGTGATATATTTTTATGCTGATTGAACACGGTGGGATCGTTTGACGATAAATTCAAAGGACAAAGCAGTTGTTGAGTAGCTGTGCTAATCCTGTAACAAGGTAAGCGTTTATATCCATTTCTTTGGAGGCACTTGGCCTCGTGGATTTTCTACCACGTGTTCTTTACGTGTGTAGCTACCGATAGACGTACTCATTATGCCTTAGCTTTGGATTTACATTGTATATTATATGTTATGTCCTGTTGTTGGTATTGCATTGAGGATCTGAGCATTGTACTCTGGCTGTAAGTTGGCATCTACTTCCCAGCTGTCGAAGAGAGTCCCGCGCCGGTGAAGGGTTATTATTGCATCATATTGCAGTCATATGTATTATATGTCATTCATATGCAATACATTGCATATCATATTGGGTGCAGGAGTATTTCGTCCCAGGAGAGTGCAGGAGCATTCCGCCTCTGGTTTATATCATGTTGGGTGCAGGAGTATTCCGCCCTAGGAGCAGGAGTATTCCGCTCTTATGTCACATACTGAGTGCAGGAGTATTCCGCCTCAGCTTTACATTATATTGGGTGCAAGAGTATTCCGCCCCAGGAGAGTGCAGGAGTATTCCCCCTCTGGTTTATACTATATCGGGTGCAGGAGTATTCCGCCCCAGAAGCATGAATATTCTGCTCCAGTTGATTATCAGATTGGATTCCCCTAGAATGCAGGAGTATTCCGCTTCGGGATGGGATTACGGGCACATGTGACCTTTTGCATCATATTTCATTTAATTTCATTTCATCTCATTTCATTTCATTTCATACCATTGTGTAGACTTGTGGTACATAACTACTGTTCTGCTTATACATGCATTGCTTATTTGTTGATATCTTTCTGGCTCGTATTCCTGATTGAGCTTATGGTTTCATACGTGTTTTCGGTTATTATGTGGCTATGCCTTTTTATAATTTAAATAAGAGGTATTTGGTTTATCTGTTTCTTCTTCCTGGCTAGCTATCTTATTCTTTGAGGTGGCCAGTATGCCCCACTTATTGAGTCCTTTTGACTGTCCCTTGTTTGTTGTTTGTTTCTTGTCTATCTATTTTATTTCAGCAGGTTCGCTCCAAGATTGAGTTCGCCACATTGTGAAGGAGCGAAGACGACTTCAGCTGTCAGGGTGAGCCAGCTTTTATTCAGGATGGCCGCCAGTTTTATGTTTATTACTTCAGTTGCATTTTGCTCCCTTCAAGAGGTATCTGTCTTCTTTCCTGCTCTTAGATGTCTAGTCTGGATAGCCCAAAACCTAGTACGTTGGGTAGTCAGCTGTAATTTCTTTTGTACAGCTTAGAGGTATCAGTATGTCAGTGCTTTTTTTTTTAAAGTCTTGTTCTTCTTTATGAATTGAATTATATTTATTTTCCTAATTTAATTGGTAAGGGTTCGCCCGACGGGTCTAGGGGAGGATGCCGGGTGCCCGCACGGCCTAGCCGGATTCTGGGTCGTGTCAAATAGAACCAAATAACTTAAGGCCATCTTGTACAACTAAATATATATATGTCATGCACATCTAACATGAAATAATTCTTCAAAAGGGGGGTTCAACTTCGATTTTAACTGACCGATAGTTTAATCATTGTTTGAAGCATTATCAACAGTTATACTAAAAATTTTGTTACTAATAAAATACGACTTACAAATATCATTTACTTCTCTCTGAATAAATGTTCCCATATGTTGTTCATCAACAGCGCTATATGCTAAAATTCTTTTTTGCATTACTCAGTTAGGATATATCCAATACAAGTAAGTGTTAAATACTCATACCCATAAACACCATGACCCATATCAGTAGTAATACAAACTCTAGTATCAAAGTGATAAAACATATATCGTAAATATTGTCTATATTTATTTTTAAATTTTATAATATCACTTTTAACCGTAGTTTTTGGAAAATCTTTAAAATATGGATTATATACGGTTTGAATATAGCGAACAAAACCAGTACAAGAAGCAAATGCAAAAGGTAAATACTCTACCGCAATCATTTTTGCTATTTGTTCCCTATCTTTCTTCTTATCATACCAAAGAAGCCCCCGGTCACTGAGTTAATATTCTGTTGAATTCCACTACCTTGATTTGGAGCCATTCTATTCCCTACATAAATGTCACCCGACCTCATAGCCCATGGTTCCTTATGGTGCTCTTCTAAGCGTGTTCTCAACTTTCTTGTCCCACCATGATGCTTTCCGGTTTTGAAATTCTAATTTTTTTACAAAGATTACATTTAGCGGTCTGAGCCTCAACATTTTTTGTTATAAATTACCACACTTCAGATCTATCTGATCGTCTTACTGGTTCTCTAGTAGAAGCCATAGGTGACAATTAAGATTTTGTTTCTTCAGGTGGACCATGATATTGACTAGTAGGTGTTTCATCATCTAAATTAACCCCTTGGGTGCTATTAAAATCTTGATATTGTGCCTCTAACGTTTCATTATCTAGTGGTTGATCAAAGTCGTCAATATAATGATAAAATAGTGATTCATCTCCCTGAGTAAAATCATTTAGATGAGCAGGAGCACTAGTACTACCAATTGGTCTTTTACCTAGAGTACGACCACGTCTGTCATCCCCCTCTCGGTACCACATGACTGCGGCCGCTACCTGTACGCCCAGTTGTGCTCTCCACACTTCAAACATTATAAGTTAAGCAAAGTACTAATATATGCTACAAATAATATTGCAAAAAATTAAAAAGTAAGAACAAGTTTACTTAATGTCGCGTTAAAAGTGAAAGTTGAAACTTGAGTGGCACCGGATCGAATAATTTTCCACTCCACTCCGACAATTTTTTGTAATGCAATTTAAACCTTTTTTGCAATAGCAATTTAGAACAATTTAACAAATAGCCTTCCATGAATATAAGAGAGATTGAGAGAGAATTAAAGAAAATATTAGAAAAATCGTGAATAAATTGGTAAAATATTGTGGTATTTATAAAAAAAAATAGGTTGGGGGTATGGGGACGTTGGGGGGTAAGTGATAGGGAAATAATCGTTTTTGACTATTGGCCAACGGCTGTTGGTGAAAAAATAGTCGTTGCCAACAGCTATATGCCTAACAAATTTTTTTATTTATTTTTCTAGTCTGGTCCGGTTCCGGTCCATTTTTATCTTGTCTGGTCGGTTTGATTTGGGGGTGACAGGTCGAGGTCGGGTCGGTATCCGTTAACGCGACAACGGTCCGGCCTGCGCCGGTTTGGTCCTGTCCGGGTCGGCTACCGGTGTCGCGCCGGTCCGGTCCCGCACAAACCGAACTGTTAGACAGCCTTAGTCCAAACCAAGTTTGAAGAATCTCCCATGCTTGCTTGGAGGTTATCATATTTATAACCTTCTCAAACATCTTGTCATCCAAACTTTGATAGATGAAAGTTAGCACATACCTTCTCATCTTTCTTCTTTGTGGCAGTGGCATCTTCTCCTCTCCACCCCCACCCCTATCCCCATCCACTGACCCCTACCCACCCTAACACTCATGTCTCATTCCTTATTAAATGGCTATGAAATTATTTTATTCTTTGGCAATCAAATACCGAAAATAAGTATGAAAACACTTATTTTCTAGCATAAAAGATATTTTCCTTCCTACCAAACACAATCTTAGTGAAGAAATAAGTGTTTTGGTAGTAATATAAGTTGTTTATTGTGAATCAAAACTAATTGACTTTTTTAACAAATAATTAGGAGTATAAAATAATAAACTACTTAAACAATAAAACAAATATACTCTTTCCGTCCCAATTTATGTGAGACTCTTTTGTTTCAGTTAGTCCAAAATAGAACGACACATTTTTATATTTAGTAACAATTTAATTTATGAGATGATTCACAATCACACAAATTTATATAATTTTGTTTTAAATTACAAGTTTCAAAAGTCTTCATAATTTCTTACTTTCTGCCCAATCAAACACCTTCATATAAATTTGGACAGAGGGAGTGCAATATTTTTTAATCAAAATCAGGCTGTACTTGGTATATTTATATTTTCGAGAAGTAAAAATGCCACCTTGATTAATTGTGTAACCTACTTACCTACCACTGCCTTCTTTTTTAAACCAAAATTAAGGATTTTTTCCATAATTGAGCTTACAAAATTAGAAATGTATTTCTTCAACTACAGCTGGTTAGCTGAAACTTAGCACTCCATAATAGCAGTAGCAGTTCATTGTGTCCTTTGAAGATCTGGTTAGCTCCATTAGTTCCTCTTTTTGTATTTGACTAAGCTATATATAAATAGCTGACAACAAAGGAATAACACACCAACTCAACTCTATCCTTATGCACTACCTAAATGACTTATTCTTTATTTTAGAAATTTTAAAATATATACTCCAATCTGTGAATAGACTTACAGTCGTAATCTTATCATTCCAGCTTTTAACTCAAGCGAGTTGCATTTCTTCATACAGTACTGCTCTGCATCCCTTCCTTTCTGGTTTCACTCTAGAGCAATTAATCTTTTCCCTTCCTCTAAGTATTACTCGCTACGTCCCAATTTAGATAATAATGTTTGATTAGGCACGGTATTTAAGAAAATAATAAAGACTTCTGAACCTTGTAATCTAAAATAAATAATTATTTTTTTAATTATAAATATATTAAAGATAAAGTGAAATGCTTGTTAACTCATTTCTAAGTATATAAAGGTTTTCTTTTAGGGATAGAAAAAAAAAAGTACTCTCAGACTCTCAGAGTTGAAAGAGGGAGTACCAAGCTTGAGGAAGTAGATGTATAAATAGATGAAATTAAAAGGAAAAGAAAAGGGAAAGAGCATTTAAATTGGTTTTGTACACATTACAGTATGGTCCGACAATCCCTCTTATTTAACCAACATCATGACCGTGGACTTGGAAAATTAAAATGATAAACAAATGGTGGTGTCATTTCCATTTCGCCATACAGTTATTTTAGATGTGTCAATGTGTTGAAAAGGTGGAGAATTATCTAAGACTCTCTATTTATAGGCATACGTCAACTCATAGACTAATATCAATGCAGGATTGTAACACTCCCCTTGCATGACTAAAACTGGACATTTGGACTGTAGGGAACAGCTACTAACTCGAGAGTAATGTTCAAAACCATATTAAAACGTAAAACCCCTACACTTAACTGATTGAAATATAAAGAACTGTATCTTACTGGTTCATATGAAATCTGAAGTTATTTCACCCTTTCTCCATGTTCTGACCATGTGCCAATTATATATAGAAGATTAGATCTTTGTGCCCTAAAGCAAGTTGGTTTTGTGAATCAATAACCACAGATATACATGTGTGATTAGCATTAGGAAGTTGTTTGCAGATTCCCCTAATGCGTTTGACGAATTAAAAGAAAAAAAGATATATCATATTATCAACAAGGACATTAAAAATTGCTTCATTTAGAAGGTGCTAACTGCAAAATATTTAAATCAATTTTCTAGTGCGAACACTGCCATGACAACTTAAAATCAAAGGACTGATATCACCATGATCTGCTTCCTATTTAAAGAGCATGCATTTGCCTGCTTTAAACATCACTTTAAGCAAGAAAGTACATTGAGATTTTCTAAGCTCAATTGTGCGAAAAAGATAAATAATGGCAACAGCAAAATTTCTTACATTTCTCATTGTTCAACTTATTTTTGTCTTGGAGGTTGCTAATTCTCAGGGAATTGAAGTAGGGTTCTACAAGAAAACATGCCCAAACGTGGAGGCGATTGTCAAACAAACAACAACTCACTACATTTCTCGTGCTCCTACCCTCGCTGCCCCTTTGTTGAGAATGCATTTTCATGATTGTTTTGTTAGGGTAAGCGATCCTTTCGATGCCTTATCTTTCATTCCTCTCTTTGTGTGATCTTTTCACGTTGAATGCACTATACAAGTCTACTAAAGTTTTTTTTATTATTTCTCTTTTTGTTGCAGGGATGTGATGGTTCTGTGCTACTTAATTCTACGAAAGGTAATCAAGCCGAGAAAGATGCAATTCCAAACCAAAGTCTAAGAGGTTTCCAAGTGATTGATGCTGCAAAATCTGCTTTAGAAAAAGAGTGTCCAGGCATTGTGTCTTGCTCTGACATTTTAGCATTAGCAGCTCGCGATGCTGTTTCACTGGTAACTAACTAGTTATATTTTTATTTGCATTTCAATGAAGTTCTTGCACATAAAATTTTTCTTTAAACATATTATGGATTCTTTCAGATTAATGGACCAACTTGGCAAGTCCCTTTGGGAAGAAGAGATGGGAGAGTCTCAGTTCTTTCCGAGGCCTCAAAGAACCTGCCTACTCCTTTTGATAACTTCACTACTCTAAAAACAACTTTTGGCTCCTTGGGCCTAAGTGTAAAAGACCTTGTTGTTCTATCAGGTAATGGTTTGCATCAAGTTAAAGTTCTACTACTACATGTGGAAGAGTTAAATTAAAGACCTGAAATATAGCAGTAACATCTTCATGTTCTTAATTGCTTTTCCTCCTCGTTTATTCATAGGAGGACATACTATTGGGATGTCACATTGCTTTTCCTTCTCAAGTCGTATGTACAATTTCACTGGCAAAGGTGACATGGACCCAAATATGGATCAAAACTACATAAGTCGTTTGAAGATCAAATGTAAGCCAGGAGATGTGACCACCATCGTCGAGATGGACCCTGGAAGTTTCAAGAGTTTTGACACAGACTATTACACTTTGGTTAGCAAAAGAAGAGGGTTATTCGGATCAGATGCAGCTTTACTCGCAAATAGTCAGACAAAAGCTTATGTCTTATCCCAAGTAAATTCACATGGATCTACTTTCTTTAAGGATTTTGGAGAATCAATGGCGAAGATGGGGCAAATTGGAGTCCTTACAGGGAAAGCAGGTGAAATCAGAAAACATTGTGCCCTCAGAAACTAAGAGAAACTTTGATAAGCAATTTCCCTTGCAAACTTTTAGTCATTTTCGTATCTCCATGTCTAATGGGATCTCTGCTGTGAATATTCTTTTCCTATTCTGATTAGTTCGTGGAACTTGTTTCTTGTGCTTGTAACCTTTTGTTGTATTGCAAGTTTGTAATTCAGTTCATTAAGAATGAAGATAATAAGAATTTTGTTTTGCTTTTACTAGCATGGGTGATTAGAGCTTTCTTTTGTTTTACTTTTTAAAAATATGAAGGGAGATAAACTGAAACACATTTATATCCACAAAAAATCTATACTACAACAAAAAATATAATCATATATAGAAGAGATTAAATTGTGCGAGACTACGAGGAGTAAACTTCAAAATCTGAAGAGAAACAGTCGCCCTAGAGATCACTTACCAAATAGTGGACTCTTAATTAGCATTGTTTTCTGCTTCTTCGGAAGCCCAAGATACTAAATAAGAACCACCACAGTCCGCATCACTGTAACCATGTAGAAGTATGTATTTTCGCGAGCAAAGAATAAACCATGTGAGTAGGTGTACTTTACATTCACTAGTTATCATTTTTACTAGCTCTTCACGATCTTTTTCTTATCATATTTAAATGTCTTTTCGTTCTATTTTTGATTGGATATCAGATTCCTGGAATTGTTCTCCCAAAGGCCCAAAGCTTTTATCTGTGTTTGTTCTTCCATGTGTCTTCTTAAGCAGTACTGGAAACTGAGAATTTTTATGACACTCCAGAGACCACACATCAGTTTCCAGTATGCATGCAGATGATCAAAGATAAACTAAAACGCACACATATAATAAGATCATATTCATATAATTCGTCGACTCTAGCTCCTAAGTTGGCCTTTCCCGGACTGTCTTATTCATCAATCGAAGAATCAATTCTAGTCCACATCTACTCTTTCCCCTTCTTACAGATTGTACGGAAAAGTCTACTCGATACAAGCTGACTAAACGATGCAAATTTTATTACGAACCATATATAAACATATTTCATTTTATACAAATAGGGACGTCAACACTAACTGGCAAACAAGCAAAATCATTACCAGCAAAGTAGTTACAAACCGCCACTTCAGATAATATATCTTGAATTTTGGGGTAACTGCAGTTCAACTTATAACTGCTTCACCATCAAGACAGCAATCTAAGAAACCATAGAAGCAAAATGTTACATTAATTACAAGAAAAGCAGAGAGTGTAATAAAGCTCTCCACGTGAAAATAAGAAATATCAATGACCTTCAAAGACCATAGACTTGACCAAAATCAGCATAACCTAAGCCTGCATTTGGATCCAAGAAAGAATCAAGAATAAGAGATGTAACAAAGGCACTGAAAGGAAACCAACAATTGAAAGTGTAAAAAGTAACCAAAAACACCAAGAAGGGATTTCCAGACTTGAGTTCTTCACCAATCTATCCTGTCAATGACAAAAGTTGAAATGAATTTACAGTCCTAACAATATTACTAAGAAGACCAAATATTACGCAGAAGAACTACCAAAGATTAGCTGGTTGATCCATATAGCAGCTTTTCTTGATTCTTCCTTGCAAACTTCAGAAGTAACTACACAGAATCAAGACATATTTGTTAACTAATAGTAGTAAAAAGCACAATGCAGGTCCATACAAGATTTGATTTTGATGTTATCTGTTTTGCTAGTTTGGATGTTAATGGTCCAGCAGAAGAACCGAGTATTTTGCAAAATTACACCAGCTAAATTACTCTAGGCTTCTACTAAGGACTTGAATCCAAGAACCCTAATCTATCTGCTAAAACATTTACATCTTCTTCTTCATCACCTTCTTCATCTCCCTCATCGTTAAACAACTCTTCCCAAAACCCCTCATCGAGTTCTTTATCCGTGTTGCCAAATTGTGCGAGCCCTTCCGTTGTCTCATCTTGGTGATCCATTCTTGCTCTACCAAATCCCTGCATTTCTAATGCAAGTGCTTCGAGTTCAGATACTTGAAATCCACAACGATCTCCGAATTCCAAAGGTTCTGATTTGATGGGATGACTTGATCCACCAACGCCTAATGTACTAGGCCCTTGATCAATAGGTCGTCGCCTTTTTTTAGTTATAGCCTCTTCTAGTTGCTTTCTTTTCTCCTTTTGCTGGATTAACTGTTGGACGAATTCAGGATTTTGCATAGCTCTTGCTAAGAAATTCATCATTTGTTGCTGCTTTCGTTCTGTTCCTTGAACTCTAAGCTCCAATGATCGAAGGTAAGCTCGAGTGTTCTGTTGTTGTTGTCTAAGTTTCACCAATTCCATCATCAAAACTTGCTTGTCGCGCCTCAAACGATCAACCTCTCCATCAAATCCGAATCTTCCAAGTTCAACACAAGGACCGAGAGCTTGTTCTGTAGGCGTAAGCTGAGAATTAGACGTTTTTCGTCTCCTGATATTCCTTAGAAGTTGCTTGTTTCCCTTTAAAAATGCCTCGTTTGCGAACTCCCATCTCTCTGGATCAATCTTTCTAAAGCCCTGCAACAATCAAATATCCATCCACAGCTCAGTATCATCTTCCAATTTCCAAGAGCAATCTTATCATTTTCTTATTTTCGGATAGCAAAGCAATTCTTGAGACTTGAGAAGTTTTTTTTCTTTTGGGGTCAGCACAGCTTGTGGACCTCATGATAAACATTTTAATTTACCAACCAGCTGAACTTGAAGGTAGCGTTGTTGAACATCCAGATCAGAGATGACCTTTTTTGAATTTCTTTTAATTCGTCTGAAAGAACACAATTCTAAAGGTAAGTTGCATCATATCACACAGTCACAGTTAAAAAGTAGAAGTGGGAATTTTTTTTGAGATTCTCCTTCCTACTAATAGCCTTGTAAACACTGTAGCAGGCCATAGGTTCACTTGTGTTCACAAAGATTTAGCAATCTGGAGCTGATTTTTCATTGACCAAAAATTAGAGAAAAGATTAAAAAAACAACTCCATTTCATTTTATGTGGCGATGTTTGACTAGTTATAGAGTTTAAGAAAGAAAGATTGACTTTTTAAGTGTGTCATCTAAATCATTTGTATGTCTATAAAACATATTAAAGTTAAGATCCAAAGTTTGAAAGTAAATTATTTTTCGATATAGAAACATGTTATTCTTTTTTGAACAAACTAAAAAGAAGTCAATGCCACATAAATGGAACAGAAAAAGTAATAAGTAAAGACTAATTTGAAAAACAAATTTCCCACTTCAAAATGCATTACAGAAGTAGTAAACTAAAGATAGGGGAAATTAGAGTTACTTACATAAGTATTTAGTTGTCTGACAAAGCTAGAGAAGTTATTGTGCTTGAAGTATTTGGGAAGTAGACTAGTGGAAAAAGCATGAGGATCCCATACAACAAAGCTTTGACCTCCTCTATTCCAAGAAACAACATGATCTGTGCTTGTATCATCCACCATTTCATATGTCTTTGTAAGAAATGGTGGTGGACCAATATCATGTAGCCCCTCCATTGGCTGTGGTGTCATCACCGGTGGCGGCGGCTCACCGCCACGGTCACCGCCACCAGCCGATGAACTTGATCCACCTGGATACTCCTCTTTCACTGGATACAACAGATTCATCATCAAGAATATAATATCTTAATGCTTATTCTTTTAATACTTTTAAAATGGAAGGACAAGCCAAAGTTTATTTGGCAGTTGAAAAGATATAAGAAAAATAGAGATATGAAAAAGCTGCAGAGATGAAGAAATGAAGTGTGGTACTGTATAAATCAAGATATGAAAGTACTTTGGATTAGACTTTTTGGAAATCAAAGTTTCTCTTTTAGGAAGGTAGTTTTATGTAAGGTAGTTAAACAGTTGAGTTCTTGTTACTGAAAAAACACAAGACAATCATAGATAAAGAAGATTTGGAAGTAAGTGTGTAAAAAGATATAAATAGAAAGAAAGCAATTCACCTCCTAATTTAAGAAAGAGTAGCATTAAGATAATACTTAGTTACTAAATTTTATTTTAGTGGAAGGTTCTAGACTTCTTGGCCTTTGGGAGTGAGCATCTTAATTTTATTGATTCTTCTCTTTTATCCAAATTTTTTATGTTTGGAAGTTTTGTTTGGTCAATTTGGGGAGAGAGGAAGGTTCTTTGAAGAAAGTTCTGGAACTTAGGTATGGTGGAGGTGTGGTTTGGGCCCACAAGAGTTGCAAGTTGCAACTAGTGGTTTTTGGTTATTGGGAGAAATGGTTTAGGGAAACATGATTGGTGGAATTGTGAAACTACCCTATTATTGGGTGACATCATTGAAGCACGAAAACTATCTACTATCAAGACAAAGGGGAGAAAGAAAAGAGAGAGGAGCGGTGGGGTGGAGGAGAAATAGCACGCAAAACTCTCTTTATTAATTTATGTGACAATATTTTTATTGATCTGTTTAAATAAGAATGATAATGTTCGAGATATAGAATTTATTTAACTTCAAAATTATTATTTTACCATTATTAAAATAATTTACAACTACGTAAATATCTATTACTCCCCTGTCTCAATTTATGTCGCACCATTTTTTTTTTTTTGGTCCCAAAAGAATGGCACATTTTCTTATTTGACAACTATTTAATGTATCATCCCTATTTTACCCTTGTTGGGTCCTACATACTTTTAAAGCTATCAACAACGACGGAGGGAGTAATTATTTTGGATCATAAGTCTCAAAAAGGTTTTTTTTTTTTTTAAATTCTGTGTCGATCCAAACTATGAAAGTGGAACTGAGGTAGTACTTACTATGTAAAAGTTACCTACTTAATCAGGTCACTTATAAAATAATATAGATAAATTTACGAAAAAATTACTAATCATAACATGATAAAAATGATAATTGGCATCATAATTAGTTATACTAAGTTGATAATGTAAATTTTCTTACAATGTTGTTGTATCTTAATCCACTTGTTATAAACAAAAGGTCCTAATTATCCATAAACTTCGTGAAATTGTCTAAAATTATCCTTCATTAACAGTTTGGGTCAAATACATTTGAAGAGATTGGTTAGATTTGTCATTAGTACTGACTAATGAAAGCTTTCAAACACATAAGTCGTTGAATAAGGGAAATGACTAAATTTGCCTTTGTACTTAAATTCTCCAAATTACATTAAACTTCGCGAAATGATCTAAATTTCATTTTTCTTAACAATTATTCCTCATTCCTCTAAATTGATAGCCATCACAATTATTTGTTTTCTACAATCTAGAAAACAGCACCTAAAAATGACCATTACTCCGCACCCCTTCAACCCAATAATACTAAAAAAGAAGGAACACAAAAAAGTTCTACACAAAACCATCATATTCATATAAACACCTTTATCTTGGTTAGTCCATTTTACATCCTCTAGAAGACCACCGATTTTCAACCATTATATATAACCTCATCTTGAGTGTCACAATATTTGATTCAAATGATTTAGGAGTACTCATGAATATCATGCACCTACCTTTGTTTGCATTAGGAGGTGGTTGTGGAGCTATGATATCACAATTGGTGATTTGAGAAGGATTAGTAATGAAGCTTTAGTAGAAGTGAGAATCCAACTTGGTGATGTAAATAATCATCGTTTGAGTTTTATTTGTGCTGATAGGATGCTTGATAGTCGTCAATAAAGTATATCTAGCCAATTTTTGTAATGGCAAAGGTAGAAACACAACTATCAACAAATGGCAAACCTAGATCATTTTGCAAAATTTAGACTGTATTATATATGGATAGTATTTATCCTATGCCGAAATGGTAATACGCCAACGGTTTAAATTACACGCACTATTAGGGTGAAAATTTAGACTGTATTATATATGGATAGTATTTATCCTATGCCGAAATGGTAATACGCCAACGGTTTAAATTACACGCACTATTAGGGTGAAATGTATTTATACAATAAGCTCACTCACAAAGTAGTTAAAAGTAACCCTATGACGTGGGCAAGGTCCCTAGGCCTATAAATAGTACTTCATTTTGTACTGTATAGATCCAGAAATACATATTGAAACTCTGCCCAAATTTGTACTCACTACAATATATTGAAATCAAGTTATTCTTTTGCATTTACGCTTACTTCTCGCACTTATTTAGCTTTGATACGAAATTTTGCTTATATTCAAACGCAAATTCGATTTGTGATCCTAAAACTGGTTTAGGCTCATACAAATTGGCGCCGTCTGTGGGGATATAAGCAGAAATGCTTTGTTCCAAAGTTCAAAACTCTTTTTCGTTAAAAGCTTACGGCTTCTTCGGTAATGTTATGGCTGATAACAGTGACAATCTTAACGAATGGGCTGACGTTCCGTCGAACCAACAGCCCACGTCTCCAATGACAACTGAAGCATTCCAAGCTTTTGTTGTTAACGCACTAAAAGCTCTCCAAGATCGACATGATGAGCAAATCAACATTAATATTGAATTGTGCGCCTTGTTGGAAGCGAGGAACAGCGCAGCACCGAATGGCACCCAGCCTTCGGCTCCATGTGGAGGCATCCCGCCCTTCGTTCCTACGGGCGCGATAATAGGGGGACCTCACAACGGAGCCACGTCTGGGGGTTCGAGAAATGTACCAGGCACAACGCCACACTTTGGGACGATTCCCACCGTGGCTGAAACAACATCTTCGGTCGACGTTGAGAGATTGACCAGGGAGATTGAAGCACGCGTTGAAGCTCGCGTCGAGGCTCGCGTAGAAAAGCGCCTCGAGAACATACCGGGGATAACAAAAACCGAAGACGAGCTTGACATAGATCAGTACAGGGAGTTGCCCTTCAAGCCCGAGGCGGCTCCAGCCCCAACTCCTAAAAACTTCAAGCTCATGTTTCTAAAGAAGTACGATGGGACCGCCGATCCCAGAGAGCATGTAAGGGAGTACATGGCAATGGTAAAGAGCAATGACTTAACGGCGATAGAGCTCGAGTCAATTTTCTTAAAGAAGTTTGGCGAATCCTTGGAGAAAGGAGCGCTACGTTGGTACATGTGCTTACCAACGGGATCGATTTCCACCTTCAAGGAAATGTCCAACGCCTTCGTTAAGGCACACACCAGGGCCCAAAAAATCCTCCAAAGGAAGGAGGACATATGCGAGGTTAAGAAACGGCCCGGTGAGCCACTTAAGGAGTTCCTTGAGCGCTTTCACGCTGAGCGCATGGAACTGCCTCGGATGGATGATACTGTGGCCATCATGGCATTTGAAAAGGGTATCAATGTTCGCAATTCTGATGCCGCTGCTGAATTGCGAAAGGAGCTTCAACAATACCAAGTTTTGACATGGGAAGATCTACACAAGCGGACTTACTCCAAGATCAGATTGGAGGAAGCTGAGTTCAAAAGCCGAGGTTACAATTATAAAAACCAAGGCGAATCCTCATACCGCGCCGAGGCGTCGCGAGGAAATTCGAAGGGGAGGTACGAACCATACACCTCTACGAGGCAGCCTGTTAGCCAAAAGTTGGTAAACTCTTTTGGAAACTCATTCACCAGCCCACACATAAGCCAACGGCTCGGAGGAAAGGTTCACTCCTACATGAACCAAAGAAATTCCTCAAGCCCAGCTTCGGCCTCGAAGAAGGACTTACCTCGGATCCCTGACTACAATTTCAACATATCGACTACGGAGCTGGTCAATGTGGTCAAGGGGACCGCCGGGGTAAGAGTGACCAAGGACATGAGGACTCCAGCAGATAAGAGAGACCATAACCTGCACTGTGAGTTCCACGCGGATTATGGCCACCGAACCGAGGATTGCAAAGCATTGCGCCTCGAGGTGGCTCATTTGTTAAAAAAAAATGAGTGTTGGCCGAATTCCTTACTGATAAGGGGAAGGACAACTACTCCAAGAACCGAGGGGATGGGCAACCACCTCGGGCTTCACCCCCGGAAAGAGTTGTGAATGTCATCTCTAGGGGATCAGAGGTGAACGGGGTGAACTTCGCAGCTGCGAAGAAATTCGCCAAATTGTCGATCACCATGGAGAAGAGAACCCGAGTTGGCGGCTCGGGTAAAGAGATTGTGTTTGATGACGATGATTGTGATGGGATGATGTTTCCTCATCATGATGCCCTGGTCATCATGTTAAGAATCAATGACTCCGACATCAAGTGAGTCCTGATCGACCCCGGTAGCTCGGTCAATATAATCAGCTACGGGGCCGTTAAGAAGATGTGGCTCAAAGGGGAAGTTGTCCCCAAAGCAATAGTGTTGACTGGCTTCAACAACTCCACAGAAAAGACTTTGGGTGAGATTACACTCAAAATATTTGCTGAAGGAGTAAGCAAGGAAACACTGTTCCAAGTGCTGCCTGAGGACATGGCATACAATGTGATCCTCGGCAGGCCATGGATCCACTCCATGGAGGCAGTTCCTTCCACACTGCACCAAGTGATCAAATTTCCTACGCCTTGGGGCGTTCGATCAATCAAAGGAGAGCAACGGGTAGCAAGGGAGTGCTACTCGGTTGTATTAAAAAGTGGAGTCGCCCCGACCGGGCCAAAACAATGGCAGCTACAACAACCGGGGTCGAGCGAGGAGGACCTCCGAGGAGAAATTGAGAAGATCTCGGTTTGCTTCAAGAGCCTCGGAAACAAAAGGCCGAGGATTCTACCATTGAAGAGTTGGAGTCTTTCACACTATTGAAAGATTTCCCCAAGAGAAAAGTATTTGTCGGCTTGGAGTTGGACCCAGAGTCGAAAAAAGCGATCATTGAAGTTTTAAAGTCCAACAACGATTGCTTTGCTTGGTCTCATTCAGACATGATTGGTATCGATCCGGAGATCATGACCCATAAGCTGAATGTGGATCCGAAGTTCACCCCGGTGAAGCAAAAGAAGAGACCTCACGCCGGGGTCAAAAAGAAGGCGATCGAAGATGAAACCATAAAGTTGCAAGAAAATGGTTTCATAAGGGAAGTGAAATACCCCGAATGGCTGGCTAATGTGGTTGTCGTACCGAAGAAGAATGGAAAGAGGAGGATGTGTGTAGATTACACCGACTTGAACAAGGCTTGCCCCAAAGACTCCTACCCATTGCCACAAATAGACAGGTTAATAGACTCCATGGCTGGACATAAACTATTAACCTTCTTGGATGCCTATTCGGGTTACAACCAGATCCTCATGGACCCGAAGGACGAAGAGAAGACTTCGTTCATCACTGACCGAGGTACTTTTTGCTATAAAGTAATGCCCTTCAGTTTGAAAAATACGGGGGCAACGTATCAAACATTAGTGTGTCGCATGTTCAAAGAGTATATTGGGAAATCTATGGAGGTTTACATAGATGATATGCTCATCAAATCGGTTCGAAAGGATGAGCATTTGAATCATCTGAGGGAAGCTTTCGCTGTTTTGAGGCAATATTGCATGAAGTTGAACCCTGAGAAGTGTGCCTTCGGTGTTGGGTCAGGAAAATTCTTGGGATTCATTGTCTCCGAACGAGGTATTGAAGCAAACCCCGACAATATTAGAGCGATCGAAGAAATCCTCAAAGAGCTGATCGGGGTGAAAAAAGTTCAATGCTTAACTGGCCGAATCGCTTCCTTGAGTCGTTTCATCTCAAGGTCCTCGGAGCGATGCCATAAATTTTTCTCCGTTTTGAGAAAGAATAACTACTTCGAATGGACGCCGGAGTGTAAAGAAGCGTTGAAAGACTTGAAACGCTATCTGGCTAACGCGCCGCTGCTCGCCAAGCCTAAAGATGGTGAAACATTACTGGTTTATTTGGCTGTGTCCGAGGTGTCAGTCAGCACGGTCCTGGTTCGGGAGGAAGATGGCAAGCAACAACCCATCTACTATGTGAGCAAGACACTCCTCGATGCCGAAACCAGGTACCCACACTTGGAAAAACTAGCACTCGCTTTAATTGTTACTGCCCGAAAACTACGACCCTATTTCCAATGTCACCCAGTAGCAGTAGTTTCAACTTTCTCCTTGAGAAGTATATTACATAAACCGGAGTTATCGAGGAGGTTATCAAAATGGGCGGTAGAATTAAGCGAATATGGCATCAGGGCTGTGGATACTTCATACCGATGGGGCAACTAACTCCAAGGGTTCGGGGTTAGGCATAGTCTTGTGAGCACCCACCGGGGAGAAAATCAGGCACTCGGTTCGGTTAAAAAAAGTGACCAACAATGAGGCTGAATATGAAGCGGCTCTAGCAGGCTTGGAGTTGGCGAAGGAAATGGGGGTAGAGAGAATCGAGCTAAGGTGCTATTCTCAGCTGGTGGTGAACCAAGTGCTCGGCGAATACACAGCTCGAGAGCCCAGAATGCAGCTATTCTTAAACCGAGCACAAAGGATCTTAGCACAATTCCAAGAGTGGCGAGTCAAGCAAGTGCCTCGGGAGGAGAATACCGAGGCTGATGCCCTGGCAAATTTGGGTTCGGCAGTCGATGGAGCTCACTCGGGGACTGACTCAGTGGTTCGGTTGTTGTCCGCGCAAATGAGAGAGATGAAATTGCAAGTCAACTCGGTGGACAACAGATGGGATTGGCGAAGTAAGTTCATCTCTTACTTCGACTCGGGAATTGTTCCCCAAGACAAAAAGGAAGCCAAAAAGTTAAGGACCCAAGCGGCTTCATACCATTTGATCGAGAGTAATTTGATCGAGGGTAATATGTACAAGAGGTTATATTGCGGCCCGATGGCCAAATGTTTGGGTCCTGATGAGGTTAGATACGTTATGGTCGAGGTGCACGAAGGCGAGTGTGGCAATCACTCGGGGGAAAAATCCTTGGTGTGCAAATTACTAAGAGCTGGGTATTATTGGCCCACCATCAGTGCAGATGCAAAGGCCTTCGTGCAGAAATGTGATAAGTGCCAACGCCATGGACGGATGATCCACCAGCAGGCCGAACCTCTACATTCGGTGGTGTCACCGTGGCCTTTCATGAAGTAGGGGATGGATGTTGTTGGACCCCTACCGAAGGGAAAGGTTTGTGTTCGCTTCATCCTCGTGTTAACAGATTACTTCACTAAATGGGTAGAAGCAGGAGCTCTTGACGAATTCAAACAAAAGCAGGTAATCGATTTCATCAAGAAAAACATTATCTACAGGTTCGGTGTTCCAAGGGAAATTGCCTGCGATAACGGTAAACAGTTCATAGGAGCAGCCATCATTGATTTCTTCAAACAATGGGGAATCAAGAGAATTGCTTCGACCCCCTATCATCCAAGTGCCAATAGCCAAGCTGAATCTTCAAATAGAATTATAATCGAAAATCTCAAAAAGAGGCTCGATGAGAAAAAGGGTCCTTGGCCCGAGGAGTTGCCAGGTGTGTTGTGGGCCATGCGGACAACGGAGAAGAATAGCACCGGTGAGACTCCTTTTTCATTTGCTTATGGTATGGACTCCCTCATCCCCGTGGAAGTGGGCGAACCAAGTCTTCGGTACGCCCACACCACCGAGGACGCAAATCAACAGGCTATGCGCATAGAATTGGATTTGCTCGAGGAGAAAAGAGAGCTAGCTTTGGTTAGGCTAGTCGCCCAAAAAAGGCAGATCGAAGCATACCTCAACAGGAAAGCCAAACTTAGAGATTTTAAAGTTGGTGACTATGTGCTAAAGGCCACAAATCAGTCAACGAAGGAAGAAAATGGGGGAAAGCTTGTTGCGAATTGGGAAGGACCTTACAGAGTCAAAGCAATTGTTGGGAAAGAATCTTATCAAATTGAAGATCTGCAAGGCGCGCCCAAACCCTTAAATTGGAACATCTCCAATTTAAAGCGGTACTACTTCTAATCGAGGTAAATATCCCTTGCCCATTTTAAGATTTTTTCCCACAGCCTCGAGCAGAACAACGCTCCTAAAGGCTTCGGTCGAAATGTATTAACTTGCTCCTCGTTTCATTTTGCTTGACCTTTTCAGGGAGCAGATTAAACGATCTCCAGTGCCCGGGTCTTCATCAAGATTCGCACCCGAACACTGGGGGGGGGGGAGTAAAGGACGAGTTGCAGTCGAGGTTAAAAAAAAGCGCCTCCCAACCGAAGACCATCTATTCGACAACCGGGGACTGTTACCCGAGGATTAGATTTAGTGCATTGTGATTTCGCCCGGTAGTAGCACATTGTTAATTTGTATTTTTTTTTTTTTTTTTTACCCAAGGTCCGCTTCGACTTGATTCCTTGTAAAAGCCAATTTCGGCTTGTTAATATTATCAATGAAATGAGTTTCACTCCATAACTTTACGTCTCTATAAATACACACTCCAAAGCTGCACTTTAAATGCATCGACTCGAGGACGAGACGTCGTTCTAAGTTTGCATCGATTAAATTCAATCAAGTCTTGAAAGCAAGTTACTTATTCTAAGGTGTTCGGTACATGCAAAAACCAACAGTTAAGATAAGAATACCTAGTCATTTCATTAATAAGCCCGAAGGCAGAAAGTATTTACAGCAAAAGGACCCGAAGGTCCGAAACATAAGCATAAAAAGCCCTAAGGTAGGGCTGACACAAAAGCAAAAAATGATATCAGAAATCTAAGCCTCGGGAGAATCACCTCCATCCTCGGAGCCCCCCTCGGCATCCTCATCATCCTCCTCATCGTCATCGTCGCTCAAGGCCTCACTTGATGGGAGTTCATCAATGATAGCTTGAGCCTCCGCTGCTTTCACCTTGGCCTTTGCAATTTCCTCCTCCAAGTTGAGCTCGGCGGCGCGGCATCGCTTGAGCAGGTTCAACCGAGACTTAATAATGGCCCATTGCTTATCCAGCTCGGCCCTCTTGACCTTGATCTTAGCTCTATTCTTACGATCGGCGATTTCATCTCGAAGAGCTTCGACCTCGGCCTCCCTAGCTGAAAGTTTGGAGCTCTCACCCTCCAACTTCTGGATATGGAGCACATGCTTCCTCAGCTGATCATGATGTTTTTTGGCCATCTCCTCGGCCTTGCTCTTTGCTTGAGTCAGCTCGGCACTCAGTCTCGCAAACATAGGAGAGTTTGAAACAAGGAAGCGAAGAAGAATGGTAACCGGCGAGTTGATCAAGGGTGGTGGTTACCTTTGGAGGACCCTTGACCGGGGACCCCCTTTGAAACTTTTGAAGACTTTGCAGCCTTCAACTCCTTTATGTCACCTGCCACCGAAGCCAGATTGTCATCTGACTCGGTTTCTTCTCCATCTTTCTTCTTCTTCTTTTCATCTTTCTTTTTCTTGCTTTTCTTTGTGTTGACAGCACGGTTTGAAAAACCTGATACCGAGGGGAAAGAAGTCAACAAAATGAAGCCAAAATTCTGAAAAAACACATCAGGCAAAACATTACTAAAGAGCTTACCATGCCGTTTGCACTGCCAACCAAATTCGGCAGCCATCTTCATCCATGTTCTTTCTGGGCGCTCACGAGCCCCAGTCATGGCTTTCACCCATTCAGTCAGTCCCTCGGGAGGAACGATGTCGACCTTATTGGCTAAGAAGAAACAATAAAAAAAATTTAGCAAACGTAAATGATCACCGGGGATGAAATAGAAACGAAAGGGTACTTACGCGTGTTATTCTATCGCTCGGGGAAATCGGGCTCGACGAACAGAACACTATTCTCCAAAAGGACGTAGCGATCACTCCAGCCTCGGTCCCCATGGTCCTCGCTCTTATGGAGGAGCGCGTATTGCCTCGATTGTTCAAGGCCACAACCCCGGCCTTGTGAAAGTAGGGATAGTCGAGGGAGATGAGATGTTGCAAGGTAAATTCGACCCCTGCCTTTTTGCTCAGCAAGTCCATGCACTGAACAACTTTCCAGACGCCGGGGCCTAGTTGGGCCAAACACAAGTTGTAGGCTCGGCAGAAATCATTAATAATCTTGTGCACTGGAAGGGAGAAGCCGGGGGTGAAAGGGTAGGTATAAGCGAAAGAGAGCCCCTCAACATGGTGGCAAACTCTGCTTGTTGGGTCGGGGATGACCACCTTCACCTCGGGCCCAAACTTGCACTCCCTCCGAACCCACTCAATATAGGCTTGTGTTATACGGGTCGGTGTCGTGTTTACCGGTATGTTCCTATTCTTTTCCTCTTGGTCAGCAGATTGAACCTGCAGCTTGAGGTCCTTGCTGTTGTCGAAATGGGAGGGGATGATTTGATGAGGCTCGAGCTCCTGCTCGAGGGGAATCACCGGGCCTGAGGATCCCACTTCGGCGATGTTTCCCCTTTCACCCTCACCCACGGCATCATCGCCCTCGGCGTCCTCATCTCTGTGTGTGATGTCGTCAGTACCAGCCGCTTCCATGATGTCATCACCCACGACGTCATCACCCACGACGTCATCATCCTCCTCTAGGCTGACGTCCTCGCTCGCAGCAACGGCGTCACGCCTAGCCCTTTTCTTTCGACGTTTGGAGCCACCAGCGCTAGAAGTCACCTCTCCGCCTCCTTCCGCCTCTATCACCTGCAACGCCAGCACGGTGATGATGAACTCGCCGCTGGAAATAATGGCGGCGTACCGCGCAATCTTCGCCTTTTCGCCGGAGTCACTCGAATCTTGTCTAGAATGAGTGGTAGACATGATTATAGCTTGAAATTTAGAGTTTTCTTAAAGATGGAAATCGGTCAAAGTAGGTATGGAAGCTTTTGCTTTTTCTCGACACTATTGCTTACAGAAGTTAAAAGTGAGAAGAAGAAATTGGTAGGGAGGTATTTATAGGTATAAAAGAGGCAAGTGATGGAGTATCATCATTGTAACGTTCAAGAAACAAAAAAAAAATGGCGTGAACGTTCGAGAAGCCAACGGATGGATGACACGTGTTAGTGAGAAGTGACCTGAAGAGACGCGAACCGTTGACAAAATTTGAAACGCCTGGACAAGATCAAGCCACGTTGCTTTCCCGTGTAATCTCACTCCACTCCTCGGTAACTTTAGTGAGTAACTGAAGAGTGGGGGGGACTATCTGTATTGGGTAAAAATCGGCTCGCGATGATTCGCCTCGGCAGTGCGATCTGACAGCAACCGAGCACTTAATGACAAGCCAGAGACCGAAGCAAATGAGTGGATCGCTGAAGTCGGGCACCGAGGTCGTCACCGAAGGCGAGCCGTAAGCTGAGCTTTGGTGACGGTCACCTCGGTCGGACAGCAAGGCCTTGTCACCGAGGTCACATACATGCACCTCGGTGAATCGCCTCTGTTCCAGCGGCTTTGCAGCACACTACTTCAGCCCACTAACTCTTCCCATTACTGCCAAGAACGTGGGTCAAAGCACGATCAATAGTGAAAGACGTGGGCAAGGTCCCTAGGCCTATAAATAGTACTTCATTTTGTATTGTATAGATCCAGAAATACATACTGAAACTCTGCCCAAATTTGTACTCACTACAATATATTGAAATCAAGTTATTCTTTTGTATTTACGCTTACTTCTCGCACTTATTTAGCTTTGATACGAAATTTTGCTTATATTCAAACCCAAATTCGATTTGTGATCCTAAAACTGGTTTAGGCCCATACAAATTGCTTGATCGAACTAGTAACTTATGTTATACGTCCATCCCTATACTTGACGGGTGTAAAAGGAATTACCAACAATATACACTATTAACTTAAATTATGTCGCAAATAGTCAATTTACATATATTTTTGACGCAAGGATTAAGAGGGAAAAAGTAGCGTAAAGTGGCCATCAAAAAGTCACCACGGAGGCGCATTGTATTATAATATTTATTAATTTGTTGATTCTCTTAATTTTATCTTTCCGTGGTCCGCTTCGTGGCAAGGTTGGAATCCATTAACGTAAAAACTTTCTGGGCTACGATGGATAAAATTTGGATTTTATTCTGATACACAAATGTCTAATATGTTGATCAAATCATAGTAAAGTGCCACTTGTAAAAGTTTTGTCCCACTCAGCTCATGACATGAGTACTATATAACACAATAAGCAACGCCCGATGATGGAATATAATATTAACAGCCGAAAATGAATTTAATAACATAAAGAAACAGGCCAATTTGATTCACTTTGATAATATAGATAATCACCAATCTTAGTAGGACCACAAGCACGAAAAACAAGTAGCAGATTAAAAAAATTATATTAGTAAAAAATTGAACTTCTACATTGTTCTAGTAAGTACTAGACTTTTTCAAACACGTATAGTTTTTTTGGTTCATATTTTGTTATACTCCCTCTGTCCCACTTTGTTTGTCATACTTTCCTTATTAGTCTGTCCCAAAAAGATTGTCATATTTCTAAATTTGGTAATAATTCAACTCCAAACTTACTTTTTGACTCATTTATAGCCACACAAATATTCATGGCTTATTTTAGACCACAAGTTTCAAAAATTTTCCTTACTTTATTAAACTTTGTGTCAAGTCAAACTATGACAAACAAATAGGGACGGAGGGAGTAATTTTCAGAGATTGCAGACGTATGTGCTCTCACAGTTCTGTCACGACTGCCATGAATAAACCATAATTTAATGGAAAATAAAGGATTCAGGTCTCATGAAAAGAATATTTATTACTCGTAAAACAGAAACTTGCAAGTTGCTTACTTTGTTTCTTTTTTGTTTGTCTTTTTGTATCTATTCTTGTTTTCTTAAAGAAGAGTGCCAAGCGTTTCCACAATCAGCTAATTAAGAGGTAGCTCATTCATTGATGGTAAGGCTAGGTTTTAAAGACGAGTAAATATAATAAGGTGGCGTCTGTGGTCTCCTTTAAAGCATGTGACCAGTAAATACCAGAATAGTAATATAAATACGGATGTTGCTATTTGATCATACTTCCATCCACCTAAAATGCCATATTCAATATAAAATTCATAAAGTCTCCGTTCACTTTTAACTTCAATCACTATTATTTTTCCTCCAATAAATTTTTTTCCATTATTCTTTTCTCTTCAATAAGTTTCCCTCTAAAAATATAAAAAAAAATTATAATGTGTACACATGAAATCCAAAGTATTTACTTGTTCTACCCATTAAAAATTATATTACTCATGAAATTAAAAATATTTACTCGATCTACCCATTTATTACTGTATACCTTTGTTATACCTTATGGGTATATACCTTTATAGTATACTATAAAATTATGATATACAAGTCTAGATGAGTAGTGCATGTAAATAATTTGGGTATGACATGTAAATATGAAACTTATGGATATGAGTGGATAAATATTCTGATTTTGATGGGTATTTCGTAAACCACCAAAAATATAATAATTTTAAATTAGCATGTCCAGCTTTTTATGGTCTCAATACATTGAACAATTAAACTAAATGTATGAGTATATTATTCTTAATATTGATATATAAGTACAATATTCTTAATATTGAATATATGAGTTTAATTTAAATGAGTACTGAATTTAATTGATTTCTTTTCTTCTTCTTTTTTTTTTACTTGTAGGAGTTTCTCGTTAAATATTTAAATTTTAGATGGCAACTAAAGTGGCCAATTTTCATTGTAGTTAATTTTAATTTATTAATATATTGATTTGAATTCATTCGAATTATGGTAATATAATTGACTACGTAATGAAAATACACGCCCTATATATATTTCAAACTTATTCCTCTGAATTTTTACCTACGCACTATTTGTAAATTTATCAGTAAAAAAATTATAATTCACATATTAGCATAAACACCCCTAAATAATACAACAAGAATTATGTGAGAACTAAAAAAAAACTAGGAAATAAATTTGTTATGGAAATACTATTATATATAAGACAATATATTATGACGAATAAATACGGATATGACATCATTAATCAAATCACTAACTAACCACGCATTGTGTAAAATCATCAGAAGTAGGAGTAGGTGTAGTTGTTAGTGTGTCTCTACGCTCGCTATGTTGAACCTCTGGATAATCTCGCTTGCAGTATCAAGCAAAGTCATTTTAGTTCCATGTTCATATTTTTTGCCTTGTTTGATGGGTCAACAAAAAATAGACTAAAAAAATAAATGTTATTGCCTGATGGGTCAACTAACGCCTTAGAAACCGAAGAAAAGAATTTGCATATTTAAGTATAGTTGCAGTGAACCCATTGACTGATGAAGCTACTCCAGCATAATGGCAACTACTGCAACATTGTAATCGAAGGTCAAAGGTTCGAACCTGGAAAAAGTGTGTCATCTAACCTATTTTTTCAATTACTTCATATTTAATTACTCTTGCTATGTAACCAAAAAAAAGTTATATCTTTTATATGTTATTACTTATACTAATGAATTTTGATTTGCTCTATTTGATCATTTAATTACTCTTGCTATGTAGCAAAATTTCTTATATCTTCTATATATTATTACTGATAGTAATGAGTTTTGATTTGTCTTATCTGATCCTTCAATCAATGATAGTAATGAACAATTGAAGGCACCTTGGGGGACATATAATTGTATACAATAACATATACATACAATATTTTTAATATAGTTGTCGCACCCCTTTTTCGAGCTCGGATCGAGTTCAAAGATCGGGTTTGGCTGGATGATTTGGCTAAGTCGGTTTTGGAGTTGCTACCTAATAAATTTGTATAACAGGCGTATCAGGTCACCTAAAATTTTTAAAAGTCTAAAGTTAACTCCGGGTAGGTCTTACTAACATAGATTCTAAGGTAAGAAGCTCTTATGACTCGGAAAGAAGGTATTAGGCACTTCCTGAGTCCCACTAAAAGTGGATCCCAACCGAATTTGAATTTTTTGGAATCATATACTAAATACGTAATTAAAAGATGATAATTTTGAATCCTAAGATTATAAACTAATAACACAGGGTTGGAATTTTAAAAGAAAACTATATCTATACTATCATAAGGAAGGCTAAAAAGTTAAGACGAAATATTT
This sequence comes from Petunia x hybrida, assembly GCA_037355625.1. Classification (NCBI taxonomy): domain Eukaryota; kingdom Viridiplantae; phylum Streptophyta; class Magnoliopsida; order Solanales; family Solanaceae; genus Petunia; species Petunia x hybrida. The sequence continues at coordinate 11,782,448 of JBBBVM010000024.1, forward strand.
AAGACGAAATATTAAAAAGATATCCCTGCAAAAATAATTGAAGGTAAGTTTACTGCCGCATCCAAACCAATTTAAAAGTTACTGGTTTTGCATTTACGAGCTAGGCCCAATGCCTAATTGCAATTTTAGCCTTCTGCTCTAAACCTTTAATTCCAAAGAGCTGAAAACATAAACATGATTACAAATCGAACTCTTTTCTGCAAACCCGAAGAGAATCAGTTTTTGAAAATTATTTAAAATACCATAGAATGTTTATTTCTCACAATGTGATAATCAAACGTAGGGACAAATGGGATTTATTATATTTAGAGAATGTAGTCGCTTTGGAAGGGACATGTTGACATTTAATTGACAAACGTATATTCCGAGCGACTTTTGTTTTGGGGGCCGTGTTAAAACATTTTATACATACAGATAGGGAGATTTTGATAAAAAAAATGAATACACCAAGCAAGTTTAGATGCATATAAAAGGACGCGCACATAAATAAATAAATAAATATATATATATATATATATATTAGTGCCATATTCAACCAATACATGTTAAACGATCTATTTAAATGAATTTAATTTTAAAAATATACATATATGTATAATCCGACCCCGAAATTCATACTTCCCTTATACAGTACTCCCTCCGTCCCAATTTATGTGGCACCATTTCCTTTTTTGTTTGTCCCAAAATAAGTGGCACCTTTCCTTATTTGACAACTATTTAATGCACTATCTCTATTTTACCCTTGTTGGGCCCTACATACTTTTAAACCTACCAACAACTTTTTTATTACTCAAATCTTCTCTCTCTTACTTTTTCAAGGGTAAAATTGATACTTAACAAGGTCAACCTCTAATTTCTTAAACTCTGTGCCCGATCAAATGGTACCACATAAATTGGGATGGAGGGAGTATTAATTAGTGTATAAGAGAAAAGAGTTTACACAATCAATTAGTTTAAGAAAAATCCCCCATTCAGAAAAAAAGTAAAAATTTAGTGTAGGGGCCTGTTTGGCGCGCGTTAATTGATTTGTAGCCGTCAAAAACAAATTCGCTGAGAAATAGCCACCTCCGGACAAATCCCAGTATAAATACTGGGACTTTGAACAAAACTTGTTCAAGGCCCCAGTATTTGTACTGGGGAAGCTTCAGTAAACTAACCCCAGTATAAATACTGGGGCTTTGAACAAGTTTTGTTCAAGGCCCCAGCATTTTGTTATGAGACTATGTATAAAGCTTCAGTCCCATAACAAAATGCTGGGGCTGTGAACAAAACTTGTTCAAAGCCCCAGCATTATTATGGGACTGAAGCTTTATATATAAAGTCTCATAACCCATAACAAAATGCTGGGGCTGTGAACAAAACTTGTTCAAAGCCCCATCATTTTGTTATGGGACTCAGCTTTATATATAAAGTCTCATAACAAAATACTTGGGCTTTGAACAAGTTTTGTTCAAAGCCCCATTTTTTTGTTATGGGGCTAGTCTGGGGTGTTTTTCCAACGCTAATGGAGCTTAAGTGTGCGCGCGAATTTTTGGCTATTCTTCAATGAATTTTGAAACGGTGGATAGTCCCCATTGAGCGCGTCCAAAAATGACTAGTGATCAAAATAAGAAAGCCTGCAGCGAAGGGGCTGTTCCAAGATTTGCAGAAATAGGCCCATTTTGACAGAAATTGGATGAACAGCCCCTGGTTAACAAAAGTTTTGGAATTTCAATTTCCTTTTCAATGAAATTGACATGAGTTTATCGTTCAAGCCTGCAATTTTAGAAAAAAGCACAGCCAAGACATATTTTTACGAAAGATGTCCTAGCATAGGTTACGATTTTAAAAAATAATCACATTTTAAATAAAATTGCGAAAACCTCCCCCCTTTATACGAAATAGGCCTGCTTTAACAAAATTCCAGATTTAAATAACACCACATGTTATGCAAACTTAAATACTGATTTCAGGCTTTATGAATTGCACAGATAAACTTGTAATTTTGACTCTAACGGAATGAGAAAAAGGAGAAATAGGGTCCCTGAGTAATCCAACCAAAATTATTTCGTTGCAATACTTTCTTACACTTCAAGGGGGCTTATGAGGCCTCAATACCTACCACTTTCTTCCCTGTTTTAACAGTAGATGCATACAGGTAGAAGAAAAGAGAATTACATACAGGGGAAACAACCTGGAATGCATACAAGCTAAAGAAAAATATAGCGTCATGAACACTCATACAACAACAAAAATTATAATAAAAAGTCTTCTTGCCCTGCACAAACCAATTTAACTGAAAGACAAACCCTTCATCCTTCCGACATACTAATTTTCTTTATTTTCTGTAAAGAATGAACATGGTATAATCCTTAAGGGCTATCCCATCAACAAATATTCTGCAAGAAAAAAGTTAGTAGAAGGCCTGACTTGGCCAAACAAACATACTTAACAACACATCCAAAACGAATCAAGAAACATGAGTAAACAACAAGTTATCAAGCTAGCAATCACATTGTTTCAACTCCAGATCATATACCTTGGCAATAAAGTGAAGAAAGGATGTGAATTGAATTGTGCCAAAACCAAGAAGAAGAAACCAAGAAGTAACAGAGAATTTTCTTTCGGGGAGAAGAGAGAAATATATCTTTTCTCAGTTCTTTTTTGCATGTCTTGAATAAGAGAAAAAGCTGACTCTTTTATAGTTTTATAGTAGGGGTTTACAATTTAATTTCTAAGTGTGAAAAGGGGTAAAAAAAAATCAATAAAAATTGATAAGGTAAGTTATAATCAAGGGATTAGCCTATAAATTTTTTTAAAAAAAGCCTACTTCCATAAATAAATCTCAATTAGCTAATTTTTGGAATTAAAAAAGCACATTAAAAGAAAATGTAAAATCTGATTTTCTAGAAAAAATGTATATATTTTCAGAATTTAAATACCCAATGTATTTTAGTCTAAAAGTACTGATTTTATGCAAATAGCAACTTCAATCAAGGATCTATTTCCAATTTTAAATGGAAACAATATTCTATAACTATGTATCAAAGCACAAATTATGTTCAAATAAGGCAGAATTGATGTATTGAACCCCTTTTTAAAAAAATCAGATTTAAAGGTAATATTTGCTATATATACATCCATATACATGTCTAAATCAAAGCTTGAACAATTCTATTGTCATGGCCAACATTTCAGAATTCTTATACGAAGGAATAACTTATGAATTTGAACTAGGAAAGCGATGAAAATATTACATTCATACATTTATGCAGAATGTTTTTAAGTATTGGCAAATTTTCAGATTGTCCGGGCTAGTTTTAATATTTAAAGTCGAGAACAACGAGGCTAGTGGATTCAAGCATTACCAAATACCAATCAGCATACTATTCATGGTTTAACATTCGAGTCAATGATTTAGACGAGCAGCGCTTAACAACAATTACGAGCAAGTGTCCTACGATTAAGTTACCATTAATAGGTGCGAATTCTAGGTGAATCAACTATATAAACCAATCTTTAAACAATTAGGCATGTCATGAACATCTTCAACACATCAATTAAGGCAAGTTGGGCATGATTTTAATACGAAAAAGAATAAGAAAAACGAAGGGGAAAATACCCGTTTTATTCGGGTCAAATCGGGCCGAATTGAATCTGACCCGTTTTAGTTTCTTCAATTTTTGCTTGATTTGATTTCGAAATATTGATCCATGCCTTGTTTGTAATGTATCCATTCTAATCTTGTTTAGATTAGCACCAATCTCTTCGCGATCTTGTCAAGAATTTTCCATTTTTCTTACCTTCCTTTTCGGTTCGAATCCGTGATGAGGAGAGAGAGAGATGGGAGAATGGCGCGTGACTGGTGGAGAAACTGATGGTGCCGTGGTGGAGTCTAGGTGGGGAAGCATTTGGACGAGACTTAGGGCGCGGGGAGAGAGGGAAAGGGGAGGGGTGGCGGCTGAAATGGAAAGAGGGGAAGGGGAAAATGAGTTTAGGGTTTGAAAGTGTAAGGGGTGTGTTTGGATAAAGGGAAAAATTGAGAAAAAGTGAGGTGGAGATTAGGTGTATGTGTGGTTGGTTGGGAATATGCCACGCGTGTCTGTGCGCGTGGGTCCCAAAGAAAGTGATGTGTATATGTTGTATGAGTTCTAAATATATATGAGTGTATATATGCTGTATATTTTGTGTATATGGGAGTATATTTGGCTAATAATTAGCTTAGAAATGCTAATAAATAAGAGAAAAAATTAATAAAAATATAAGTAGTAATATTATAGACCTAGAAAAAATAATAATTAATTTAAAATAATTATAAATGAATTTAGGTAGTATTAATTGAATGTAAATAATTGTAAAATCGATATTCAAGTATATAAATGGCATAAATAGTTATAAAATTGTACTAGTATTTTGAAAATGACTTAAATTGTGTATTTATGTAATATAATCGCATTGAGATACGTATGTATATAGATAGGATATTGATGGTATGGATAAATGCATGATAATTGACGCAGCTTTTGTCTAAAAAATTAAAATTGCATTTTCAAAGTTTTAAATGATAAAATTGTAAAATAGGAGGGACAAAATTGGGTATCAACAGCTGCCCCACTTTGTCCGGGGATGACAAAAGAGTCTTTGGGCAAAGACGGTTATAGTGCGGCCAATTTTGTCGTGACTTAGTAAAAAGTGTTCAGAAATTATAGGTGATAGTGCAGGGTGCTAAATTGTGGTGTTGTACAATGCCGGATTGTATGCCTGTGATAAAAGTGAGTTTTGGCGAATAATACATATATGTAAATGCATAAATAGACTCTCCTGTCATTTTTAGTGTCAACCGTCAATGTGTCGTGGTCTCTCGTTATGAGATATTTGCATATCGTAAGTGCCCCTTGTCAGGAGATATTTGTCTGCTCGTCATGAGCTATTTGTTTGCTCGTCAGGAGCTATTTGCCTGCTCGTCAGGAGCTATTTGTCTGCTCGTCGGGAGCTAAGTGCCTCTCATCAGGAGATATTTGTCTGCTCGTCAGGAGCTATTTGCCTGCTCGTTGGGAGCTATTTGCCTGCTCGTTGGGAGCTATTTGCCTGCTCGTCAAGAGCTATTTTCCTGCTCGTCATGAGCTATTTTTCTGCTCGTCAGGAGCTATTAAGTGCTTCTCGTCGGGAGATATTTGCCTGTTGCGCTGAGTTGTATACACTGCATGCAACGAGTAACATGAAGTGATAAATATAGAGATATTACCCTGCCTATAGGACTGCCTAAAATGTTGTTATGCTGATTGTCACATTGTTCGTCTTTTGGTGGCCTGCACTAAAAGAAAATTTTGTAAGTTTTGGGGGAGGAAGGTTTCGCTTGTGCATTCTTCGCCTGACTCACGCCTTCCTTTTTGGGGTGTCTTCTTTCGCGAATGCCGGACCTTGGTCAAACTATGGCGAATAAAAGAAAAAGAACAAAAAGAAAGTTGGCATGCATTTTTAAAGAAAAGGTTTGTGAAAAATGTATTTTATTCCATCGAATCATAGATCGCGTTGTGTAATACAAGCACAATGCTGCAATTGTTGTTTTTCAGATGTACTAAAACATCCTTGAGGAATTTTGAGGTTGGGGCCTCAAAATTCTGCCCCAGTTTTGCACTTCGCCTTCTTCTGAAATTTTTGAGGAAATCTCAAAAATTTCTGCCCCAGTTTCTGCAATTAGCTTTCTCTTGAAATTTTTGAGAGAATCTCAAAAATTTCTGCCCCAGTATTGATCTCAGTTTGTCCTTTTGAATTTTTGAGAGATCCTCAAAAATTCTGCCCCAGCGTCTACTTCGTGGAGGAAATAAATTTTTTGTATTAATGCGACCGAACCTTGGGTAGGTTGCCTACGTATCCCACTTGGGGAATCAGGTCGTAACGTAGTTCCAGATTACATGAGATATTGCGTAAATAGTAAATATTTTAGCTAGTGCGGGTTCTTAGATGTAATATCTTTTGACAGCGTCTCCATTGATTGCTTTCGGCCAAACTTCACCATCCATTTCTGCCAGTATCAATGCTCCTCAGTCAAAACCCGATGAACCATGTAGGGTCCTTGCCATTTTGGTACAAACTTGCCCTTTGCTTCTTCCTGATTAGGGAATATCTTCTTCAGAACCAACTGTCCCGGTTCAAATGACCTTACACGGACCTTGTTGTTGAATGCCTTTGCCATTCTTTGCTGATACAGCTGTCCGTGGCATATTGCGTTCATTCTCTTGCAGTCAATGAGTTCCAATTGTTCCATTCTCCTTTTAATCTTCTGCATCTGTCAGTTCTACTTCTTGAATGACCCATAGAGAGGGAATCTCCACTTCTGCTGGTATTACTGCTTCAGTACCATAGACTAGAAGGTAAGGAGTAGCCCCCATCGATGTTCTCATAGTAGTGCGGTATCCGAATAAAGCATAAGGAAGATTCTCGTGCCACTATCTTGAATTGCCGATCATCTTGCATAGTATTTTCTTGATAATCTTGTTGGCCGCCTCAACTGCTCCATTCATCTGAGGCCTGTATGCAGTAGAATTGCGGTGCTTGATCTTGAAAGTGTCACAAGTTTCCCTCATCAAGTCACTGTTAAGATTGGATCCATTATCGGTGATGATAGATTCGGGGATGCCGAATCCGCATATCATCTTATCTCGGACAAAATCAGCCACTACCTTCTTTGTCACCGACTTGTAGGATGCAGCTTCCAACCATTTGGTGAAGTAGTCAATGGCTACCAATATGAATCTATGTCCATTTGACGCGGCGGGTTCAATGGGTCCTATGACGTCCATTCTTCAAGCCGCGAATCGCCAAGGCGATCCCATTGTTGAACCCCAAAAATTACCCTTTCTTTAAGAAAAGATAGGTTTCAGGTATAATGTTCAACAATATGGGACTCCAAAGGGCTTTCTTTGGAGTCGCCACCTAATTTAAGGACTATTAGGAACCAATTGTTAATTAAAGAGTGCAATTATTCCCTTTACTTTGAAGGAAATTAAATAAATTCAGAGATTCTTAGGTAAGTGGTTCTATTAAATTCGAAAGAAGGTCCCTTGTGGGAGCACTTTCGAAAATCCGCTAAAAGCGGTTAATCCGGCGGTTTTCACGAATTTGTTAAGAATAATAAGTGTATAAAATTAATTTTAAATAAGGATAATAGAAATAATAAAATAAGATAAGATTTTAGTTATGCCGATACTTATTTAGATAAACGACCAAATTTAAGATCAATTAAATAGATAATTAAATAATGATCAATTGGTTAATTAAGTAAATAAATAAAGGGTAAATGAAGTTAGATAATTAAATAAAACAAACTAGATAAATAATTGGATAATAATAAAGGATTAATTAATTGATTGAATGAATAGATAAATAAATAAGCAAATAAATAACTTAATTAAATAAATGAATACTTATCAATTTAATTAAATAAGGGAGTAAATGAATAATAATTGATTAATTAAATAAATAAATAAATAAATATTAATTAATTAAATAAATGATTAATTAAAATTAAATAGATTAGATTAAATAAATGAATAAATAAAGGATTAAAATTTAATTGATTAATTAAATAAATTAGATTAGATAAATAAATAATTGAATATTTATATATAATAAATAAAGAAGCAACTCAAATGCGAATTAATACGAGGGTATGATTTTAGTCGAATTTGATTTTTCGCACTCATTAATTGACAAATGATTCTAAAGACCCATAAATTAATTGGCGATTCGAAAAGAAATGATACAAAGCATTCATATAAAACAACTTAAGTGATTTACAATAGTTATTCACAATTCAAATATCATTTCTATCCTACCGGGCTACTAATCCGGTCTATGGGAAATCCTATGCAACATGCATTTTCTACGGGAGCGGAGAAGGATGGAGTTTAGAAAATAGAACCTGGAAGCGCAAACTCAATCATTGAGCCTTGGACTTTGAGATTTTTGTTTTTTCTTTTACATTTTCGGGGATATCAAGTCCCGAAAATGCGAAGCGGAGCAAATAAATTCCAATGCATGCAGCCATCCCAATTTGTGAGTTTTAATCAACTCGGTCCCAAGGTTCATGCAACGAAAAGTAAGATAAAAGATTAGTACATGTATTAAAATTAAAGAAAGCGGCTTGAAAAACTAAATTGCAGGTTAGCATAAACTCATGAAGATCATAGAGTTACTTCTATCTAGATCTATCCACTGATAGCCTCAAAAGTGTAAGAGACAATCGTAATGAAAAGTTGGTTCCAAGCATTCTAGTAGGAGACAAAATTCAGATTATGTTACTAATTACTACTACAAACAAAAGATGAATAACAATTTGATCTTAAGAAGGCAAAAAGAATAAGAGCAACAAAATCTCAAACAAATGCAAATGCTTACGCTAACTCTTTAATTATTACTATAAGTCTACGATTCTACTTGCACTAATTTATGAATTGAAAGAGTTTACTTAACTTGGGTGATTGCCAAGGTCGTCAGATAGAGAAGTGCAAACACATAAGAGCTACTCAACATAAATTTCAAGCTTAACTCTCGATAAATTAAGATATAAAAGGTTTCAGATTCTAAGAGTTTGAGGAACAGTATTTGAGGACTAATAAAGAACATATACCACTTCCTGCTTACTCCTCCTAACAACTATCTCCCTAAAACAACCAGAAATCAACCAATGAATTCATCCGCTTCACGAGGAAAGCCAAATACCAAATACCAAAACAAACTACAATTAACACCCCTGCCTTGCTCCTTTACTGCCTGAAAGCTTGAACCCAAACAATCCCCTTCCAAACTAGAAACTTCACCCTTCATTACGGAGTAAAGATCAGAACCTTTACTTAACGAAAAACTTAAACACATTTTTCAACTAGTGAAAAAGAAAATAGCGAGTTCATGAATCATGGTATCCAAACTTAGCATTTCATTAACTATGGATACTATGCGTACAAAGCTGAAGCAGACAACTATATACAGTAGAAAAGGATCAAATTAATATCAAAATAAACAGACAAGCAAGATATGATAAAGAAAGGTCAAAATTTGTATTACGTTGGTATGTAATCAATTAAAGACCAGTTGCTTATGATTCAGGGCTAAAGACATTCTTTATCAGGTTACCTCACGCCTTTAACCAAACTTTTAAGTACTAAAAAAAAATAGTCATTAATTTTCATGGGCTGAAATGCAGCAAGCGAAGACAGAACATTTCTTAAATAAACAAACTTTCATATTACTTAAATAGAGGTGAGGGTCAAATTCCTAAGAAAACTAACAGACCTATACTTTCTGAAGTCCTAAGGAAGACGAGCAGACCTATACTAGAAGCTGAGTTAACTAGAAACCAAGAGTTGAACTTAAAGGAGAAGTCTGCCAGACATGAGAAGGAATTAGAACCAAAACAAACTCCTATACCCCTTCGACATTATAACTATCTACACCCTAAAACACCTGCAGCAAACAACACCCCTGAAGCCTTACATACACAGAAACAAGCTCTCACACACCCTTTTAAACAGCCTGCAGCTACTACAATAATGCCTACAGAACCTGAGCCCTTTCTACACTCATTAGAACACACACAGACCAATACCAGCCCTCCTGAAACAATCCACTAGATCCCTACAACACTAGACATCCCTCACTACCTACAACCCTCTCTAACAGCTCTTAACTCCTATCAACTCACCTGAATAATCTCAACTAGACACCAGAACAAACTCTCTAGAACCTGACAAGATCACTTGCACACTAGGCTATCTTAAACACTTGCATACTGGAATAAATTCCAGTTTAGCACCCATCCTGCTAGAAATTGAGACACCTACCATAACACCTGCTTCACTACCCTGTCCCAACCATGGACCTAATCTCCTTGAACTCCTTCCAACAAACTCCAAGCACCTGCACCTCACTAAACCCTTTCCAAACCATTGGAAAACATGCTGCTACCACCTCTCAGCACCCTGCACCTCTGCCTCTTTAGCACAGAACCTTTCTAGGACAGCTGCACACACACTGACTTCTCCTCTATACTCTGGAGAAATTTATAGAAGACCTGCAAACCAACTACCCTACTTCTAAGCAGCCTTCTCCACTCTCAACTTAACTCTGCATACACCTCACACAAGCACCCTCTCTCTCTCAGATCCTGGAACAAACAGATACCATACCTGAACACCCTTCAAGACTATACCAGACTTCCTAAAATAGAGAATCAAAAGCAAAGAAACAACCAGAAAAGACTAAAATACTAAAATATAGGCTCAGAATTAATAGAAGATTCACACCAACCTATTGATATGTAAACATTTTAGTATTAGTTATAACAATTAGAGAAGCTGGTCGTAAAAGAAAGTAAAACTAAGGCAAAGACACAAATCATGAGAATTAAATTAGACTTTACTGATAGTTCACCATTAATCACAGTTACACATACGAACAACAACATACAAAATCACAAAAAAATTGATAAAGTGAAAAGGCTAGATCGAACCTTTTGCGGAGCAGTGAAAAAGGGCGAGAACTGAAAAATAACGACTTGAACAAGGCGACGACTTGAACGTTGAAGCGACAACACAAATCGACCCGAAATAATAACAGTCGTCTATGTATATTTTAAGATTGAAACTCAGAGAATATGTGTATATGCTCTGCCTATTTTCTAGTTACTGCCTCCTTCCCCTTCAAAAAACTGAAAAATAAGAGATTATATACCTGAATAGGCTAGGGTTTGGACCGCTCATGAAATTCCAAAAGCAACCCCATTCCGCTTTTCCTTTCCCTTATGAAAATGAGGGTGAAAATGGTCCAATCCCACAGGGATTGTACCATTTTCAATCTCATCCACAAGGAATAATCCCGTTTGGCTTAACTCCACGGTTCGGATTGATTTGCATTCAAAATGGATGGATGAGATGAAAGGATCGTACTGGAGAGAGGGTAAAGGGTGGGGGACCAGCTGAGTACGATTTTTGGACGGATTCGGAGAGGGAATCGTGGGTTTTGAAGGGATTCGGGTTTAGGGATTGGAATGGGTAAAGGGGAATTCGGGTTGAATTTGTGAACTGAAGTGTGAAAGTGAGCGTGTGTTGTGTATATGTATTGTTTGCAGAGAAAGGCCGATTTCGCGGATAAGGAACGATTTTAGCCCTGGTTTTAGATTAAATTGGAAAATTGAGGGGTTGCACGGGTAGGCTAGAAATTAGGATATGTTTTGCGATTTTGGCCTTTTTTATACAAAATTATCAATGTTGACTACTTAAAATTGTAAAATTGCCCTTTCTGACACATCTTTTAATTAAATGCACTTTACATTTGATATTAACTTAAAATCGGGACAAAATTGGGTGTCAACAGCTGCCCCTCTTTACCCGGAAAAGGATGAAAGAGTTTTCAGGGTAAAGAAAGTTGACGTGAAAACCAATTTTGTCACGGTAAAGCCAAGATTTCGATTCCAAGGACCGAAATGCGAGACTTATGGACATGGCCGAACTCCGGTTTCCGAGTTGCCTACATATCTCGGACTGAAAGAGAATCAGGCCATATGTAGTTCGACGACACTTAGATACAAAGACTCGCACGATTGATAAAAGAAAGGGCGCACGAATAGAAAAGAATTCAAACTGACGCCTAATCTGAAATGAAAGATTAGGTGAAACTTGCTTGTTCGAGTGCGATTCTTCAGATCCTCGTTGACGAGTCTAGCTCATATCAACGATTGCCCCAGTTCACTGCTAAGAAAGAGTTCCACGTTATGCTCTAAATGCTGCTGCGGTGCTGCTAAAGTCCTGTAACAAACTCGAAAAAGGGTAAGCGAGGACCTACTAATAAAGCCTGATAATCAAAAGTAAAGAATGGTCAAATATTGATGATACAAATTTGCAAGTGCGGGTTTCGATATCATTGATAAGTTGTCTTCCAATAAACTGGCGAAGCAATAAAGCAAGTGCAAAGGCATAATGCAAAGCATTTTCAACAATCTTGACAAATCAACTGGCAATCCGGTCGGGCGCGCAGCAAGGAGGGTCTTGGAATTGGTTGTCTACAAATCAGCTGGTGATCCGGTCCGGCACAAAGCAAGGAGGGTCTCAGGGCTGACATGTTAATTTGTTAAACTAAAAGTAAAGCAAGTGCAAGGTCATAATTGAAAGCAAGTGCAAAGCAATTTGAACATCTTGACAAATCAACTGGCAAGCAGGTCGGGCACGCAGCAAGGAGGGTCTTGGAATTGATTGTCTACAAATCAGCTGGCGAACCGGTCCAGCACGAAGCAAGGAGGGTCTCGGGACTGACCTGTTAACCTGTTAAGCTAAAAGTAAAGCGGTTCATAATATAAAGCAAGTGCAAAGTAATAATTGAAAGCAAGTGCAAGGCAATTTGAACATCTCGACAAATCAACTGGCAAGCCGGTCGGGCACGCAGCAAGGAGGGTCTTGGGGTTGATTGTCTACAAATCAGCTGGCGAACCGGTCCGGCACGAAGCAAGGAGGGTCTCGGGACTGACCTGTTAACCTGTTAAGCTAAAAGTAAAGCGGTTCATAATATAAAGCAAGTGCAAAGTAATAATTGAAAGCAAGTGCAAGGCAATTTGAACATCTTGACAAATCAACTGGCAAGCCGGTCGGGCACGCAGCAAGGAGGGTCTTGAGGTTGATTGTCTACAAATCAGCTGGCGAACTGGTCCGGCACGAAGCAAGGAGGGTCTCGGGACTGACCTGTTAACCTGAAAGTAAAGCGGTTCATAATATAAAGCAAGTGCAAAGTCATAATTGAAAGCAAGTGCAAAGCAATTTATCGTGAAATGTAAAGCAACACAAAAGCGATGTAGCGAATCAACGGGCGTAAAAGTCCAACATGAGAGAAAACCCCGCCTGGTGGTCAACCTGAAAACGTAAAGCAAGGCATTAATTTTAAAGCAAGTGCAAAGACATAATTCAAAGCAAGTGCAAAGAAAAGTAGCGCGGAAATGTAGTCGGTGCGATAGCCATTGATAAATCAATTGGCGAGACAATCCGGCAAGGATGGCCTTGTGCGGATTATCATCCGAAATAAAGCGATGCCATATTTGGCTTAGTTTTGAAAACACAAAACAAGCCTCGACTTTGTCGCCTATTAGGAATGAAAGTCATAGAGGTGGAAATGCCGCCTGTTCGGCAATAACTCATGACAAAGCGTAATGCTTTAAGTCATGAAAAGGGAAATGCGACGCGATTTGCAAGGCAACTTTGGATGCGCGTTCAATAAATTGTTCATCCATAGTGCAAATGATCCTCTCATTGCAAGCTTTCTCATTCCTGCTCTCAAAGAAAAATTTGTTAGTTTTGGGTAGGGGCGTTTGATTTGTGCTGATTCATCTTGAACTTGCTGCCACTGCTCCCTCGTTCTACTTTAGACTTGGGCTCGCAAATTATATTCAGAGACTTGACTTATGAACTCAATATTGTATAACTCATCTTAATATAGAGGCAAAATAAAATAATTTGATAAAATAGTAAGCAAGCAATCATTGATATGCAAGTGAAAAGTTTATAATGCATGTAAAATTCCTGCTTTAACTCAAACTCATGACATATCTCGAAACAAACTGAACGTCCTTTGTATTTGCCACTTGAGCTAATCTTGAATACTTTTAGAACTTTGCCATTTCATCCTTTGACAGGTAATACCAATTTTGCAAAAATCTGCCCCAGTTATAATCTTTATGCCTTCGAACTCTTTTTGCAAAATTTGCCCCAGTTTCTATCTTCCATATCTTCAATTCATCTTGCAAAATTTGCCCCAGTTGATATCTTTCAAATCTTCAAATTATCTTGTAAAATTGCCCCAGTTTTATCTTCCATATCTTCAAATTATCTTTGCAAAAATTGCCCCTATTGCTATCTTTCAAATCTTCAAATTGTCTTGCAAAATTGCCCCAGTTGCTTGCCTTAGGGGAGACTGAAAATTTTAATATTATAGAGTCGAGCCCGTTAAGAGCGCCTACATATCCCTCCACGGGAATCAGACCGTGCGTAGTTCTGCTTACATAAAGATTTTTTTTTTTTTTTTTTTTGGAAAATATGGCAATCTAAGTACGAAGCCGTATCCGAATTGGAAAATCCACGCATCTGCCCAGATGCGTAGTTTGGCATTACATCACAAAAGATAAACAAGCCTAAAGTGTTACAATATTTTGACCGAATCCGACGTGGATTGCCTACTTATCCTGTTGCCATTCCAGGAATCAGGTCAGAAGTAGTTCAAACATACATAAAAGAGGAAATAGGGGATTCCTGTGCTAGTGCAACCGAACTCTATATGAGTTGCCTACGTATCCCGCCTCGGGAATCAGGTTACGCGTAGTTCGCATTACATCAAAGATTACATCCAAACCAATGCTAAGTTGCGGTTGCTTCAGACATAGTATCTTTTGACGGCATCTGTGTTGATTACCTTTGGATAAACTTGATTATAAATATCTGCCAGGATTAGTGTTCTTCCACATAATGACATTGCCAACTTGGCGCAAATTTTTCCGTTTCTTCTTCTTAATTAAGAAAGAGCTTCTTCAACACCAATTGCCCCGGTTTGAAGTAAACTATTCAAATCTTCTCTTTGTGCATTCAACATCTTCCAACTTATCTTCTTGAATGGTTTCTCAAATAAAGGACTTCCATTTGTATAGACAAACCGCTTCGGCTCCAATTGCCGGCAAATAAAGCTGCCCCAGTTTGAAGTTCTAACGGTAATGTAATATCCAAAGAGTGCAAAAAGCAACCTTCCAGTGCGTCATCCTTAAATCGTTCAGCTGTTTCGTTATAGATCACAAGCAAAGTTCAAGCAGGTTTTGTTTTTAATTTGAAAAGTATATTAATCAGAAGCAAATAATCAAGCACATAAATAGTTAAAGTATAGCAAAATAATAAGGTAGGAATGCAGTGCATTTGTTTATTCAAAACCTAATTTAGGGAGGCATACAACATAAAAGTAAACATGCAGGATTTAAAAGAGTTATTTGAAAGACATAGACATAAACATAAACAAAGTGCAAAACACAGTTCAGGGCCTCAAACTGACTGTGATGCCGAAACAAAAATAACGAGTTCATTCATCAAGTCTCTTTTTGACCACAAGTCCAATTAGCCATCACATCACTTGGTTCAGCATTCTGCACATGTGGCTCTTTCTCAAAATCTTCAATAGTTGCACTGCATTTCAATCCATCATTCAAGAATAGGCTGCCAACACCTTCAATCAAATTCTGCATGGCCATTTCTGGTGCTTGGACAAATGACTGGTTCAATGGTAAAAGAGACTGTGGTATGACACTAGTAGGCTTCTTCTTAGACTCGGCCTTTTCCATCTTTCCTTCAGCGGGGTTGCCACCTAGGCCAAAAGTTCCCTCATTCTTTGGCAATAGAGTTAGTGCTTGCTTAGGTACCTTAAAAGCAATATTATCAACCTTTACATCATAGATAGAGACTATGGTGCCCTTCAGATTTGGTTCTTCCTCAAGAGAAATCATATTAACTGCATTGTTACCATGATTGGGAAGAGGATTATCATGGACATTTGGCTGAGTGCCGGTGAGTTGAATGGTGCCTGCTTTGATTAAACCCTCGACCTTGTCTTTAAAAGTATAACATCTCTCAATATCATGGCCGGCTGGCCCTGAGTGATAAGCACAGTGCTTATTTGCATCATACCATTTTGGAGGTGGGTTTGGAGTGTTATCAGGGATAGGCTGCACAACTCCTGCATTTCTTAATCTCTCAAAAAGCTGGCCATATGACTCGGCTATAGGAGTATAGGTTTTGGTTGCTCTCCTTTCGTAATTCTGATTAAACCCTTGCACATTGGGACGAACAGGAGGACGAGGCTGGTAATTTTGGGGTGCTTGAAAATTTGGCTGACGAGGGTATTGATTAGGTGCATGTGCTCTAGGTTGGTAGTAATTTTCTTGTGCATTGTAAACCGGATAAGGAACGGGTGGCATCTGGTAGTGAGTGGGGTAATTTGGGTAATATGGGCTTTGGTAGGCGGGAAAAGCAGACAAATTGTCAAAATTCAACTTTCCAGCCGGTCGACGCTCGATGTCTCCCACAACAGCTCCCACTTCCTCTTTCTTCTTTTTGTTAAAGCCATTACCAGACCCAGACTGGATTGCTTTACTTGTAGCTTGCAAAGCGGCCAAATTTGTGATCCTACCAGATTTCAAACCAGCTTCATACATCTCCCCCGTTTTCACTAGATTGGCAAAAGTAGAGTTAGTCATGGATGCCATTCGATCATAGTAGAATTCATCCAATGTCTCGATGAAATGTCCCACAAACTCTTCCTCACTCATGGGAGGCTTAACTTTGGCCGCCTCACTCCTCCAACGTACCGCGTATTCCCTAAAAGTCTCGGTCGTCTTCTTCTTAAACCTTGCAATAGCCAACCGATCTAATGGTATTTCAGCATAGAAACCAAAACGCTCCATGAAGTCGTGAGCCATACTCCTCCAGTTAATCCATTTTGAGGGATCCTGCTCGGAGTACCAGTCTAAAGCTTCGCCTTCAAGACTATGAATGAATAATTTCATATGGAGCTCTTCATTCTTCCCCACTCCCCACTCCCAAGGTTTCACAGTACCTTCTCAAATGGGCTCGGGGGTTGCCTTTGCCATCAAACTTAACAAACTTTGGTACTTTGTACCCTTCTGGGTATTCAATCCCAGGATGAACGCACAAGTCTTCATACTCTAGACTTTCCTTGTCCTTGCCTTTTGATGCTTTGCTAAGAGCACTCATCACCCAACTTTGTACCTTTTTCTCCAAATCTTCAACCCCATCGACTGCCTTTTCGGCTCTTCTAACACCATTTTGAAACTTCACATAAGGAGGATTGGTGTAATCATCAATTTGCACAATAGGAACATCTTGCCCGCCAGACACCGCCACTTGGACTAATGGTGGGGGTAGATTTTCAGTATAAGCTTGCGGGATGGGTTCATTTTGGTAAGTGGAGGTTTGGTATGGATATGGAGTGTTTCTCTGATAATAAGTATTGGCAGGGTGCGGGGTGTATGATGGATGTTGTTGATGTGATGGGTAGATGGGTGGTCGGTTAATTGTTTGGCTAGATTGAGCGTTATTTGGAGGTGGAGCTTGGAGAAGTGGCAAGTTGCTTTGGTGGACTGGTGCTTTTAGAGAATTGTGGGTGTTCAAAGGTGTGTTCATATTGGCGACCCCATCAATTGAGTTCAAAGATTGCCCCAGAGATTGTCCCATTTGACCTAGAGAGTGTGATGCATCGGGCCCACGCAGCGGCGTGTTTTTAGGAGTTTGCTCTTTTACCGCAGCCAGCTCATCTTTTAACATCTGTAGTTCCTTAGCCATTTCAAGAATCAGTTCGTCTTGAGAAATAATGACATTTCCTCTTGATGATTCAGGAGTTGTAAGATTTTTCTCGGTATTGCGAGGTTCATCATCTATTCCAGTCATTGTCAGTTGTGGAAATGTGTACCAGTATGCAGATTGGTCCTTTGTCCTTGTGTAATAGGAGTGATCAGCCAGCTTAAATCAGCACAAATCAAACCTCTGGATGGGGGATAAACAAAACAAAAGGAAAAGTGCAAAAGTAGCCATGTTAGTTTGTATGTCATTGGCAAAATCGCACACAAACCACGCAGCGTGCATCACATAGCGCTTTGCATTTTAAACAAGTTCGACATGTGGCAAACACAAGTAGTTGAGCGTAAATGAAAATGCGAATGTTTCCTACCCTGTAAGGTGCCTCTTTGCCAGAGGTGGGCCTAAGACGCGCAAGCAAGTGGTAACGAAAAATAGTTCATGCCAGTTTTGAGCAATTCAGATTTAGAGTAAGCGATAAATAATAACAATAATTAATAATAATCAGCTCGCCGCCTCGACACCGCAATTCTGTTATCCCAACTATCTTCTCAAAGCTGGTGCCAACTCAAAATTCTAACACAACTTATGCTCTCCACAACATCTGCACCAAATTTCTAAACGCAAATGCCTAAAACCTGAAACAAACCTCTATACCTTTACAAACATCAACGCTCCTCCAAGCACAACTCCCAATTATTTCATAACATCCAAGGGTGAGATTTCCAACTGCCTTCACAATACCAAACTGCAAATCATGAAAGGCGCCAATCGGCCTTTCAAAATAAAACCTCACTGGTCCTCGGCTTTAGTCAAGCCTCTCAGCTTCCTAGGTTTTGCAAGGCTCACAGACCTTGTTCATAGGGCTCCTCACTGGTCCTCGGCTTTGAACAAACCTCTCAGTTTCCTAGGTAGCCAAGACCGCACTGGTCTTCAAGGAGGGACCCCACTGGTCATTCAAAGACACAGGGGCTTCGCTTTCCTAGTATGCGACAAGCATACTTCAATTTTATAAAGTTGCAGCTGGATAATCAACATAGGCCTGCACACACGCAAAGACATTCACGAGAGGGACCCCACTGATCCTTTTAAAGACACCAGGGGCTTCGCCTCTTAGATCTCACTACACCAGGCCATCTCCAAAAATGCAAACCAACCAAATCTGCCTAACTTCCCCCGGACTGCAATTCTGTCTATAATCTCAATTCCGCTAAATTCTTCCATTTTCTGACCTAAAAGACAACATAGGAGATAAAATTCCAAATCTGATTTTGCTCAAAACACGGTTAGGACTGAGGATTCGTTATCACACAGCACATAATATGCATTGTCGTTGGATTTCAAGAACCCGTCGACATAAGGGCGGTTTCCTAACTATGGAGGCGGTACCAAGGAGCGGGTCCAGACTAAGGTGTAAATGCATGCATGCTCCTAAAACTCCATCTAAGAGTGGGTTAACGGTTGAGGCTAACAGTGAGTGGCAAGCGGTCTCGCAGTCGAATTACTCCTACGATGGCCGCCGGTGTACCAACTCGTCACAAGGGTTCTTTAGTGGAAGAAAGTGCGGGTGCGCATGGGCGCACCTCACGGATATGTGGGGTGAAAATGCAAGAGGTTCCCAGGAATGGGGGAAGTATGAACGGAATGCCAATTTATATGTGCGCAAATAAGGGTGTAGTGACATGTTTTCGTGACACATAACAATCAACTAAATTAACTAAGCATGCTCGCAAATAAACAATAGATATAATCATGCTAGTTTCAACAATTATTAAATAAGCTACGCATACAAATATCAGCATACAACTCAAACAATACAAACAAACAGATTCGTGAAAGCCTTTTGGTTAGAACCATTTGCGTATCCCCAGCGGAGTCGCCACGCTGTTGAACCCAAAAAATTACCCTTTCTTTAAGAAAAGATAGGTTTCGGGTATAATGTTCAACAATATGGGACTCCAAAGGGCTTTCTTTGGAGTCGCCACCTAATTTAAGGACTATTAGGAACCAATTGTTAATTAAAGAGTGCAATTATTCCCTTTACTTTGAAGGAAATTAAATAAATTCAGAGATTCTTAGGTAAGTGGTTCTATTAAATTCGAAAGAAGGTCCCTTGCGGGAGCACTTTCGAAAATCTGCTAAAAGCGGTTAATCCGGCGGTTTTCACGAATTTGTTAAGAATAATAAGTGTATAAAATTAATTTTAAATAAGGATAATAGAAATAATAAAATAAGATAAGATTTTAGTTATGCCGATACTTATTTAGATAAACGACCAAATTTAAGATCAATTAAATGGATAATTAAATAATGATCAATTGGTTAATTAAGTAAATAAATAAAGGGTAAATGAAGTTAGATAATTAAATAAAACAAACTAGATAAATAATTGGATAATAATAAAGGATTAATTAATTGATTGAATGAATAGATAAATAAATAAGCAAATAAATAACTTAATTAAATAAATGAATACTTATCAATTTAATTAAATAAGGGAGTAAATGAATAATAATTGATTAAATAAATAAATAAATAAATAAATATTAATTAATTAAATAAATGATTAATTAAAATTAAATAGATTAGATTAAATAAATGAATAATTAAAGGATTAAAATTTAATTGATTAATTAAATAAATTAGATTAGAAAATAAATAATTGAATATTTATATATAATAAATAAAGAAGCAACTCAAATGCGAATTAATGCGAGGGTATGATTTTAGTCGAATTTGATTTTTCGCACTCATTAATTGACAAATGATTCTAAAGACCCATAAATTAATTGGCGATTCGAAAAGAAATGATACAAAGCATTCATATAAAACAACTTAAGTGATTTACAATAGTTATTCACAATTCAAATATCATTTCTATCCTACCGGGCTACTAATCCGGTCTATGGGAAATCCTATGCAACATGCATTTTCTACGGGAGCGGAGAAGGATGGAGTTTAGAAAATAGAACCCGGAAGCGCAAACTCAATCATTGAGCCTTGGACTTTGAGATTTTCGTTTTTTCTTTTACATTTTCGGGGATATCAAGTCCCAAAAATGCGAAGCGGAGCAAATAAATTCCAATGCATGCAGCCATCCCAATTTTTGAGTTTTAATCAACTCGGTCCCAAGGTTCATGCAACGAAAAGTAAGATAAAAGATTAGTACATGTATTAAAATTAAAGAAAGCGGCTTGAAAAACTAAATTGCAGGTTAGCATAAACTCATGAAGATCATAGAGTTACTTCTATCTAGATCTATCCACTGATAGCCTCAAAAGTGTAAGAGACAATCGTAATGAAAAGTTGGTTCCAAGCATTCTAGTAGGAGACAAAATTCAGATTATGTTACTAATTACTACTACAAACAAAAGATGAATAACAATTTGATCTTAAGAAGGCAAAAAGAATAAGAGCAACAAAATCTCACACAAATGCAAATGCTTACGCTAACTCTTTAATTATTACTATAAGTCTACGATTCTACTTGCACTAATTTATGAATTGAAAGAGTTTACTTAACTTGGGTGATTGCCAAGGTCGTCAGATAGAGAAGTGCAAACACATAAGAGCTACTCAACATAAATTTCAAGCTTGACTCTCGATAAATTAAGATAGAAAAGGTTTCAGATTCTAAGAGTTTGAGGAACAGTATTTGAGGACTAATAAAGAACATATACCACTTCCTGCTTACTCCTCCTAACAACTATCTCCCTAAAACAACCAGAAATCAACCAATGAATTCATCCGCTTCACGAGGAAAGCCAAATACCAAATACCAAAACAAACTACAATTAACACCCCTGCCTTGCTCCTTTACTGCCTGAAAGCTTGAACCCAAACAATCCCCTTCCAAACTAGAAACTTCACCCTTCATTACGGAGTAAAGATCAGAACCTTTACTTAATGAAAAACTTAAACACATTTTTCAACTAGTGAAAAAGAAAATAGCGAGTTCATGAATCATGGTATCCAAACTTAGCATTTCATCAACTATGGATACTATGCGTACAAAGCTGAAGCAGACAACTATATACAGTAGAAAAGGATCAAATTAATATCAAAATAAACAGACAAGCAAGATATGATAAAGAAAGGTCAAAATTTGTATTACGTTGGTATGTAATCAATTAAAGACCAGTTGCTTATGATTCAGGGCTAAAGACATTCTTTATCAGGTTACCTCACGCCTTTAACCAAACTTTTAAGTACTAAAAAAAAATGGTCATTAATTTTCATGGGCTGAAATGCAGCAAGCGAAGACAGAACATTTCTTAAATAAACAAACTTTCATATTACTTAAATAGAGGTGAGGGTCAAATTCCTAAGAAAACTAACAGACCTATACTTTCTGAAGTCCTAAGGAAGACGAGCAGACCTATACTAGAAGCTGAGTTAACTAGAAACCAAGAGTTGAACTTAAAGGA
Source organism: Petunia x hybrida (assembly GCA_037355625.1). Taxonomy (NCBI): domain Eukaryota; kingdom Viridiplantae; phylum Streptophyta; class Magnoliopsida; order Solanales; family Solanaceae; genus Petunia; species Petunia x hybrida. The sequence continues at coordinate 11,804,241 of JBBBVM010000024.1, forward strand.
GAAGTCTGCCAGACATGAGAAGGAATTAGAACCAAAACAAACTCCTATACCCCTTCGACATTATAACTATCTACACCCTAAAACACCTGCAGCAAACAACACCCCTGAAGCCTTACATACACAGAAACAAGCTCTCACACACCCTTTTAAACAGCCTGCAGCTACTACAATAATGCCTACAGAACCTGAGCCCTTTCTACACTCCTTAGAACACACACAGACCAATACCAGCCCTCCTGAAACAATCCACTAGATCCCTACAACACTAGACATCCCTCACTACCTACAACCCTCTCTAACAGCTCCTAACTCCTATCAACTCACCTGAATAATCTCAACTAAACACCAGAACAAACTCTCTAGAACCTGACAAGATCACTTGCACACTAGGCTATCTTAAACACTTGCATACTGGAATAAATTCCAGTTTAGCACCCATCCTGCTAGAAATTGAGACACCTACCATAACACCTGCTTCACTACCCTGTCCCAACCATGGACCTAATCTCCTTGAACTCCTTCCAACAAACTCCAAGCACCTGCACCTCACTAAACCCTTTCCAAACCATTGGAAAACATGCTGCTACCACCTCTCAGCACCCTGCACCTCTGCCTTTTTAGCACAGAACCTTTCTAGGACAGCTGCACACACACTGACTTCTCCTCTATACTCTGGAGAAATTTATAGAAGACCTGTAAACCAGCTACCCTACTTCTAAGCAGCCTTCTCCACTCTCAACTTAACTCTGCATACACCTCACACAAGCACCCTCTCTCTCTCAGATCCTGGAACAAACAGATACCATACCTGAACACCCTTCAAGACTATACCAGACTTCCTAAAACAGAGAATCAAAAGCAAAGAAACAACCAGAAAAGACTAAAATACTAAAATATAAGCTCAGAATTAATAGAAGATTCACACCAACCTATTGATATGTAAACATTTTAGTATTAGTTATAACAATTAGAGAAGCTGGTCGTAAAAGAAAGTAAAACTAAGGCAAAGACACAAATCATGAGAATTAAATTAGACTTTACTGATAGTTCACCATTAATCACAGTTACACATACGAACAACAACATACAAAATCACAAAAAAATTGATAAAGTGAAAAGGCTAGATCGAACCTTTTGCGGAGCAGTAAAAAAGGGCGAGAACTGAAAAATAACGACTTGAACAAGGCGACGACTTGAACGTTGAAGCGACAACACAAATCGACCCGAAATAATAACAGTCGTCTATGTATATTTTAAGATTGAAACTCAGAGAATATGTGTATATGCTCTGCCTATTTTCTAGTTACTGCCTCCTTCCCCTTCAAAAAACTGAAAAATAAGAGATTATATACCTGAATAGGCTAGGGTTTGGACCGCTCATGAAATTCCAAAAGCAACCCCATTCCGCTTTTCCTTTCCCTTATGAAAATGAGGGTGAAAATGGTCCAATCCCACAGGGATTGTACCATTTTCAATCTCATCCACAAGGAATAATCCCGTTTGGCTTAACTCCACGGTTCGGATTGATTTGCATTCAAAATGGATGGATGAGATGAAAGGATCGTACTGGAGAGAGGGTAAAGGGTGGGGGACCAGCTGAGTTCGATTTTTGGACGGATTCGGAGAGGGAATCGTGGGTTTTGAAGGGATTCGGGTTTAGGGATTGGAATGGGTAAAGGGGAATTCGGGTTGAATTTGTGAACTGAAGTGTGAAAGTGAGCGTGTGTTGTGTATATGTATTGTTTGCAGAGATAGGCCGATTTCGCGGATAAGGAACGATTTTAGCCCTGGTTTTAGATTAAATTGGAAAATTGAGGGGTTGCACGGGTAGGCTAGAAATTAGGATATGTTTTGCGATTTTGGCCTTTTTTATACAAAATTATCAATGTTGTAAAATTGTAAAATTGTCCTTTCTGACACATCTTTTAATTAAATGCACTTTACATTTGATATTAACTTAAAATCGGGACAAAATTGGGTGTCAACACCCATAACGTTAAGCTCATTCGGAGGTACTCGAATCATGTCTCCGTGCACTTGGCATTGATGGAATTTCTTCACATATTTTATACAATCATGCTCCATAGTCATCCAAAAGTGTCCTGCCCTTAGTATCTTCTTTGCAAGCACGAAACCATTCATATGCGGACCACAAGTTCCAGCATGCACTTCTTCTAGCAACCTGACAGCTTCTTTAGCATCCACACATCTCATCAAACCTAGGTCAGGCGTCCTCTGGTATAGGATTTCACCGTTTAGGAAGAAACCATTTTCCAATCTCCGCAATGTCTTCTTCTGAAGGCTTATAGCATTCTCAGGATAAATATCTTCTTTGAGGAATTTCTTGATGTCATAGAACCACGGCTCCTCGTCCAATTCTTCTTCCACCTGAAAGCAATAAGTTGGTTGCTCTTTCACTGGTATGGGTATTGCATCAATGTAGTTCTTATCGGGGTGTTGAATCATGGAGGATATCGTAGCCAGGGCATCAGCGAACTCATTCTACAGTCTAGGTACATACCGAAATTCGATCTCGGTGAACCTCTTGCTTAATTCTTTTATTCACTCCAAATATGGAAATATTTTAGAATTCTTTGCTGCCCACTCGCCTCGTATCTGATGTATCAGCAAATCTGAATCTCCAATTGCCAATAGTTCTTGCACATTCATGTCTATGGCCATCCTGAGCCCTAAAATACAAGCCTCGTATTCTGCCATATTGGTGGTGCAAGGAAATCTTAGCTTAGCAGTGGCCGGGTAATGCTGGCCAGTTCAGAAATCAATACTGCTCCAATGCCAACTCCTTTGAAGTTTACTGCTACCGTCATACTCTTCGGCAATGTCTGCTCCGACGAACATGACCTCCTCATCTGGGAAATACGTATGCAAAGGCTCCTAGTCATCATCCACAGGGTTCTCGGCCATGTGATCTATTAAGGCTTGAGCTTTCATTGCTTTTTGAGTGACAAAGGTGATGTCAAACTCACTGAGTAACATTTGCCATTTGGTTAACTTTCCAGTAGGCATCGGCTTCTGGAAGATGTATTTAAGGGGATCCATTCTTGAGATCAGTAGGGTTGCATATGATGTCAGATAATGCCTCAGCTTCTGTGCCAGCCAAGTCAATGCTTCGTAAGGAGGGAACTTCTTACTCAGGTAATATATTGCTTGCTCTATCCTTCCTGTCGAATCGTGTTGTCCCAACACACATCCGAATGCTGAATCTACCACAAACAAGTACAGTATCAAAGGTCACCCTGGTTCAGGTGGAACCAACACGGGCGGGCTGGACAAGAACTACTTTATTCGATCGAATGCCTTCTGGCAATCCTCTGTCCACTCGATAACGGCATCTTTCCTCAACAACTTGATGATGGGTTCACATATGACAGTGGACTGGGCTATGAAACGACTAATGTAATTGAGTCGTCCTAAGAAACTCATGACTTCTTTCTTGCTTTTCGGTGGCGGCAATTCCTTGATGGCTTTGATTTTGGATGGATCCAACTCAATACCTCTTATGCTTACAATAAAACCCAATAACTTTCTGGATGGAACACCGAAAGCACACTTTGCTGGGTTCAACTTCAAGTTGTACTTGCGCAAACGGTTGAAGAACTTGGGCAAATTGTCCAAATGTTCGGAGCTTTTCCTTGATTTGATGATCACATCATCCACATACACCTCGATCTCCTTGTGCATTAAGTCATGGAAAATTATGGTCGTTGCTCTCATGTCGGTAGCTCCAGCATTCTTCAAACCAAAAGGCATCACTTTGTAACAGTACGTCCCCCAAGAAGTAGTGAATGCCGTCTTTTCTGCATCTTCCTCATCCATAAGCACTTGATGATAACCGGCGAAACAATCTACGAAGGACTGTAGTTCGTGCTTTGCACAATTATCGATCAGGATGTGTATATTTGGTAGAGGGAAGTCATCTTTTGGGCTTGCCTTGTTCAAGTCTCTATAATCCACACAAACTCTGATTTTCCCATCTTTTTTCGGCACTGGTACGATGTTGGCCAACCAGGTCGGATATTCAACCGTTTTCAAGATTCCCGCATTGAGCTGCTTGGTCACCTCATCTCTGATTTGTACTAAGGTTGATGATTTGAAAGTCCGGGCTTTTTTCTTAACCGGGGGGAAACCTGGATTAATAGGCAACTTGTGCGCAACAACATTCGTGCTTATGCCTGTCACATCATCATACGACCATGCAAATACATCATCATACTCTTTTCAAAATTTGATGTATTATTTTCTAACTTCCGGGGTTAAGTGTGCACTAATCCTTGTTTCTTTCACGGTTTTGTTGTCTCCTAAATTACCCACCTCTGTTTCATCTAAATTTGGTTTAGGCTTATTTTCAAATTTCTTAATTTCCTCTTGTGTTGCCTCATCAAACTCTTCATAATCGGGATCATATTCTTCAAACACAGCCGTTTCATTACACATTGCAGTTACCGATTCGATGGAACTATTAGTTTGAGTGCTGAAAAAGTAAAGTAATGCATAATTAAAAGGATTAACAAAAATGAAGGAAAAAAATCAATGCTTTTATTTATGAATCCTTGAAAAACAATGTTTGTAGGGAAACATTTGAACATGACAACCGAAAATGGGAAAGAAATGCAATTCTAACGACTCGAAGTCGTGTTTTATTTTGAAATCATGAAAGGAAAACAAAACCCCCTAGCTCTACCAAGGTCCACGGTATGCTCGGGTCAAGTTGCTGGTCCAATTGTTCCGTGCAGCTCCAGATTCAACTTTTGCAAGATTAGGAGGTTCGGTGTGCTCCTCCAGAATTACACAGCAATCTTCATCAGATAAGAACAACTTTTGTATGCCTGCCAGCAGGTCTTCCTCAACATCAGCAAACTCTGACTTGTCCTCTTGTACTGCAAGTGCCTCCCCTTTACGACCATCCAGGAGACCAGACGAGACGAAAACATGTTACAGAGGTTTGACAGATCTTTTATAGTACTTGAAATCCATAGATGCTTCTTCCAAGCTCTCTTCATAACCCACAAAATAGCCTATGCCCAACCTATCCTTGTCCCAATGTGAATAGGTTCTAACAAGCCATCCAGATTTTTGCCCAACCCTTTCCAGGTTCATAGCCTTGCCTCAACATAATACCCATCACCCAATCTCCGGGCCATCTTGTAGGTTGCGGGAGTATGTATGGTTCTTCAATTTGCACTTCTTCAGGCTCGGGTTCAAGTACTCTAGGTATCCACACTTGCCTTCCTCTTGTCTCTCTAGAGATGCGCTTCCAGTCAGGACGGGCATTGGGCGGGTATACAGGCCACTTCTCTGTCTTAGCAGGTATTGTTTCACGGAACTCACGTGCAGGCACCCCCCAATCAGACATTATAGGTTCCTATACTAGATTTCTTCCTTCATAACCTTTACCTTGGCTGTCCCAATAAGCGCTGTAGAAGTTCCTCTTCTTCTCGGTTACTTGCGGTGCATTGACAAGTTTGGGAGCAAAGTATGCAGAATATCCCCCTTGTGTTGTACTGATGCTTCCTCTTTGGCTATTGTGGTTCCACCCTCCATATTTCTCATTGTAGCTCTTGCGGTAACCACTTTGACTACCATGCACTACTCCCATGAGCTCTACCGTGTAAAAGGTTTGTCCGTCTAAAAAAATTTCCTTCTATCACAGGTATGGTCTGTTCATTGTATATAGAGTTGCACCCTTCGCCGAATACCGCAACTTTATTGTTATCCCATTCAAACTTCACCGTCTGATGCAAGGTAGATAGAACTGCCCCAGCCATGTGTATCTAAGGTCTTCCCAATAGTAGGTTATATGATGCTGACATATCCATGACATGGAACTCGGCAGTGAACTCGACCGGACCAACAATGATAATTAGGTCGATTTCTCCAATGGTGCTCCTTTGTGACCCATCAAATGCTTTTACCTTCATGTCACTCTCCCTCATCTTACTTTGGTCAATTCCCATTCTTTTCAAAGTAATTAACGGGCATATGTTCAAACCAGAACCTCCATCGATCGGGACTCGTCCCACGAACCACTCTTTGCATTTTATAGTGATGTGTAAAGCCTTGTTATGCCCGAGCCCTTCTGGTGGTAATTCATTTTCATCGAAAGTAATTCGATTGGATTCCATTACTTGTCCAACCATGCTAGCCAGATTCTCAACAGTGGTGTCTGCGGGTACATGTGCTTCATCTAGCACCCTCATCAATGCATTTCTATGTTTTTTCGAATTCACCAGTAGGGATAGAATAGAGATTTGAGCTGGGGTTATGCCCAAGTGGGCGACCACAGAGTAGCTTTTCGCTTGCACTTTCTTCCATAACTCCTCGGACTCTTCCTCGCTGATTCATTTTCTGTTTTGTTCTTTGCCATGAGCAAGATTCTCGGGAGCATAGAACCTCTCGCTTCTAGTCATCCCTTGTGCTGCAACTGTCTCAATCACTGTCTTCCCTTTTCTTCTCCTTTTTGATTCGTAATCCCATGGTACTGCCCTGTCATCATAAGGTGGGATCACGTCCACAAAGAATTTGGGGGCCATTTCCACCTCGATAGGAATCGGTGCTTTAGCAGCCTGTGAAGCAGAAGCGAGTACTGGTGTAGCTTCATTTGCTTTGACAATGGTTCCTTCTAGATTGCAATCAGCCTCTAACTCAATCAAATTCACCCTGTTATCCCCATGATCGGGCAAAGGGTTGTTGTTCACGTTAGGTGCCTTCAAGTGTATCACTTTCTAATCAATCAAGTCTTGTATCTTATCCTTCAAAGCAAAGTATTTTTCCGTGTCATGGCCAGGCCCTCCAGAATGGTAAGCATAAGTCTTGGAATGGTCGAAATATTGTGAAATAATTCAGGCATTTTGAATGGGATAGGTTGGATATATCCTGCCGCTTTGAGTCTTTCAAACAGATGGGTTCGGGATTCGGCAAGTGGGGTGTAGTTTCTTCGGGTTTTTTTTGTTATTGTCTGGACGGGGTCTAGGTTGGTATGTGTTAGTATTTCTGTAGTTTGGGTTTTGTGGGTATGTTGGTCGTGGTGGATGCGGGCCTTGGCGAGTGGGTTGGGTGTTATATACGGGATATGCATGTGGTGACGGAGCATAGGGGTATGGTGGGAGTGGTGTTTGGTAGTAGTAATTGTGGGTGGGGGTGTGGTCAAAAGAAGTAGCGATGAAAGAGACTTCGTCTTTCTTTTTCTTGGTGATATTAGTGCTACCAGAGTGCAGGGCCTTGTTGGCGGCTTGTAATGCAGCCATGCTAATGATTCTTCCAGATTTCAAACCATCCTCAACAATATCTCCAATCTTGATCAGCTCTCCAAATTTCTTATCCTGCATGTTCGACATCTTATCAAAGCATACGTCTTCTTGTATGCGGATAAAGGTTGCTACAATTTTTGTGTCGTCCATGGGTGGTTGGACCTTTGCAGCTTCAGCTCTCCACCTCATTGCATACTCCCTGAAAGTTTCATTAGGCTTTTTCTTTAACATCTCCAGATAAAAGCAATCAGGCATAGCATCGGTGTTGTGCCCAAAACTGTCGATAAAATCCCAAGCCATCGCTTCCCAACTATTCCACTTTTTCAGCTGCTGCTTGGAGTACCAGGTCAGTGCATCCCCTGTCAGACTGCAGTTAAACAACTGCATCCTGATCTTTTCATCATGTCCTACTCCAATCAGCTTGTCATAGTAAGAGCTCAAGTGAGCCATCGGATCACCACTACCATCGAACAGATTGAACTTAGGTGTCTTATAACTATCAGGAAACTTCAAATTGGGATAAAGGAAGAGGTCTTCATAATCTAATCCTCTTGTCTCCTTAGTCACCTGAAATTGCTTAACCTTTTCTACCAACCACTTAACTTGCTATTTGGTGTTGTATGTCTCTTCTCCTACCCATGCATACATGTCTTGCTCTTTGGTAGGTGATGAAGCGGGTTTGGTTTCGATAGTGAAGGTGTGGAATTGAGCGGTGGGGTTATCTTGGTGGTGCGACATAAGCGGGGTATGGGTGGTCTTTTTTAGGCATAATAGGATCTTTGCCATGAGGGCGTGCGAGTTTGCTTGTGTCAGTAGTTCCATCAACGTAGATGAGGGGAATTCTGTTTTCCAGTTCAAACATCCTTTGTTGCAGCTTTTCATAATCCTCGTTTGCAACCATACCCTTCTTTCCAGGAGTCCCTCCAATGCCGGAATTTGCATCAGTCCCGTCAGCTTTGTCAAACTCAGCCATGATGTTTCGTCTCGTCCTTGTCTTTGTAGGTAAAGGGGGAGGTGTTGAAATTGATCCTCTAGAGCTCAAACGGTAATGCTGCTCGGCCAGAATGCACAAACCAACCTTCGGGGATTGGGAGCAAAATAACCTTAAAAACAACCAAAAATAGATGTGAGCGGAGTATTAGAAAGCTTGATATATAAGTTAACGTCATGCAATCGCGTCCTATTATGCAGGGGACCTCTTTTACGCCAGAGGTAGGCCTACCAACGATTTTTAAGGTAATGTTTGCGCCAATTGTTTCATTTCGTTTGCTTGAGAATAATCAAAACAACTCTATAAACCCCAAAATAAGAAATATTATTGATAGAATTACTTGGCTTTATTACAATCACTAATCTTGCAAAAAGAAAAACAACTTGACTGAAAAGGGGAATGACTCGACTGAAATGGAAACAACTTGACTGAAAGGGAAATGACCCGACTAAAAAAGGAAATGACTCGACTGCAATTCAAATTAAGGCCAAGCATAGATGTGCTCTGATCAAACGTTTGGTTTGTCCTTAACATCATCATCATCATCATCTTCTTCATATTCTCCCTTTGATGGGTCTTCTGCAATAAAGGGTTCTAAATGCATCAAGTTTGACTCAAGGAGATCCTTCCCAGTCTGTATGTCATTCAAAGATTTTGCACAAGCAGAGAGAATTTGTATTCCTAGTACTTCCTTATCTTCCAGTGGCATGGACTGGAAATGTTCTTTCCATGAATTCAAAAGGTCCTTCAGGTTCCCCGCGATATGCCGGAGTTTCACAGTCTAGTTCATCCGAAATCTGGTCTCTTCTTCTTTAGCCTTTCCTTGGTATTGCCTTCTCATTTCTCGAATTTGGGTCTCTTTCAGCTCCACCTTCTTCTGATCATATCTGGTTCTCAACTTTTTGTACTTTTCTTCAAAATTGGTGGCTTCGATTCTCCTTTTGGGTGCGGGCTTATTAGATCGAAACCTTTCTTTGTGAAACTCAAGCCAAGAGGGATAAGCTAAGGCAGCCTGGGGTTTAACTCTATCGTCTCAGTGACGACACAATTGTCTAGTTTTCTCTTCTCCCATATGGCTAGAATCATTTCTCGTGTAGTTCTATCTATGTCGCCCATTTTGGTGTTAAGATTCTGCCCTTCCGCTAGTCTGGGGGTCGATTGCATCGTTCCCACTTGCCTAAGAATCCTTAGCGGGATGTAGTGATGAGTCCTTCGAAGCCCGATCAATGTCAGAAAGGTAGCATCTTGGCCTTGAATAGAAACTATAAAACATGCACAATGTTTTATCACACACTGTACATCATCTTCTTGCAACTGATTGAGCTTGTCAAACCAACCACTCATATTCGAAGGCCTATCCCATTGCAAAGTTCTAGCCATGCGAGATGTGTGTGTCATGATACCATCGGGTGTATGAGCTATTGGTGCAGATGGGGGTGCCTCGAGCTTTTGGAGATGCTCGATTAACCATATCTGCAATAAGATATTGCAACCTTCGAAGTAGCCTGCTCCTTTCTTACATTTAGTCAAAGCTCGACAAAATGTCTCCCACGATCATTGGAACTAAACCCACTCGACGCCTGTTAATGTCCCTACGCAATATCTCAACTACCAACGCTGTCCCTGTGTGGATTCTTCCTCCTTTTTTGGGGAAAATCACAGCCCCTAAGAAGGCAACGGTGAAAGCAACGGACTCGGTTCGTGGCCAATCTTGAACTTTTGATGCTCCTGGGAAGTCATATCGGAGGGTGGTGTCTCCGAACCTGGAGTACAAAAATTCTAAAGTGACCCTTGCATTTTGAACACCGTTATAGTACGGTTCCTGGGGAACCTCCAGAAAGTTGAAGAATTCTTCGGGTTCCATCCTTCGGGGATAAATCATAGTCTTCGGGCTAGGTGCCAAACCAGATAAACCTCCAATCTCTTCTAGCATTGGTGCTAAATCTATGTCATTGAAGTGGAAAACTGCCCTCTTGTAATCCCAAAAATGAGTGGCTGCCTCAACCAAACCGGGCACTGCCTCGTACCACATAAGAGATAGCAAATCGCCTAGTAGCGATCGAACTCTCCCTTTGCTAGCATCGGACAAATCCTCCGACCAAAGTTTGAGCACATAGGGAACTTGAGCAACTGAGTCGAACTGGAGTGAGCCTTTTGCAGCCATAGTCTGAAAATAAAATAAAAGTTAAAAATAATCCTAACATCTTGATTAATCCTCAAGCAAACAATCAGCATTTGGCGCAATCATTTTATGCATATGAATATTTGTCATTTTCGGGTCATGGACCTTCTGACGTTTTGGACGAGGTTTATTAATGGACTGTGACATGCCAAGGACGTCTAGCCTTCCTAGGTTTGTCATGGTGCAAAAGAAAATAAATACACATTTTATTGCCAATTGTTCTCATAACTTCTAAATGATCTTTGGAATTCAATATATGAAGACTCTTTTGAAAACAAAAATACAAAAATGACACTAAACTAAGCAACATGCTCCTTCTCCAGCCTGGCTCTCTTTGCTTCTCGGGCGACCTTCTTGATTTCTTCCATAGCTTTGGTTAAGTATCCCTTGGCCGTAATTAGGTGCAAGATATCTATTTCGGCACATTCCGAATTTCATTGTTCAAGCTTTCCCCCTAACACCTTTACTTTTCCCTCCAGCTCCAATGCACGCTTCTTCCATATCTTGATCTCTTCTTTATTTTCTTTGTCCATATTAACGGCTTTCAACATGAACTCACGGTATCGAATTTGAGCCTCCGCTTCCCAGTCTCTGATGTCATTCCTTCGGCTTGGCCCTACTACCACATTTCCCTTTATGCTAGAACGCAACCAACTGATGTAATTTGGTTCGCATCCAGCATTGTATCTGTCTGGTGCTAATGTCTGCTCCTCCATGACTAGCCTACCTACCCAGGATTTCCTAATGCCTTTTGGGACAATGTCTCCAGTATAATCGACTTGGTAGGCCTTTGTGTCTGGTATAAATGGGACGATTTGCTTTCTCCCTGCTTGCCTCATCACTCTTAGCGGTTGATAGGGTTGGAGGCCTCGTAATCCCATAAGTATCACAAAAGATGCCTTCTCAAAGCTGATGATAAAATCTGATGAAGGAAACCAAGTGAACATCCATTGAATTGAATCCTCTGTTATGTTTTTAAATAACTTTACCCATTTCTCCGTGCTGCTTAGCTGCCTGAATTTTGGAATCCCGTACCGTTCTCCAATCAAATATTTCGAACCAGTTGGCTTGAACAATTCTTGCGCACCTTTCACCTTCCTCAAATGCTCCTTGAACCATGCTTGCAACAAAAGATTACACCCCTGAAAATATTTCGCTCATTTTTTACAACAACCCAAAGCCCGATAAATGTCCGCTACAATCATATGGACTATAGTGTGCCGATAACCATCAATCCCGTTGAACACCGCGTCGGTAACCATGATAAGCCTCGAACATATTTTGTGATCCGAGCTTTCAGGAAATACCATTATCCCCAGGAAACAAATAACATATGCAAGTGGTCTAGCCCTCCTCCAATCACTATAGGATATGAACTCTCCTCTATGGTTGTCAAAAGCGATCAAATACCCAAGTTTATTGTAAAGATAGGAAAAAGATATTTTCTTTTGTTGCATAAACCCCACATCAACATCCGCTACCATCCCCAATTTGTCACAGAACTCCTTTGGTGTAGGAATGCTGGGAGCCAAGATGCGACCCCCTTGCCACCGATGTTTGTCTAAACCCGAATGTGATATGAACCCCCCTATTTCTTCTAGCAAAGCTGTCAACTCGACGTCTCCGAATCTAAACACATTTAATTCCTCGTCCCAAAACGTCACTGATGCTTCAATCATTTCCCTACATGGTTCCATTTCTAGCAAAGACACCAAATGCCCTAAGTGTTGACGGACCTCCGTTTGTTCACCCAATGATAAGTCATTCCACCAGTTAGTCAACAAAGGAGGCTCACCCAAAGCCATTCTAAATCGATGAAACTTTTGACTCATAATGTCCTAAAAAGAAAAGAAAAAACAAATAATTAAAAAAAGGAAATTCCTAACCCTTTTTTAGAACAATTGGACGATCAAAATGTGTATTTATTTTTATCTTACTTTTCTTCTCTCTCTCTCATTTTTTTTTCAAGAAATGCAAGTAAGCATGTCTAAGCGTCTTTTCAGGGTTAGAAAACCCGTCAAGTTGTTTGAACAAGTTAAAGACTAGCCGGCTTACGGGAAGCCCTCCCTACGGCATGATGCATGCATATTACATCTCAAGAGTGGTGTAATTCTAGACACGGTTTCCCGAGGTGGACGACCAAGGGGTGGGAACGTTTGGAATTGTTGATTGTACCACGGACCATATATCCCAACCGTCCCCCTTAAAGGGTTTTTTGAGGTGGAACGACCGTGAGATCCACGTAATTGCTCGTGTGTGTGCAAAGTGTCGTTTCCAGGAGTGGAAAAATATGTGAAAATGCCATAAATATTACAAGGATATTTCATACAGATAAATAGTAAAATAGAGAAAGTAAAAACAAAAAAAAAAAAAAAAAAAGGTTAGTAAGATAATAAGCAAAATAATAAGTAAAATAAAGCAATTAATTCAATGATATAAATAAATAATAACAATAGAGATCTCAAAAAATAAAATCTGTTATGGTTAGGACTATAAATATTCTCCAGTGGAGTCGCCATTCTGTCGCACCTCTTTTTCGAGCTCGAATCGAGTTCAAAGACCGGGTTTGACTGGGTGATTTGGCTAAGTCGGTTTTGGAGTCGCCACCTAATAAATTTGTATGACAGGCGTATCAGGTCACCTAAAATTTCTAAGAGTCTAAAGTTAACTCCGGGTAGGTCTTACTAACATAGATTCTAAGGTAAGAAGCCCTTATGACTCGGGAAGAAAGTATTAGGTACTTCCCGAGTCCCACTAAAAGTGGATCCCAACCGAGATTGAATTTTTTAGAATCATATACTAAATACGTAATTAAAAGATGAAAATTTTAAATCCTAAGATTATAAACTAATAACACAGGGTTAGAATTTTAAAAGAAAACAATATCTATACTATCAGAATGAAGGCTAAAAAGTTAAGACGAAATATTAAAAAGATATCCCTGCAAAAATAATTGAAGGTAAGTTTACTGGCGAAAAATTGATGACTAGCCAATTTTGCACACGTTAAATGAGTTCCATCCATAGTTTCAAAATTCATTGAGAAATAGCCAATAAAACACTCGCGTACATTCAGGCTACTGCCGCATATATTGAATTTACTAAACTACCCTTAAAAACCTACAGCTCAACAATAAATACAAAATAACGCGTGGAAAAAAACAGAACAAAGCATACATTACTTCTCTCAACTCTCCAGATCATCGTCTCTCTCCCGGAACTTTCAAATTCAAACTGTAAAAGCTAATTGCAGGTGCGGTTACACAGTTTCTCCGACGTTTCTGTGCTGAGTTTGAATTATATTACATAAATATATCTGTTTTCGTGATTATAATCTGAATTTGTTTTTCTGAAACGCGAATTTACTGTTATATATAATTAATATGAATCTGAATTAAGTTCATAAGAGTATGAAATACCTAGAATTGTATTACGTTTAAGCAAAAGCCTGATATCCCCATTATATTGTGATGTGACCTTGCTTCAACGTAACAGTAACCTCCAGCATTTCATGCTGGGTGATTAATGTTGAAGCAATGTCCCAGTACAAATATCCTGTTGTCCAACACTAAATGCAGGGGCTTAGTGTTACGTTGAAGCAAAAGCCCCGTTATAAATTTCCTGTAGCTATGATTACATTTTAGATAAGCACTTCAATATGGCCTGATATCCACAGGATATTGTGATGGGAACTTCGTTCAACGTAACACTAACCTCCAGCATTTAATGCTGGGATTTCTGTTGAACCAATGCCCCATTAGAAAATATCCTGTATTCCAACGCTAAAAATGCTGGGGCTTAGTATTACGTTGAAGCAAAGCCCCATTATAATATCCTGTAGCTGTACTATATTAGGATATAAACTTGCACTTCAAAATGGCGTGATATCCCCAGGATATTGTGATGGGACCTTCCTTCAACCTACAGAATTTAATGCTGTGGATTAGTGCTGAAGCAGTGTACCATTAAAAAATATCCACAGCACAAAATGCTGGGGTTTAGTGTTAAGTTGAAGCAAAGTCCCATTACAATATCCTGTAGCTATGCTATATTTTAGCATATAGAGCTGCACTTCAAAAATCCCCCTCCACCCTGTATAGTTAGCAATTAAACTATGGAAATGTATATTTATCTTATAGATTAGCAGTTCTTAAGCATTCATTATTAAGCTACAATTACAGTTTTTTACCGTGTGGATTTCTTTGTAACTTAGTTTAGTTTTACTGTCTTTTGTAACTACAGGTGATGGCTAAACAGTGTATTGTTCTTGCATTCAATGGGAAATGGACACCAGATTATAAGTACATAGATCATGAGACAAGGATTTTTCTACATAGTGAAACAGATACTTTTCAAGATTTCAGAAGAAACCTTTGGAAAAAGATAGATTTAGACGAAGAACATTGTGAGGCATTCATATGGTTTGATATGGAACTTGGAACAAGCAAAGGTGTCCCTATAAAAAATACCGATGATTTAATCAGCTGTTTACACTTGATGAAGAACAATTCCGAGTATAGGAGTAGACGTTTCATAGTTGACATTACACAACGAACTCCACAGTCTGAGAGAGTTGATTACACTGAAGGCCAAATGATAATGCAAATAGACAACGATGATGCTTTTGAAGTGATAGTTTTGACACCTCCATCTGTGGAAGCTGTAGCAGTAGATCAACAGTTAATGCATGCTGAAAACACAGAACAACAGCTTGTAAATATTGAACTTCCTGAGCCATCAAGTGCTGGAAAAAAGAGAAAGAGGTATTCAAGTAAGAAAATAAGAGAATCTCCTCGTCCAATACTAAAAGAAAATGCAGATTTGGACGACATCAAGGTTGGATCAATTTTTTTAAACAAACAGTGTATCACTAAATGTTTCCAGACAACTGCAATTGCACACCATTTTGAATTCAAGGTTGTGAGATCAAGCACAACGAGATATTCACTGGCATGCATGAATGAAAAATGTGAGTGGACTGTTCGATCTTCCAGAATTAAACAATCCACACTGTTCAAAATACTGAAGTTTGAGAAGAATCACACTTGCTCGGTGGATGATAGAAAAAGAGACCAAAAACATGCTACGTCAAAGATTGTTCGAGATGAGATAGTTGAGAATCTAAGAGACGATAATTATCCTGTTAAGCCTAATTTTGTTGTTGCAGAGATTAGAAGGAAAATGGGAGTTCTAATCTCTTATAATAAGGCATGGCGTGCTATAAAAGAAGGAGAGTCTTTAATTAGAGGAACGCCTGAGCAGAACTTTCAGAAGTTACCAGCATATTTATATGTGCTAAAAGACATCAATCCAGGCTCACATGTTGCTCTTCAAAGAGATGATGAGAACAGGTAAAAAAAAAAAAAAAGTGTACTTATATATTTTTGTGTAGAATTCCAGTAATGCCAATTAAAAAAATCCTGCGACTGCAGTGTTATTTGTTCGATTCCCGTCACAAAAATGCTGTGATGTAGTCATTATGTATAAGTGGGGTTCCAGTATTAAAACCTGAGACTCAAAAATTTTAACATGAATTTTACTGATAACACTGCAATTCTATTATCCAGGTTCAAATATATGTTTTTTGCTTGTGCGGCATCTATCAAAGGCTGGAAACATTGTAGACCTGTGATAGTTGTCGATGGAACATTCCTTAAGGGGAGATATTCAGGCACACTATTGGTTGCAGTGACGAAAGATGCAAATAACCAAATCTTCCCACTTGCCTTTGGAGTTGTCGACTCAGAAAATAATCTGGCATACAATTGGTTCTTTAGACAGTTGCGCATTGCATTTGGTTGTCGTGAGAATTTACTGTTCCTTTCAGATCGTAATCCTGCAATTGCAAATGGGATTGCAAATGTATATCCTGAATGTGCCCATGGTATCTGTGTATATCATCTGGAAAAGAACCTTAACAAAAGGAATGTGAGTCCTGCAGTGATAAGTATATTCAATAGTGCATGTCGTGTCTACACGATTGCAGAGTTTAAAACAGACATGAATCAAATGAAGGAAACGGATAGGGCAACCTATGATTACCTCATGGAAGAACCACCAGAGAGATGGACTAGAGCTTGCTGTCGAAATCGAAGATATGACATGATGACATCAAATATTGTGGAATCAATGAATAATGCTCTGTTACATGCTCGGGGGAAATCAATACTGTCAATGGTGGACAACATAATGAACAAGCTACAGACCTGGTTTTATGAGAGACGGAAAAGTGCGCAGGATATTTTCTTTGCAACATCAAAATGGACAGATGATGAATTGAAAAAAAAAATAAAAAAAGCATATAGAATGAATGTGAGTATTTTGGGATTTCATTTGCATTATGTCAATGATAATTCATTTGCATTATGTCAATGATAATTCATGAAGTCCCGGGTTTTGTGCTGGGACTACATGGTATGCAAAAGCGGGGGATCCAGTAATTTGCAGCATCGTATGTGTTATGCTAGTCAAGTGATCTTATACATTACATTTTTACAGGTTGACCGGACTGCGGATCAAAGCTTTAAGGTAACAGATGAAGGTAGAGAATTCATTGTTTGTTTGAAGAAAAAAGAATGTCAATGCCTCAAGTTCCAGATGGATGAAATGCCTTGTGAACATGCACTTGCTGCTATAGACAGAGTGCACCTAAACAAATCGGACTATTGCTCTATATGGTATAAAAGAGAAACATGGTTAAAACAGTATGAAGCGGAAATCAACACTGTTGGACATGAAGAATCATGGGTTGTACCTGATAGCATTAAAGTAGAGATAACAAAACCCCCAGATTTTAAAGTTAAGGCAGGTAGAAGACAGGAGAAAAGATTTGTCTCGACTGCAGAATATGTAAGACAAACGGGGAAACACTGTGGGATATGTAGAAAGCGTGGACACAACAGAACATCTTGCAGACACACTCCAGTACTTCACCCATATTCAAAGAAACATAACTCCCAATAGGTATGTCTCTCTATATGATTTTATTTTTTAATTCTATTTTAGTGCAATTCAACACCCCAAAGCTGGCTATGTTAAAATTTTTCTTTTTTTTTTTTTGTTTTTCAGTTAGGAATCGCATCAACACTAGATAGATAGAAGACTATTCTTCTCTATTTTCATCCAGTCGCAACAAATCTGATGTCAAAAAGGACTATTCACTTCTAGAGAACTTTTTTTTTTTTACATTTTACTTCCTCTGTATTCTTTAACAAGGATTATTATATATAAAAAATACACTTCTCACTCGTTGCTGTGCAAAATAGTTGTCTTAATTTATCTATTTTCTAGTTTTTTTACTTATTGAACAACAAACACTTTGATCTTGCTTAAAATAATAAAAACACAGTACTTAGAAACACAGTTCATACTACGAAAAATCATTGTTCATAATTCGACATTAACTGAAAAAACACACATGAAAAAAAAGACAAACAAACATCCCACATTAACAGAAAAAACATAAAAACTACTAAAACTTATTCAATCACAATAGGCTTCTGGGCTGATCCTACATCTTCGTCGCTGCTACCATCATCATCATTGTCGTCGTCATCATCATCATCATCAACATCATCATCATCAACATCATCATCATTGTTGTGGCCTTGACCAACCTGACGATTTACTAATGAAATTTCAAAAACCATAGTGGCAACGCCGTTGTAAACCTCATGAACAACATGATTAAACCGAAGAACATCACCCAGTCTGTAGCCTTTACGCAGAAGCATCTCCTTCCATCCATTGCACAACCTTGAATGTACCTTCCCAGCCTTGAACTTCATTTCATAATCAGTGTCATCATTTTCACAAAGTAAAAGTGCACTTCCATTGACCTTTGGCAGCTTCTCTTTCCAACTCTCTGGAAAGATCTGAAAAAATAAACTTTAACAGTTAATACAAAAAAAACAATGAAAAATTACATGAACAAAAGCATAAAAAAATAATTTGTAACTTTTTTAACATACAAAATCATCTCTTTTGAAGTATGATTTTCTTATTTGCATACTGAAACTGCCTAGTTCTTCCCAACGATCATCCTCCATATTATTGTTTCAATGAAAAAATAAATTAGTTGCAATCTTTGTTATTGTTTATTTCAACTGCAAAGCCTTATTTATAGCCTAGGAGTTACTAACTTTTGTTCTACTGTTATGGTCAAAGTGAATATGTATAGTCAAAATGAGATTGAGTATCACTATAAATGTAGTCAAAAAAGCTGTGTTTCTATGTTCTTCCCTATGTTTCTTCCAGTTCGAGATCTTCTCGTATGCCAATGTTATCCTGATATAATGCTGGTACCCGAGATATTTGCTGACACACTCTTAAAAATCTGGGGTATTAGTATTACTTTGAAGCGAAGTCCCATTACAATATACTGTAGCTGTGCTATTTTTTAGGTTATAAGGCTGCAGTTCAAATTCACCCCCCCCTGTTGTCCCAGCATTTTGGACTTCGTATTATATTAATCCAAGGTCCCATTACAATATCCTGTAGCTATACTGCATTTATCAACAGAAGAGTAGTTACTTGTCACCTTAAACTACTGGTCACAGCATAAAAATCTGGGGGATTAGTATTACTTTCAAGCGTAGTCCCATTACAATATACTGTAGCTGTGCTATTTTTTAGTTTATAAGGCTGCAGTTCAAATTCACCCCCCCCCCTTGTTGTCCCAGCAGTAAAATGCTGGGACTTCGTATTACATTAACGCAAGGTCCCATTACAATATCCTGTAGCTATACTGCATTTATCAACAGGAAGAGTAGTTACTTGTCACCTTAAACTACTGGTCACAGCATAAAAATCTGGGGGATTAGTATTACTTTCAAGCGAAGTCCCATTACAATATACTGTAGCTGTGCTATTTTATAAGGCTGCAGTTCAAAATGTTTTAATCAGAAATGCTGAGACATGTATTGCTAGGACTATACATAAACATTATTAAAGAGTCAACAAATTACACAAAAGGAAAAATTACAGCCAATTTCATTAACAGTGACATAAAATTTACATAAAAGCATACTTCTAAAACACAATCTGTTTGCCTTTTTGAATACATGATATCATTGTAAAACAATTACTAATATGTGAAAGAACAACAATACATAATATATCAATTTAAAACATTGTTTATTCTCCATAATTCCTAAACACGGGCTCCCCTGGCCCTGCGCTGTGCAATCGCAGCGGATCTGCCATCACCTTAAGCAATTCCATCAGTTTTTCAAATATTGTCGCTGCGTGTACCTTAAATTCCACAACTCATCTTCGCATTTCTTTCTGAATTCATTCAAGTATTCCACCTCCTTCTTCAGATATTCAAAACGCCAACACAGGTCTCTTGGTATTGTAGGCAAGTTCGTATCATGCCTTCGAGTTGATGGTCCATAACCGTTCTGGAAAACCTGTCTACCATTGGATGGTCCGTGGCCATTGGATGGTCGGTGGGCATTCTCCATAGATACTTTTTGATGAAATACTATTTTACACAATTTCTTTTTTTTTTATTTGTTCAATAACAAAAATGACAAATTGGATTCCTCTCTATCTGTTTTATGGGTGGGAATTTATATAGATTGGCATTTGTTTGTAAGAGTCACTTCTGGAAATTCTGAAAAGGTACAATGTGTATTTTGTCGTAAGTTCTGATAAGTCACACTGTTTACAATGGGTCACACTGTTTAACCGGATTTTGAAGTACTTTGTGTTTTGTCCAGCATTAAATTCTGGGGCATTATAACGAAAATGCTGTGTCTTGGTGTTACGTTCAACGAAAGCCCCATAACAATATCCTGGGGTTTTGTGTAAAAATACTGGGGAATATATTGCTGATACTATACAAAAACATTATTTTTACAAACAAACACAAAAGGCAAACTTACAGACATTTTCAATAACAGTAACATAAAAATTACATAAAAAAGGATACTTCTAAAACACACAAATGAAGTATCCTCAAGTACAATAAAGATAAATTACACTTGCTTCACATGGAAGCATAAAAACAGAACACTGCGAAACACATAGAAAAAATACAGTAAAACATTAATGATTACTAGGAACGCGAGAGCTAGAACCAGAGGTTGAATCTGTGAAGTTCTGCAATTCAATGTCCAAGAGTTTGTCAAAAAGTCGATCCATATCTCTGTTGTTTTTCTCTCTGAAAGCTACAAAAAATTCAAACAACACATCCAAGTTATTCTTCACGACTGATACCTCAGTTTTCAAAAACTCAAGATCACTTTTCAAATTCCTAACATCGTTATTCAACTGGCGCCATTGTTGTCTTCTTACTTCATCATTGCAAGCCATTTTTTATTCAATGCTTTGTTATTTTTCCTTTTTTATTTTGGAATAATATTTTTGTTTTGTACAAGTGAAAAAAACAAGACCACTGTCTAATTTATAGAAAACAAAAACAGAAAAAACATGTAAAGAATATTTGTTCTATTTTAGCTGACATTGTAAGTCAAAAAAAGCTGTAAAGATTCCTTGCTTCTTTCTTTGTAAAGAAGAGGTCGTATCTGTATAGGAAAAGATTACACTGAGATTTTCAACTGTATTAAAGTAACAGTATTACACAGTTGACAACACAAAAAGAAATCAACAGATTCTGGGAAGATTCTATACATTAGAACAGACTCTCTTTTGTTCAAAAAATATATTGAAATCCACAAAATATTCCCTACTTTAACTTTAGAAATCCACAGCATTTGTGTATTGTCAAAAAAGTAGATAGATTCTTTTGTCATTTTACATGACAAGTCAAATCAATAAAAAATCTTACAAGATTCTGCAAGTTAAATTACTATAACAACACTTTTACAATATTTAAAATGCACAATAGATTTTGTTTTTTGAATGTGAGCAACATTTTCGTAATTATATAAATTAATAATATTTATTCATATATAATAAACTGTTCTCACATACATTAGTCCCAGTACTTATGCTGGGGCCATGGTATTATGCAGCTGAGAAACAACAGCATTTTGATCTGGAGGGTCCTATACTTGGTCCCAGTACTTGTGCTGGAGCAATGGTGTTATGCAATTGAAATTAACAGCATTTTGTTCTCACTTATAGAGAATTTTTTTTTTAAATTTTAATTCCTCTGTATTCTTTAACAAGGATTAATATATATAAAAAATGCACTTTTCATTTGTTGCTGTGCAAAATAGTAGTCTCCATTTATCTATTTATTAGTTTTTTTTACTTATTGAACAACAAACATTTTGATCGACCACAACAACACAGTACTTACAAACACAGTTCATAATGCTAAAAAGGATTCTTCATAATTGATCAGCTGCTGAAAAACTTAAAAACACAGATTAATAAAAACACACACAAACATACATACCCATATTATCTGAAAAAACTTAAAAACTACAAAAACTTATTCAATCACAATAGGCTTCTGGGCTGATCCTACATCTTCGTCGCTGCTGCCACTACCATCATCATCATCATCATCATCATCATCATCATCTTCTTCTTCTTCACCCCCTCCCTCAGCATCCTGATGATTTATGACAGAAACTTCAAAAACAACAGTTGCATTACCATTGAATATGTTGTGGAACTGGTGATCAAAACGAAGTATATTGCCTATCCTGAAGCCTTTTTATTAAGCATATCCTTCCATCCATTACACAACCGTGCGTGCTTCCAACTTTGAAGCTCATCTCATATACCTCATCATCATCTTCACACAATATGCATGCCATTCCATTTATATTTGGCAGCCTCTGCTTCCCACTTTTCGGAAAGATCTAAAAAGAATAATATTTCACAGTTAATAATAAAATCACAAAACACTAAAAAAATAAATGAAAAAAATAAAAAATACTTTGGTCATTTCTTTTAACATACAAAATCATCTCTATCAAAATAAGATGATGTGATTTTCTTGTCGAAACTTCCTAGTTCCTCCACACGATTCTCTTCTTCTGCCATATCTTCTTTTCAAAAAAAACTTTACAGTTTATAAGAGGAGATGAAATCTCAAAAAACTTGTACTTTGCTTTACTACAAAGGGTTATTTATAGTAAAAAAAGTGAGTAACTGTTAGTCAGTCGGCATGTATTTTGC
The DNA here is from genome assembly GCA_037355625.1 of Petunia x hybrida. Lineage (NCBI taxonomy): Eukaryota > Viridiplantae > Streptophyta > Magnoliopsida > Solanales > Solanaceae > Petunia > Petunia x hybrida. The sequence goes on from JBBBVM010000024.1 coordinate 11,826,780, forward strand.
CAAAATACATTAAATGTAGTCAAAGAAATTATATTTTCTATGGACTTTACAGTTTCTATAGGTTATCAATTTTCAACAAATATTGTGTAACTTAAATTACTATCACAAGTAGTTCTATGGACATTGGTGCTGGGAGCACAGTAGTTCATGTGCATGGTCACAGCATTTGGTGCTGCGGCCTATTATGCTTTGTTATGCAAAGTCCCATTTTTAGAACTGGGACACAAGCACTTAATAAACAAATGGGTCGCAGCATTTTGTCCTGGAGTCTATGATGCTTTGTTATACACAGTCCCCATGTTTAGAACTGGGACACAGAACTTTTTAAACAAATGGGTCGCAGCATTTTGTCCTGGAGTCGATGATGCTTTTGTTATACACAGTCCCATGTTTTAGAACTGGGACACAGAACTTTTTAAACACAAGGGTCACAGCATTAGGTGCTGGGGTCTATGATGCTTTGTTATGCACAGTCCCATGATTTAGAACTGCGACACAAGCACTTGTTGACACAAAGGTCACAGCATTTGGTGCTGGGGCCTATTATGCTTTGTTATGCAAAGTCCCATTTTTAGTACTGGGACACAAGCACTTAATAAACAAATGGGTCGCAGCATTTTGTCCTGGAGTCTATGATGCTTTGTTATACACAGTCCCATTTTAGAACTGGGACACAGAACTTTTTAAACAAATGGGTCGCAGCATTTTGTCCTGGAGTCTATGATGCTTTGTTATACACAGTCCCATGTTTTAGAACTGGGGCACAGAACTTTTTAAACACAAGGGTTACAGCATTAGGTGCTGGGGTCTATGATGCTTTGTTATGCACAGTCCAATGATTTAGAACTGGGACACAAGCACTTGTTGAACACAAAGGTCACAGCATTTGGTGCTGGGGCCTATGATGGTTTGTTATGCACAGTCCCATGTTTTTTGTACTGGGGGAGAGCTTGGTGGCCCACCCGCTCCCCCAGACATTAGTGCTGGGTACACAACACTTGTTAAAACAGAGTTTCGAAAGAGAGTTCGTATAGTTTGATAGAGTTCAAAGTCACAGTATTCATCCCCCAGTACTTTTGCTGCAGCTATATTGTTATGCAGTTGAAAAATTACAGCATTTTGATATGGGGTCCTATGCTAATAACTGTAAACTAGTTGGAAATTATAGACTAATAATTAAAAATGACAACATAGAAACTTCACATAGAACTTCATAGCAACTTATAATTGAAAAGGCACATACATAATATTTGTGATGTTGTTTACTGAACAATCACAATTCAAAAAAAAGTTATATTACACATATATAACTGCCCCAAAAACTCAGATATTGTTTACCAAAA